>JAJHZJ010000298.1:1382835-2582835 GCA_023548195.1 Bettongia penicillata ogilbyi | reverse complement strand
TTTACTGTACCTCAAACTTTTCTCTATGATTCCCCTGGACATGGAAAAAACTCTACGATACAAAATCTACCTAATTGTGTGACCTCAAGCAGTTCAGTTAACTCCCTTGAGCCTCCATTTCCTTTTCAGTAAAACCTTTTTCAACAACTAAGGTTTGGCTTGGAGACCTTTAAGTCCCTTCCAGCTCTCACCTTCTAGAATTCTATTCCTTGCCACGGTTCTTACCTCTAAGTAGAATTGATGTTTGCATGTTGACACAGTCACTTGATCATTTCCTGCCCCAAATTAAATCAAAGGTCACCTTTGATAAGTAGAGCAATAAAAGCTTAGATGTTAGTGTGTAAATAGATATGTCTATGAATAAAGTTAGTTCATAGATTAATTCAATCTTCTCCTCCATGTAACTTTGACCTGTACATCTGTGTGTTCACTTCATTGCCTTTTCCTCTCTCCTAGGTTCTGTAAAGTCTACTCTAAAACCTATTTAGATGCCATTCAGAGAACATTTTAAGGCTGCTGGTACTTCACCTAATAATAATAGTTAGCATTTATATAATGTTTTAAAGTTCACAAAGCATTTTATATATGTAACTCATTTGATCCTCACAATAACCCTGAGAGCGATGCTATTATTATCCCCATTATACCGAGGAGAAGACTGAGGATGAGGAAGAGCTCAAGGCTTCCTGACTCGTGGTCCTGAGGTCTAACTACTGGGAAACCTACCTGCTTCTTACACTATCTGATTTGTCCCTTACAACAACCCTGTGAGGAAGTATTGATATTTATTACTGCAATCCCATCGTATAGGTGAGAATACTGAGTCTGAGAGGATAATGACACATAGCCAAATAAGTGTAAGAGACAGGATTTGAATTCAGGGCTTCCTGACCCAAGTCAAGCACTCTGCTACAATCTTCTTTTGCCTCTGGTTTGATCTGCCTTTTTGATACCAGGCTTTTGAACGATATAAGATTTGAATTCTGTAAAAATGAGGCTATCTACTAGAGAAAAAGAAATGAATAGGATGCCAAGCACACTCAGGCACGCGGGAGGCTCCCTCTCCTAGTTCACTTCTCTTGCCTCATTGCTCCAATCCATCAGGCTGCTTGGAGTCATCTTTGATCCTTTTCTCTTGATTCTTAAGAGTCAGTTTCTTTCTTCTTCCTTCAAAAGGCTCTTATAGACAGCTTTTCCTTTCCATCCCCAGCGACATTCTCCTTTATGCGGATCTTATCACTTGGAATCCGAGTTATTGTTATCACCCCACCTCTCCCCATCACTGGCCTCCTGGGCTATTGAATCTTGTTCTTTCATTCAACACACTTTGCTTGGCATAACTGACCTCATTTTTAAAGGGAACAGAATAGAGCAGGAAGTATTGGACTTGGAATCATGTGACCGGAATTCCAGGACAGATTCTAAATCTTCCCCTCTGTGCAACCTTGGTTAGGTCACTAAACCTCTCCCAGCCTCATTTTCCTTATTTGTAAAATGAGGAGAATTGGATTAGATGGTCTCTAAGGTCTTCGCTGGCTGTAACTCTATAAACCTGTGGTCCCATGATCCTATTCACCTTGATGTCCTCCATAATTATTCCACCATTTCTGCCCTTCCACTACAGAGGATAAAATTTAGTAAATTAATTCTTGGCCCTGCAGCCAGAGACAATCCAACAACTTTGTACTAAATTGCTATTAGACCGGACCCAGGGTTCCCTCGAGCCACAAAACACCAAGTGTGGAACCTATCCAGAGGAGATAAAAACCAATGACTGTTTTAAAACACCTTTTCAGGTATCCAAGTTCTACATAAAAACAGTCAGAAATGCCACTGAAAGGTCTTTTATATTCAGAGCACATAGTTTTCAGGTTCTTCTAGTTTTATAGATCTTTTATTCATTTGATTGCAATTAAGAATCAATTTAACCTCAATTTGCAAGCCTTTCCGTAATTAAACTACCAAAAGAAAACAAGTATACAAAGGATTAAGTGCTTTAAAAATATTATCTTAATTTGATCCTTATAGCATCCCTGGCAAGTTGGTACTGTTATTATTTCCATTTTACAGTTGAGGAATGGAGACAGAGGTTAAATGAGTTACCCAGGATCACATAGCTAGTAAGTGTCTGAGGTCAGATTTGAACTCAGATCTTCCTGACTCGAGTCTCAGTCCTTTCTTCATTGTGCCACCTAGCTACCTTTAAGGTTGGTTTTTATCTCATTTTGTGGCTGCAGGGTGCACTGTATATTAAGCTATCAGTTTTGAAAATGGGTAGTATCATATGAATAACTGCTCTAAATCAACAATGTTAACAGTGTTTGCAATCTTTTTTAAAAATTCCATTTTATCTTTAATATGCTGTATGCAGAGTCATAATGATGATAAAACATTGAAATAGTGTTCAAAGGATTTTGGGAAGATAGGCACACTAATCCTACCTGTCCCAAAAGTCTTAGTGCAACTTTAATAGCTTAAAGCTGCACCAAAACTTCCAAAACATCCTGTATACGTTTGGTGGAGCTGTGTATTGGTTCAACTTGTTCTGGACCAGACTGAGGGTGAATACCTCAAACATACCTTACCCCTCAATAACCACCTTGGTCACAGGAATCCACTGACTCTGACAAGGTCAGGAACTATATATCTACTCTGCCTCTCCTCCCACCCCACACCAGTCTCTTGCCCAGCAGCAAATACTTGCCTATGTTCCTCTATGCTGGGGAGATAATCTAGTCAACAGTGGAATGAGTCTCATTGCAAAGCTGACCTGACCTGATTTGAGGATGAATGCCAGAGTTGTGTACATGATGCACCCAGCCACACTGTAATTTCTAAACCTCTGAAGTCTACTTAGTGAGAGAGGGTAGGAAGGGGCAGATTTTTCAGTCTCTGGAAAATCTTCAATGTTTGACCTCCCTGATTTCCTTAAGTCCCAACTAAAATCCCACATCCTATACCTTCCCCAACCCTTCTTCATTCCAGTGCCTAATTAATTCCCTCTGTTAATTATTTCTTATTTATTCTCTATATAGACTGCTTTATATATATTTGTTTGCATGTTGTCACTCGTTTTTTTTTACTTTCTTTAAAATTAATTGTATTTATTTCCCCCTCCTTCCCTGAGATGGCAAACAATTTTATATAGGCTCTACACTTACATTCCTATTAAATACATTTTCGCTATAGTCATGCTGTGAAGAAGAAATTAATTACTTCCTCCTTATCTTATAAATAGCTTGCATATTTGTTAGGTCCATTAGATTATAGATTCTATGAGTTCAGGGGCTATCTTTTGCCTCTTTTTGTATCCCCAGTGCTTAGCACAGTACCTAGGACAAAGTAGGCACTTAATAAATGTTTATTGAATTTAATTGAATATACCCAACTACCCTTTACAGCAGCCATTACATATTTGCACTTCCTCCTTCAGCTCCCTACTCTTCCTTTCTGTGGCTTTCCTGAGGTTATGGTAAAGGAAGAATGAGGCATGTCTAATTACTTGGTCTCATTGCGGTCTAGTGCAGTCCTTTTCCAACCTCTCTCTGTGACACTGCCCTAACTTCTCCAGTGGCATGCCAGTTTGACAGAGTCCAGTCAGTCAGGGGCAGGTAAGCTGTTTATCTTCTTCCTCCCTGCTCCCAGGAGGTACCCCTCTGCTCCACGGCTCCTCCTGCCCAAGGATTCTAGTCAGCTACAATCAGATCAGAGGAAAAATCAGCCAAAGGTTTCTCCATTGTCAAATCCTCTAGTCATTTTATTTTCTGTGGTTCAGCCCATGGTACTTGGAGCTTAGTTTAGTACATCAAAGAGGGCAGAAAAGTTAATATTTAAATTTTAAAAAGATGTGATTCTGGTCATCAATCCTTAGACCCTACATGCCAGCCCATTAGAAGAGAGAGTATAAGACTTGGTTGCAAAAATACATTTTTAGCCAAGAAGACTGAAAAGGTTATTCTGCACTTTGGAGGGATAAAGAGAGCTCAATTAAAAGGAGCTCTTTTTGCAAATCTTGTATTTTTTAAAGTTAGGTTATTATTTGTAAGGTAATTAGTTGTTTTAGTTTCTTTAGTTTGATGAATAAAAACAATGTCCTTTTGGTTGTAGAAAGAATGCTTGTCTTAAAAAATATTCTCTCAGTGCACACCCTAATGAAATATGCTGGACACCTCTATAGCAAATATCTCAAACATGTTCTCACCCTTCTAGGACCAGTCTGGATCCAGGACTCTACTGATCCATGACTTGAACATAAGGCAGGACCAGAGACTGAATGTCTTTTCTGCTGAGGACATACTGTGTCTCTCTTCCCTCACTTTTTCAGGGACTGAAAATCAAATAAGTATTATCTTTGGTACTGGGGAAGGTCTCCTCTTCTATGGCTCTACTTCATATCCTTGTTTCAGAGCTATAGAATGGCCAGCTTCCTTCCCTGACCATTTTTTTGTCCTTCATAGGCATCCACATTAACCCAACCCCTTCTGTGCTCCTATAGCCCCTTCCCCTATACAGTTACATTGTGCTTTTCAGAAACTCTGTTTATGAACATTGTCCTTCACAATAGACCTTTATCCCTACCTAGAAGTTACTTTTTATATATTTTGTATTTATCATATGTGTGCATGTCCCTCTACCCTAATAAAATATAAGCTCCTGAAGAGGAGGGACTATTTGGTTTTGTCTTTATATGTCCGTTCGTTCATTCATTCATTCATTCATTCATTCATTCATTCATTCATTCATTCATTCATTCATTCATTCATAGTACCTGGCACAGAAGTGTAAGTTCAACTGAATATGAGAAATTGTTCATATTTTTTGCTCTAATCATCTTATAAATGATCACACACCCCAAGTAGATCAAAGATTTTAAAAAGGTTTTCTATATAATAAAATATTGATCATTGTATTTTTGTGGTAAAGAAAAAACTAGGACAAATTGAAAATTTTTTTAAAAATTGGAAAACTTGAACAAATTGAAGTATATATATGTAATAGAAAATTATTATAAGAAACTTATTATAAGAAATTATATGAGGAATTCAAAGAAACCTGGGAATACATGGATCAACTGATCCAGAAAGAAATAAGCAGAGCTACAACAATATGCAATGACTGCAATAAGGTTAACACTAAAGGCAGCATGAGATATGGGGTAGAGGACTGGATTTAGAATCAGGAAGACCCACATTCAAATCCCTCAGACATTTACTAGTTGTATGATCCTAGGAAAACAATTCACTCTTTCTGTGCCTCAGTTTCCTCATCTATAAAAAATGAGAATTGGATTTGATGGACTCTATGGTCCCTTCTAGATCTATATCTATTTCCTTATTATTCTATAAAATCTGATTAATTGTAATGCTCAATCTGGAGTCCAAGTAACATGTATTTATTAATCATCATGCCTTCTTCCTCATGGTATAAAAGTAAGAACAATCTATGTCATTTGGTTTTATTTAACTGGGTTTTTTTGGGGGGTGTTGGTTGGGTTTTTTTGTTGTTGCTACTGAAGAGAGTTCATTGGGCAGAGAGAGTAGGAGATGTCATTGGGGAAGTGACTATGGCATGCACACGCACACACGATTTAATAGAGTAAATGAGGAAAATAAAATATTAATTTTTTTTAAAGCTTAATAAAGAAAAAGAATGTAAGCAATGGCCATGGGCAGAATCTAGCAACAGAATCCACATGGAATAGAGAAATACACCAATATTACTAAAAAACATAATTCATAGTGCATACATTATTGAGTTTTATATTCAAAGAACAACATATTATCATTATTTCTAAATTGCTATCTAGTGTTTGTAGGGCATTATCCATTTCAGAACTGTTTGTTCTACATTGTCAAAGTGAAAATGAGGATGAATATGGATAATGCTGGGCACCATAAAGGGTATGGTCAGGATTTCCAAACAGTAAGGTTTTATTCTGAAAATCAGGACAAAGAGTATAAAGTAATTTTCACATCCTTCATTGGAAACAGGTTTGTGTCTGTCCTCTTTTATTCTGCAACTGTTAGCTGCTTTTGATTGGTTCACTGCTATGTCATTTCCTACAAGACCCTACGGGAATGTCATTGGAGGTCAATGGTGAAACAAGGAGGGGAAGGAATAAAGATTATGCCCTCAGTGAAGTCAGATATGGAAAGGCTTAGCTTGTGGCTCAGGCTAATCTAATATAGGGGTTGCCAGGCTGGATGACCTGCAAGTGACTTGTGACTCATTCCTCTATGCTCTAGGGAGGATCTAGAAATCTAATTATGGCAGCAATAAAAATTTAAAAAAAAACACCACAAGAGAACAATCAAGAAAAACCACTGATAATAGAAACAATTTCTGTAAGACATAAGATAATTATATATTTTCACAATCTATTCCTTGGAAAACTATAAAATAGATTTTGTAATGTAGAAGGCTATAAATGACAAGAACAAAGTAAGTAGCTTTGTCATTATTTCCTTTTTAAATAACCTTAAGGACCATAGAAGTTAAAGTGTAAAGCCACTGACTGAGCCCTTGTGGGCCTGTCCTAAAATATGTTAGCCATTACATGCATGAAGTTAGCTATTACAGAGAGAGGTAAAGAACTTACATTGGAAAAATATAAGTCAAAAAGAAATTCAATGGAATATTTTGCCATTATTTCATGTCTCAGATGAGGTTAATACACTATTGACATTAGGACATGACTGACTCTATTTTTAGTGTGTTTAATGAATAGGGTAATTAGTGCCACTTATTTCCATTGTTCTCATATCCTCTCACTGAAAATGACAGCATTTTCTGTCTTTATTATTTTCTGAAGTGCCAAAACATATTAAATATTACAACTGAGTAAGAACTTCCTCTCTCACTAAAACCATTCTTACTCAATATATTTTCATGCCTATAATATCAATACCAACCTATTAAACACTTGTGAAAAAAAACTTTTTTCCAATGTTTCTGCCTATATTTTTCTTGTAAAAAAATAGTACAAAACCTTGACTTGGTTTTCCTCTCCCTCAGAGAAAATTTTTCTGGTACCATCAGTTACTTAGGGCTTATAAAGGAACATATCTAACTTGTGATTCTTCAACCTATTATTATTACAAATGAACACTGGTTTCACATTGACTTATGACAATAATGGAGAACATATTTAGTTTAATCTGATTTTCCCCTAAAAGGTTAGAAATGCTAAATTTTAATGATATATTAGTTTTGTTTTTTTCAAATTACCTTTTCTTGACTATGCATTAGAATAAACTTTTTGAAAAACAATATAGTGACATGCAGTTAGAATCACAAAATTAACCATACCCTTTGACAGTGATTCTAGTGCTAGGATTTTATCCTAAAATACCACAGCAAGAGGGGGAAATGAACTATTTGTGCAATGATATTCATTGCTGTTTATTTTTAATAGCAAAAAATACAATAAAATAGAGATGGGTTGAATAAATTACAACATATTAATGTAATACAGGGATTCTTAACCTGGAGTACAGAAACTTATTTTTTAATATCTTGATAATTGAATTACATTTTTTTCAATTACTGAAAGTCTTCCTTGTCTCACTCCCACCACACTGAGAAACAAGAAGAAAACAATAGTGCTACAAACATGTATAGTTGAACGAAACAAATTCCCTCATTAGCTGCTTCCAATATATGTCTCAATTTGCATAATGAGTCAATCATTTCTCTGTCAGGAGGTAGGTAATATGTTTGAACTTTAATCTTAAGTCCTTTGGAATTATGCTTGGTAATTACATTGGTTAGAATTCCTAATTAGGTTTTTCAAAGATGTGTCTTTGTGGTTGTATAAAATGTTCTCCTGGTTCTACTTGCTTCATTCTGTATCAGTTCATACAAGTCTTCCCAGGTTTCTTTAAAACTATTCACTTCCTCATTGTTTTAATATAAGAATATTCCATCATATTCATATACTATAATTTTGGTCATTTTCCAATTGAAGGGGCAGCACTTCTATTTTCAGTTCTTTGCCCTGGCAAAAAGAACCCTTATAAGTACTTTTGTACATATGGATGCTTTTGTTCTGTTTTCTTTGATCTCTTTGGTGTAGGTATCTAGTAGCAATATTGGTATAATAGGACCAGCATTTCCCCAACACAGCTTTTTCTTCCCACTTTCAATATGGGGAGGTTTTACCTAAAGGAAGAGAAAGCTACGGCCAGCATATGATTGGTCCTGGCTCCTCTGCTGCAGCTTCCTTTTCTGCCCATGTCACTACCCCCCAGCCAACATGGGGGTAGGCCTAGGACAAAGCTATCTTTAGGACTAAATTGACCTTGGCTTTTTTTTTTTTTTACTAAGTTTCCTGGTCATCTAAGGAAATAAAAAGTCCCAGGCAAACCCCTTGGACTTGATGGTTTTCTAAAACCTACTTGAGTGATGCTACTCTGTCTTGCTGACCAGATAGACATGTTTCCACATGGAGATGAACAGGGTTAACATTTCAAAAAGCTAATTGCTTCTCTATTTTTGTCATTTCTTTTTAGTGTGGTGGGGCAAAGTAAATCTCCTTGTGTTAAATGATCAATAATATATGAGTGTCTGATTTTGTGCAAACATTGAATCTGAACTAAGAGAGTGCTGGCTTTAGAGTCATGCCCCCCAAAACTAGGTCACCATTTAATAGATTTGGGGGCCTCACTCTAAATTACTTTCCAGAATGGTTTTACTGGTTCATAGCTCCACCAATAGTGTACTAGTGTACCTATTTTCCCATTACCTCTAGCAATTGTCAGTTCTCTTTTGTCAACTTTGCCAAACTGATGAGTATGAAGGGGAACCTATGGTTTATTTTAATTTGCATTTCTCTAGTTATTGGTGATTTGGAATTTTTTCATAATACCATTGATAGGTTGGGCTTCTTTTGACAAATGCCTATTCACTTACTTTGACCATTTATCAATTGGATAATAGCTCTTATTCTTATAAATTTAAATAAATTCCCTACAATGCTTGAAAAAGAAATTTTAATCAGAGAAATTTGCTTTAAATCTGTTTTCTCCCATGCACTGGTTTTATTCATGCAAAAATTTTCTAATCTTATCCAAGCAAAGATTGTTCATTTTACCTCTATGATACTCTTTTCTCTTTGGTCATGGACTCTTCCCTATCCATAGATCTGACAGACAATTTCTTTCTTGCTCCTCTAATTTTTTTTTTATAATGTCACCCTTTATGCCTATGTTATATACCCTTTTGGAGTTGATCTTGGTATATGATGTGAAATCTTGGTCTATACTTAGTTTCTGACAGACAGCTTTCCAATTTTCCTAAAAGTTTTTGTTGAATAATGCATTCTTCCCCAGTAGCTGATATCTTTGGATTTATAAAGCATCAAGTTACTGTTACAGAAGCAAAGCTTGTTTGCTTCTGTATATTGTATGCTCAAACTGTTCCACTGACTAATCTTTATTTCTTAACCACTACCAAACGGTTTTGATGAAGACAGCTTTGTAGTATAGATGGAGATGGTCTTCTTCTATCCCCCTTTTATAACTATTTCCCTTGTGGTTCTTATCCTTGTGTTTCTCCAGATGAATTTTGTTATTTTTTTCTAACTCTATAAACTAATCCTTTCGTAGTTTGGTTAATAGGGCATTGAATAAATAAATTAATTTGGGAAGTATTATAATTTTAATTTATTGATTTGGTCTACCCATTTGAGCTATTAATATTTCTCCAATTATTTAGAATTGTCTTTATTCATATAAAGAGTGCTTTTTAGTTATGTTCATATATAGTTCCTATGTTTGTCTTGGTCCTCAAGTATTTTATAATTCCTTTTGTTATTTTAAATGGAATTTCTCTGTCTCTTCCTAGTGGATTTTGTTGGTAATATACAGAAAGGCTGTTGGGTTTTGTGGGTTTATTTTATAGCCTGCAACTTTGCTGAAGATGTTAATTGTTTCAATATGTCTTTTTAGTTAATGTAACTGTATTTCAATCAATTGGCTTTCTTTGTAATACTATGCAGTTTAGTTTATTCATTTAAAAACTTTATTCTGAGAAGGAATCCACAGGCTTTCCAAGACTGATTAAAGGATCTATGACACAAAAGGCTAAGAATTCCTGATGTAATAGAATACTAAATATCCATAAAGACCACTTTTGAAAGAGACTAGAAAATACAAAGAGACATGAATGAAGCACAGGGACAATTATGAACGTTGGCCACTGCTATGTAAAAACAACAACAGAAATAGATCACACATAAAGTGAACTAAAGTTTGCAAAGCAACCTGCATTCATCATCTTATTTGATATTCATATAGCCCTATGAGGTAGCTGTAGACAAAATTCTGAATGGACTTGGAAAGGGAAAAAGAAAAAACATATTTTTGGATATCTGTGACATCCCAATGTGATTCTAGGAATGCTATATGGTTGTAAAGAAAGAAATACCAAGTCTCTGAAGAATTACGGTCTCATAGTCCTCAAAAGGCAATGGAGAATTATCTCATGGATACATTACAGTGAAGTAGACAACTAGCATTAACACTATCATCAATTAAACGTTTTATGGGAAAAAGAGATAGATTAGTCGTGTAATGAGCATGAGGAATATTAACACTATAGCAAAGGAACTAGGAAGATCCCCAGCACAGAGTGCCCTGTGGAAGATTTTGGAGAGAACATATATAAGAATCTTCTGGGATGAGAAGATCTGAATGGATTGGGAACTGCCCTAGCAGAGGAAGTCCCCTCTGTGAGATCTCAGATCTATTGAAAGAGCATCTTTTCATTTGTTTGGTTTTCTTTTTATTAAATGCTAAGGGTTGAGTCAAAGATTTTATTTTCTACTTTATAGACTTACTCAATCTTTTGTCTTTTCTTCACAGATATTATGTTTGGAATAATTTTTTATTTTTATTTTATTAAAGTCATTTATTTTTAGTTTACAACATTCAGTTCCACAAGCTTCTGAGTTCCAAATTTTCTCCGCCACCTTCCTGTGCTCCCTCCCCAAGACCCAAGACAGCGTGCAATCTGATAAAGGCTCTACATATACATTCACATTAAACATATTTTTACATTAGTCATGTTGCAAAGAATTATAACCAATGGAGTAAACCACAAGAAAAAAAGAAACAAAACAAGAGAGAGAAAGGGAGAGAGAGAGAGAGAGAGAGAGAGAGAGAGAGAGAGAGAGAGAGAGAGAGAGAGAACAAATAGTTGCTTCAATCTGCATTCAGACTCCATAATTCTTTCTCTGGATGTGGATAGCATTTCCCATCATGAGCCTTTCAGAATTATTTTAGAATCTTTCATCGCTGAGAAGAATCAAGTCTATCAAAGGTAGTCACAATATGGCTGCAACTATGTACAATATTTTCCTGGTTTTGCTCCCCTCACTCAGCATCAGTTCATATAAATCCAGGTTTTTCTGAAGTCTACCTGCTCATCATTCCTTACAGCACAATACTTTTCCATTACATTCATATATATCATAACTTGTTTAGCCATTCCCCAATTGATAGGCACTCCCTTAATTTCCAATTCTTTGTCAAGACAAAAAAAGTTGCTATAAATATTTTTTGCATGTGAGCCTTTTCCCCATTTGTATGATCTCTTTTGCATACAGCCCTAGAAGTAGTATTGCTGGGTCAAAGGGTATGCATATTTTTATAGCTCTTTGGGCATAGTTACAAATAGCTCCCCAAAACGGTTGGATCACTTCACAACTCCATCAACAATGAATTAGTGTTCCAACTTTCCCACATCTTCTCCAGCATTTATAATTTTCCTGTTTTGTCATGTTAGTCAATCAGACAAGTGTGATATGGTACCTAAAAGTTGTTTTGATTTGCATTTCTTTAGTCAATAGTGATTTAGAGCATTTTTTCATATGACTATAGATAGCTTTAAATTTTTTCTCTAAAAACTGTCTGTTCAAATCATTTCACCATTTATCATTTGGGGAATTACTTATATTCTTATAAATTTGACTCAGTCCTCTACACACTTTAGAAATGAGGCCTTTATCAGAGATACTGGTTGTAAAAAAATTCTTTCCCAGTTTTCTGCTTCCCTCTTAATTTTGCTTGTGTTTAGAGTACTTTTAAAGCAATACCCTTGTTTTGCTTCACTGTACTCCCTCTTTCTTTCCCCCTTCTCAAATATTTAGTCCATCTTAGTGGATAGAGTACTGTACCTGCAATCAGGAAGACCTGAGTTTGCCTTCTTCCCTAGAAAAATTTTTGGCTATGAGACCCTGTGAAAGTCACTTAAAGTCTCTCAGCCTCAGTTTCCTGACCTGTATATTAGGGATAACAATATTACCTATTTCATAGGGCAATTATGTGGCTCAAATGAAATAATATATGTATGTAAAGTGTTTTTCAAACCTTAAAATCACATGTAAATGTTAACTATAATGATGATGGTGGTGGTAATAATGATGACTTATTCTTATTATAAATCTATCTCCTTTTAAAAGATAGCAGCATTGGAAGTGGGGATGTGCCTTTCCTTCATATGATCCTAGAAGACCTATCTCAGCTATGGGTCCACTTTTACTCAAAACCATAACTCAGCAATCCTGGCCAATGTGTTACTTTTACTAGCTAGAGAAAAAGTGCAATTAGTTAAAAGAAAAGTAATTTAATGAACTAGTAGAGTAAGAAAAATATCAATAGAATGTTTTCCATACATACCCATTTGTGGAAAGAATAGACATACCAAGGGAGACATGCATGTGGCCAGGGTACACACACAGTGGCCCAATTAAGTCTTCTGATAATATAGACAAGTCGATGTCTTCTAGTGATGTCCCACTGGACAGCTCCTGACTCAAGGAGCTCATAGTCTAATGAACAAAGCAATATGCAAACAATTATGGACAAACAAGCTGCATATGTGATAATCTGGGAATAATCAATAGAGGGAAGGCATTAAGGGAGATCAGGAAAGGCTTCTTGTAGAAGGTGGGATTTTTAGCTGGGTAGTCAGGAGATAAAGTCAGGAGGAAACAATGAGGAAAAAGAGAATTCCTGACAGTGAGGACAGTCAGTGAAAATGCATCGAGTTGGGAGAAGGAATGTCTTGTTTAAAGAACAGCAAGGAGGTCAATAGCACTTGATTGCAGAGTACTATTGAAAGAAATACAATATAAGCAGATTAGAAAGGTAGGAAGGGATTAGGTTATTAAGGGCTTTGATCACCAAGCAAAGTATGTCACATTTGATGCTGAAAGTGCTAGGATGTCACTGGCAATTTGACAACTGAATAAAGAATGGACCAGAGCAGGGAGAAACGAGGCAGGAAAACTAAAAAGTGGGTTTTTACAATAATCCAGCAATGAAGGCCTAAACCAGGCTGGTGGCAGTGTTAAAGAAGAGAAGGGGGTGTAGAGCAAAAATGTTACCAAGATAAAATTAACAGACTTTGGCAACAATTCGATAGACAGGTGGAAAGAGAGAGAAAGAGTATTCAGGATGATACTTAGGATTTAAGCTTGTGTTGCTGGGAAGATGGTGGTACTCTCAACAATAACAGGGGAAAGGAGAGGGTTTGGTAGGAAAGATAATGACCTCAATTTTGGACATGGGGAGTTTATGATGTCTACCAGATATCCAGTTCAAAATGTCCAATGCACATTTGGAGACGCTAGTCTGTGAGAGAAGGAAGATAGAAGTTGATGGTAAGGATAGATGGATCATATAAGGGGGGGAGGGGACAGGTAGTTAACAGAAAGAATGAGATTTAAGAATGTGCCACTTTTGGACATCAACTGATTTGCACCTTGCAAGATATTACACTTCTGCACTACTCAGTCAATCAGAATTTATTAAGCACCTACCCCGTGTCAGGCACCGTGTGAAGAGCTAGGATACAAACACAAATAAAAGCAAAGACAGCTCTTGCCCTCAAGGAGCTAATCATCTTACCGTGAAGACAACACACAAAAAGAAATCGAAAATCAAAGGGAGGAAGGAAAGAAAGAACCCCAACAAAGGGATTCTTGCTACAAGATGCCCTTACCAAAAAATAGAATGAAAAAAGAAATCCCCCACTTTGCTGCACCCTTCAAGAGGTACAAGAAAAATAAAAGGTTGAAGAGACAACATTTTTTTCAGAGCCGATTGCTTGCTTTTTAAAGGCTTCCACCCTCAGCAGCTTTTCCTGACCCATTTATGCACAAATGGATCTTGAGCAATAGGTCCTAAAGGGACATACCTTTCCAAAATCTCATGTAAGTGTCATAGGACTCTTACATCTTATAATTCCCTTAATGAGGGAATGGAACTTTATCAAAGAATCTCTGATCAATACCCTCTTTACATTTACTTATATTGGTAATTTTTATATTACATTATATGAATATATATGTGTGCATATATATACATATACATATATATATATATATATATGTAAAACATTAGTAAACTTAAAGTCTACTTCCAACAATTTTTGAAATTCTTTCCTCTTCTTCTTAACCATAATTGATTGGCTGAGTATGGCAATCTGGTCAGCCTGCCACAGTACCTTCAATACAATGCTGGAATTTAAGGTTTCAGTCATTCCAGCAAGGGGTAGTTTAATGGTTATAATACTGGACAGGACCCAAAGGTGTATAGCTTATTACTTACTCCAGACCTAATTTACTCTATGATCTCAAATATGTCACAATGGAGTCTAGTTTCTCCATTGCCTGACCACTAAGGGAGTATGTTGACCATTAAGAAAAGCAATAGTTCAAATCTTATATGACTTTTTTCCCAGCCTATGAACAGAAGCTAACAATAAGAAATTCTGAAATGAAAAATATTAAAGGATATGCCGCTGTTATTGCTGAGTTGTGTCCAGCTCTTCATGACCTTTTTTTGGGGTTTTTGTCATTTCCTTCTTCAGCTCTTTTTGCAGATGAGGAAACTGAGGCAAACAGGGTTAAATTACTTGCCCAGGGTCACACATATAATGCATGTCTGAGGTCAAATTGTAACTCGTCTTCCTGATCCCAGATTCAGTGCTCTATCTGCTGTACCACCTACCTGCCCTTATGAAAGGTGTAATGCATCTCAATACTTAATAATGCCATCATTCATTTTCACAATCTACTTCCAAAAATTTGCTTTTACAATCATTTGCACATACTGTCTGCCTCTTTTTGTATCCCTAGCACTTAGCAGAGTTCCTGGCACATAGTAGGTGCTTAATAAATATTTATGCACTGAATGACTGATTCCCCAGCTCAACTCTGTCAAATTTGGTTGATTTGATCCCAAATGCACTTGGATGGGTTTTCTTTCCCCATAACACTATTCTAGTTTGTAACCAAGTAAGATCTTTTTTGGCTTTTGTCTCAGAGGAAGGAGGGTGCATTTAAAGAACCTGGATTGAACTGAGCCTTGTGTAACCAAGGTCTGGAGCATTCACACACTCCCATCAGCTTGCTTAGTTGATGCAATTCTGTACTAGGAGAGACTGAAAACTTGCGTCCTGAAGAGTCATGATAATACAGAATGTAAATGTCATGTAGAGATTATGGAACATGTGGGACATTCTGTAACTGGTTCTGGTTGGATAGCCATGCGTTAGAGGAGTTCTTTGAGGAGGCATCTGAAATCATTGAGCAGTTTCAACCATTTCTTTGTCTCATTCACTTTTTTTGCCTTCATTTGATGACTGCTTAAGACACAGATCCAATAAAGGAAGTAGAGTCTCTAACTTTGGAGTTTTGAAACGTAGAAGAAATAGCTATAAAAATCCAATCATCAGAGTTCAAGTTGATTTTTTTACAACCAATACAGGATTGTGTTGATGCTCCAAGGATGAAGGGGTGACTTTTAGGACTCCAGTTCATCTTAAGTTAAGACTCACTTGGCAGAGATGTCTTTGGATGTGGACTTGATGGGATTGATGCTATGGAGAAACTAAGCTAAATTATGAGCCTACTCCCCGCAAAGACCAAAGTGGTATTTAGTAGAATATGTTGTTAGTGAATGCTCCCGCCAAAGGCACTACAGGAAATATTTATGCATTTGTTTTTGCAAATGAACAAATCTTTCATAAAAGCTAATGTGATTAATTGATCCAGTGGATCTGGGGACTAAAAACTGACCTACAGAAATGGGGAGGATATAGCTTACAGGAGCTCAAGCACCTAGCAATAGGCCAATCCCCCAGAAACACCCTCCAGGGACCCTGAAGGGTAGATGTAGCAGCCTGGCTCCTAAGAAGGGAGTCAGAAGACCTTGACTACATCTTTAGCCCATCAAGTTAAGGTTATGTGAGCATCTGCAGGGGTGTTGGAGGTGACCTTGAGATCCAGCAGGTCCAAGAATTGCTCAAGCAATTTTATTAGCACTTGGTTGAGCACCTGAAATTACAATGATTTCAACAAGATACTATTAAGAAATTGTTATGATATATAATTGTTACTCAATTAACATTGCTTATAAACAATTTGAATTGTGGGCTTATTTGCATGATTTTTTAAAATAAATACTTATATTCTTTAGTCCATAGGAACACTACAGAATCAAGTGATATGCTTTTACCCACCTCAACACCTGATTTTTAAAAATTAGTTTATCTTTAGAGGGGGTGGAGTCAAGATGGCGGAGTAGAAGGACTCACTTGTGCTAACTCTGAACCCACAGCCCATGGATTTCCTGTAGGAAGAACTCCCCTCCCCACAGGTTCTGGATCACTGCAGGGCATACAGAAACACAGTGGAAGGGATTTCTGTCCCAGAGAGCCCTGGAGAGCTGCCCCAGGGTCCATTGCACCCCGGAAAGTGGAGTCCACCCCTGGGCTGCCCTGGCCGGGGGACACCAGAGAAGCAGATCCGAGCAGGCTTCAGGATGGAACCTCTGGCAGCTGGGAAGGTCCCTCTGCCCACAGACACTACAGGTTAGTGAGAGAGACTTCTGGGCTGACCGAGAGGGGAGCAGGATGTATCCATGGCTCGGGCCCTCTCAGGAGGAAGAGGCAGAGGCAGAGGCAGTGGCAGAGGTAGAGGCAGAGGCAGCGGTGGCGGCCGGGACTCCCGAGCAGCAGGCAGAAGCTCAGGTCTCTGCATAAAGACCCTGAGGGAACTGAGCCAGGTGGATGTCCGGTGGGCTTAGGCCTTGGAAGAGCTCAAAAAGGATTTTGAAAAGCAAGTTAGACAGGTAGAGGAAAAACTGGGAAGAGAAATAAGAGAGATGCAAGAAAAGCATGAAAAACGGGTCAATACCTTGTGGTAAAGGAGACCCAAAAAAATGCTGAAGAAAATAACACCTTGAAAAATAGGCTCACTCAACTGGAAAAAGAAGTTCAAAAAGCCAATGAGGAGAAGAATGCTTTCAAAAGAAGAATTAGCCAAATGGAAAAAGAGGTTCAAAAGCTCACTGAAACTGAATTTAATAGTTCTCTCAAAATTAGAATGGAACAGATGGAGTCTAATGACTTTATGAGAAACCAAGAAATCACAAAACAAAACCAAAAGAATGAAAAAATGGAAGAGAATGTGAAATATCTCATGGGAAAAACAACTGACCTGGAAAATAGATCCAGGAGAGACAATTTAAAAATTATGGGACTACCTGAAAGTCATGATCAAAAAAAAGAGCCTAGACATCATCTTCCATGAAATTATCGAGGAAAACTGCCCTGATATTCTACAACCAGAGGGCAAAATAAGTATTGAAGGAATCCATCGATCACCGCCTGAAAGAGATCCAAAAAGAGAAACTCCTAGGAACATTGTGGCCAAATTCCAGAACTCCCAGGTCAAGGAGAAAATATTGCAAGCAGCTAGAAAGAAACAATTCCAGTATTGTGGAAATACAATCAGGATAACTCAAGATCTAGCAGCTTCTACATTAAGGGATTGAAGGGTGTGGAATAGGATATTTCAGAAGTCAAAGGAACTAGGACTCAAACCAAGAATCACCTACCCAGCAAAACTGAGTATACTACTTCAGGGGAAAATATGGTCTTTCAATGAAACAGAGGACTTTCAATCATTCTTGATGAAAAGACCAGAGCTGAAAAGAAAATTTGACTTTCAAACACAAGAATGAGAAGAAGCATGAAAGAGTAAACAGCAAAGAGAAGTCATAAGGGACTTACCAAAAGTGAACTGTTTACATTCCTACATGGAAAGACAATATTTGTAATTCTTAAAACTTTTCAGTATCTGGGTAGTTGGTGGGACCACACACACACACACACACACACACACACATGCACAACACACACACGTACATGCATGCATGCACACACGTACACACATGCACGCACATACAGAAACAGAGAGCATGGAGTGAATTGAATAGGATGGGACCATATCTTAAAAGAAATTAAGGTAAATTAAGAGAAATGTAGTGGGAGGATAGAGGGTGAAATGGAATGGGGTAAATTATCTCTCATTCAAGAGGCAAGCAGGAGACTTTTTAGTGGAGGGAAAAAGAGGAGAGCTGAGAAAAAAAAACCAAGAAGTTTACCCTCATCACATTCGACTAAAGGAAGGAGTAAAATGCACACTCATTTTGCTATGAAAACCTATCTTACAATACAGGAAAGTGGGGGAGAAGGAGATAAGCAAGGCGGGGGGGGTATGATGGAAGGGAGGGCAATGGGAGGAGGGAGCAATTTGAAGTCAACACTCTTGGGGAGGGACAGGATCAAAAGACAGAATAGAAACAATGGGGGGCAGGATAGGATGGAGGGAAATACAGTTAGTCTTACACAACACGACTATCAGGGAAGTCATTTGCAAAACTACACAGATAGGGCCTATATTGAATTGCCTGCCTTCCCAAAGGGAATGGGTGGGGAGGGAGGGATGGGGAGAATTTGGAACTCAAAATTTTAGGAACAACTGTTGAATATTGTTCTTGCTACTAGGAAATAAGAAATACAGGTAATAGGGAATAGAAAGTCATCTGGCCCTACAGGACAAAAGAGAAGATGGGGACAAGAGAAGGGAGGGATGATAGAAGAGAGGGCAGATTGGTGATAGGGAAAATTAGAATGCTTGGTGTATTGGGGTGGGGGGAGGGGATAAAAGGGGAGAAAATTTGGAACCCAACATTTTGTGAAAATGAATGTAAAAAGTTAAATAAATAAATTTTTATTACAAAAAAAAATATGCATACCCTTTGGCCTTGTAATACCACTTCTAGTGCTGTATTCCAAAGAGATCATATAGATGAGAAAAGAACCCACATATACAAAAATATTTATAGCAGCTCTTTTTATGGTGGCAAAGAACTGAAAATCAAGACAATGCCCTTCAATTGGGGAATGGCTGAACAAGTTATGGTATATGAACGTAATGGAATACTATTGTGCTATAAGAAATGGTGAGCAGGAGCACTTCAGAAAAATCTGGAAAGACTTATATGAACTGATGCTGAGTGAGGGGAGCAGAACCAGGAGAACACTGTACACAGTTACAGCCATATTGTTAGATGACTAGCTTTCATACACTTGCCTCTTTTCAGCAATGCAAGGTTCTAAAACAATTCCCAAAGGCTTGTGATGGAAAATGCCATCCATATCCAAAGAAAGCACTATGGAGTCTGAATGCAGATCAAAGCATACTATTTGCTCTCTCTCTTTTTTGTTTTGTTTTGTTTCTTCTTTCATTCCATTGATTATAATTCTTATTTGCAACATGACTAATGTGAAAATATATTTAATGTGAATGTATATATGGAAACTGCATAAAATTTCATGCTGTCTTGGGGAGAGGTAGAAAATATGGAATTCAAAAGTTTGTGGAACTGAATGTTTCAAACTAAAAGTAAACTAATTTTTTTTTTGAGCTCTTCCATGGCCTGAGCCCACCGTACATCCACCTCAAATGTCTGGGATACAGAGGCCCCGCCCTCCACATCTTTCCCTGATGGTAAGAATATTTCCTCGTCATCAGAATTGAAAGGCAGGAACATTTGCACCCCCTCAAAGTAGCCTTCTATAGTCTTATTTTTCTTCCCTTTTCTCGGCATTTTCCCAGCCAGTTACTTGACTTCTGAGATTTCTATCCACTCCCGTCTAGATTCGCCCAGCTAGTGCTTGGGGTCTGAGATTCAAATGGGCTTTCTGTGGCAGGTGCAGCTGCTATTCAATGTGAGCTTAAGTTCTGGTGCTGGGGTGGGGGCAGGGCCACGTCCCAGGCTCAGTTCCCTCAGGGGCTTTATGCAGAGACCTTCAGTAATGGAGCGGGTGGGGGCAGGGCTGCCTCCCAGGCTCAGTTCCCTCAGGGGGTTTATGCAGAGACCTTCAGTAATGGCCGTGGTTCTGCCTGCTGCTCTGGGAGTCCCAGGCCGCCACCTCTTCCTCTGCCTCTGCCTCTGCCACTGCCTCTGCCACTGCCTCCCGAGGGGGCCTGAGTCACAGAGACACTCTGCTCCCCCCTCAGCCAGCCCAGAAGTCTCTCTCACTGACCTGTAGCATCTGTGGGCCGAGGGACCCTCTCAGCTGCCGGAGATTCTGTCCCTGAAGCCTGCTTGGATCTGTTCCTCTGGAGCTGTGCGGCCAGGACAGCACAGGGGCAGGCTCCACTTTCCGGGGTGCAATGGACCCCTGGGGACCGATCTCCAGGGCTCTCTGGAATGGAAATCTTTTCCACTGTGTTTCTGCGCACCTTGCAGTGCTCCAGAATTTGTGGGGAGTTCTTCTTGCAGGAAATACATGGGCTGTGGGTTCGGAGCTAGCATATGTGAGTCTTTCTATTTCGCCATCTTGGCTCCACCCCCCCCCCCCCGATTTCAGTATGCATATTTTTATTAGTCCTTTGAGCACAGCTCCAAATTGCTTTCCAAAATGGTTGGATCAGCTCACAACTCCACCAAAAATGAATTAGTGTTTCAATTTTCCCACATCTTGTGGGAATTTATAATTTTCCCACATTTATTATTTATAATTTTTATTCATAATTTTCCTCTTTTGTCATGTTAGCCGATCTGACAGGTGTGATGTGGTACCTAAGATCAACACCTGCTTTCTAAAGGGATAGTCTTTTTGATACTGCATAAGCCCCTGTTTCCAGCCCCTTAATGTCAATCATAGATACATACCATCATTTTTTCCTGTTTAGTCAATAGGTCCTCTTCTTGACTATATATGAATCCTTTTCTGAACTTTTGCAGCAACATGTCTTCTCAAGGCTCAAATACCTTAACCTGGTTCTCACTGCTAACTACTAAGGTAACCTAGACCTTGGATGTCCAAGATACTGTTGATTAATGGGGGTTAGGACAAATATTCCTATTGGAAAGTGTTCTTAGGTGCCATGTTTCTTAAAATTATACTGAAACCATTCATAATTTGCCATGCGTGTGTTTGTCCTTCATTGCCAAAGAATACCATGCCATCAGAGAAATAATGACAGGACTTGCACTTGACTTTGTTTTTTAAGTGAGGGAGGACTGTGCAGGTCAGCAGCCTCACTTCTCCTCCAGAGCTATCTGAATCCAGTGACCAGATATTCATCAGGATGACTGGATATGACCCAGGATGAGGCAATTGGGTTTAAGTGACTTGCCCAAGGTCACACAGCTAGTGAGTGTCAAGTGTGCAATGAGATACTCAGCTACTAGGAAGAATATTATGGAGTTTTACTTCCTGTTGGTTGATGGCTGTTTTGTTTTTGTTTTTTTTTTTTAAGAGCATTGGGAGTTTTAGTGGAGTGAGAAATACAATGGAAGAAAGGAGACTTAGTTATTTGTTTTGTTTCAAAATGGTGGTGAAAGTATTTTGTTCTTATCTTCATTATTTGAAATTGTGAGCCAATTCAGCCCAGGACAACACACCTCACATCTGGTGAGCCATATGGTACCCAAGACAACCAATACTCGTTGAGGGACAAAGGTATTGCAAACATTCAAAGCATCACTACTTTTTAGTCTGATATCATTGTTCCAGTTAACCCCACTGTCATGAAATGACACCTGTTCCAATAGCTTTAAACTTAAAGCAAGAAACAACAAGCTATAAGAAAAGTAGGGGTTAGAAGACAAATAATTTTTAAATAATATTTTCTTTTTCCTCAATTACATGTAAAAGCTTTTAACATTTCAGGGTTGTTTTTTTTTTTAAGTTTTGAGTTCCAAATTCTATTCTTTCCTCTGTCCCTTTGCCCCTCCCTGAGATGATAAGCAATCCGATATATTACACACATGCAATTGTGTAAAACATATTTCTATATGAGTCATTTTGTGGAAGAAAACTTCAATCAAAAAAATAAAAGAAGGAAATAAAGTGAAAAATAGTATGCTTCAGTCAATATTCTGACACCATCAGTTCTTCCTTTGGAGGCAGAAAACATTTTTCATCATTAGTCTTTTGGAATTGTTTTGGATCATTGTATTACTGAGAATAGCTAAGCCATTCACAACTTTTCGTCATACAATCTTGCTGTCACTATGTACAACATTCTACTCGTTCTTCTCACTTTACTTCTTATTAGTTCACGTAGAATCTTTCCAGGTTTTTCTGAAATTAGCTTGCTTATTATTTCTTGTAGCACAATAATATTCCATTACAATCATATATCACAATTTGTTCAGTCATTCCCCAACTGATATACAGTTGAGAAGACTGCAATTTCTAATTCTTAGCCATCGCTAAAAGAACTTCTATAAATATTTTTGTACAAATAGGTCCTTTCCCTGCTTCTCCCCTTTTGAGTCTCTTTGGGATAGAGACCTAATAGTGGTACTACTGGATCAAAGGGTGTACACAGCTTTATAGCCCTTTCGATAGAGTTCCAAATTGCTCTCCAGAATTGTTGGATCAGTTCACAGCTTACCCAATAGTTCACTGGTGTCCCAGTCTTTACACATCTGCTCCAACATTGATCATTTTCCTTTTCTGTCATATTGATGGATATAAGGTGGTATCTCAGAGTTATTTTCATTTGTATTCTCTAATCAACAAATCATTTTTAATGAATTTAATGCCTTACTGTTTAAATACTTCAATAAAGATCTCTCTCCTCCTCTTGCTCTTTGCGTCTTTTAGAGTTTAATATAGACTTATGGTTTTTCTTTTTAAAATTCTAGGCAACTACTTTCATAGATTCATTTTTGTCCTTTCCCCTTGATATTTTGGGGAACTAGTTGTGCTGAATATTAATGAAATTCAATAAATTCAGTTCACCTAGATAAGGGGAAAAAAATCTCTTCCCTCCCCTAGCCACTGATCTGAGACTGCGCTTTCTGCTCTAAAAGTACACTCTGAACATATCTTTACTAGTCACTCCTCCATATCAAACACTCAGAATACAAAGTCAGATCAACTTTACATAGAAAAAAAACTTCTTACAAAGGTATCAGCAACAAACAAAGTTTTAGAGAGTAGAAAACTCCAGAAGAAAAAATGATGCTAAGTTCACTGGGCAATAATTGGGCATAGAGACTGAATAGTGCCATGAGTTAGGTACATTCAGGCAAACAGCAAGTTCTGTCTTCACATATCATTCCTTAATCAGGGAAGCTGTCAAGCCTCTAGATCCTGTAGTGAGTCATTCTGGAGTAACAACATTCTTTACTTACAGTTGGCTTCTATGATGACACATCTCCCTACCTATGCTGAGTATCATGAGACATGAAAACAAAAAGTATTTCCACTTTAGTGTTTAGCTATAAAGCATATACATAATATAATTTGTTCCCATATTTGATGATTATTCCTGAAGAATTCATTTTGGGTTCTGATTCAAGAATCTTTGTGTATTTTTGTTACTGTTGTTTAGTTGTTTCAGTCATGTCCAGCTCTTCATGACTCCATTTGGGGTTTTCATGACAAAAATACTGGAATGGTTTGCCATTTCCTCTTCCAGACTGAGGCAAAGAGGATTAAGTGACTTTCCCAGGGTCACAGAGATAATAAGGGTCTAAGGGCAGATTTGAACTCAGGTCTTTCCGATTTCAGACTGAGTACTCCATTCACTGCTCCACCCAGTATTTTTACCAAGGGATTAATTAGGAATGGATGGCACAGTGGATGACAGCATTGGGTTTGGCACCAGCAAAGCCCAGTTCAAGTCTTGGCTTAGTCAACCTGTGTAACCTTAGGCATGTCACTTAGCTTATTTGCTCTCAGTTCCTTCCCTTGAAAAATAAATGCACTGGACCATATAATTCCTGAGATCTCTCTAGTTTAAATACATGAAACTCTGGATTCATTTCCTTTTCTAAAAGGTGATCTGTGTAATGTCTAATAAGGTACATTGAGACACTGTATGTTTCCTGATAAAGTGCTCTCAAGGACTGTTCTCAAGCAGTACAAAGAGCCCTTCCCAAGATGAACCTTCAGGTGTAAAGGGAAAAAAAGAGAATAGGGCTTCTCTCAGGACAAAAGCCAAATGATGATTTGGAATATTTGGGAAAGCTTGCCCCTCCTTGTTTATTTGAACAGGATCGTGTCTAAACTCATTCTCAGGCTTGTTTTTGCCAAGACATTTCTAAATTGTGCACCATTTGTACGGAAGCCTGAACAAAATTATGATTTGGGGTGCTGAGTCTTTCTTGAGGCAGACTTTTCTGTAGACATACCACACCCTCTTGCTCTACACCCTTTCTGGAACCCTCTATGCTAACATCTCATGCCCTAAGGTAAAGCCAGGGCTTCTCTAGACAAATTCCTAGAGCCTTCTGACTGTGACAACATAGGTGTGACTTATATAAGACCCCACCTTCTTTTATAAAACAGCAGGTTTTTGCCCAGAACTTGGAGGTGTCTTGATGTATGGAGTAACAAGTGACTCAAGTATTCCAGTGAATTAGGGCAATTTTGGATCTGTAGACTTTCTTTAAAAAGGATCTAGTTCTTGCACTGATTCTATTTCCTTCCTTAGTAGCAAATGCTTCTCTAAATGAAGGAAATGAATTTTTATGGGTATATGTGTTAAATCAGTGGCCATATAGGAAAAAAGGAAAAAAAACTCAGCTCAGATACAAATCATATATATCCTACTGAGATTTCTTGAAGGATATTCTTTATGGCCAAAAGAAGCCTCAGAAGGGCTAGAAATGGAGAGTTCTGCTAGACTTTGAGTCTATATTTCATGGTGGGTTTCCATTAGCTATTTGAGCAAGTACATCAGATTTCAGATCAGCCCATGGGGATAAAACAATAAAAATTGCTTCCAAGCATTCCTTTCTTAAAAATGACATTTTATTTTCCTCCAGTTACATGTAAAAACAATTTTTAATATTTGTTGTGGATTGTTTTAAGTTTTGAATTCCAAATTCTATCCTTCCTTTTCTCCCCTCCCTGAGATGGCAAGCAATCTGATTTAGGTTATACGTGTGTAAAATATTTCCATATTAGTCATTTTGTGCAAGAAGATTAAGAAAGGAGGAAAAGAGGAGAGGATGGAAAGAAGAAAAAAAGAAAGGAAGCAAGAAAGGGGAGAAGGAGGAAAGAAAAGAAGACAGAAAGGAAGAAAGAAAGAGAGGGAAAGAAAGAAAACAGTATACTTCAGTCTGTATTCATGTATCAGTTCTTTCTCTGGAGGTGGAAGGCATTTTTCATCATGAATCCTTTGGGGTAGTCTTGGATCATTGCATTGCTGAAAATACCTAAACGATTCATGGCATTTCATCATACAGTACTGCTGTTGCTGTATACAATGTTCCCCTGGTTCTGTTCACTTCTCTTTGTATCAGTTCATGTAAGTCATTCCAGGTCAAGCATTCTTTTTAATATACAACGGTTCTCATCTCTGACATGTGTCAGTGACATTTTTGCCAGTTTTCCTCACTTCCAAGGAGTGCTAGGGCAGTAGGGAAGCAAAGTGCTGTTTGAACTGCCACTGGAAATCTAGGCAAATAGATCTTTGAATATTATAATTGTTTGAGAGAACAAAAAAAGAGAGAAAAGGATGGAGGGAGAGAGTCTGATTCATCCCATGGCTTACTTAGCAAATTTATTATATCTATCCTCCTAGATATAGAAACTTTCTCCTATGGCCTTGGCTAGAGTTTTAGGAAACTTCCCCAAAGTCTAGGAGATCACCCCTCCACAGAGGCAGCTACAGCTCAAGAGGTCCGAGGCTCAGGAAATACAATGATAGTCAGAAGGAATATGGGTACTGTTAATTTCATTCATGGCCTGATTTTTCTCACTTAACTCTCTTGAGACAATCTCAACTTTAAAGTGCGCTATAGATACAGTAAACAGATTAATATTTACTAAGATATCTCACATTGATGAAATTAATCAGATGGAGATTAGGTGACTTGGTGGAATCTGGATGTACAGAATCTAGAGGACAAGACTATTGTGGTTTCCCATATGCTCCCATGACCTTGCAGAATATTGCCTTTGTCTGCCACTATGTGCTGCTACCCTTATTCGTCCCCTTTAAACCTTCAGGTTTTCTTTATTTCCTTTAAAATGTGTACCCCCAAAAAGATATTTTGCTTTTAGTATCATTGAATAGTTTAATGAATTTTGTTAAATCTCCTTAAAGTCCCTGGGCAGCTTCAGTGGCTTTGGATTCCAGAGGAGAGTTTGTTAAGTAAATGTTTGAAAGTAACAAGATAATTATCAAAGGCTAGAGAGCTCCTGATGCTGAATATCTAATACAAAGCATTTTTTAAGGAAACTTATCTTAACTATATGAGGGAGAAAGAAAACTGATTTCATTTTTAATATTTTTTTATTTTTTAAATTATCAGATATTCTTAATTGATCTGGCCTTCTCACTCCCTATCCCTACACTAAGCAAAATTTTTAAACCTCTTAATACAAAGCTATGTAGTCAGATAAATCAAATTTCCAAATTAGCCATGTCCAGAAAATGAATGTCTTTTTCTATATTTTAAGTTCATCTCTTCTTTGTCAGGAGGTGAGTGGCATGTTTTATCTTCTTTCTTTTGGATTCATGACTTATCATTTAGTTGATCTTCATCAGAGTTCTAAAGTCAGTGTTGTTTTCTTTATAATGCTAAAAATTAATTCTGCTCCTAATTCTACTCACTGTTTTCAGTTCATAGAGGTCTTCTTGGTATCCTCTGAAATTGCTCATTTTATCATTTCTTATGGCACACTAGCACTCCATTCATAACTATACAGTTCGGCAACTTTCTGGTCATAATTCCAAATTGTTTTCTAGAATGACCAGGTCAATTTTCAACTCCACTAACAGAGCAATGCATTAATGATGTTTCCCCAAAGTCCCTCCATTTGTAATTTTCCTCTTTTTCTGCTTTGCCTGTCTAATAGTTGAAAGATGGAATCTCTAAGTTGTTTTAATTGTCATTTTTCTTATTATTGGTGATTTAGAGCATTTTTTCCACATGGCTACTGAT
The DNA here is from genome assembly GCA_023548195.1 of Bettongia penicillata ogilbyi. Taxonomy (NCBI): domain Eukaryota; kingdom Metazoa; phylum Chordata; class Mammalia; order Diprotodontia; family Potoroidae; genus Bettongia; species Bettongia penicillata. The sequence goes on along the minus strand of JAJHZJ010000298.1, from coordinate 2,555,557 downwards.
GGCTTAGATTTCTTCTTTTGAAAGTGACTTTTTCATATCCTTTGACTATTTATTTCTTGGGAAATTGCTCTTATTCTTATAAATTTGAATCAGTTCTTTGTATATCTTGGAAATAAGACTTTTATCTGAAAAATTCATTGCAAGGCTTTTATCTTTCCCAGTTATCTCTTTACTCCAATTCACATTCAGTTTTTGTCAAAGAGCTACATAAAACTATGTACATGTATGATATATGTAAATTCCTTTGCTTTCCACTTCACTTTGCATTTGCAGCTCTGCTTAATCTGAATCCATTGAACAAGATGCCCCCTTACCATGTAACCCCTGGTATTCTTCCCATCTGCCCCCCTTCCCACTCCCACTTCCCCACATTCCTGTTTTCCAGTTTCCTTTTCTGGGTTGTCTTCCTCCATTAGATTGTAAGCTTCTTGAGGGCAGGGGCTATCTTTTTCTTATTGTATCCCTAGTATTTAGAATAGTTCATAGCTTCCCAGCTCGATTTAGTTATTTTTTTTCTTTTGTTCATTAAAAGGGCCATTCTCTGACTACTTCTTAAAGAGGCCTTCTCACTCAGTGGGCATTACCTTACTTTAAGTGAGTACCTGAAAAAACCAAGGTCTCCCATTGCATCCTGGGCCATCTCAAGTCATCATGATGAATATCTGGTCACTGGACCCAGATGGCTCAGGAGGAGAAAGTGAGGTTGGTGGCCTTGCACGGCCCTCCTTCTCTCAAAAGAAAGTCAAGTGCAAGTCATGTCATCATTTCTCTGATGTCATGGTCTTCTTCAAAAATGAAAGATGAACACAGCACCTAGTAGGTGCTTAATAAATGTTTATTTGATTGAATTATTCCCATTCAGCGACTACCAGAAATATATCCTCTCTAATTTTTCTTAAGTTCTATTCATATTCTTATTCCAACTTAGAAAAATTTATTTCATTCTTTTAAGTCCTTAATTTCATCACTTTTTAAGATTCTTGTTTATTTTCTTACAATTACCTAGCATATAGTTCATAATTAATAAATAATATATTTTTTAATAACAACTAATATAAGAAACCAAGTTTGGGCAAAGAAGAAATGAAGGATGTTTCAAAATCATGAAATATGTAATTTTTAAAAATCAGAGACTAAAGATACTCCCTCAGGGTCATAGACCATATCTTGTATTGTTTTCCTAGAGTCATAAAACCTCTGCTTTGGAAGGGTTTTAATAGCCATCTAGTCCAACACTTATGTGAACAGGGATCTCTTCTACAACATCCCCATCAAGTAGTTATCAAACATCTGCTTGAAGATCTTCAGAGATGAGGAACTCATTACCTTATAAGGAAGCCTATTCCTCCTAAGTGTTTGCTTTTATTTTTTGTTTTTAATCTCAAGCTAAAATCTGCCTCTTTGAAACTTCCACCCAACTATCCCAGCTATCTGGAGCCAAACAAAAGACTCTAATTCCTTTTCCACATGACAGCCTTTGAACCTAGGAAAAGTATAAAGGAAATAGCAAACTAAAGGGATTTTTATACTTTTTAATCCATTTTAGGTACTTTGAAACATTTGGGCTGAGCTTTGCAAATAAAGAATACTTACTGTCAGGATTCCTGCTACAAGGGCCAGATCTCTCCCTCTAGATGATGAGAAACTGGGGTTTTCTTCATTCACCTAGGCATTCTCCCTATCCAGAATTTGATTCAGTGGGGGCCCTGGGGGAGACAAGTTTGTCCCTTAATGAAATCCCAGGTATGTTAGGAAGACATGGCTCTATATTTGACAAGGATATAACAAAGAATCCTCTGTTGGTGAAGAGTATTCTGGGGGCATCTAGGTGGCACAGTGAATACACACCAACTTCAGACACTCATCAGCTATGTGACCCTTGGCATAATCACTTAACACCAAACTGCCTCCAAAAAAATAACCTCCCACTATGGGATATTAAACTAGTGGTAGTGTGACTGCATATCTTTAAGCATGGATGTCAGACAGTAGCAGCTCTCTTCAGATGCTCCTTGATGCTTTGATCAGCCCTGCTTGGGTCTGAGCTTCTTGTAGCCTTGCTAACCTTGGATGGTAAGCCATTGACTTCTCCAGCACCTCTCTCCTCCCCCTCTCCAGGCTGTCATTGGTCACTGGTTTCAGTTGCATCTGACTCTTTGTGACTGTTCATTTGGGGTTTTCTTGACAAAGATCCTGGAGTGGTTTGCCATCTCTTTCTCTAGCTCATTTTATAGATGAGAAAATGGAGGCCAACAGGATTACATGACTTGCCCAGGGTCATACAGCTAGTAAGTATCTAAGGCCAGATTTGAACTCAGGAAGATGAGTCTTCCTGATTCCAGGCCAAACATTTTATCCACTGCATCACCTAGCCAGCTACCTTTTTGCTCTAGGTACTGGACCTTACTGCCCATACCCACAGCAGTTCTAGCCTATGCATTTTTATCTTGAATTCTGATTAGTTCCATTCTCTTCTACTCTCCATGCAGGCCTACTAGAGGCAATGTTAGTGAAGGAGACCAGCTGCCTTAAACCATCATGCCTCTAACTTGGCAGATTTCCCCTCTTACTCATCTTTTGTGCCATTGTAATGTTCTCTAAATCTGCCCTGCCCTGGTGAGGCTCCATTACCCATTAGATTCAGGGCAAACATCATCACCACAGGAAAAGGGCTGGAAATTAAAACTCCAACGATGAGGAAGCAAGTTACCCACCTCCTTAGGCAGAGATGCTGGTTTCAAGGAGCAGAATGAGATGGACATTTTTGAATGTGTTCAATACGAGAATTTGTTTTGTATGACAACATTTATTTGTCACAAGAATTTTGTTTTCTTTTAAATGGGGAAAGGGTGCTGGAAGCGAGAAATAGCAAATGCTTATAACTTTAAAATTAAATTTCACAAAAAGAAATTCAAGGTTTAGGCAACCTTCTTTTCCTTTTCTTCCTGGGGAAGATACATCATAATCTGCACTGTGTATGTGAGTGTTTGAATTTTTATTGTTTGTTAACATAATAAATGTAGAATGTAGTCTTTTATTTATTCCTTCTAAAAATTACCCATATCTTTTGTTTTTATATCACCTTCATTATCTAATACTTCTTAAAGTTTAATAAATCAGGCACATTAAGTTAATCTCAATAAGTTACAGCAGGAAACATTTTAGGTTCACAGGTACATGTTGTCTGGCATATTATCTGTAACCATGGAAAAAAATTTTCCATTTGCTCTTCTTTCCACATTTTTTTTTTCTGCCTTGTATTCAGTTGCTAAATATGTGGGAGGTATTTCCCTAGGGGTTTAATCACTGGGCACAAATGCTTCTGTTCCTAACCATCTTCATGGTGAGTGTGGAATCACAAGTGATAGAAACCTGTCTTCAGAAGGAAATGATGAAGAAATGTGCTAGATTTTTTTGGGAAACAGTGCTGGTGCCAGGGAGGTGGGGCCATTGCCTAAATCTAGCCTTATTCAGAAAGAGGGAGTCCTTATCTCTTTGTCAGTTGGCTAGGCCTAAATACTTCATGCCTGAAGAATGTTTTCCCTTAACAGGGCTGGGACTGTGACTTGAATTGATGGCAGCTTTCCTTGTCCTGAATCAAAAAACACCTATTCACGAAATCTTTTCACCCTCTGGACATTCCATCAATTTAACTCCTCCTCCTTCCTGCCTCCCTGCTAAAATAATAAAAGAGGACATTTTTCATTCTGAAAACAAATGACTCATAAACATATCCACCATCTAGCATTTTCAGATGCTCATAAGTGATCGAGTCTGGTTAAGGGGTGGGCCCTGACCTCCCTGAACTTAAAGGACAACAAACCCTGGTTTTCTGAATGGGAGAAACACTATGCTTGTTACCTGGAGGCCAGGAATGAGCCCTAAATTTACCAGTTCCCAACCATCTGATCTTGGGCACCTGAGTCTCTAAGTCTGTTTCTTTGCCTATAAAAATGAAGTCAATAATATTCACCCTATTTGTCTATTTAGTACTTTGTAAACTTTAAAGTATTATGGAAATTTATTTTTATTATCTGTATCACCAAAATGTAATGAGAGCTTTTTTGTATGTTCTAAAGGATTATGATGAGAGCCTCTACTATTCTTATTATTAGTTCATTCTCAATAGAGTTCAAATAGAAACAGGTCTGAGACAAGTTGCTATCTTACTATTTTTAGTTTATATTTTGTATGTTCCAGGGATTACTGCACAAGAGATGAAATAATTTTCCTGAGGTCACCCAGATAGTAAGTGTTTGAGGCAGAATTGAAACTTGAATGTGTCTGATTCTGCATCTCATGATTATTCACTGTACCACATAACTTCCCAGGTGGATAAAATCATTATCTTTTATAGTTGAATAAAGGTATCATAATATACGCATAGCTTCTGTAAACTGACTGATGGCATCTTCAGTAATAGATAGGACAACAGGGATGTTGTTATCCTATTTCCTTTTGATTTTGATCTCCTCTACTATATACTACTCTATATTTTAAAGCCTTTCATCCAGGGACCTTGTAGCTTATGAGTATATGATCTGACATATCAATTGAAGACATCATTAAGGGGTATTTTGTGATCCACACTGTTACATATAGGTGATTGTAAGATTGTAATTCACGGTCCAATGCTAATGCATTTTACTGGTTGTCTTCTAGGATGTTTTGATGACAAAATGTAGTATGGGAATTTGTCATCTGTCAGTCTGTGAAAGAAAATGATGAATAATTCTATTCATTAGGTCATAGCATAGTAAGTATCCAGTAGATACCACATTTGTACAGCCTGCAGTGATGTATTACACAGCTACTCCCTTCTTGAATAACCTGCATTGATCTCTAAGTCTAGGGACACTCTCAAGATCCCTCTAAAGAACTTAGTATCAATTGTGAGACATGGGAGATACTGGCATAGGACCACTCAGCATGGTATGCCCACATCAAAGAGGGTGCTATGCTCTGTGAGCAAAACATAATTGTGGTAGCTCAAAAGAAATGTGAAGGGTGCAAATTCAGGGACATTGCCTCTCTAGATGGCCATATGGACTATTTGTGCTTGACTTGTGGTGCAGCATTCCGAACTTGTATTGGTCTGATTGGCCATATCTAGACATACTGTACATCAATCCTGACATCATGATGTCATTTTGGTCCTCTTAGAGAATAAAGAACAAACAACAAAAATAACAGATCCAGAGTCCCTCAGGATATCCATTCTGGTGGCAATGACCTGGTCCGGAACTGTCCTTGTTTACTTCTTTGTTTATTAATCTATGCTTTCATTAACTATCAATTTATTTCTCAGCATCAGTGCACTGAGCAGTGAAATAATTCTAAGTATCATTATAACTGACTGTTTCTATTTGCTCTTTCTACTTGGAACAGTGTCATACTAGGAAGCATTTAATGACAATGAAACACAGTGTGGTACAGTGGGTAGAGCTCTCGACTCGAAGTCAGGATGATCTGGGCTTAAACTCTATCTCAGACACTCACTAGATTCATGAGACTTGGTCAATTCACTTAACTTCATAGCCTCAAATTCCTCAAATTATATGCATAAATACATATAATGATATGTATTTATAAATGCACATATAGTTAGCATTTACAGAATAATGGTGAGATTAAGTTGAAATAAAATATTTAAAATTCTTTATTAATTTTAAAGCACTATATAAATGTCTACAATTATTATTAACTTGAATAACTAGAAGAACCTATGGTATGAGTATCATCTGAAAACTTGATTAAAACAAGTTTCCCATTGGAAAAGTGGTCTATTGGAACTTCTACGTAGGTGCTACCAGGCTCTGTACTGATTTTAGTGGCTTCATGCTCATTGGAGGAAGAACAAGAGACAAGGGTTACAAGACTTTAAAGATCTAAACGGTTACTCTGGAAAGACTCATTTCTATATAGGAGAATGGGCAATGCATGTCTCCTTTAGATGCAATTGTAAACTTATCCTTTTGTTCAGAGAGCCGAAACCAAGTATCAGAATGGGGTTTACTTCCACAGGTATACTATCTCCCCAATAGCAGAAGATGCAAAACAAGTAGCACTGGAGCAGAAATGTGCTGGACCAAGCAGACCTTGAGAGTATCCTAATGAAAGAGGACACCAGCTAGTTACAGTATCAGTGTGATCTGAGAGGAAACTACTGATACCCTATCGAATTCCCTTCACTTAACAGGCTCTCCCTTGTCCTAAGGATGTTATTTCCTCTTGAGGGGAGGGTTTGGATGTACCCTATTAAGAAAGGAAGTTTCCTTTCATTTTAAATGACAGCAAAGATCTGGGTGTCTCTTGATTGAACAACAGATTGCTCTCCCAGGACCCTGAAAGGGTTGAGCAGTACAACTGAATACCTATATGAGGACAGTGTTTAAAGATAAACATCAAAAATGACTGCTCACAGACCATTTTAATCCACTCATTTGTCCTGCCTACATGTCTTCCAGCTGAAAGGGCACAAATAATCAAATGCTGACAATTCTCATTTAGCCTGGGGAGATTCTGGTCAAACTTCCTGCCAGAGTTAGAAGGGACTTTAAGGTCATTTAATCCAACCCACATCTGATCAGGAACTCACTCTTTCTACATTATTCTCAATAATTGGTGGGGAAGCCTCTGCTTGAAGACTTCCGATGAGGAATTCACCACCTTATAGGAGAGATCTTTCAACTTCTGGATGGCAATAACTGACCTGTAACTTCCACCATCTGGTGCTAGAGATGCCCTCTGTAGCCAAGGTAGCAATTCATATCCCTCTTCCACATGACAGACAAACCATTAAAATATGTGAAACCTTTGCTGTTCCTCTCACCTAGTAGTGTCCCTCACTCCCCAAATTCATTTGTATATACCTCTCTCTCTCTCTCTCTCTCTCTCTCTCCATATATATATATATATATATATATATATATATATATATATATGTATGTGTGTGTAGGTATATATATGTATGTGTGCATATGCATGTTATATATGCATGTGTCTTTATTTAAACACATACAAATCTATCTGTCTATCTTGTCAATAGTACATAAGTCCTTTGAGGACAGGACTATTTCATCTTTGTCTTTGTATCCCCATTGCCTAGCACATTGCCTAATATATGTTAGGCACTTAATAGTTGCTTCTTGATTAATATCCTTGAACTAGTCCCTCGCTGCTGCTCAGCATTCCATCTACTCTATTTCTCTCTCATTTTTCCCAGATACTGTTCTTAACAGTTCTAGAGTGAGTCCAGAATTTAGTGACCAGAAAGTTGTTAAAAAATGAAATTGCTGTGAGAAGATACTTTGAAACAACTAGGGATATGAGAAGACTTAAGTGGGACATGATAGCTATTCTCTAGGTGGTACAGTAGATAGAGCTCTGGGCCTGGAGTCAGGAAGACCTGAGTTCTAATCCAGCCTCAGGCACTTACTAGCTGTGTGAACCTGGGCAAGTGGCTCACCCCTGTTTTCCTCAATTCCTAATCGTAAAATGAGCAGCAGAAGGAATGGCAAAGCACTCCAGTACCTTTGCCAAGAAAACTCAAAATGGGGTCGCAAAGAGTCGTATGAAACTGAAACAGAAAAACAGCATATAAAATGAACAAAAAAAATGTATTTTAGCACTTAACATATACAAAATACTAAAGATTATGACTAAAAAAGTGAGCTAGTTCCAAGACATTCACATTATAATGGTGGTCATAACATGTATAGGAAAGTCCAGTTGGAGGGTAAATAGAAAGGATCTATGGTCTTTAGAGTCAAGTAATAGAATAGGTGGTAAGGCCTGAGTGTCTTTAGGGTGAAACTGCTGGACAAAAGTTAAGTCATTTGGGTCTTCAGGGTGTGGCAACAGAGCAGATGCATATACCCAGAGATCTAAAGGGTGAAGTTAACAGTAAGATGACAGGGTCTTGTGGTCTGGAAGTTTCAGCAGAATAGATGGTAAAGTCTAATGGCCTACAAGGCACAATGCTAGGGCAGATGACCATGTGGAAGAAGGATTTAAATTGCTTTATTTGACCTCAAAGGACTGTACTAAAAGGGATGGGTGGAAGTTTCATAAAGTAAGAAAAAAAATTTCCTAAAACTTAGAGCCATCCCCAAATGGAATGGGCCCCCTTGGGAACCAACATTACGGCTGTTCTTGAACAAAAGCTGGATGAACAATTGTTGGAGAGGCTACAGATGGGAATCCTAATAGTCATGAGTTGGACTACATGGCCTCTGAGGTCTCTTCCAAGTCTGAGACTGTGTGATTCTGTAATCACGAGAACTATGTGGTGATATTGCTTTAATATGTGATTTAAAAAAAAAATTTCCACTTAATAATATTTTATTTTTTCCAATTACATGTAAAGATAGTTTTCAACATTCACTTTTATAAGATTTTGAGTTCCAAATTTTGTTCTCCTTCCCTTCCCTTCCTCTCCAAGAGGGCAAGCAATCTGATATAGGCTCTACATGACAATCATATTTAGTGTGTGATTTAGAGAGCAGCAGAGTGGGTAGAGAGCTGACCTTGATGTCATGATGAGGATTCAAATCCCCTCCTAGGTACATATAAGCTTTGTGACCCTCCCAGTGCTCCTGACACCTCTCTAAGACAAAAAGCTATAGAGAACATACCAGGCTGCATTGGTCAAATGAGTTTTCTCATAAAGAGTTTCCTGCACCAATGAAAGGACAAATCAATTCTCATCTCATGAATTAATGAACAATTAAATCAACCAACCAACAAACCAAGGCAGCTAGATGGCCTAGTGAATAGCATCCTGGCCCAGGAAAGCCTCAGACACTTATTATCCATGTGGCCAAGTCACTTAACCTCTCTGTCTGCCTCAGTTTCCTCAACCACAAAATGAGGATGATAGCACCTTTATCCCAGGGTGGGAAGAACAAATGAGATAACATTTGTAGAGTGCTTAGCGCAGTGCCTGGCACAAAGTAGGTGCTTAATAAATGTTTATTTGCTTCTCCTTCCCTTCTCTGATGCCTTACTAAACCAAATAGAGGCAGTGTTTGTATTTTTTGCTAATTGTGATGATTTAGGCTGCTGTTCTCCTGGAGTGGCGATAATAGAAAATCAACTACTGTATAAACACAGGTGGGTCCTGTAAAGTGTCTATTGCAGAGGTCAGGATTGCTTTATTTTTACCAGGCTTTCTCTAGCAGGGAGTTTTGCCAGAGTACACCTGGTAAGAGACTCCAGGAAGGGTAGGTAACAGGGTGTTGTCTCTTTCCCGGAATTTCCCTCCCTTTAGCATTTCCATTTTCTTTGAACAACTTTGGCATTTTCCTCTCTTTTTGTTCTTGATGAACTTCCATCTGCTGCCTTCAGGGAGTGTGTGCCAGGGCTACCTGCCGAGTGGTTTTCTTTCTGGTAGCTTTGTTCCTGGAGATGAAGAAGGCGTGGCCCTTGTCCTTTGGACTCCACTCATCATTAGTTCTGTACATCAATAAGCAAGGTAAGGGAGACTCTGTGGGCTGACTCATTGAAAAATTAGTACCTTGGGAGTCCTGAATCTTAATCTCGCCCTGGCCTCTCATTTGCCTGGTGAGCCAAAGCCAGTGTTTTAAACTACGAAGAAGTTGTGGGCTATACCAGAAGTAAAAAGAGCTCTGCTCTCAAAGGATGTTGAGACCCAAACCAAATAGAGCTTGGAAGATTAAATTTAACACCTTGTGTTGTACCCAGAAGCAAACAGGTAATTCATTTAAACTAATGATTAGTCATGTAATACCATTCTGGTGATATGTCTCAGATTCCAGGAGAGAGTAGTGTAACAGAAAGAGCTCTGGACTGGGCTCTAGGACACCTGAGTTTGAATGCCAGTTCTGCCACTTCCTAGTTGTGTTACTGTCGACAAGTAACTGTGGTCTCTGGATCTCAATTTCCTCATCTCTAAAATGACACACCAATAAATATTTATAACATGCCCACTATGTGCCAGGCACTGTCCCAAGCACTGGGGATACAAAGAAAGACATACGACAATCCCTGCCCTAAATCTTGTGCCTTCACAATCTAATGGGATAGGACAACACATAAAGAGAAGTTGGGGTGCAGGGGAAATGTTACCCGAAGTGGAGGCATGATCAAGTCCTGCAGCTGGAGTGGAAAAAGTCTGAGGAGATGAGAGTTTGAGAGTTGATTTCATCTGCAGAATAATGAATTTCTGGAAACAACGAAGTCCAGGAAAGCAGCCAGATAGAAAATGATGAGAATTCTCCGGTACCCTTCTTAAATGGTGGAGGATCTGGGAGTAGCTCCCAGCTGTTTACCCTCCATCTTCTCTAACAAGAGGGAGGCACCCCAAAAGCATGGGGTGCTGAAGAAGTATGAGTTTCAGGGTTGATTTTATCTTGCAGAATAATGGTTTTTGGAGATGATGAAGTCCAGGAAAGTAGCCAGGTAGGATAATAATGTTTGTATTACCTACCTTACATGTTTCTTATGAAGATCAAATGACAACAGGTATATAAAGCACTTTGTAAACTTTAACATTCAAAACAGCCTGATGAAGTATTTAATGCGGCTTACTCTGTTCCAGGTATGCTATCCTGGGGATAAGGAAGTCCCCTGCCTAGAGGAGTTTACATTCTAGTGGGGTAGGAGGAAGACAAACACAACTTGGGAGCTGGAAAAGAGGGTTGGAGGAGAAAAGAAGAGTACTTTTACAGGGGTAAGGCAGTTGACAGGGAGAATGATTAAAAACAATCCAGAGAATAGTAAGTCAAGCTGGTAGTAAAACCAGTGAGCATGGTTGGGGCCTCTCCAGACATGGTGGTCTGGGCTAGGGAAATACCAATCAGGAGAAGTGGGCATCAGAGCAAAGGATTCCTCAATGTAAGAAACCTGTTGGCAAAGAGTTAGAGAAGTCAGGAGAGTGAGTCAAGCTGGGAGTACATCTTAATATATGTAGTAATATGTTAATATATACACATATACATATATATACATATACATTATATGTGTTTGAGTGTATAAACTATTAAAGCCTAAAACTATGCTACAACTTTTGGGATACCTTATATAGATATAGTACTAAAATAGCTATTACTATCGTAGCACAGATGGAGGTGGGGGGTGGTGGAGGGAAGGGGAAACCTTCACCAACTCCAGCTCCACACTGAAGGAGTCTACCCTTATAAATGCTCCTTATTATTGAAAGTTCTTCAAACTAGATAAGAGATTAATAGCATTAGATATCTGTCTTTCTCTTCTACTCCCTCCAAAAGGCAGAATGTTTAGTGACTCCCAAAAAGGACGCCATCATTCAGGGAACCTCCGGATAGGAGAGGAGAAGAAGTGGCATGTTCATCAAGTCTTGTGGTTTCCACTTCCCAACCAGAACATATGTATGGGACATCCCAGGACACTGAGAAATCCCCATAGAATCTCATAAGCTGTTTGAAACGGAAGATCACCTTGTAGACGTAAGGACACATGATCAGCTGCTAGCTTAACATACTGCTGCACATAAAAAACTAGCCTCTTAAAGGCCTGGAATTCTGCAAGATTTCAGAACTCTCACCAACGTAGTGACCATCAACACCAGAAGCCAGCCATTAAAATTGCCCTCCCACCTCTTGGCACAGCCTATGTATACTCTACAGAATGAAGTATGAATTTCCAGTGGCAGTCAATGTGTTAGCTTACTTTGCTTGATTATCCTTCTTTATTACAAGGGAGGGTTCTACTGGGGGAAAGAAAATCATTGGCAAGTGATGGAAATGTAAAAAAAATCAAAAAACATTTTTTTAAATGTTGGACAAGGCATAGATATTTCGAGGAAGCTTTTAAAGGGCATAAACCCAACAATATATTTTCTAGGGACCTAATTAATCTTTCCAAACCAACTTTCTGTTTTACTTTAATTTTAGGAATTCTCCTGAGTTCGTAAAATTATTTATTTGGCTCAATAGTAGGAAATATGTAGAGGAAATATACTAAAGGATTTTAACTCAAGAAAAAAATAATGTGTATATATATATATATATGTAGGAAGAATGGGATGAGGAAAGTGAGGATAAAAGGGGAAAAATGAGATATCTAAAAGAGAAACAAATGATAAGGAAGAAACTGAATTTGGTTTTCAGGCAGAAAGCTTCTTCTGTTCCAGTCTTCCAAACAAGGTGAAATCTCCAATAACATAAAAATAGGAAGGTGTGAATTACAAGACAACATGGAAATGTTTTAGTATTGAAACAAACTCATCTGATCGCATGTAAATTCAGAAAATTGAACAAGATTATCATTTAGATCCCTTTAATGTTACATAATCAAAACAAGTAATGATTATGTTAGTATCCCTAGAATTAAATGCTACAGTCACAGAACCACAACTTAAATGGATTTTATAGGTAATGTAGCCAAATGTCTTATTTCATAATGAATCCTCCTTTGACCACTTCATAAAGTTCATCATGTGCCTTTTGTAGTCATTTCCAGGAACGAGGAAATCACTGCCTCACAAAGCAAGCGTTTGGACAAGTTATTTTGGACAATTGCGACTGTTAGAAAATTTCCCTTATCATGAGTCAAAATCTGCTTCCCTCTAACCTTCATCCATTGCTCTTCTTCCCTTTAAAATTACGGAGAATATTTACAAGTCTTCTTTCACAGAATGGCTATACAAATATAACTATTTTATCTTCTCTTCCTCCTCCAGTTTTCTTTTGTCCAGGTCTGATATCCCCAGGTCTTTCACCTAACTCTCATTCAGTATGTCTATTTTCTCCTTATTTTCACTTCTGCTTCTTAGAAGCTGTTTCCCTGTTTTCTTATTATTATTTCCATCAATATTCTCCATTATTCAACACTTTTTTCCTATATTCTGTGACTCCTCAATGATTATTGACAATAATTTAGTCATTAAATTAGTCATTTAATCTTATCTCCCAATTCCTTCAGAACTCTGTATTAAGGGCAGAAGACTTGAATACATTTAAAGTCAATAACTATTTATGTAATATTTCCTCATTATTCAGGCTTCTCTCCACCCTTACCAAATGTGTAGTATTTGCTAAAATATACTCCAAGAGTGGTTCCCAACCCCCACCCCCCCCCACACACATACTTGCAAGAGTTGAAATGAAAAATGAATATTGGACAAATTTACTTGCTAGAATGGTCTGTCAAAGAAAGTTGGACTTCATAAATGTTCTGGTCTTATATAGAATTAAGAAAAGGATTATACCATTAGAAGTATGAATGAAAATGAATATTGGAAACAGGAATGGAAACCAAAACCAAGAAAAAATCAAGGAAAGCCTAGCAACAAAAGGTAAAATCTGGACTGGGAGTAGCCTAGAACTGAGGAGGACTCAAAAACTAGTGGTCAAAACTTCTTATTACTGGTGTGACCCTCAGTTTGCTCATCTGTAAAATTAATGGGTTGGTCTAGATAATTTCTAGAGGTTCTGTTCGAAAAATATGATCCTAAGACATGATTGGGTATCAGAAGCAGGGTCAGCAGTTAGGAGGCAGAGAGGAGAAAAGCACATGAAATCAAGACATTGGGTTAGAAGGTAGGTAAGTAGTTATATTATGCTTTATGGTTTTTTATCAAGGTTGGTGCCAAAGGTGATGTGAGCTAATAAAGGGATAGTTCAATGTTTAGTTTTCAGAATATGAAAAGGGTGGCAATGCTGAGCTCTTTCCTAAAGTAGATTAAGTCAAGCATGGAAGAAAAGGGGGCAGACAGAAGTAAGATCATGAAAGTGTGTCAGAAATAGGAACCATATAAATTTTGAGGAAAACAGTCAGGAAGTCCCTGAGAAAAACAAGATAAGAGGAAAAGGATATCCCTGAGATTCCTTTTAGCAGCAATATTCCCTTATTTTTTCATACTGATTTTACTCATTTTAGCACCTGCATTGTTTTGGTTGTTGAGCTGTTACAGTAGTATCCAATTCCTTGTGACCCCATTTGGCATTTTCCTGGCAAATATACTGGAGTGGTTTGACATTTTCTTCTCCAGTCCATTTTACAGATAAAAAAACTGAGGTAAACATTGTTAGGCGACTTGTCCAGGGTCATACAGCTAATAAGTGTTTGAGGCTGGATTTAAACTCAGGAAGATTAGTCTTCTTGATTCCAAGCCCGGTATTTTATCCTCTGTACCACCTAGCTGCCCAACACCTGCAATAACAGAGTTAAATTATTTGAGAAGACAAAAAATTGTAAACATGCCAACTTCTCAACCTGGAACTAGTTCTTCAAGTTTGACTATCTTGTCAACACTACTAATCATTTGAATTATCATTGAATAAATCATTTGAACTTGAATTAAGAGAGTAAAGAAATACAGTCCTGAGTTTATAGCTAACAGTGTTTGAATGTGAATCAAAATTTATTATTTTCATCAAAGATATCAAGATAGGCAGATATGGAAGGATTATGAATGCTTAGTGATGTATATCAGAATTCTAATCACTGCATTGACTTGTAACAGCTTGCCAGGTTTAAGAATGTTCCAATCTTTCTTTCTGCTGATGTCTACAAATGCTATGTTCTGCTTAAACTTTAAGACCTGTATATATAATATGACCACTGAACAGTTTCAACAATTATGGTAGCCATCTGAGTCTTTGATTTGGAAACAGAAATAAAATATTTTGAGGAGTTGGGTTTCTGGATGGATTGAGAATGCCCAGCTCAAGCACAAGCCAATGGGCTAAGCTTCACAAATGGGCTGATGGGAAGAAACTGGAGTGGAAAGTATTCTGATTTTGGCACTAAGAATTTTCTATTGCCTCTATCAAGTAGGTTAGCTTAGTCTTCCTTTCCATGAAGGGTTATAGCTAATATGTGAGAGTTGATTTTCTCCCTTTTGTAACCAAGATTACTTGGCTGACTCCGTCCAGTCTCTTACCTGAGTTTCAGTCCCATATCTCTAATTACTAACCACCTGTTGGATATCCCAGAGGTATCTTAAACTCAACATTTCCAAAACAAAACCCAGTCTTTTCTTCCAAACTCATCCTTCTTTCAAACTTCCCCATTTCTACTGAAGATGCTGACATTCTTCTGAGCCATTCAAGTCCAAAACCTTGCAGTTATCCTTACTTTCTTCTTCTCTACTACTCTCCTCCTCACCATATCCAGTCAGTTGCCAAATCTCATCACTTCTGCCTCCACATCTCCCTCATCTGTACCCTTTTCTCTACCGATCCAGCCACCTACTTTAGTTCATGCTCATATCACCTCTAGTCTAGACTATTGAAATACCCTCTCATGATTTTCCTATCTCAATTCTTTAGCTTTTTTGATTCATCTTCCACATAACTGACAAAATTATATTCCTATAACACAGTTCTTCTTCTGTCACTCTTCTGCTCAGTAAATTCCAATGACTCCCTATTACATCTAGAATTAAATATAAATGCCTACATTAGCATTTAGACACCTTAACAACCTAGTTCCAACCAACCATTCCAGATTTATTACACATTATTTAATTTCATGTATTCTTTGTTCTAGCCAATGGACCTCACAAATTACACACCAATTCCCATTTCCATCCCTTTTCACAGGCTTTCCTCCATGCATGGAATGTACTCCCTCCTCACTTCTGCCTCTCAGAGCTGTTATTTCCTTCAAAACTCAGTTCAAATGCTACCTTCTACCTGAAGCCTCTCCTCATCCCAGAAGATAATGCTTCTCACTCAAGATATTACCTGATCTTTATTTTTATATATTATAATATATGTATGCATGTTCTCTGCCCCATTAGATTTCAAGCTCCTTGAGGGCAGACTGTTTTGCTTTTATTTTTCTATCCCCAGTATCTTACACAGTGCCTGGTGCATGGTAGCTGTTTAATAAATGTTTCTTGATTGATTGATAGCAGTTTTTTGAGGTGGGTGATAAAATGTTACTCTAATTTTACAGATGAGGAAATTGAGGTTCAAAGATTAAGCAACTCAGAATTAAAGCCCAGATCTGTTCTGACTCTTCCTTCCCATGACACCACAGGGCCTCCTTTCATGTTGGTCCTTTCTTGACTGCTTGTTCTGAATTTTGATGTAGTTTGCTCTATAGTTTCATTGAATCAGATCCATCTGCCTCTAACCATGGCTATAGTCCTTTTCTTTCCTATCTGCTCCAATTTTGCTTCAGTTCTACAACACTGTACAGACTGCTTCTCTTCCTGACTCTCCCTCTATTTCTTAAATTTCATTCATCCATTCATTCTGTTATATTTCTTAAATTTCATTCATCCATTCATTCTGTTATTATGCCAAACTTAAGAAATGACCAATAAAATGAATTTTCCATCATTGTAGAACAAAAAGAGAGGATGGTTCATAAAACTGTGGATCTCTATTAAATAGAGCTTGCTTTTCTTTTTAACTTGTAATAAATTCATTATGTAACTTTCAAGGATATTCTACTTGGCTTGTAATTTCTTGCAGCCTTCCTCTTGTTCTCATTTCCCTCCCCTCCCCTCCAGAAATCTGTCTCTGTGTTTAGATCTGGTAGTTAAGGTTAAGAGGAATAAGGTTAACCGTTTTAAATAAAACCTTAGGTCAGTTGTGTGCCATAGTGGCTAGCTTCCTAGAGAGTCAAAAAAGCCTGGGTCCATAGCCTACTTTTTAATACTTACCAGTCGTTATAAAACTGCGTGTATTCTTTGATCCAGCAATACCACTACTAGGTCTGTATCCCATAGAGATCAAATACAAGGGAAAAGGGCCTATTTATATGAAAGCATTTATAGCAGTTCTTTTTATGGTAGCTAAGAAGTGGAAATTGAAGGGATGTCCACCAGTTGTGAAGTGGCTGAACAAATTGTGGTATGTGATTGTAATGGAAAATTATTATATTTTTTTTTTTAAATGGTGAGCAGGCTGATTTCAGAAAAACCTGGAAAGGTTTACACAAAATTGATGCAAAGTCAGTAAGCAGAACCAGGAGAATATTATACACAGTAACAGGAATATTGTACAAAGGTCAACAGTGAATGACTTTTCTATTTTCAGCAATACAATGAATGATCCAAGACAATTCCAAAAAATTCATGATGAAAAATGCTATTTTTTCAGAGAAAAAACTGATGTCATCTGAATATATACTGAAGCACACTATTTCTTCCTTCCTTCCTTCCTGCCTTCCTTCCATCTTTCCTTTCTTTCTTTCTTCCTTTTCTTTTTTCCTTCTTTTTTGTTTGAGTTTTCTTGCACAAAATGACTAATATGAATATATGTTTTGCATGATTCACATATGTATAACATGTATCAAATTACCTACTGTCTCAGGAAGGGGAAGAGGAGAGAGGGAGAGAGAAAATTTGGAACTCAAAAACTTCTTTAAAAAAATAATGTTAAATTGCATGACACAGCAGGTGCAGATGTTTGCACACTGCCTCCTTTTGAGGAAGCTCAGATTTATCTTGGGCACAGCATGTGTTCCCTAAGAGTCATCTCTTCTGCACCTGCTTTTCCTGGTTCTTAGTTTATATGTTATCAGCAGCAAGATGCATCTCTTTGGTTGGGTCATTGCTAAATATGGTACTCTCTGCATTTTATTTTAATGCAGTAAATAAAACAAAATAAAAAAATAAAGGACTGGTCCAGATGGAAAAGCATTATATAAAATGTCATCATAGGTTTGAGTATTGTCTTGAATATGTGGCAGGTTATATTGGGAGGGGTACACAAAGAGGCTGAATAAGTAAAAATAAAGGGGCATTTCCCCTTGTACTCTAAAAAAGTATGTTAAAAATGTTTCTTTATATGTAATTGGGGAAAAGTAAAACATTATTTAAATTTTTTAAAATACCTACCAGTTATGTGACCATAGGCTAGTCACAAGCTTTGTGTTCTTAGTTCCTTGATCTGTGAAATAAAGATGATGATAATAATGGTTGGTTGTTGTCCTTCATATCTGAAGAGGACCGAAAGGACATCATTATGTCAAGGTCCGTGTACACTGTATCCAGCTGTGGTTGATCAGACCAATACAAGCTCAGAAGGCTCAACTACAGGTAGGGCACAAATAGTCTATATGAACATTTGGAATAGAGAGATCTCTAAATTTTCACATCTCATGATCCTCACACCTTTCGAGCTATGGCAATTCTGCTTTGCAAATTAGCCCAAGCTAACTAATTTATCATTAGTACGATAACTGACCTTGATACCATTTTTGTCCTGTAACATTGCTGAAAAACATGAACATTGCGAAAAAGCATGGGAACAAGTACAGCTCTGCTTCACTCTGATGTGCAAACATGCCATCTGCCTCACTTTCTTCCATTGTAAAATGAGAATAACTCACTGTAAAGTGCTTAGCATAGGGCGGCACATAGTAGGTACTATATAAAAGCTTATTCCTTTTCCCCTTCCCTGTAGTAACCCCCCTGCAGGTATGCTGTGGGGCTCAAATCTGGCAATGTGAATCAAATACTACATAAATGTCAAGGTCATTTGTTTTATTTCCAATTCTGTGATCTCATGAGTGTAGGGAGCTCCTGGTAAGGAACTTTCTCTACTAATACACCTTTGGTGCATCTTATAGTCTTGGAGCTGCTGGAATATCAAGAGGTTGCTGACGGTCAAAGATCCAGTACGTGTTAGAGGCTGGACTTTTACCTGGATCTTCCAGACTCTAAAACCATTTCTCTTATGGACTGCACTGGGCTGCTCCTCAGTCAGTTGTTAATGTGTATCCATTAGAAAACTTCAGATCTCTTACTTTTGGTGATTGATCCTAGTCAAAGTTGTGAAGGACTACAGATTTGTACTCAAGCCCTTCCTTCAAGGATACTACCTGTTGATCCTTTCACCCTCCTAGACCCAAATGCTCCCAGACTGTCTTCAACTGCCTAGAACTGTCCATATGTGATTTCATATGTGGATAAAGCCCCTAGACTCTAAATCTTTCTTTTGTTTGCCATTTTTTAGAATTTACTGAGAGTCAGTAAAAAGAAAGAACCAGATTTAGAATTCTAAGACTTAGTTTCAAAACTTGAGTGTGGAGCTAAGAGGGTTGTCTACTATTACACTCTCAGTTTTTTCCCCTCAGGGTGGTTAAGGTATCACCCACCTTTCCAGTGTTGTATGCAAACTGTTAATGTAAATGTGAACCATTATTACCCATTCTTGGACCACTAGGTGGTGCAGTGAATAGAATGCTGGGCCTAAAGTCGAGAAGACCCATCTCTCTGAGTTCAAGTCTGGCCTTAGACACTTACTAGTTGTGTGACCTTGGGCAAGTCACTTAACCCTGTTTGCCTCAATTCCCTGATCTGTAAAATGAGCTGGAGAAGGAAATGGCAAAGCACTTTAGCATCTTTGCCAAGAAAACTCCAAACGAGGTCATGAAGAGTTAGGCACAACTTAAAAGAACTAAACAACAAAATGTTCCATACCCTCAAAAAGCCTGGGGTGCAGTAATGGGTAAATTAGATAATAATTGAGATCCTTTCCAATCCATAACTCTTCCAAATAGCCCCTTAAAGTCAGTTCAAACAGTTAGGTGCTAAAGCAAGCAAGTAGGGTAAGAGAAATGGAAGTGGGGGTAGGGCAGGATGCTAACCTAGGCAGGTGAAAGGAAATGTTTTAAGCACACCCATTCCATTATTTCTCTACTTGTTTGGTTTGTTTTGTGAAGTAAAACTAAGCAATTATCTTTTTATTAGATTTACAAGACACTAAGCAAATATATTCTTTAAATTTTTTTTCAGTTATCAAACATTTCCCTTTTTGCTCCTTCACCTTCCCCTACACTAAATAAAAAAGAAAGAAAAGAAAAACTAAACTGTTCCTTCTACCTCTAAGGTCAGCCCTGACTCCAGGGCACTCCAGGTTCACTATGACCTGACTGGGTCGTGGCAGGGAGAACAACAGTGGAGAGAACCCAGAGGGTGATTCACTTTCTACTCTCTCCAAAAAAACCTGTAAATTCTGGTGTTTAGTTCAGCCATTAGCCCTAATCTGTGAAAAAGCATGGGCACAAGTACAGCTCTGCTTTCACTCCATTGTGCAAACATGCCATCTGCCTCACTTTTTTCCATTGTAAAATGAGAATAACTTTCTCTCTGGCAGGTATTTTTTTTCCTCCTTCTATCATCTATCTATCTATCTATCTATCCATCTATCTGTTTATTTATTTATGGTTTTCAACATTCTCTTCCATAAAATTTTGAGTTTCAAATTTGCTCCCCTCTTTCTCCATCCCCCTCCCCAAGACATCATGCAATCTTATATAGGCTCTATTTATACATTCATATTAAACATTTCCACATTAATCATGATGTAAAGAAGAATTAGAACTAATGGAGGAACCATGAGAAAGAAGAAACAAAACAGAACAACAAAAGGAGAGCAAATAGTATGCTTCCATCTGCATTCAGGCTCCAAATTCTTTCTCTGGACGTGGACAGCATTTTCCATTGTGGGTCTTTTGAAGTTGTCTTTGATCCTTGCATTGTTGAGAAGAACTAAGTCTATCAAAGTTAGTCAACATACAACTGTGTACTATGTTCTCCTGGTTCTGCTCACTTCACTCAGCATCAGTTCATATAAGTCTTTCCAGGTTATTCTGAAGTCCACCTATTTCATCATTTCTTATAGTACAATAGTATTCCATTACATTCATATTCCACAACTTGTTCAGCCATTCCCCAATTAATGGGCATCCTCTCAATTCCAATTCTTTGCTATCACAAAAAGAGCTGCTATAAATATTTTTTGTACATGTGGGTCCTTTTCTCATTTTTATGATCTCTTTGGGATAGAAGTGATATTGCTGAGTCAATAGTTTGATAACCCTTTGGACATAGTTCCAAATTGCTCTCCAGAATGATTGGATAAGTTCACATCTCTATCAACAATGCACTAATGTTCCAATTTTCCCACATCTTCTCCAATGTTTATCATTTTCCTGTTCTGTCATGTTAGCCAATCTGATGGGTGTGATGAGGTGGTATCAGGTAGGTATTCTATGCAGCAAACATGAAGGTGGCAAACATACTAGGTATGGTGGACAACCTATGTAAAGACATAGATATGGGAAATGGAGTGCTATGTATGGGAGGGAAGCAAGCAGGTCAGTTTGGCTACATCATATGATATGTAAAGGACAGTGACATACACTAAGCCTGGAAAGGCAGGCTGGAAACATATCATGAAGGGCTTTAACTATCAAGTGAAGGAGTTCTTATTTTTATCACCTTGGCAGGTGTGTGAAGGATGAATTAGAGAGAGGAAAGACTGGAGGAAGGAAATCCAATTAGATGTCCATACCAAGAGTCCAGGTCAAAGGAAACAAGAGCCTCAAACAGTACCAACAACTAAATGAGTGTTTTAGACCAGGCCTGCACAATTCATGGCCCACGGACCATTGCAGCCTGCTTGTATGCTGTGCAGGTCTGTTTTACATTCTCTACATTTTTCGCAGGCTGCCTGTGTTTTCAAGATCCCAGGATAACCTTCACACTTGCCAGAGCTGGGCTCAGTGAAATCAAAACAGTCAAGGTTTACTTGCCAGATTTTGGTAGGCTTTCCTCTAGCATTTTCATAAGCTTGCTATTCTGAATATAGAATTAGACAAAATAGACGAACAAGATCAAGGCTATCAGGGCAAATCCTGGGGGGAGTGGAGCAAGAAGAAGAGGGCTTGGTATTGCTGTTCAGTTATTGTCAATCAAATCTGACACTTTGTGACCCCTTTTGGGATTTTCTTGGCAGAGACCATGAAGGGGTTTCCCATTTCCTTCTCCAGTTCATTTTACAGATGAGGAAAATGAGGCAAACAGTGTTAAGTGACTTGCCCTGGGCCACATAGCTACTAAGTGTCTGAGGCCAGATTTGAAACTAGTCTTCCTGACTCTAGGTCTGAGTGCTCTATCCACTGTGCCACCTAGCTGCCCCATGTAGCATTCTAGTATTTGATAAATCTAAGTACACAGACTAATAAGGAAGTGGCTCTTTAATCGATAAGCATTTCTGCTGCCAAAAATGGAAAATAGCTTCATGGAAAATAGGGTTAGACTACAAAACCCATAATAGATTTAGATCTTATTTATAGACCTGAGTAAATTCCAAATGGATAAATGGTCTAAATTTGCAAAAAAAATATGCTATTTAAAAATACAGAGTTATAGTATAAGAAGACAGAAGATACAAGACAAAACTGATCCTAGCTATTCAGAAAATTAATAAGCTTTTGCATAAATAAAATTAATACAGCTAGAATCTGAAAAAAAAATCTGTAAAATGAGAAAAATATTTCTACTAAACATCTCTAATAAAAGTCTGACATCCACAAACAAGTTTTCCTCTGGTGCCAGCATAAATTTAATTTAATTCCTCTTCATTGTAGAAATCTTTCAAATATTTGAACAGAATAAATTTCATTCTAATTCATTATAGAAACCCTTCAAATATTGAACACGGATATCACAGCCTCCATGAGTCTTTTCTTCTCCAAGTTAACTATTCCCCACTCTCTTAAGGAGCAGACTAAAAACTCTTCCCCATCTTGGTTGTTCTCTGATGCTCTCCACCTTATCAAAGTCCTTTCTAAACTATTAGCATTCAAAGCTGAACACAAAACTTCAGACGTGATTTAACTAGGGGAAATTCCAGAGAGACAATCACTTCCTTATTCATGGAAGCTCCACCCCTCTTTTAAAGCAGCTTGAAACTGAATTCGCTTTGGGGGCTGCCAAGTTGCAGTTGTCTGAGCCTTAGAAAAAATAAGCGATATGACGAACATACTGCCAGGAAGTGTTAGATGTGGTCTTGTGACCCCCAAGTCCAGCACTTCATCAACAAAGCTATGCTACCTGTCAGCTGAGACATACCCTATAAAAAGCTAGCACATCACCTTACTTTTCTCAGAGTTAAAAATATCCAATCCTGGGGTCAGAGAGTTAAATAAAAATTCAATAAAGAGGCCTTGGAATTCCCTGGCCTAACTTTGAAATATGCTGGTCTTTTGCCAAAATGGTCACTCTCACTGGAATGTGTTAAGTGAGCATTTTGGATCACAGATAGAGTGAAAGGGAACCTTATAGATTTTCTAATTGAGTCCCCTTATAGTTAAGATGAAGGAACTGAGGCAGAGCAAATCCAATGAGGCTTAGTTATTTAGCAGTCAGCAGTGAAAGCACTCAATAGTTTGCAACAGAGAAAAATCCCTAAAAGGTATGGAGGTCTTTCTCCAATTCAGTCATCCAAATCAATCTTCCCTGGTAAAGAAGACTGTTTAGTTTAAATTCCAATCCAGGTGACTCTGTGCTATCTACTAGAGTTGAATTGAAGCAGTATTTGAAATCCGTATGAACTAACTTGCTTTTCAAACTTTGTTCCCTCAACTTTGTAGTCAAATGAGCTTTAGGGCTTGAGAAGAAACGGAATACTTCTTATTCCATACAGAGATTGATTCTTAGTAGGAACACACACACACACACACACACACACACACACACAAATCCTGACACAAAAGCAATTTTTGAGGTACAGCTTCAACCCTAATTTATGACGTAATTGTGTAAATAAAGTAATTCAGATGAGACCTTTGAAACTTAAGGAAAATCAAGGGATTTCTCTCTTCAGTCACCTCTAATAAAAACAAGCAAACAGAAAACAACAAAATAAAACGTAAGGAGGGGAGAGAAGGAACAAACTAATAAGTTATTTGTCCCCCCCTAATTCACTGTTGGTGAAACTGGGAGCTGATCCAGTCATTTTGGAGAGCAACCTGGAATTAAGCTCCAAAAGATATTAAACTGCCTTTGACCCAACTATACCACTATTAGGTTTATTTTCAAAGATGACTGGGGAAAAAGGAAAAGAACCTATATGTTCTAAAATATTTATAGCAGCTCTCTTTGGGTTGGCGAAGAACTGAAAATTGCTGGGATGCCCAGCAACTGGAAATGGCTGAACAAGTTATGGTTTATGATGTAATACTACTGTGCTATAAAAAATGATGAACTCAATGACTGTGGAAAGACTTGAACAAAATAATGAAGACAAAATGAACAGAATTAAGAGAACACTGTATACAGTAATGACAGTATTGTTTTAAGAACACCTTTGGACAACTAAGTCATTTTGAATATTATAAATGCCCAGATTAGCTACAAGGAAGGAAGGAAGATGCAATCTGTTTCCAGAGAAAGAACTGATAAAAACTACAATAAATTCTATCTCTACACAAATGCTTTTCTTCTCATATTTTAAGCTTGTTTGTCCAAATATGACTCTAAGTATTCCTAGAAAAAGACCATCACACAACTCATAAGATAGGAGCTCTTTAAACAAAGGAAAAACAAGGCAGTTCAGTTAGAATCATAGAAGAGAAAGAAGAAGAGGAAGAAGAAAAAAGAAAAGAAGAAGAAGAAGGAGGAGGAGGAGGAGAAGGAGAAGACCTCATTCATCAATTTTCCAAGCTTCCAGACAATTCAGAAATCTTTTATAGAGCAGGTAACCTCCCTCTGAAGGCATTCTTTGAGAGGGAACTCATTATTTCACAAGGCAATACATTCCTGTTTAAAATGGTTTTAATTGTTAGGAAGCTTTTCTCATATTACTATGAAACTTATGCTTTGCAATGTCCAATTCTGGTTGTTTTCTTTGGAGATCCACAAAATACTCCTAATTCCCGTTACTGAAAATAGCACCTCAAGTTTTGGAAGATAACAGTTGTGTCCACTCCCATCCCGCCCCTCAATCCCCCGCAAAAACAAACAAACACACAAAACTATAATTCTTGTCTCCAGACTGAACATCCCTACTTCCTTCCTTCAGGGTTTCTTCCTCTGAATGATGTCTATTTCAGCATCTTCACTATTCTGATGATGCTCCTAAAGCCTCTCAATGTGTCTTCTCAAATACAATTGAATATGCTACTCCAGATAGAATCCAACAGGCACATAGCTTGATTTGGATACTTGCTTCTATCAACCCTGAGGTTGTGGTAGCAGTTACACACATTACACTTGATCTATATGGAGCTTTTGAAAAGCCTTGGGTTTTTTTCCCCCTGAAGGAATTGCTGAAGAGCCAAATCTCCAACATCAAACAAAGTTAATTTTTTTGAACCTTAGTATGGGACTTTATGTTTTCTCCTTTGAAATTTATCTTTTTAGTTTCAGTCCCTCCTTCCTGTCTGTTGAAATATTTTTGAATCTTAATTCTGTCATCAAGTGGATTAGCTTTCCCTCCTACTCTCTTCACCCAAGGCACAGGAATGAGAATAACAAGAAAAGAGCTGGAAGGCTAGAGGACTTATACATAGTAAGTACTTAATAAACGTTTAATTGAATTGAAGCTCAGAGTTCTCACTAGTAGGTACCAATGGAGGCCATTCTCAGGCTGATCGGTAAGTCCATGATGGTATTGGTTGAAATAATTGAAGTAAGTACTAGAAAGTCCAACTGAAATAAGGGGAAGGTATTAGGGCCCTGAAGAGATGAGACCAAACAGATGAGAGTGAGTGAATTCAAGGCACAAGCTGGGGACTCCAAAGCCACCAAATGTTTGTCCTTCATTCTCAAAGAGGACCACTGACATCAGGAGGGTGATGTCTTGACTTACAAGTGAAATGGATTTAAATGAGGGCTGTGCAAAGTCATCAGCCTCACTGTCTCCTTCAGAGTCACTGGAGCCCAGTAGCAAGACATAGGTCAAGACAACTGTGGATGACCCTGGATAGAGTGAAAGACCCTTCCAAAGTCACAGCACACAGATGAAATACTCAATCAGAAAGTCCAGAAATAAGTACTAGAATAAGAGGATCAAAGATCTGGTTGATATCAGAGTCAGAGCAATTCAAGGAGGACTTAAGTTGGAAACTTAAAACAGATAGACTGGGATCAGGAGGAATAAGCACTCTAGTATTTTGCTATGAGTATACTTTATAGTTTGCAGAATCAATTTATTTTACTCTATTTTGAAAATCAGGGTCATAATCATCCATCTCAAGTCTTTTGATGCCTCTCTCAGTAACTCCTCACATTATGGATATTGGTGTTCTCATGGATATACGTTCTTTCAGTACCCTAGAATACATTTTTCCTCAGTCAAGTTCACTTTGTTTATTCACTTCTATTCTAAAAACTGGTAATACAAATAGACTTCAATTGTTGCTTTGAACTTTTTTCTTATTCTTTCCTGAGAATTATGGGACTTTCATTTGATATTCATTGTCTATCTCAGTTATGCCTGTTGTCCTTCGTCATATCTGGTCCTAAAGTTTTACATGGGCATTTTTATCCATTCCTTATAAATTACAGCTTAAACTGTCTTGACCAGTTGGGAAAATCTCTTGTTCTTCCTTCCCCTGGTAGGAGCACATATTTCTGGAATCACTGACTATGGTTCTGTGCTTAGCACAGTGGTTCCATCTGGGATATGGTAGGCACTTAATAAAAGCTTATTAATCTGTTGATTGATTAGCCCAAAAACCTCCCAATTTCTGTTCTTCCACACCTGGTAAGCAAAAGATTCATTTCCAATAGTCTACAAACATTATCCATGCTATCAACTTTTAGTTTCTTCACCACGATATCACCAGATTTAGATTCCATTTTTTTTTGCCTGTGGTGCTATTCATTCACAAGTTTATCAGCAGAAGTAGAGAGTGATCAAAAGGTTTGCTAAGTTTATAAATTTTTATGATATTTATATGTACCAAACAGAAAAAGAATGCATTATCAATTAGCCATATGAATAAGAAGACTCTTCTTCTCTGAGTCATGTTCCTGTATTAGCCAGCCTTCATACTGGTTACAATTCTCCTCTTCTTTCTCAGAATCCCTTTTCTTCTTTATTTCTTTCTTGGATTTCTTCTTCTATTCTGTCTAGCTGTTCCCAATATTTTACCTTTTCAAGCTGGGGGCAGCTAGGTGATGCAGTGGATAGAGTACCAGTGTAGGAGTCTAGGAGAACCTGAGTTCAAATCTCACTTCAGATACTTGACACTCACCAGCTGTGTGACCTTGGGCAAGTCACTTAACCCCAATTGCCTCATCCTGGGTCATCTCCAGTCATCCTGATGAATATCTGGTCACTGGATCCAGATGGCTCTGAAGGAGAAGTGAGGCTGGTGACCTGCATAGCCCTCCTTCACTCGAAAAACAAAGTCAAGTGCAAGTCCTGTCATTATTTCTCTGATGGCATGGTCTTCTTCATCAATGAAGGATAAACACACACACTACCTTTTCAAGCAGGAAAATTAATTAGTATTTAAAATACACAGTTGCTTTGTGTGGTAGCAAAGAACTGGAAACAAAGTACCTTCTATCAATTGGGAAATGCCTAGCAAATTTTGGTAAATGAATATGTTACTTAGCATTGTAAAAATGGTGATTATGAAGATTTCAAAGAAGCATGGAAAGTCTTATATCAGCAAATGCATCGTGAAGTAAGGAGAACCAGGAAAAGCATCCTACACAATGAGTATAATAGTGTAGATGAAAAGAAAAAAGAAGTTGAATACTATGGAACCATTAAATTATAATGACTAAGGAGCTTAGCTCTGGAGGAGAGTGGAAAAAATTCATTTTCCTCTCTCCTTAAAGAGGCAGAGCCAGAATGGATGTCAAATATTACATACACTATCAAAGCAAGTTGACTTTGCTAACATTCTTCTCCCTCCCTCTTTGTTTCAAGGAATAACTTTCTATGGGGAGGACATATTCTGAAATGAAGGTAATAAAAATAAACAATGTTGATGAAAAATATTTAATAACTCCACAGGTGGTGAGTGCCTTGGGCAACGATACAAACATAATACATACCCTCATGTTACTGGGGAAATTATCCCAGTCCTTTGGAGCTTTACCTTGGAAACTCCCTATTTCCACAATGATTCCCTATGCTATTGAATCAGCCTTTATGCCTTTTTAGCACAACTCTGACCTATTCCAGGTAATGAGACAAAGTAGGAAAAACACTAGAATTAGAATCCATAGATGGAGGGTCAATTCCAGTCCTGCCACTTATTACCTTTGTATCCTTGGGCAAATTATTTCACCTTCCCGGTTTGTTCATCTATAAACTGGGAAGGTTGGATTAAGTAATAATACAGAGTTTATTCTGTGGTAGGCACTTTACAAATATTATCTCACAACAGCCCAGGAAGGGAGATGCTTTTATTATCCCCATTCTACAGTTAAAGAACCTCAGGCAAACAGAGGTTAAGTGACTTGCCCACAGTCACATGGCTAGGACATGTTTGAGGCCAGATTTAAAATTCTATTTTCCTGATTCCAGGCTCATTGCTCTACCAACTGCATCATCTAGCTGCTTAAATGTTCCTTTGAGTCGGAGGTTCCTTAATATATGAATCCTATCCTGAACCCTGCCAACTTGTCCTGGAATGATAACAGCTAATGACATGTCAAGCATTCCTAACACAGAATTTCTGGCATAATCTTCAGAGCCATAACTAGCATTTTAACAACTAGGGATGCTCCCATCACTAACTGTGCTCTCAAATCAGTCCCACATAGTGCATGGTGGGGCACTCTTGACACTGGCTGGTCCATGTTGGGAGGAGGCAAGATCTCTGCTTATGGAATGGAAGGCCTATGAAAAACTGCCTATGGAGGGGAAATAAGGATCTCATTATTCTGATCTGCTACTATCTAGGAAAGAGGTAAGATTGTTTAAGAATGAAGGGTGGTAGAAGAAGTATGGCATCTGGCAGTTTTCTAGTTTAATTAATTATTCTTCCCAAGTAGTTTCTATGCTGCCTAAGGATTGAAAGAACTGTGCAAATGTAAATGTAACAAATTTTTAAAATGCACAATGTTTTAAGATGTTTGAGCCCTCTATATTTCAGAACCCTGAGAAAAAATTGCCCCACTATAGTTATAACTCTAAGAAATCTCCTACTTCTCATGGCACACAGTCCCCACAAAAATAAGCAATATTTTGTTTATTTTATTTAAAAAAATGTTTACATGTAAACACAAATATACACAAATCATCTTCCTAGTCAAAGATAGTGCCATTTATAATAAAAGAAAATCACTAGAGTTTGCCCATTTTCTTTACTGACCCTAATGTGCAACACTTTCCCTTACTGTGACTATTAGACTTAAACTGTTTTTGAAGAAAAGTTTCTGATGTGGAATTCAAAGACCAGTGGAGACAATTTCTAAATTATGAACACTCAACCTGTGAATGAGGGAAATATGTCACACATAGGTTTGAAAACTGTACTCCAAGCCAGGAAGCCTTGAGTTCAATCCCACCTCTGACACATATTGTTTGTGTGACTCTCTCAGTGCTTCAGGCATTTCTCTAAGGCTACAGTTGCAGAAGAGCCAATCTATATTGACGGAGGCATTTTCCTTACCTAGGAATTATTTATTACAATGAAATCCTAAGTCCAGTCCCTCTCCTGACTTATGTATGATCCATACTTAGATGAGAGAAGCAAGGAAGATGGAATTGGGAGCCTGTACACTTCCTAACCCTCTACGGGGTTTCTGTTCTCAGGTCCAGAACATCTGCATCTGCAGATGCTGTCTAGATTGAGAGATATTTCCTCTTAATCTGATATAGAAAGTTAATAAGTTAGTGACTCCCCTTGTCTTTTGCTTTCCCCTTCCCCTCACTTAAAGAAAGCTTCTGCCATCAGATGTCACCAAGGGGGCTGAGTGCTGTTCCTGGCAACCTCAGGTGAAATGCAGAACTAGGTTTTCCATATAGAGTGATTAAATACAGCTGAAATAATATTATTAGAAATATAGTATCAATTAAGTAGACCTTTCTGGGCTAGTCTGAGAACTTAATCATTTCCTATAACATTGTTTCTATGAGAAAACTGATTCTAAATAATAAGCAATCCTTTGAAATTTATCTCATTCCTAAACTGGAGAATGTTTGAAGTGTACCTGGTATAGAGGAAAAAGCAATTTTTCTCCCCATAAAGTAAGTGCTCCTGAGAAAACATCTTAAGAATCTCCTTGCTTTTACTAGTCCTTCATTTCTGGTCACTGGAGCCCTTCACACAGTCATACAGAGCCCTAGCCCTCATAAGTTTACTGTTGCTAAG
This sequence comes from Bettongia penicillata ogilbyi, assembly GCA_023548195.1. Taxonomy (NCBI): domain Eukaryota; kingdom Metazoa; phylum Chordata; class Mammalia; order Diprotodontia; family Potoroidae; genus Bettongia; species Bettongia penicillata. Next base: position 2,525,521 of record JAJHZJ010000298.1, on the reverse strand, counting down.
AAAATAGACTTGAAATTTCCACTCCATTCACAGTCAGGCTTCAGCTAAATAATTCAGTTAAATAGTTGCAATATTAGTCCAGACTTTGAATCAATTCATTGAGCATTTATTGAGTGCCTAAAACAGTGCTAGATACTGATTTAAGATAAAGAGTGTAGCTTTTTGAGAATTTTGCAATAAATAGAACAAGTTTCAAATCCCATAGAGTAAACCTCCCTCATAAATTGTTTCAGGATTCCACATAGTTCATTTGGGCAAGTCAAATATATCCAACCATGTAAACAGGCAGCGTGGTGTAATGGAGAGAGCCCTGGATTTGATGCCAGGAAACTTGGCTTGCTTTGACATTTAACAGATATGTCACAGTGGCAAATTATAATCTGTCTGAGTCACTGTTTCTTCAGTTGGAAAATGGGGATAGTAATACTTGCCTTATAGCAGAGGTTCTTAACTTGGAGTCCATGAATTTGTTTAAAAAAAATTTTTTTTATAACTCAACAAAATTGATTTCTTTTATAATCCTATGTCTTTTATATTTTGCATTTAGAAACAATTTGAGAATAGTCCATAGATTTCACCAGACCTCTCCAAGTCTGGTGTATCTATGATCCAAAAAAAAAGATTAAGGCCCACTGTCTTACAGGGTTGCTGTGGGCAAGTGCTTTAAAAAAAACAACTATGTAAAGTCCCAGATAGGAGCAGATAGGTGGCACAATGAATAGGGTGTGGGTCCCGAAATCAGGAAGACTCATTTTCTTGAGTTCAAATCTGGCCTCAGACACTTACTAGTTGTATGACCCTGAACAAATCACTTAACCCTGTTTGCCTCAGTTTCCTCATCTGTAAAATGAGTTGGATAAGGAAATGGAAAACCACTCTAGCATCTTTGCCAAGAAAACTCCAAATGGGGTCACAAAGAGTTGGACGCAACTGAAAAATGACCGAGCAACTACAAAAGTCCTAAGTAAATATTGCTATTTTTGAATGAATCCCATCCCTGAGTCATTCTGTAATAGTGGTAGCTTAATAATAATGAATTGTTCTATAATAATGATAGCCAACATTTAAAGATTTTTGAAGCATTCTCAATATATTTAATTGTTTCTTCATTACAACTCTGGGATACAGGTGCTGCTGCCATTTTGCAGATCAGGAAACTGAGATAGGAAGAGCCTAAGTGACTTGTCTAGTGTTACAGAGCCAGTAACTATCTGAAGCTGGATTTGAACTCAGGTATTCTTATTTCCATCTTCAACACCTTCCGCTGGGCCTAAATGCCTCTAACGTAAGGACATAGTGACTTAAGGTTACACAGTGTTGTACACTGTCGTGTCTTTATCCTAACACAGGTGTCCAGGGTTACTAACATTCACACAGTTCTACAATATTTGAAAACCTAGGAGCCAGCCCAGACCTTTTCCACCAGCTAAGTAATTAGTACCTATTTGTTAAATATAGTGTGCAATGCAAAAGGAGAACACATAGTCCTGCCGTTTTGGAATAAGCCTTTTGTTTTTCTTGCTCAAAGATGCAAGATCAATAGTAATTTAATCGAGTACTATCAGAGGAAAAGCAATTATGTTGATTTGATGAAATCACAAGCTCCTCTTTCCATCTCTGGAAAATCCCTAACGTCTTTTCGTGGTGAAATCCAACTGAAATAAATTAGATTTTAAAATTAGAGTACATACACATAGACACACGTGTATGTATCTGCCTAGAGTGAGCAGTCAGCTTTATAGACTTTTACAGCATGGACTCCACTGTCTAGGACAAGAAGAGAATTATCTTCTGTGTAAGTCAACGCCACAGGGTAAGAAAGCCCTTGGGTAATGATAGGCTTCAAGACTGGAAACTCCTCAGGTTTCCCTAAACACACTATAGCTTGGCTAGCTGTATCAGCAACAATGACGTTCCCCTGGTGGTCAAAGGTCACTGCAGTGGCATCTATCTTGGAGGGGATGAAGAGGCTTAGGCCAAAAGTGTCCACCTGGCCCAGGAGCTGCAAGCCAGGGCTGAACACTTTCACTCTGGTGCTGGCGGGGCAGGACCCCTGGGCTAGCAGGTGCTCCGTTACCGCGATGGCCCCGTTGATCGGAGACACAGCTAGGGCTCTGGGGTTGCAGAGATGAGCCAGGAGCCTTTCGGCTCTCCTGAGCTCCCCTTTCTGAAAGTCAACCACCAAGAGGTGGAGCGACCCTGCCCCCGCATCGGATACCATAACTTCCTTCTGCGGGGTGGTCTGCACACCCCAGGGCAAAGAGAAACGACCTGCAACGACCAGCTTATTGTGCCCTGAAAAATCAAACACTTTCACTGAGCGGTCCCCAGCATCGGTGATGACCACGTGGCCGTCAGAGGTAGCGGTAACGCCCAGCGGGTACCGGACGTCCTGGGCGGCCTCTCCCTTCTCTCCAAACTGATGGGCACATATTCCGTCTGAGTCAAACACCTTCACTCGCTTCCTGCCGTCGTGCACTATGACCACCCTACCGGATCTCGGGCACAAAGCCATCGCAGTGGGGTTGATAAGGGTCCCCCAACCCCCAAAGGAGTGGCTGCAGGTCAGAGCCCCGGGGACCCACTTGGCCGCCGGGTCCCCCGGTGCCCCGGCTGTCCCCGCCCCGAAGGATGGGGGTGCGCGGAGCACGGGGCCCAGGAGCTCGAGGAACTGCAGCAGCGGTAAGCAGTCACTGGTCTCCGAGCTCTTGCACGCCTTCCTGCAGAAGGGGCACTCGAGGGCGCGGGTCCGGGGCTGCACCAGGGCGCTCACGCAGCCCAGGCAGATCACGTGGCCGCAGGTCAAGTTCCTGGGCCTCCGGTCCTTGTCGTGGCTGAATTTTTCAAAGCACACTTTGCACTCGAGCAGGCTGACCTCAGCTTCTCTCACCAGCGCCCTCAGAGCCGGCTCTCTCTCGGAAGCCCCTGCAGACATGCTTAGGCGGAGGAGGGCTCCCCTCCCCTCCCCCAGTCCCTCCCGACCTCTCCCACACGGGCAGGGCAGCGTGACGCTGTCCCCACGCTGCCCTCGACCGAGCGCTGGAATGTCACTGGGTCTGCGACGTCAGAGGCTGCCCACGAGCCAGCTGGAACGCATTTGCTGCAGTCTGCTGCCCCCTGGTGAACACCAGAGCCCAATTCTCATGAAATTCCTCTTTCCTACAGTATTCTTTAAAAAAAAAATCAAACTTATCACTGTAAACTTGACAAACATCAACATGAACATTTCCTTAAACAAATAAAAAGAAAAGGGGATTATGTGTGACATATGTGAAATTCTAGTACTTAGTTTTTTAAAGCATATAGCAAATTTCATATGGTAGACCATGTATATTTATTTTTAGGTACTTAACTACATTTGTATCTATTACATATTTTTCTAAGCATGGTAAAGAAACATGGACCCCAACTGAGGACCAAGAGCAATCAAATGGGTGAAAAATCCTGGTATCTTGGACTCTGTCTATCCTCTCCTTGTTACAACCACCTTGTCATCTGGCTCAATTCAATTTTCATGAATCATGCTCACTGCATAACTTTCATGAATTTACTCTGCTGTTACCACTGTTCACCCTGTCCCTGGTGAGGAAGGGAAGGGAAGGAAATAAGCATTTACATAGTACCTACTCTGTGTTGGGCACTGTGCTAACTGCCTTATAACTATTATTTCTCAATTATTGTCTCATTTGATACTCATAACAACCTTGGGAGGTGGGTACTCTTATTATCTCCACTTTACAGTTTAGGAATATGAGGCAAACAAAAGTTAAGTGACTTAACCAAGGTGACACAGTTAGTAAGTGACTGAGGCTGGATTTTAATACAGGTTCTTCCTGACTCCTATATCACCAAGGCAATATTTATAGCACTGGTGGTGACTATGAATATGACAGCATAGTTCCCAATCACAAAATATAAAAGACTCTCTATGTGGAAAGGAGAAGAAAAACATTTATTTATACACCAGAAAGCCAAATACCAGAACTAGAAAGCTAAATCTGTCACGGTGACCAAGAAGTTAATAAACATGATCACAGCAGAGGGCAAAGCCATTCTCAAACCTCCCCTCCCTCAGCCAGGGCCTTCTCAATATCAACTGTCACAATGTGTCAGTTGGCCTGTGTTCTTTCCCCTCTGACCTGATCTCACTCACTCACTTTCTCCCAGTTCCATTCCTTGCTTCCTGTTCTACCTCTTCAGCAAGCTCCTCCTACCACATGTGACCCAGGTTTCCAGGTGATTTAAGCAGATCATATGGGTCTATTAATTAATGAGAAAGATCTTTCCATTTAAATTACTATTACATTCGGCCCCAAGATCTTTCATATTCATTACAACTACTTCCTGCTGAGATTGGACATAGACCTATCCTTGCCCCAAGAAGTCCCATTTGAGAGATCAGTTCTTTAGCTGGCATCAGGAGTTTGGTCACCTTCAGGTCCAGAGATGACACATCACCATCATGGATAGAAAGTGACATCTGGCTTAAGTGATCAGGCATTGGCAGGTAGAGGGCACTAAGACTATAGGAAACAAATCTAGCAAACAAGTTTAACAGATGAAAAAACAAACAAATAAATAAAAGCAAAGAAACGATAACCAGAAGCAGGGTAGAAATAGAATCAGCTGTGGTTCTGGACTCCATAACCCACTATCACAGTCATGGTAGAATATATGAGTTAAGGGTACAATTTGGTAATCATCCTCTCCTGAATAAGTAACAGTTATGGTATTATCTTTCCCATGTGCTATATAATTTCCACAGCCTTTGGAACATCATCTGGCTTCTGTTTTACCCATACTTTAGCTCCTGATTTTATTCTATCAGTAGAACCCAACCCTTCAGTCCCTCTATTAGTTATTTCAGAAGGATAGTAAGTTTTCACAAATGGTCTTGTTTCACAAGGAATAATCATCACTTGAACTATTCTATCATTTTTACAAAACTGTATGGGTTCATCACCTAAATTTTGGAATGTTATAATAATTTCTCCTTGATGATTAGAATCTATCACTCCAGCCAATTCACGTATTCTTCCAGTTGCTAATACTAATCTGAGCTGGAGCTATTCTCCCTGAAGGTGCGACAACTTGGATACCAGGGTTCAGCAGGATCTGCAGGGGCAGTTCTTACTTCTCTATTTTGTCTAGTATCAAGTCCCTTTTCTCAGGACATTTTGTATAGTTCATTAGTTGGAATACCAGCTATGCTTCTAAAATCTATCCCTGATCTCAATAGAGCAGTAAACAATTCTCTCCTTGTCAATTTTTTTCTGATTTCGAATCTGCTGGCTATTTACTCTTCTCTCTCCTAACAATTTTGTCTTCTCTTCAGTCTCCTAAGTCACCTAACTGTGAAATCTTGCCCAACCTCTAAAAGAGGGTGCCCTATTTCCCCAATTATTAGAGTCAAAATCAAGTGTTTGTAAGTAGGAGGAGCCATCTTTCACTATTATATTCCCCTAGTAACCTGCACAGGGAGTATCATAGTATGCACCTGCATTTCTGATCATTATGATAGTCTTCATTACCTCTTCCTTTAATTTTATTATACAGTCCCTAAGTGAATACTAGGTTCTGTCTCCACTAGGCCACATAGAGTCAGCAGGATACTGCCTACTGCAGCCTTCTGCAGCCAACGCTAACAGATTAGTTGTATTGTTACCTCCTTGTGTATTGTAATCTCTAAAAGTTTGCTGTACAAAAGGATTCTAATACCTATAAATTTCAGGCAGTCAACAGGATCTATAGCTATTTCTCCAGCTCTATCATCACTGATTCTCACCATCCAAGATATTAATGATTCTCCCATTCTTTGGGTGAATTTACTCAAAATTTCTGTGATCTCCTGAGTAAAATCCTCAGTTATTTCCCTAAACACTGAGTTACCTTCTTGATTCTCCTGTTTCTGCTTCAGCTATGGGACATGCTTCTGACTGGGAAACTTCTTCCTCTAAAACTATTTCACTTACTTTGTCACTGTGGCAACTAGGCTGGGTCTGTACAAAGGTGAGGTACGCATTTCTTTTGTTAGCCTTCAGCTTCTTCTGAGTTAAATGAACAACACTTCCTTCTACCTGAGACCCCCGCCCAGATTGCTCCTGTACTCTTTTTCCATCTGAATTTTTTCCTTAAGCAGTTCATCTCTGTTTCTACACATAATATGGTAAGCTGTTAGTAAAATTCAGCCTCTTCTACTTCCCTCTGCCAACCCCTTCCTTGGTTTTATTGGTGTTCCTTGCAAATATCTTTCCAAATCTCCAGGTTCCCTCTCCTGTAACCTCGCTGCCCAGTTTTCACAAGGTCCAGTGCTTTTAGCCCACTCCTTTGCTAGCGAGGAATATGGTAAATCCTCCCATCCTGGGATATTAATGTCCTCCTCTAAATCATCTCTGCCTCCAAATAGAAATTTTTTTACTTTGCCATCCTGTTCGTGATGCCAAATGTATCGCCAAGGCAATATACACAGTACTGGTGGTGACTATGAATATGCCAATATAGTTCTCATTCACAAAATATAAAAGACTCTCCATATAGAAGGCAGAAAAAAAATTTATATAAACACCAGAAAGTCAAATCCCAGAATCAGAAAGCTAAAACTGTCATGGTGACCAAGAAGTTAATAAACATGATCACAACAGAGGGCAAAGACATTCTCAAACCTCCCCTCCCTCAGCCAGGGCCTTCTCACTATCAATTGTCACAACGTATCAGTCTCAAACCTCCTCTCCCTCAGCCAGGGCCTTCTCACTATCAACTGTCTCAATGTGTCAGTTGGACCTGTGTCAGTTGGCCTGTGTTCTTTCCCCTCTGACCTGACCCCACTCACTTCCTCCCGGTTCTGCTCCATACTTCCTGTTCCATCTCTTCAGCAAGCTCCTCCTACCACATGCTATTTAAGCAGATCATGTAGGCCTATTAATTAATGAAAAAGATTTTTCCATTTAAATTACTATTACAACTACAACTCCAGCCTAGGACTCCATAAGCTATACCATTTAACTGCCTCTGGTGACAGAGAACAACACAAACTGGGAACTAGTGACTAGTTAAAGAGGCAGATATGAAAATGAAGCAACCACAGAAGAGGAGTAAGGACAGAGCTGGAGGATGTGGTTAGAACTAAAGCCTTGGACTTTTTTTTTTAATATAAATTTATTTATTTAACTTTTTACATTCATTTTCACAACATTTTGGGTTCCAAATTTTCTTCCTTTTTATCCCCTCCCCACACCCCAATACACTGAGCATTCTAATTTTCCCTATCACCAATCTGCCTTCTCTTCTATCATCTCTCCCTTCTCTTGTCCTCATCTTCTCTTTTGTCCTGTAGGGCCAGATGACTTTCTATTCCCCATTAACTGTATTTCTTATTTCCTAGTAGCAACAACAATACTAAACAGTTGTTCCTAAAACTTTGAGTTCCAAATTCTCCTCATCCCTCCCTCCCCACCCATTCCCTTTGGGAAGGCAGGCAATTCAATATAGGCCATATCTGTATAGTTTTGCAAATGACTTCGATAATAGTGATGTTGTATTAGACTATTTCCCTCCATCCTATCCTGCCCCCCATTGTTTCTATTCTGTCTTTTGATCCTGTCCCTCCCCAAGAGTGTTGACTTCAAATTGCTCCCTCCTCCCATTGCCCTCCCACCCAACATCCCCCCCACCCTGCTTATCTCCTTCTCCTCCACTTTCCTATATTGTAAGATAGGTTTTCATACCAAAATGAGTGTGCATTTTATTCCTTCCTTTAGTCCAATGTGTGATGAGGGTACACTTCATGATTTTTTCTCAGCTCTTCTCTTTTTCCCTCTACTAAAAAGTCTCCTGCTTGCCTCTTGAATGAGATATAATTTACCCCATTCTATTTCACCCTCTCTCCTCCCACTACATTTCTCTCTCACTGTTTACCTTAATTTCTTTTAAGATATGGTCCCATCCTATTCAATTCACTCTGTGCTCTCTGTCTCTGTATGTGCGTGCATGTGTATATGTGCGTGAGCGCACACGTGTACATGTGTGTGTGCATGTGTGTATGTGTGTGTATGTGTGGTCCCACCAACTACCCAGACACTGAAAAGTTTTAAGAGTTACAAATATTGTCTTTCCAAGTAGACAGTTCACCTTTGGTAAGTCCCTTATGACTTCTCTTTGCTGTTTACTTTTTCATGCTTCTTCTCATTCTTGTGTTTGAAAGTCAAATTTTCTTTTCAGCTCTGGTCTTTTCATCAAGAATGATTGAAAGTCCTCTGTTTCATTGAAAGACCATATTTTCCCCTGAAGTAGTATACTCAGTTTTGCTGGGTAGGTGATTCTTGGTTTCAGTCCTAGTTCCTTTCACTTCTGGAATATCCTATTCCATGCCCTTCAATCCCTTAATGTAGAAGCTGCTAGATCTTGTGTTATCCTGATTGTATTTCCACAATACTGGAATTGTTTCTTTCTAGCTGCTTGCAATATTTTCTCCTTCACCTGGGAATTCTGGAATTTGGCCACAATGTTCCTAGGAGTTTCTCTTTTTGGATCTCTTTCAGGCGGTGATCGATGGATTCCTTCAATACTTATTTTGCCCTCTGGTTGTAGAATATCAGGGCAGTTTTTCCTTGATAATTTCATGAAAGATGATGTCTAGGCTCTTTTTTTGATCATGGCTTTCAGGTAGTCCCATAATTTTTAAATTGTCTCTCCTGGATCTGTTTTCCAGGTCAGTTGTTTTTCCCATGAGATATTTCACATTCTCTTCCATTTTTTCATTCTTTTGGTTTTGTTTTGTGATTTCTTGGTTTCTCAGAAAGTCATTAGCCTCCATCTGTTCCATTCTAATTTTGAGAGAACTATTTTCTTCAGTGAGCTTTTGAACCTCTTTTTCCATTTGGCTAATTCTTCTGTTGAAAGCATTCTTCTCCTCATTGGCTTTTTGAAGCTCTTTCGCCAATTGAGTTAGCCTATTTTTCAAGGTGTTATTTTCTTCAGCATTTTTTTGGGTCTCCTTTACCACAAGGTATTGACCTGTTTTTCATGCTTTTTTTGCATCTCTCTCATTCCTCTTGCCAGTTTTTCCTCCACCTGTCTAACTTGATTTTCAAAATCCTTTCTGAGCTCTTCCATGGCCTGAGCCCATTGGATATCTATTTGGATGTTTAGGATACAGAGGCCTTGACTTCTATGTCTTTCCCTGATGGTAAGCATTGTTCCTCCTCATCAGAAATGAAAGGCAGAAACATCTGTTCCTCAAGAAAGTAGCCTTCTATGGTCTTATTTTTCTTCCCTTTTCTGGGCATTTTCCCAGGCAGTTACTTGACTTCTGAGATTCTTCTGCACCCCCTCCTAGATCCACCCAGCTAGTGCTTGGGGTCTGAGATTCAAATGCTGCTCCCCAGCCTTAGGGCTTTCCACAGCGGGCACGGCTGCTATTCAATGTGAGCTTAAGTTCTGGTGTTCATGTGGGGGCAGGGCCGCCTCCCAGGCTCAGTTCCCTCAGGAGGTTTATGCAGAGACCTTCAACAATGGAGCCCCTGCCTGCTTGAGAGTCCTGGGCCGCCACTGCATCTGCTGCTGCCTCTGCTGCTGCCTCCCGAGGGGGCCTGAGTTCTGGAGATACCCCGCTCCCCTCTTGGCCAGTCCATAAGTCTCTCTCACTGACCTGTCCTGCCTGTGGGTGGTAGGACCTTTGCAGCTGCTGGAGATTCCATCCCCAAACCCTACTCGGATCTGCTTCTCTGGGGCCGCGCAGCCAGGGCAGTGCAGGGGTGGGCTCCACTGTCCAGAGCATGATGAACCCCTGGGAACGGCTTTCCAGGGCTCTCTGGAATGGAAATCTCTTCCACTGTGTTTCTGCACAGCTTGTACTGCTCCAGAATTTGTGGGGAGTTCTTTTTACAGGAAGTTTATGGGATGTGGGTTCGGAGCTAGCATACATGAGTCTTTCTACTCTGTTTTCTTGGCTCCTCCAAACTAAAGCCTTTGAAAGAGAAATTGCGTGGAGAATAACAGGAGTAACTTGGCTTATAGCTCCCAAAATAGTTCTGAGTCTGGAAAGTCAAAGAGAAGGTTTGGGTGACAAAGCTATTTTATGTACAGTCACCTGCTATGGGCAAAATTTTTAAAGTATAGCATATTTCAATCTACAATATATTCACATGGCATAAAAACTGATAAGGCAAAGTACAACACAACACTCATCTAATCATCCCAATACACTTATTAATTAAGTCCATCAGTATGTCTGGAAATGGCAGTTCAGGTCTGTTAGAAATAAGAATGCACCTATGTGTATTTATTTGGGTATTCTGAAGGAGAAATAAATCTAACAATAAAATTAAAACTGTCATCCTTATGATATATGCTTAATGCAATACATCTACCTGAGTTTTCAGTCCAGTTTCAGAGCTACAGAACTGGAAACAATATGAGAGATCATCTATTTTACCTCTCTCAAAATATGTCAGAATCCATTAATTCTTTATGCAATACTCTGGTTCAAGCTTCCTTAAGTATGTAAATCCTTTTTTTCAGGGTGGTGGAAAGCAATCCAGGTCAAGTGACTTTCCCAGGGTGACACAGCTAATAAGGGTCTCAGGGTATATTTAAACTTGGGTCTGCCTGACTCCAGGACTGGTGCCCTATCTACTTCACCACCTAGCTGTCCCATGTGGATTCTCTGTGAACTTGGCTACTGGAAGTTAAAGGAAGATTGACTTTATCTCCCTCACAGATGTCATTTGCTGGTTATTTCCAGGGATGTCACTTAGGAAAGACCATACAAGTTTCCTAGTCTGAATCTACATTCCAAGACCAGCCCAGCTTGTGGAGTGCAGATCAGCGTAGAGCACAGAGCATGGAGCAGCAAGGATAGGACCCAGGACTGGCTTCAAGGTTCCACCAGCAGCAGTTCCCAGATTGCTCAACCCAGAAACACCACAGACAGCTTCAAAGTCAATGGGAGGACTCTTTCACCCAGAAGAGGGGAGTGTGGTCTGGGCTTCCAGCAGCAGGCACTGCAGTAGCAGCTGCCATTTTTGGAGCCCTCTACCTAGAGCCCCTGGGGGAACTGAGCAGCTGATCTGAATCTCAGCCCTGAGTGGCAGCCCTGGGAGAATTCCACCTAAAGCCCCTGGGGGAATTGAGCCACTGATCTGATTCTCAGCCTTGAGCTCAAAGGACTCAAAAGTCAAGTAAATGACTGGGAAAATGCCCCAAAAAGGGAGAAAAAAATAAGACTATAGAAGGTTACTTTCTTGGTGAACAGGTATTTTTTTCCATCCTTTCAGATGAGGAAGAATAAAACATAACATCAGAGGAAGTCAAGACTTCTGCATCCAAAACCTCCAAAATAAATATGCAATAGTGTCAGGCCTTGGAAGAACTCAAAAAGGATTTTGAAAATCAAGTAAAAGAGGTGGAGAAAAAACTGGGAAGAGAAATGAGAGCAATGCAAGAAAATCATAAAAAGCAAGTCAACAGCTTGCTAAAGGAGACCCAAAAAAATGCTGAGGAAAATAACACCTTGAAAAATAGGCTAAATCAATTGGTAAAAGAGGTCCAAAAAGACAATGAGGAGAAGAATGCTTCAAATAGCAGAATTAGCCAAATGGAAAAGGAATGAACCTCACTGAAGAAAGCTCACTGAAGAAAATAGTTCTTTAAAAATTTGAATATAGCAGATGGAACCTAATAACTTTATGAGAAACCAAGAAATTACAAAATAAAACCAAAAGAATGAAAAAAATGGAAGATAATGTGAAATATTTAATTGGAAAAACAACTGACCTGGAAAATAGATCCAGGAGAGACAATTTAAAAATTATGGGACTACCTGATAGCCATGATCAAAAAAAAAAAGAGCCTAGACATAATCTTTCAAGAAATCATTGGGAAAACTGCCCTGATATTCTAGAACCAGAGGGTAAAATAAATCTTGAAAGAATCTACAGATCACTTCCTGAAAGAGATCCAAAAAGAGAAACTCCTAGGAATATTATAGCCAAATTCTATAGTTACCAGGTCAAGGAGAAAATATTGCAAGCAGCTAGAAATAAACAATTCAAGTACTGTGGAAATACAATCAGGATAACACAGGATCTGGCAGCTTCTACACTAAGGGATCAAAGGGCTTGGAATATGATATTGCAGAAGTCAAAGGAACTAGGGTTAAAACCAAAAATCACCTACACAGAAAAACTGAGTATAATACTTCAGAGGAAAAAAATGATCGTTCATTGAAATAGAGGACTTTCAAGTATTCTTGAGGAAAAGGCCAGAACTGAATAGAAAATTTGAATCTACAGTCTAGACATTTCAACTTCTTGATTTTAATCCAATAATTTTGATCCACAGGGTTTTCTCCTTTTACTACTTTCTTTAAAAAAGTAAGCTTACGTGAACACTTCCATATATAAAGAATAGAAAAAGAGGATAGATAGATGGGTATCATGATACCAATGAATCAATTACATACAGCCTAGTTTTTAAAAATATATGTTAAAATTATTGCATTGTCCTGTTTAATCTGTTTTCTTCTGAACTTCCTTCTTCACTTTACATATTTTCTTTTTTTTTAATATTTATTTATTTAACTTTTTACATTCGTTTTCACAAAATTTTGGGTTCCAAATTTTCTCCCCTTTTATCCCCTACCCCTACCCCAATACCCCAAGCAATCTAATTTTTCCTATCTCCAATCTGCCCTCTCTTCTGTCATCACTCCCTTCTCTTGTCCCCATCTTCTCTTTTCTCCTGTAGGGCCAGATGACTTTCTATTCTTCATTAACTGTATGTCTTCTTTCCTAGTAGCAACAACAATACTAAACAGTTGTTCCTAAAACTTTGAGTTCCAAATTCTCCCCATCCCTCCCTCCCCACCCATTCCCTTTGGGAAGGCAGGCAATTCAATATAGGCCATATCTGTGTAGTTTTGCAAATGACTTCCGTGATAGTCGTGTTGTGTAAGACTAGCTGAATTACCCTCCATCCTATCCTGCCCCTCATTGTTTCTCTTCTGTCTTTTGATCCTGTCCCTCCCTGAGTGTTGACTTCAAATTGCTCCCTCCTCCCATTGCCCTCCCTTCCATCATCCCCCCACTTGCTTATCTCCTTCTCCCCCACTTTCCTATACTGTAAGATAGATTTTCATACCAAAATGAGTGTGCATTTTATTCCTTCCTTTAGTCAAATGTGATGAGGGGAAACTTCTTGTTTTTTTTTTTTTACTCAGCTCTCCTCTTTTTCCCTCCACTAAAAAGTCTCCTACTTGCCTCTTTTATTTATTTATTTATTTATTTAACTTTTTACATTCATTTTCACAAAATTTTGCGTTCCAAATTTCCTCCCCTTTTATCCCCTCCCCTCACCCTAATACACCAAGCAATCTAATTTTCCCTATCTCCAATCTGCCCTCTCTTCTGTCATCCCTCCCTTCTCTTGTCTCCATCTTCTCTTTTCTCCTGTAGGGCCAGATGACTTTCTATTCCTCATTAACTGTATATCTTCTCTCCTAGTAGCAACAGCAATACTAGACAGTTGTTCCTAAAACTTTGAGTTCCAAATTCTCCCCATCCCTCCCTCCCCACCCATTCCCTTTGGGAAGGCAGGCAATTCAATATAGGCCATATCTGTGTATTTTTGCAAATGACTTCCCTGATAGTCGTGTTGTGTAAGACTAACTGAATTACCCTGCCCCTCATTGTTTCTCTTCTGTGATGAGGGTAAACTAATTGTTTTTTTTTTTCTCAGCTCTCCTCTTTTTCCCTCCACTAAAATGTCTCCTACTTGCCTCTTAAATGACATATAATTACCCCATTCCATTTTACCCTCTTTCCTCCCACTACATTCTGGAATTTGGCCACAATGTTCCTAGGAGTTTCTCTTTTTGGATCTCTTTCAGGCGGTGATCGATGGATTCCTTCAATACTTATTTTGCCCTCTGGTTGTAGAATATCAGGGCAGTTTTCCTTGATAATTTCATGGAAGATGATGTCTAGGCTCTTTTTTTGATCATGACTTTCAGGTAGTCCCATAATTTTTAAATTGTCTCTCCTGGATCTATTTTCCAGGTCAGTTGTTTTTCCCATGAGATATTTCACATTCTTTTCCATTTTTTCATTCTTTTGGTTTTGTCTGGTGATTTCTTGGTTTCTCGTAAAGTCATTAGACTCCATCGGTTCCATTCTAATTTTGAGAGAACTATTAAATTCAGTGAGCTTTTGAACCTCTTTTTCCATTTGGCTAATTCTGCTTTTGAAAGCATTTTTCTCCTGTTTGGCTTTTTGAACCTCTTTTGCCAACTGAGTGAGCCTATTTTTCAAGGTGTTATTTTCTTCAGCATTTTTTTGGGTCTCCTCCTTAACCAAGGTATTGACCTGTTTTTCATACTTTTCTTGCATCTCTCTCATTTCTCTTCCCAGTTTTTCCTCCACCTGTCTAATTTGCTTTGCCTGAGCCCACCTGACATCCCCCTGGGGTGTCTGGGGTACTGAGGCCCCGCCCTCCACATCTTTCCCCGATGGCGAGAATATGTCCTCGTCATCAGATCCGAATGTCGGGATCATTTGCATTTGTTGGAAAAAACTCTCTATAGTCTTATTTTTCTTCCCTTTTCTAGGCATTTTCCCAGCCAGTTACTTGACTTCTGAGATTCCTGTCCACCCCCGCCTAGATCCGCCCAGCTAGTGCTTGGGATCTGAGGTTCAAATGGGCTTTCCGCAGCAAGCTTTAGTTCTGGTGCTGGGGTGGGGGCAGGGCCACCTCCCAGGCTCAGCCTCCTCAGGGGCTTTATGCAGAGACTTTCAGGAATGGAGCGGGTAGGGGGGGGGCCCGCCTCCCAGGCTCAGCTCCCTCAGGTTGTTTATGCAGAGACCTTCCGTAATGAAGATCCTGCCTGCTGCTGGGGGAGTCCTGGGCCACCGCAGCCGCTGCTGCCTCCGCTGCCGCCCACGCCTCTGCCTCCGCCGCTTCCTGCTCCCGTCTCTGCCGCCGCAGCTTCCTCCCGAGGGGGCCCCAGTCACGGAGACACCCCGCTCCCCTAGGCCAGCCAGCCGTCTCTCTCACTGATCTGTAGCTTCTGTGGGCGGAGGGACTTTCCCGGCTGCCGGAGCCTCCATCCCTGAAGCCTGCTCGGGTCAGCATCTCTGGTGCCGCGGCCAGGGCAGCGCTGGGGTGGGGTCCGCTTTTCGGGGCGCGACGGACCCTGGGGACGGGTCTCCAGGGCTCTCTGGCACGGAAATCTCTTCCACTCCGTTTCTGTACCCCTTTCAGTGGTCCAGAAGTTATGGGGGTCTCTTTTTACATTAATTCTATGGGCTGTGGGTTGGAGCTCGTAAACGTGCGTCCTTCTACTCCGCCATCTTGGCTCCGCCCCCCGATCTGTATGTTTGTATCAGCTACCTACACGTAGTCTTAGAATTCATTTGGATTCATGAGACTGGATTTATGAGAGTTGATCCATACGGAAGCCAATTGATACACTTTTCCCAGCAACAGTGTAGTTATGGTAGCAAGAAACGGAAAGAGAGATAGCGAATGCATGCTTGATTGATAGACAGCACTGGTGGAGAGAGTACTCACAGTGATCGCATTCACAATCACTTTCTTTTTCTGTAACTTTCACTCTTTCCCTCTCCTCTGACTTCTTCCCTGTTGCATACAAACTGCTCCTCTTCCCAATCTTTAAAAACCTTATCTATGCCCTACGACCCCCTCATCCCAAATTCCTAGAAAAGCTGTTCTTGTGGTGGTGCTACTCCTCTCAGTCACCTCTCAACCTTTTGCAATCTGACTTCTAAACCACATCATTTAACTGAAACTGATCTTTAAAAATACATACACATATGTATATGTACATATATATTATTTTCCTCTAATTACATGTAAAAACAATTTTAAAGGCTTTTTTTTTAAGTTTTGAGTTCCAAATTCTATTCCTTCCTCGTTTCCCTCCTCTCTCCCTGAGACAGTATGCAATCTGGTTGAGGTTGTGTGCAATCATGCAAAACATATGTCTATATTAGTCATTTTGTGGAAGAAAACTTAAGCAAAAAAAGAAAGAAGGAAAGAAAATGAAAAATAACATACTTAGATCTATGTTCTGACACCATCAGTTCTCTGGAGGCAGAAAGCATTTTTCACCCTGAATCCTTTGGGATTGTCTTGAATCACTGTATTGCTGAGAAATCTCTAAGTCATTACCAGCTGATCTTCATACAATATTGCTGCTACCGTATACAATGTTCTCCTGGTTCAGGACACTTCACTTTGCATCAGGTCAGGTAAGTCTAGGTTTTTCTGAAATCATCCTGTTTATCTTTTCTCATAGCACACAGTATTCCATTACATTCTTATATCACAACTTGTTAACCATTCCACAACTGATGGGCATTGCCTTGATTTCTAATTCTTAGCCACCACAAAAAGATCGTATAAATATTTTTGTGCAAATAGTTTCTGCCTCCCTCCTGCTCCCGCCCTTTGATTTATCACTTTTGGATACAGACCTAGTAGTAGTATTACTGGATCAAAGTGTATGCACAGTTTTATAGTCGTTTGGCCATAGTTCCAAATTGGTCTCCAGAATGACTGGATCAGTTCAGTGTAGGACTTTTGAGTATGCCTAGTTAAGAGGCCAGAGATGAATAAAAAAAAAAATTGTATTTTCAAATACAAGACTCAAGATGAGAAACATGAAAAGGTAACAAGAAACAAAAAACGTAGATATTCAATAAGGTTAAACTAATGATGTCTTAATTGCTATGCCAGATGCACTTTTCTTACTCATCCTTTTCTACCTTTTCTTCTTCTGACTACTCTCTCCTGGATACTTTGTATCTCTGAGTTTCTTTGACCTCCTCTCCTTTGGTTTTCCTAGCAGTCTGACCTCTCATTCTCATTCTCCTTTGCTACTTAATAATCCATATTATGCCTCTTAGATCTGCAGGTGTTCACCAAGACTCTTTCCTAGGCCTTCTTCTATTCTTTCTCTACCTTCTCTCATTTGGTGATCTTGATGGGGTGCTTGGGTGCATGTACTTGGGCCCCAATTCTAAAATCACATTTTTCTTTAAAAATCACATTTCTCCCAAGCCTGAAAACACCTTCCCAGGCAGTTTCTTCCCAGCCCAAGGACACAGTCTGCCCTAGCAACAACCATTATCTCTCTTCCTGCTATAGTAGCCAGTTGCACTTATAGAACTCATTAGCTTGAACCAGTTGTGTACTGGCTGAATGGGCTGTGTACTGGGTCATAACAACATTTACCACTCACTGACCAATCATATGTATCCTAGACTTAGACATACCTATACTCCTTTACGTTTATCTTGTCTAACAAGACATTGATAAGAGCAACCTGGTATTTCTGAGCCAGCCCTGATGGTTGGTTGACTTAGTGATGTTTCAGGCCTAAAACCACACCTCCAGGTAGCTCCCCCCTCTTGGGCTATTTCCCAATGAAATTTGGGTAAAATACCTGTGCAGTAGATATCAAAAGTACATGTTCCTTTAAGAACTGACTACTCCTTAACCACTCCCTAATACCATCCCAAAACACCTAGTTAGCATACTTGGCACAAGTGATAATACAGAATATCCTATATAAACTTTCACTGTACCCCCTCTAAGGTTGAAGGTTCCCTAAGAACTCTTGCCCACTGAAAAGTGTAATAAATCTTTCCTTGACTTCAACAATGCTTGAGTCTGTGAACTCTTCTCCAGATGACCTGGTACCATGGTCTTTGTGGGGGTCTCACATCCCCTTCCAGCCCTCATAAATTTCATCATTTTCCATGGTATTATCATCTCTGTGTAGATGACTTCAAAATCTATATTTCCAACCTGAGTTTCTCATATTCATTATGTAAATATTTCAAGGTCACAGCAGCTTTGTAAATTAGTTACCTCACAAGTATCTCTTGTGAACTCATTTCACACCTCCAACTGCCTACTAGACACTGCAAACACATGTCTTATAGGTATCTCAAATTCAACATATCCAAAACTGAACTCATAAACTTTCCCTCAAGAAATTCACAGCTTCCCTGAACTTCCTTATTTCTGTGGAGGACACTTGCTGATGGCATGATGACATCACAAATTCATCGAATTAAGGAAAATACATCTTAGAGCTGCTCAAAAAGGAGACAAAATGCTGTGCTTTTATGCTTAGGGAATAAGCAAGTTAAAATGTATAAAATTTGGGATATAAATAAATTATCCAGGTGATGTTTATTTAAGCCCGTTGAAACTGTCTCATTCTTCTCCCTTTCTTATTTATGCCTCACTGCTTCTCAGCACTTTTCCTGAAGTGGGTAAGCAAAGCTTTTATTGGTTTTGCTACTTTCTATAGTTTGCTATCTTTAGTAAGAGAGATGAAACTGAGGATGAATATCAAGCCACTGGACCCAAATGGCTCAGGAGAAGAAAGTGAGGCTGGTGACCTTGCACAGCCCTCCCTCACTCAAATCAAAGTGAGCTGCAAGCCAGTCATCACCTTGATGTCATGGTCCTCTTCAAGAATGAATAACAAACACACATACACCTGAAACTACAGCTATTTTTCTGTGATTTAATTTATCCATGTTTCTTGATTGTCTTCAGAATAGTAGAGACATTTGTATTATTTTTAATTACAATTTTTGTATTATATTTATTTTTATATATTTATATTTAATTACAATTTTTATTATAAAACAAATGGGGAAAATAAAATAGAAATAACTAGAGAAGAGTGGAGACAACAATTTTAAAATTAATTTCTTTGGTATTCATCTGTTAGGAATATGAGAGTTTTAGTTTTGTCTCTCTGAGTTCCAGGTCCCACATTAACAACTGTCTACTGGACATTTTGAATTAGTGATCTGCTAGGCATCTCAAATTCAGCACATCCAAAACAACTCATTTCCTCCACCCCCTAAAATCTAGCCCTATTCAGGACATCCCTATTACAATCAGAGGCACCACCATTTTCCCAGTCATCCAGCTCTACAACTTTAGGGTCATACTTGAAGCCTGACATTCACTCATCTCACATATCTTAATGATTTGCTGAATTTTTTTTATTTGCTGAATCTTTTCTACCTCTTCAACATCTTACCTATATATATCACCTTGTCTTCATTCACACAACTACCTCCCTAGATTATATCCTTATCAGCTCTCACCTGGACTACTACAGGAGGTTTCTAACTGGTCTTTCTGCTTCAGACCTTTCCCCATTCCAATCCATTCTCCATACAAAAGTGATTTTTCTAAAGCATAGATCATGACCGTGTTACCCTCCCCCAACTCTTCCCCCCCAGTCAATAAACTCCCATAGTTCTCTATTATCTTTAGCATCAAATATAAATCCCTTTGCTTGGCATTTAAAGCTCTTTTCAACTTAGCTTCTCCTCATCTTTCCACTGTTACACATTACTCCCCAACATGCACTCTGTGGTCTAGCTGTACTGGTCTACTTTTTCCTCACATAAAAAATGCTTTATCTCCTGCCCTTGCACTGGTAGTCTTTTAAACTTACAGGGCTTTCCTGTCTCACTTACAACTTTTACAATTTTTAAAGCCCTTGAAGACTCAGCTCAAAGGTCACCTTCTGTGTATGGCCTTTCCTAGTCCCCCCAGCAGCTAGTACCTTCTCTGCTAAGGATCCCTCTGAAAGTCAGACATGGAGTTAGGAAGGTCTGAGTTAAAATTCTGCCTCAGATGCATACTAGCTGTGTGACCCTGGGAAAATCACTGGCCTCTTGAGGGCTCATTTTCCTCACGTGCACCTACCTCACAGGGTTGCAGTGAAGATAAAAATGACTTACCATGGCTAAAGCACTTTGCAAACTTTAAAGTAAGATATAAATGATATTACTGCTATCTTTATTATCTTATTCGTACCTATTTATGTACATATTGTCTTTGTAAGAATGTGAGTTCCTTGAGGGCAGGGACCATTTCTGTATTTTTATGTCTCTGAGTGTGTGTTTATCCTTTGTTGCCGATTATTGTCTCTAGTGTTTAGCACAATGCTTGACACATGGTAAGCCCTACTGATTGACTGATTAGATCTAAATTTTCAGGAGGCTGCCATTTCAAAATTACACTCTGTTAAAGAATCCAGACGTAAAAGTATTTGCTACAGTCTAACTGTCAGCTTGTGGTGGGGAGGAGGGAGAGGATACAAAAGATGTAGTCCTATCATCTTCCTACCATCTACTGCTTTCATAAATCAAGTGTCTTTGACGGAAGGTTGTTTCATCATGAAACAAATGCAATGAGAAATGGAGTGACATCACAGCTGTAAGCTGCTTTGCTTTTAAAAACTCATTCCAAAGGAGCCTTTCCATGAAAGATCTTTATTACTGCTTGTTACTGAGAGAAAAGCAAATGTTGATACTGGTTAGCACAAAAGTCATAAAGGGTCAGGGGTCCTTATTTGCTTAAACAGGTAGCAAAGGGGTCTCTCTTTTACTAGACCAGGATCTCTTTCTTAAGTTTTCTTTCATAAGGAAACTATGAATGATCAATTAGGCTACTTTAAAGGAAGAAGTGTTCAATTTAATACTTAAATTAAACAAATATTTATAAAGTACCTACTTGCTATGTGTAAAGTGATAGGCAGAACCTCAGAACAGACAGTGAAATGGCATTGCAGTCAAGAAGACCCAAGTGCGAATCCCAACTTGGTCATATATTGGCTGTGTATGCGACTTCCTCTGCAGTATGTTGTGCATGAGGTGGCTGCCTACTCTTTCTATGTCCAGTGCCAAATGCTTTTCCAAATGCTTTTTCAAAAAAAGTTTTTTGATGCTTTTTTTTAACATAATGAAAATTACACCCCTCTCTCTCACTGAACCCTCACTTTTAACAAAGAAAAAAGACTGCTTCTGATGAGGTATACAATATTATACCTTAACAGTTCCTCACTTCTCTGATGCCCTATACATTTATATGATATAAAATAGGAACAAGATGTAAACATACATACACACACACACATACACACACACATGCATACATATTATATGCACTAATATATGGAAAACAATGTTAAAAGGCTAAAAAGTGTTGACATTGTATAGGGGATGATCATGTTAACTATTTACAATAAAGGCTAACACTTTTTCAATTACATAGAGAAAACAATTTTTCTAAAGCATTAATATTTTATTTGAAAGTTTACAAGCAATAAAGACATTGAATGTGTTAAAATACAAAACTGCTTGAACTAGATTTTGTTAGGTCATAAATTGAGAATGGGCAATTTTTTATTCCCAAATTTTGCTCAAATTAAAATATTTAATTTCAACATTGGAATCACCATAAGCATAATAAAATTATAGCCTCTTAAAAATTTCTGAAGTTACATGCATATTTCAAACAATTTTCAAAGATGTTCATTACATTTTCATGTCACAAAGTCACTTTTAGTCACTGAAGGAGGTAAAGATACATATAAGATTTTGGATATGTTACCAAATATTACTCAGTTTTAATTTTCATTTATTTTTCTGTAAAAAGATATAAAATCTCAATAAAGTAATCTAGTCCCCATTTTTTATGTCTTTCTTTTAAAGAATCAACCTTCTCAAGACACTGAATACTGCATGTTGAGCCTGGAACAAGAAAAAAGGACTGAAGCTTAATATTGTGAGGGATGATGCATTCATTCACTCTTCATGACAAACAGAACACAGAGAAACATCACATATTCTTGCTCTCACGGAGCACAGTCTAGTAACTGGGGAATTATTTTTATAAATCTCATCTGCTTGTACTGTCATGTTTCCAATGTCTTTTAAATCATGTTTGCCAGAGTAATCTCAATGAAATAAGAGAATTACTAGTGGCAAAATCTTAACTGGGATTTCTCAAATGTCTTTTACATACATATAAATACTAGATATTTGGTAAACTCCACAGCAAAAATAAAAATGTTTTAAAATGGAATGGTTTCATTATTTTATATTACATACATTTCTAGATTTTTAGAGGCATTATAGACTAGTTGGGAAAAAACTGTACTGTCACTAACTATGCAACCTTGTATAAATAATAACTCTCTTGAGATTTAGTTGCCTCATCTACAAAATGGGGAGTAATAAAACTTGTTCTAGTTACCTCACAGGGTGCTGTGAGAGTCTTATTAGAGTCACTATATCTGAATATAATATACTTCTAATAATGGAATGCTGCAATACTTAACATAACATTGTTATTATTCTGACAGTGAACTGTCAGTCTAATAGAATTAATTTTTGAATTTTTTTTAAAGAAAACCATATATATAATTTGGTAACTCACCAAACAAACTTTTAACTTCACTGTCAGGGACGTAAAATGGTGGACCTAAAAGAAAAATACGAGAGAAATACAGTGAAAAGAAATGAAATTCTCTCAATTCTAAAAAGTAACAAGCTACTTTTTCATTTCATTTATTGCACACAAACCCCAACTTTTCAAATAAGTGAGAATACTCAAAGAAATAAAATGAATGGTCCCTCCTTCATGTTATTTCCAAAGAATGGAATTTCACTGGAAATGAATTCATAGTGCTTCCTGCTATTTCTACTATGTAAAAGTAGGGAAAATGGGCACGGGGAAGCTGTGCTAGGGCAGGAATATAATAAGACATGTTCCATAGAATTTCTAATATTTTCTGGATGTACTCCTGGATGTACATGCATAACACTTTGCCCTGAGGCATAACATTCCTAGAAAAAACTTTCTATCCTGTACTGTTTTTTGGCTACCTTCTATATTCTTATAAATCCACAACATTGTAACAAATTTTACATGCATAGAATCTGTTTCCATTCAAATAATGTAATTGTTTATAGGCATTAAGTCTTGTTTTAAGATAAATTATGATTTTTTATGATGAATGTGTGATTCTCAAAATGGAAAAGAAAAAAAATGCACCTTTTTCCACAAATAGGACTAACAAGAGCATAACTAATAATTAACTTGAAATTTTTCCCACATCAAAAACATGGAACATTTTTCCCCCACACTCTACTGGAAAACTGTATTAGCCATGTGGATAGTTAAACTTTAAAATTCCATCAGGCCAAATAAAACAAGGACAAAAATAAATATCCTTCTGTAAATTCAAAAGAAAGATAGTAATTTATTATTTAGGCACGGAGGTATTAGGTGGAAACCAAAACCATTCTGGTTTGCTGACAAATTCAATCACAAGGTAAATTAAAAAGTTAAATCATACAAGCCTGGAAATCAAACAATAGCAAAATGTTAGAACACTCCCTACCTAGAACACCTTTTTAACTGCTCCTAGTCCATATGTTCTCCACCCTCATGGTAGTGAGCACCCACAAGTATTCATAAGCAAAATAGACCATGCATGTAGAAATGTGTCACACCCATCATTGGGCAGAACAGTCTCTCCCTTCCTCAAGTCCAAAAGTTCATGTAAGCTCTCTTTTCTGTAAATATAGAAGGCTATAAATCCTTTTCCACACAGACACTTTTCCAGTCTGATGTGACACTGAACAAAAAAGATGATAAGCTAATGGAAAAATTACCTTTTTGAATGTATCACATTTTCATATAAATTATGTTATTCTTTTTTTCAAATTTTTAAAAATTCCATTTTATGTTTAATACCAAATTCTCTCCTTAACTCTGCCTCATCCACTGAGAAAACCAAGAAAAATAGAACCCATTACAAATACGCATTGTCTAGTAAAACAAATTTCCATATTAGCCATGATCAAAAAAAAAAGGCAAGAAGAAGAAATGGAAGAAAATATGCTTTTGTGAAAAGGTAAATATCATGTTTCATCATGAATTGTTAAAACAGTGGTTGATTTCTGTGTTGATCAGAGTTGCTAAGTCTTTCAAAGTTGTTTATCTTTACAATATTGCTGTTACTTTATAAATTGTTCTTCTGGTTCTGCTTATTTTCTTCTGCATCTGTTCATAGAGGCCCTCCCTGGTCTTCCTGAAGTCATCCCCTTCATCATTTCTTACAGCATAATGGTATTCCATCTTATTCATATACGATAACTTACTTATTCAGTCATTCTGTAATTTTTAAGTATCCCCTCAGTTTCCAATTCATTGCCACCACAGAGTTGCTATAAATAAAAAGAACATATAAATCTTTTTCCTTGTTTCTTTGACCTTTTTGGGGTACATGCCCCGTAGCAGTGTTGATGGGTCAACAGGTATGCACAGTTTAATAACTTCTATAAGGACTATTTATTCACTTTACCAGCTAGAATTATTTTAACTTACACTAAGGATTCCAATCAGATAAATGTAGTAAAAACCATTCTCTTAGTTTTATAACTCATTATTTTACAGAGTGACAGACTTGTAAGAGGGGAAGGGCATAGAATGTAGAACCAAAAAACTAGGGATTCTAGACCTGTATCTACCACTTTCTTCGCAGGTGTGTGACTGTAGCCATAACAATTTCTCTTTTGAGCTTTAATTTTTCTCATTTCCAATTATGAATAATTATACTTCCACATGGTTGTAGTGAGGAATTCATTTATAAACTCTTTAACACTAATTTGATGAGTTTCTTATTATTTGGAATTTTAGAAAATACCCGAAAATTTGGTTGAATCATATGAAAAAGTAGACAGGAGATAGTGAAAACCTTTTTCCAACAGGGACAACAGTAAATTGGCATAGCTAAAAGAGAAAACAAAAGATTATATATACTACTTTTCTTTGCAAAAGAAAAGCCAAAATATCTCATACACAACAATTTTATAAAGATAGAAAGACAGGGTAAAGGTAAGTGCTAAAATGTATCACACAGAAAAGCCGTAAGAATTTAGGGACGGGAAAAATCAAGATTTGATTAATGTGGTTTAAGACTTATTCTAACAAAGTAAAACCAGACCTTTCCCAAAATTTAAAAAATAATTTCTTATAAAATGAAATTCTACTCAAAGCATCTAAATTTGCCATTTTTTGGTTAATTTATCAATAAAAGGCATTATTATCAAGAAAATTTAAAGAAAAACTTGTGAGGTTCTTATTATAGGGGACAACGAATTTTCATAATGGAATGGGGTTTGTAGTCCTAATCACATCAGCATCACAGAACTCATGGGAGTCTGAGAGAGAAAGGCTTTATGACCTTATTTTAGTACTAGGAGTCATAACAGAAAACATGCTAATACTTGGATACACATATCTCCCTACCTATCCATTAGAAGGTGTGTAACATGCTTCTTTATTGGTGCTCTAGAGTGATGACAGTGTATTACATAGTCAAAGTTCTTATGTACACCTGTGTCTGAAGTAATAGGCAAGGCACTAGGCAAAGAAACTTGCCCTCAAGGAGATTAGGTTCTACTGAGGAATAAAACAGATACATGAAGAAATATAAAGTAATTTCAGGGCAGTGAGGACAATTGCGGTGGGGTGGGCAGCTAGGTTCAGGAAAGGCTTTGCATGGAACTTTGGAGGAAGATAAAAATTTTGAGAGATAGCTACAAAGTCTGGTAGGGCATTCCAGAAATGTTTAACACCTAGGTAGGTTTGGCTGAACAATTGCACATATCTATTCCCCTTTCTCCATTCAATAAACCCCTAGCCTAGTTCAGACCCTTGTCATCTCCCATTTAGGTTACTCTAATTGTTTCCTAATTGATCTGATTTTACCCTCTCCCCTCTCTAATCCATTTTGTACATAGATGTCAAAATAATCTTAGTAAAAATCTCTTTAGTCTGATCATTTCACTCCCTGCTTGAGAATCTTCAGTGGCTCTTGTCTCCAGGATAAAGAGGAAGGGAATAAACAATTATGTAGTACCTAGTATGTGCCAGGCACTGACCAAACATGTTTTATAAATGTTATTTCATTTGATCCTCAGTGTGGCCCTTGAGACTAATTTGGCAACATGTTTATTACAGTATGGCTACATATTTAATTTAATACATATTTACTTCACATCACTCCTCTATGTATACACTCTTTGCTCTGGCCAAATTAGCCTACATACTGTTTATATACCCTCTCTCCATGGCTTTGAACAGGAGGCCGTCCACAATTCCTGCAGTGCAATCCCTCTTCACCTCCACTTTTCAGAATCCTTTAGTATCCTTGAAGGCACATGTACTATCTCCTTTGAGAGGCATTTATTGATTCCCCCTATCTATTAACTTTCTTTCCCTCTGTATGCTGTTTTGTAATTTTAGTTATCTGTTTACATGTTGCATTCTTTGAAGAATATAAGCTCCTCACAGGCAGAATATGATTTTATTTTCATTTTTACCTCTGTCTTCCCTTTTAATTGAACTTTTGTCTACTCATTTTTACCACTGTCTACCTTGCACAGCGCCTTACACATAGTAGATGTTCAATAGATGTTCTGTAAAATGAAATAAGCTGTAACGACATAACAGTCCTAGATAGTGGCAAGTGTTAACATCAAGTTGAGGAGATGCAATTTATCATAGAGGTCAGGCCAAACCTTTGCCCTAGGAAAATTATTTTTAGCAGGCATATGGAGTATGGACTAGAGAAGACAGAGACCTGGTAGCCATCATCTTTCTTGCTACTAGGTTTGAGTTTAGGGATTTTCTTGGGGGGAGGAAGGAGGGAAGGGTTTACAGGGAGGCAATAGGGGCCTAAGAAATCAAGAAGGAGGTATGGCATGAAAGGGTAGTCTACAGAATAAGCAGAATTTTGGTTTCCAGATAAAAACTTAAGAAAAGAATTTCCTCATCCTTTGTAAAGAATACAATGTATACATGATCTAATAATATGAAAAGTAATATCAAAAATAAATAAGAGGATAAAGGAAGTATTACCTTTCAGATATGTGCATAAGGGAAGAGTTCATGACAAAACAGAGAGCATCATGCAAGCTAAACTGGCAATTTTGGTAACATAAAATTAGGAAGTTTTTGCCCAAACAAATCTAACATGGTCAAAATGAGAAGAGAAACAAATTCACTGGGAAAAAAATCTTTGTATGAAGTTTCTCTGATAAGTCTCATATCCAAACACACATAGAAAAAGTTTCTTTGTCAAAGGTCTCATTTCTAAGATGCATATGGAACTGATTCAAATTTGTAAGGCTAATAGACATTCCCCAAGAGGTAAGTGCTCCAAAGTGCCCAAAGAGATATGAACAGGCAATTTTCAAAGAAATTCAAGATATAAACAATCTTATAAAATGCCAAAAATCATGAATGGAGAAATCAAAATTAAAGCAATTTTTAGATTCCACTTCACACCCATCAGATCGGCAAGGAGAACAAAAGAGGAAATGACAACTCTTAGACGGACTATGGGAAAACAGATATACCAGTATACTGTTGGGTGGAGCTATGAATTGCCCTACCCATTCTAGAAAGCAATTTGGAATTATACTGCCGAAGTCACTAAGCTGTATATACACTTTGATTCAAGTATAATTCCAATAGGTTTATACTTCACATAAATCAAAAAAGGAAAGGTAAGTTAAGTGTACAAAAAAATATAGCAGCTCTTTAGCAACCAAGGGAATTTCCTCCTGTTGGGGAACAGTTAAACAAATTGTGGTATATGAATGCAACCGAACATTATTGTCACAAGAAATGACAAGACAGATAATTTCAAAGAAAACTGCAAAGGCCTATAAGCTGATGCAGAGTAGAATGAATAGAACTTGGAGAACAATTTATACAATGATTACAATATGCAATTTCAATATTATAACAGCATTAAGGAAAAAACTTTTAAAAGATTTTAGAATTTTAATCAACGCCATGATAAATCACGCATTCAAAAGAGTGAAAATAAGACATGCCATCACTTCCTGACAGAGAGGTGTAGAAAGAGACATACATTTTTGGACATGGTCAGTATGGGAATTTGTTTAACCATGCAGCTATCTAATGAGGACTCTTTTTTTATGTCTTAAAAAATATATTCAATGGAAGACCAGGAATAAAGGAGGGGACAATTAATGGAAGAAAAACAAAAAGGTATTTATACCAAAACACACTTATTTCAATATAATTTACTTCTATGCTTCAGTGTGGCTCTGAATTAAAACACAGGCAATGAACCACATTACCAAAAAAATACAGTGTATTATACTCTACCAACAAAAACAAAAAACCTACTTGAATGCAATGTGTTAACAGAACTGCCATTAAACTGTTGCTGGAAATGAATATTTATTTTAAAAAGATGTTAAATGCACAGGATTTAAAATGAATACTACTTATATTTTTATGTCACTGCATTTCGAAGAGATATGCTAGGCAATTAAAAAATAAAATATATAAGGGTAACCAAAACATTTGGAAGTAGATGCAAAAAAAGAAATTTTGATACTACAAAATTAAATTCAATATTCACG
Organism: Bettongia penicillata ogilbyi; assembly: GCA_023548195.1. Classification (NCBI taxonomy): domain Eukaryota; kingdom Metazoa; phylum Chordata; class Mammalia; order Diprotodontia; family Potoroidae; genus Bettongia; species Bettongia penicillata. The sequence continues at coordinate 2,497,208 of JAJHZJ010000298.1, read as the reverse complement.
TAAACTCAAATTGCTTCATATAAGGTCCTTTATTTGTCATACATGAAGATGTTCGTGTTTGTTAAATTCATAATAAAAAAAAATGTTTTAAGCTTGAAAAGAAAAGAAATTCAGTACAGGATAGTAATATGAGATGAACCTGCAAAGAATGGATGGCATCTGACTCTGGCAGACAAACAAATATGAATTTTACTTGCTAGGCAACAGAGAGCCACCTAAGAGTTTGGAGTAGAGGAGTACCCTAAGGAAGATAAATCTAGCTACAGAATGAAAGGTGGTTTGGAGAGCAAAGAAAGTGGAGGGCAGGAAGTCCTGGTAAGAAGCAATTCAGATGGTCCAGGTACAGTAATGAATGAGGGACTGCCCCTAAAGCAGAGACAGTGGGAAAAAGAGAGGAAAGGAGATACAAGAGGTAATTAACTCAATAAGCTGACAAACTGATATTTTGCAACTTCATATTATGATTTAAAAAATGAGAAAAAGTTTTTCAACTGTTTTATAATAAGAAATCTGTTAACTGACATTCAGCAAATGACAAATTTTGGATATATTTCCAGAATAGAGAATACATGCAAATACAATGCGTTAGGAAGACGATAGGTCTCTGTCACCCTTTAAACATTCCGTGATGACTTAAACGGAACCAACAGGTACGGAAGGTCTCCTTTGCTATTTTGTTTTAATTAATGTAAGATTTTTATTACATTAAAGTTCCAAACTGTCTCCCTCCCTCCTCACCCTGCACTAGAAAAGGCCAGTTGATTTGAATATTCATAATACTCAGAATACATTAGTTGTTCAGCTTTTCTTTGAGAAGTGCTGTTGTTACTGTGTACAACATTCTCTTGGTTCTGCACATTTTACTCTTCACTATTTCATGCACGTCTTTCCATTTTTTCTAAAATTAACCTGCTCATCATTTCTTACAGCACAATATTCCATCACAATCACATACCACAACTTGTTTAGCCATTCCCCAACTGATGGACATCCCCTTAATTTCCAATTCTTTGCCACCATAAGGAGAGCTGCTATAAATATTTTAGAGTGTGTTAAGTTCTTTTCCTTTTCCCTGATCACCTTGCAAAACAGATCGGTATTGCTGGGTCACTTTTATAACTCTTTGGGCATAATTCCAGATTACTCTCCAAAATGGTTGGAGCAGTTCACAGTTCTACCAACAGTGTATTTGTTTCCCAATTTTCTAAAATCCTCTCCAATATTTGTCATTTCTTCCTTCTATCGTTTTAGCCAATCTGACAGGTGTGAGATGATATCTCAAAGTTGTTTTACTTTGCATTTCTCTGATCAATGATTTAAAAGACTTTTTTATGACTATACATACCACTGTTTTTCCTTTATCAAAAAAACTGCCTGTTCATATCCTTTGACCACTAATCCAATGAGGAACAACTCATATTCTTATAAATTTGACAAAGTTCTTTATATATTTGAGATGAGACCTTTATCTGAGAAAATGTCTATCAAATTTCCCCTCCCCCAATTTTCTGCTTTCCTTCTAATCCTGGCTACATTGCTTTTATTTGTACAAAACCTTTTTAATTTAATGTATTTCAAAATTATACACTCTATATCTTACAATGCTCTGTCTTACTTATTCATAAATTCTTCTCCTGTCCATGAGTCTGATAGATGAGATGTTCCATGTTCTTTTAATTTACTTATATCTTTGTTATTTTCTACAGCACTTGTGTCTTTGGCAGCAGGAAAACGGTTAGCTTTGTCAAGTTTACAGCAGGTCATCCTCCTCCAGTTTCTTTAGAATTCTTTAGAATCAACTAGGAAAAATCCTTCCAATGTTAAGATGTGATTTCTTCCTAAAAGAGAATGTTTGTGCTTCACTCTCTTCCTTTTCCCTCCTCAGCAACTTTCATAGCTGATAAGTGCTACAGCATACTGGTCATGGCCTTGACTATAAATGCTGTCCCATCACCTTGAAAAAGAAGGAGTCTTGACAGCAGTGAGGAGTTTTACTAATGTAATATGTTTGTTTTTGTGTAGGCACAAAGGTTTCTTCTACTTCTTACTGATGTCTGAGTCAATAATTATAATTAATAACTGTAATCCCCCCAAGGGAAGACCTCGTGAAATCAAACATTTTATGTCTTTTGCAAAACACTCTGAGGCATTGTGCACCATATAGATTGGTCACTATGAATGCGTGGAAGAAGTAAGGGAGAAGTGCTTTGCTTTTAAAAAACAATATCAAAGCTTCAAAAAAAAAAAAAAAAAAGAGATGCTGGTGGCCAGGGATTAGAAGAGCAATACCATTTGCTGTATGAAAATATTCTTCACTTTACAAAAAACCCCTCTGCACGTTTTATTTTTTTAAATATCGGGCTACCCTCTTACACATTCATTAATTACATGACAGTGTCTTAGAAGAAAAGAAACAGAAAACAGAAACAGGATGGTTCACTTGCAATTGAAAGGTACCATGAGATCGAACATTTTTGAAATTATAAACATATAGAAAACTATGATTCATTTACAAAATCGCTTCCAGACGTTTTCAGAAATATAGCTACTGTCAGTGGGAAGCTTAGTGAAGAAATGAACAAAAATAGCTAAGTCAGAAAGAGGACATGAGTTGGAGTGGAGGAAGATATGAGTTCAATTTCGGGCATGTTGAGGGAGGTGATGGTGGGAAACTAGTGGAAGTAGCTGAAAACAAGAAGCAACAGCTTTAAAGAGAGGTTGGAGTAAGGCTAGAGAGTTGGGAGCCACTCACATAGAGAAAAGAGTTAAGGCAAATGCCTGGGGATATAAACTTAGGGAAGGCCTGCATTTCAAATGGTGGAGAAGCAAGTCCTGAGCAAAGAGAGTACAGTATTACAAAAGCCAAGGGAGAAGATGGTTTCATTAAAGCAGGCATAGCTAACAACATTAAATACTGCAGAGAGTTACCTATTTTCTAAAGCTGGTGCAGAAAGGCTTTATTTGTCAATTTTGCATATGTATATAGTATTATATATGTATATTGTGTATATATACATATAGCGTATAATATGTATAGTACTTGTCAATTCTGTACATGCATTTATATTCAAATGTCTCATTTATTCCAAGTGACTTTCTATTCAATTAAGTTTGATTTAATGAGGTTTTTGCTATATTACAATTTGGAGGTAATTAACATCTGGATAACAGGTCTCTGTGATATATACCCTAGGGGAATGTGTTGTAAATGTTTCTCTAGTAATTCTAAGAGGGCAGTCTGAAGGGTTTTCTAATACCCCAATTATAAATACATGCAGAAAAAGAGAGAAAAAAGGGTTTTTCTTTTTTTTAAAAGGACATTTGATCAAAGATAGTCATGAGAAGAAAAACAGCAAAACAGACAAGAGAAGGCAGAAAGTAAGAAAATGATGAAGTAAACTTTAAAAAAAAATCCTTTTCCAGTTGCTCAATCTAGCTGCAATCTGAAAATACAACTGTTACATTTTAATGATATTCTCACTTCCACGTAGGTATAAATTTTCCCCAAAACTTTTCAAATCTGCAATCAATTTTCCCCTAAGAATGAAATTTTGTGTAGTTTACTTAGAGATTCATTATCTCATATAAACAGGGATAAACATCACATACACATAATATTGCTATCAATTAACAAGAATTTATTAAGCACTTACATTGTGCCAGGTATTATGACTGGATAAGATGCAAAACAATTAAAAATAATTTTAATAAGAATATTGTTAAATTACAGGTTTCTACTCAGAGGATATCTTTTAACTTTTCAAGTTCAAATGTGGCAATAAATCCTATTACATCATAAAACATCAAACTTTTCTGAGCAACCATACCATATAATATCCCTTATTATATATCAAATTAAGGCTCAGTTAACATGATGAGAATTAGAACTTCAACTAAATAATACAATCATTGTTCACTATTATTTTGATGATCATAAATATATAGATGGATATTAAACAGAAAATCTTACATAATATCACTTAATTATTATGTAGTCTCATGATTATGTTTTTCCTAACAAGATAGTAATAATAAAAGCAAAACTACCAAAATCACACCAAAGGATTTTTGAAAGCTAATAAAATCAAGATGATTCTATTTATTCCTAAATTATAAAGCTATAAAGTATGTTATTTAAAAAAACTTCTGTGAATACATTTTTAAAAAGCAAACCAAAATACTAACCGTTCTCGATCACCTGGATTAACAGCAACTAAGGCTCCTCTATCCCAAATCCTGTCAAACTTGCCAATGTTGACCCTATGAGTTAAAAAAAAAAAAACCTTTAATGGAAGGGGAAAAAATCTATAAGTTATCGTGAAGTTTATATTAGTGGAGGGCAATTCCACACCGGTAGTTCAATACATGGGTGAAATGACAGGTCCACTTCCTCCCCTAAAGGATGCCACAGGGAAAAAAGACCAGAAAGATTGGCTTCTTTTCTTGTTTTTATGCTTTTTTGTTGGGGCTAATGTTTGATTTCATGGTAGAGTTAATGGTATCCTGACTCCCGAATCACCTCTACCCTACATTAAAAGGACTGTGTAAAACCAGGTCAAAGATGAATGAACAAGGAGACTGCTATTCCCTTTTTTTACAGGAGCAATATCATCCACACCAGCACTCTCAAGATGGGAGAATGTAAGGAAGGAAGCCTGCTGAAGGACAAGCCTGCTCCTATTCCCCATATGAATGCAATTTAGGACTCTACAGGGAAACTATGACAGGGGAGGGGAGGATCTCTTCCCTTCCTTCAACAATAAGTTCACAGATTCAGGGATTAGGTGGAGGAGATTGTACAACTCAGGATCACAGTAACTTTTTTTCCAAAGAAGGTTTTAAGTCAAGGTCAAAGGCACTAATTAGGTATAATGAGGACATCTGTACCTATAATGAAAAAATAAACCACATGGAATTAAAAATAAAATTGATCCTCTGTGTGTGCTATAGCAAATATTTAGCCCAGATGAAAAGACCCTACAAGTCTTCTTGCCAGGCATGCAGTTTTAGACACATAATTTATACCTACCTGGGAAGGTCAAAAATGCTGCAGCAGTATAGAGTGATATTCGCTGATGAGCTCTGAAACAACAACATAAATTCAGAAATAAAAATACTTCATGGGTAATCAGAGAAAGAGAGGAAGGTGAAAATCCAGAAAAGTAGGTAGACAGAGAGAGAATAATAAAAGGATTAAAAAAATTAAGTTTCTACAATATAGTTTTATCATAATCTTTTACTAGTTTCTCATCTTAGCATAAAACATTATTTGTCCTGGGTGTATTAAAAGATTAACTCACAGATACACATTAATCTAGGAAGATCATGATATATTATTCATTTCAGAATTTGATACAATTCTAGGGATGCTTGTTTTCTCCTCCAATACTGTGATTCTCTTAAGAATATAAAAAGAAATCTATTTAATGAAACCTTGAGATTTTTCTGAAATCTGTCACTGATATTATTATTCTAATATAAGAGAATTGGCTAATATAAGAGAATTTTCCTTAATACCTTCCATTCACCAAGTACTGGATATACAAAATACAAGATTTTTAAAGCACTTCCCACATATTATCTCATTTGATCCTGGTCCAGTAGATAGAGTAGTGAGCTTAGAGTCAGGAAGCCCTGTGTTCAAATCCAGCCTCAGACACTTACTAATTGAGTGACCCTGGGCAAGTCACTTAACCTCTGTTTACTTCAGTTTCTTCATCTGTAAAATGAGGATAATACCAGTACCTACCTCACAGGGTTTCAATGAATATTCAATGTCCTTAGAAATAATCCAGTTCAACTCTTACCATTTTACAGAAAAGAAACCTGGATCCTGGACTTAGTCACACAGCAAGTGAGTAGTCAAGTCATGTCAATAAGCATTTATTAATAAGAATTTATTATTACTACACAGAAGCACTGGACTAAGTGCTGCACCACTGTACTAAATAGCTAAGCTGGTAGTAGAACTTAGGTCTTGCAACTTTTAGTCCTAAAATTTATCTACTACCTCATGCTTTCAGAGGATCAAGGGAGAATAAATTCAGAGGTAGCAGGCCCCTTAAAGGCCAATGAGTCTAAATCCCTTATTTTACAAAAGAGGAAACTGAGGCTAAGAGAAATTAAAGGAGTTGCCTAGGGTCACACAGCTAGTATGTGACTTATATAGAATTGGAACTAATGACTCTCCTCCTCTGGTCTACCTAAGTAATGACCTTTAATTATTTTTCATTTGACTGATAAATTAGGTGGGTAGGGTAGTACATTGTCCCATCAGCTAGAGGATGATTCCTGTCTATTCTGGGGTCACAGGACCAAAGATTTAGAACTGCTTTAGGGATTTTTAAATTAATGTTATCTCCTCATTTTACAGATAAGGAAGTTGAGGTCCAAAGAGTTTCAGTGACTTGCCCAGGATCTCAGAGGTAGTAATTGGTAGCACTTTTCCATAGTTCCACCTTTCATGGAAGGAGAAATTGGGCACTGGTGATACACAGCATCTATAAGACAGGAAGACATGTGAAGTCATCTCTACCAGGAAGTTGCATTAGGGTATTGTTGCTTCTGAAATACAGGAGAAGAATATATGCTAATATGCCATGCCACATACAGCTCTGAGTAAAAACTGACTAAAGATATGTCTTGACTCTGGGTGAGGGGGCTGTGGCATCAGTATGATTCAGATATGTGGCAAAGAGTGCTGGACTCCTAAGCTCAATGATCACCAGTGGACTGGGCCTAGAAAAGTTTCAAGGTTTCTTCCTAAAGTAACTCATTTTTCATGAATAATAGATACTGAGAAGCCTGAGATTGTTGAGTCAAAAGTGTATGAGTGTGTTTATGTAACGTCATCAAAATTATGTTTCCTCTCATTCTTGCCATTAATATATAACTTGGGGCTTGGAAAAAGCTTAAACTGCATAAACTTTTTAGAAAAATAGGCAAATATTTATGTAAAAACCAGACAAAACAAACCTTAAATACTTTGGCTCCTGACATTCCTGCAACTGGTTCTTCTGAGTAAGACAGATTCTGCTCAGTAAAAAATTCCCGTATGGCCAGTTCACTGATTTCAACTCCAACTATACTGTGACCCAGGTCAGCAAACCTGTACAGAGGAAACAGCATTAATAGTATTTATTTTCTAGTTGTTTTGATTGGGGTTTGTTCAGATCACTGATTCCCTGAGCAGAGAGAAAATGCCAGATGAGCTAAATTCCTTCTACAAGTGCAGCACAGCCCTTGTTCATCAATATAATTTCTTCAAAATGTGCATTAGAACTCTAAATCTGATTTTAAATGACAGTGAGCTGAAATCTACCTTTCCTCAAAGGTCCATATGTTCAGACTCATCAGATTTTGTGGATGACCAGTGTCAACATTGAACACAACGGTTATTTGCATACATTTAACAACCCACATGTGCCAAGAAATACTGAAAAGCTAAATTTATATACCCTTGAAGATGAAAAGGAATTATGCGTATTAAGTCTTAAAACATCCACTGATTTAATGTGTAGGGTTGAGCTGAATAGTCTCAAGTTTCAAAGCATATTTTGTATTAGAAACTCTATATTGTTTGTTTTTGACAAACACACATTTTATAAAACATTTTTTCATTTATTTACATGACTCAATCCAATGTGTATATGCAGAAAATGAGTACTTGTTGTGGTCATCTCTATAACAACAAACAGCACACATGTTGTGGGCTCTCTCCCTCCAGTGGGACATAATAGCAGCTTTAAGTCAGGTAAATAAAAAACCCTATATCCTTATATTCATACACAGGCATTTTTCTTGATACATAGTAGTCTTCCCACCATGAGCACAGCATTAACTTTTAAGAACTTAGTATCATGCTATCGTAGAGTTTGTTCTGACATTCAACAATTAATATTTTTTGCACATAACTTTCAATGAGTTTCTGCCTCCTGGTTAATTCAGTATCGTTAAAATAATGGAATTAAATCCTAAGTAGGTCCCTTAGATCTTCTCTATCTCATCAATTTACGTTGCTATTGTAATAGTGTGGTTAGATCAATGTAAAATCTGCTACTAGAAACAAGTCTAAGCATTTGCATTATTGGTTTGTATTATTAACCCCTCATAAGACATGCAGCACTTTAGGATAACAGTTTTAGAGTGAGAAGAGATTTTAATGATGATCCAGCCAAACTCTCTAATTCTAAAGAAAAGTAAACTGAGGCCCAGAGAGGATGAAGTCACTATGGAAAAAAGTGGCAGATTCAAACCCAGTTGTTATGACTCCAAATCCAGACTGCTTTCTACCCTCCTAAGCTGCCTCTGTGACATGTCTCTCCTGGTTTCGAAGTACTTCTTTTTGCTTATGAGGAAATTAGAAAAATGCTGTGCTACAAGCTACAACCATCTCCCTACCCTTCCAGTCTAGGAACATAATTTCATGCCATGTCTTAATTTAAAAAATGCCTCTATAACTAAGTACTCTAAAATCTTAAAGAAATCTTTAAAATGAGGTATTACCCATATATATTTCTTACATACACCATTTTTAAATTGTGTGAAGGATCCATTATGCTATCACTGAAAGAAAAATTACTAGTATGTATCTGTTCCTACCATTTCATTTCAACTGCTTTTCCGCAAAGAGGGAAAAATATCCTAAGTCCACTTCTGCCAGTAAGAAATGTATTCATGTGTTTCCTTAATAACCTGGGAGGGAGAAGAAATGAACAAAATATATTAACCATTTTTAAAAAGAATTCATTATAACCGCAAAGGCCTAACACTGCCTCAATAGTGCACTCTTTTACACTTCTTTATTAGCAAAACTAAAAAAAATAACAAAACCCCTCAAATCCCACCTATTTCTGAATTAAAAAGCAGTGAAACTAGTTTGCTAAAATCTTGGGTCTCACTGAGATTTGAAGGCTTACCTTGGGTTAGGTAGATCACAGACTGAATCATTTTTTCAGTCACAATTACTCTTAAAGATCATCTGTTAAATGGTAGAGTAGCTACTCTCTACATTGTAACAGGGAATACCATAGATTTTAGAAAGAAAAGAAATGAAAAAGTAAATGCTTATAACTCTTTCTGCCTCTGTAATTTAGCCACCTGATAACTGTTTCTGCTCTGTTGATTTTCCTATGCTGCTAAGATAATGGTTTCCCAAAATATGTACTCAGATTTTAAGAAATACTTAGTAAATACTATGAGTGCAGAGAAATGATCACTGATAATATAATCCCTGAATCTAAGTCTTTCAATCACATCCTTCTCAGTCTCTCGGATGCATTTTATACACATACAATAAGATGGTGCAGTGAAAGAACAGGAAGAAGTGCCTACTATGTGATAGGTAGTCAGTCAGGTGGTACAGCGCACAGAGTGCCAGGCCTGGAGTAGGAAGGCCTGAGTTCAGATCTGACCTCGGAAACTAGCTGTGGCCCTGGGCAGGTCACTTATCCCAGCTTGCCTCAGTTTCCTCATCTGTAAAAGGGCTGTTGTGAAGATCAATGAGATAATAATTATAAAGCACAGGGTCTGGCACATAGGTAACACTATATAAATATTAGCTACTATCATGATCATTATTATCTCTTCTGCCCTTTGTAGTGAAATTCCTCAAAAAGGCCATTCATGATAGATGCCTCCACTTTCTCTTCTCTCACTCTCTTAACCCCTTACAATCTGGCTTCTGACCTTATCATTCCACTGAAAAGGCGCTCTCCAAAGTTACTAATAATTACTAAGTTTCCAGTCTAATGGCCTTTTCTCCATCCTCCTTTTCCATGACCACTCTTCAGCCTTTGATGCTGTTATCACCTTCTTCTTGATGCTATTGTCTCTCTAGGTTTCCAGGACACCATTCTCTCCTTGTTCTTCTCCTACCTATCTGACCACCCTTTCTCAGTCTCCTTTGCTGGATGCTCCTCCAGATCACAGTCACAGTCTCTGAACCTCAGGGTTTTGTCCTGGTCTGTCTTCTACTTTCCCACTATATTTGGTAATCTCACCATCTCTATGCTAATGATTCTCAAATTTACCTATCCTGCTCCAGTTCCTCTGCTGCCCTCCAATTTCACATTTCCAACAACCTTTCAGACATCTCAAACGGGATGGCCAATAGGTATTTTAAATTCAGTATGTCCAAAATGGAAATAATTATTCCCCCCAACCTAAACCTCCCCTCTACCTCCTACTTTCCTTTTTACTCCCAACACCATCCTCTCCAGTCCCCTCAGGCTAACAAGCCTCCACTCCTGACTATCTTTTAACCCATCCCACTCCCCTATTCAATCTATTGCAAAGGCCTGCTGATTGTGCCTTTCTAACATCTCTCTATTATTCCCCCTTTCATCCTCTGACACTGCCACCCCTGCAGAGCAGACCCTCATCGCCTCACACCTGGATTATCATAATAGCCTGCTGGTGGGTCTGTCAAGTTTCTCCCCATTCCAATCCATTTTTAAGGAAAATAACGTGATTTTCCTAAAATGCAAGTCCAATCATGTCTCTCTCTCTCTCTCTCTCTCTCTCTCTCTCTCTCTCTCTCTCTCAACTCCAGTGGCTTCCTACTGCCTCTAGAAGCAAATACAAAATCCTCCGTTTAGCATTCAAAACCTAGCTTCCTCCTCCCTTTCTAATCTTCTTACACCACATTCCGCAACATGTATTCTCTGAACTAGTGACACTGACCTCCTGGGTGTTTCAGGAATAAGACATTCCATCTCTCAGCTCTGGACATTTTCTTTGCTTCTCCCCCATATTTGGAAAACTCTCTCTCTTCTGCTCTGACCCCTGACCTCTCTGACTTTAAATACCAATTAAAATCCCACCTTCTACAGGAAACCTCCCCCAACCTCTCTTAATTCTAGTGCCTTCCTTCTGTTAATTATTTTCAATTTATTCTGCATATAGTTTGCTTTGTATGTATTTGTTTTCCTGTCATCTCTCCAATCAGATTGTAAGCTCCTTGGAGGCAGGGACTGTCTTATACCTCTTTTTATATGCCCAGTGCTTAGCACTGTGCCTGCCACATAGTAGGTTCTTAATAAATGTTTATTGATTAACATCATCAACTCCCAAGGACTAAATGATCATTTCTATGCAAATGACTTGGAGATATACAGATATCTTCCTTGAGAGTCTCTCCTGGGTTCCGCTGTACAAAACCAACTACCCGTCTGGCACTTTAAACTGGTAGTTTTAGAGACATCTCAAACTTAACATAGACAAAATAGAACCCACTGTCTTTCCCCTCAAGCCCCTGTAACAAATTTCCCCTGTCTGTCAAGGATACCACCATTCTTCCAATCTCTTAGGTTTTTAACCTCAATGCTTTCCTCAGTTCCTCAGGTTCTCTCAACCCTCACATCCAATCAGTTGCCAAATCTTGCTGTTTCTAGTTCCACAATAACTCTTGTTCCTTAGTTCAGGCCCTTATCATAAGAAGCAGTGTGGTACAGTAGGTAGGGCTGAGAACTTGGGAGTCAGAAAGACCTGGGCTCAAAATTTCACCTCAGACTCTTACAAGTTGTGTGATTCTGGATACATTTCCCTTCTCTTTACCTTAGTTTCCTTATCTCTGAAATGAAATGGTTGGATTAGTTAGCCTTTAGGGTTCCTGCTAGCTTTAAATCTATGACCTATGTAATTGTCTTCCCTAGAATAATACACCACACTAATCACACTTCTTCAAGAGTCTAACATATTCCCCAATTGATAAATGGCCAAAGGATATGAATAGGCAATTTTCAGAGGAAGAAATTAAAGATATCTATAATCATATGAAAAAATGCTCTAAATCACTTTTGATTAGAGAGATGCAAATCAAAACAACTCTGAGGTACCACATCACACCTATTAGATTGGCAAACATGACAGAACAGGAAAATGATAAATGTTGGAGAGGATGTGGGAGAGCTGGAACACTAATTCATTGTTGGTGGAGCTGTGAGCTCATCCAACCATTTTGGAGAGTGATTTGGAACTATGCCCAAAGGGCTACAAAAATGTGCATTCCCTTTGACCCAGCAATATCGCTACTAGGACTGTATCCCCAAGAGATCATAAAAATGGGAAAGGGTCCCACACATACAAAAATATTTATAGCAGCACTCTTTGTAGTTGCCCAAAACTGGAAATCAAGGGGATGCCCATCAGTTGGGGAATGGCTGAATAAGTTGTGGTATATGAATGTAATGAAGTACTATTGAGCCATAAGAAATGATGAACAAGAAGATTTCAGAGAGACCTGGAAGGACTTATACAGTCTGATGCTGAGCGAAAGGAGCAGAACCAGGAGAAATTTGTGCACAACAATGACCACAGCGTGCGAGAGTTTTTTCTGGTAGACTTGGAACTTCGTAATAATGCAAGAACTTAAAATAATAATAATAATAATAATTCCCAATGGTTTTCTAAGGCAAAACACCTTCCACACTCAGAGAAAGAACTATGGAATCATTTGCAGAATGTAGCAGATCTTGTTTGTATATGTATGTGTATGTATTATGTTTTGATTTGTTATATGATTTCTTCCATTTATTTTAGTTCATCTATAAAGCATTACTATAGTGAAAACATATTCAATAGGAAAGTATATAGATCACATATAGAATTATATGGCATCTTGGGGAGGGAGGGGGGCTGGTGAGGGGTAAGCGGGGGGATAAAATATAAGCTTTTTGGTAGTGATTGTAGAACATTAAAAAAAGAAAGAAAGAAAAACATAAGAAAAATTAACAAGGTGAAAGAAAAAAAAGTCTAACATATTAAATCCATCTTTCACATAACTGCCAAAATGATTTTCCTTACACAGAGATCTATGTCATTCCCTTACTCAAAAAACTAATGGCTTTTGCCTCTAGGATAAAAAATAAATTTCTCTGTTTAGCTTTTAGAGGACTTCTCAATTTGACCTCAGTTTATTACTTCCTATTCCACCCTCTGTGGTTCAGCCAAAGTGGCTGGTAACTGTTCCTCACACCGCTGTCCCTCTCCTGTCTTTGTACCTTTGCTGCAGGGCATCTCCTATGCTAATAACACATTTGCTTATTCTTACTTCCTCCTCTGAGAAGTCCTCATTTTTTTTCAAGATGCAGCCTAAGCACCACCTTCTACACGAAGTCCTTCCTGATGCTACAGCCCTCCCTTCCTACCTATCCTTTCTTTACTTTGTATATATTTCTAGTTTGTATATCCATAAATGCACACATATATTCATATAGAGTCAAATAAGTGATTAGTTATGTCCATTGATACAATGTAATCTCCTTGAGGGAATACAGATTGCTTCATTTTTTGTTTTTGCATCTTCTGCACCCACAACAGTTTTTGGTAGATAGCAGATAATTAATAAAGGCTTCTTGACTGAAGTGGGCAGAGGATCTGTTACTGAGTCACCCCTTCTTTAGTGATACATAGATCCCCTACAGCGCTCGTTTAGTAGGTGCTTATACACAGGGCTATTATTAGGAATGATTTCTGGTATGACTCACCAGTTAATATAAAGAAGAGTAAGAAACCCTGAGGATCTGTTATTTGTTTGAAATAAGGGGTGCAAAATACCCACTTGTCCGCTTCCTGTTTCCTAAATATTTGTATCCCCTAAGGCTATGCTCTGAGACCTCTCATCTGCTCTAACTCTACTTTCTTCCTTGGTGATCTTATCTACTCCTACAATTCAATTACCAATCTCTGCAAATGACTCCCAAATCCGTGTATCCAGCCATACTCTTTCTCCTGAACTACAGTTCCACATCTCCAAATGCCCGTTGTACATGAACCTGGATGTTTTACTGATACTTTAATCTTAATGTATGCACACACACACACACACGCACACACAAAACTAAATTCCTCAACTTTCTCCTTAGCCTCGTCTCTGCTCCCAATTTTCTATTTGATTTCATCCTTGAGTCACGAAGGCCTGCATATTTGAAGTCCTTTCCCCATCTACCACATTTAACGGGTTAACAAATCCTAGTAATTTTACTTCCACAATATCTCCTATGTCTGTCCTCTCCTCTCTATTGGCACTGTAACCACCTTAGTTTCAGGTCTAATTATGTCTCACTTGGACTACTTTAAATGATCTTTTAAATGGCCTCTCTATTTCCAATCTCTTCCATCGCTAGTCTATTCTTCACAGGGTCAAATCCACCTAGGAGTACTATTATTTACCTCTATTTCAGCAACTTATCCACAAAGATAGAACAATAAATTAAATGTTCAAATGCTTTGCTGAAATCTAGGTAAAGTAGATCTACAGCATTCCCCAATCTTTCAACTAAGACATGATTCTGTGGGAAACAAGGAAGTTCTGGGTGATGGGTTGTAACCTAGCACGGTCAGGTAAAGGTCAGAAACTTGTGCCCAGGCTTGACCAGATGTTTGAGGGGAAGCTTATCAGAGAGGAGAACATGAAGTCACATGGCCAGGAGACGGTGGTGCACTGAGTTCAAAATTCAGAACAGTATAAGAAGCTTCCATTATCCTGAATGTATTATAATTTCCCTGTAACCTTGCTGGAAACTAATTGTTCATTCAAGGGAATGAATGTAGAAGGCAAACCTTCCTCTGAACTCTATTTTAATAAATTTTCTTTGATAACCCTTTTGTGTGTCAAATGCATCTCTAACAAACCCATCAAAAAAAGAAAAAGTTAATCAGGCATGATCACCTTAGAAGTATAGATTTAGGGTTGGAAGGGAACCTAGAGGCCATCTAGGATCAAAGATCAGAGATTTATTTCGAGTCAGAGGTAACCCTACAGGTCATCTATTCCAGTCCCCTTTTTTGCAGATGAGGTTACTGAGGATAAACAGACTGACCTCAAAATCATATAGATAGCAAATTGTAGGGCTCTATTTCAAACTGAGGTCTTGAGTCCAAACGAAGGTCTCTTTCTACTATATCACATGGTTAAGAAAATTAATTTTATAGGGCATAGTTATGACCATATCACTCTACTGCTAAAAACAAGAACAATAACAAAACTTCATTGGTTTTCTGTTGCTCTAGGATAAAGTACTGTCTTCTCAGCCTGGAACTTAAGGCCCGCTACAGAGTCCAACCTACCTTTCCAGCCTAATTTCATATAACTCATATCAAAGATTTTGCAGCTGGAAAAGCCCTGTGAGACCAGCAAATGCAATCTTTTCATATTTTAGAAGAAAAAACTTACTTGAGGCAAAAGAGCGGTTAAGATAACAACGATCACAAAGGTATTAAGTGGGGGGCGGAGCCAAGATGGCAGAGTAGAAGGACGCACATTTACAAGCTCCGAGCCCACAACCCATGGAATTGAAGTAAAAGGAGATCCCCATAAATTCTGAATCTCTGCAGGGGGTGCATAAACATAGGGGAAGAGATTTCCGTTCCACTGAGCCCTGGAGAGCCGTCCCCGGGGTCCATCGCACCCCGGAAAGCGGACCCCACCCCCACCCCTGGCCGCGGCCCCAGAGAAGCTGACCCGAGCAGACTTCAGAGAGGGAAGCTCCGGGGGAAGCTCCGGCAGCCGGGAAAGTCCCTCCGCCCACAGAAGCTACAGGTCAGTAAGAAAGAAGGCTGCGATAGGGGAGGGGAGCGGAGCGTCTCCGTGACTCGGGCCCCCTCGGGAGGAAGCGGCGGCGGCAGAGACGGGGGCAGGAAGTGGCGGAGGCAGAGGCGTGGGCGGCAGCGGAGGCAGCAGCGGCTGCGGTGGCCCAGGACTCCCCCAGCAGCAGGCAGGATCTTCAATACTGAAGGTCTTTCCAACCTGAGGGAGCCGAGCAGAGGAGACGGCCCTGCCCCCACCCTGCTCTACTGCTGAACACCTCTGAATAAAACCCCCAAGGGAGCTGAACATAGGAGGCGGGGCCCCCCACCCCGCCCCCACCCGCTCCTGAGTCTCTGCAGAAAGCCCCTGAGGGACCAACTTAGGAGGCGGCCCTGCCCCCACCCCTGCGCCAGAACTAAAGCTTGCCTCCGGAAAGCGCATTTGAATCTCAGAGGCCAAGCACTAGCTGGGCGGATCCAGGTAGAGGTGGAAAGGAATCTCAGAAGTCAAGTAACTGGCTGGGAAAATGCCTAGAAAAGGGAAGAAAAATAAGACTTTAGAGAGTTTTTTCCAACAAATGCAAATGATCCCGACCTTCGGATCTGATGGCGAGGACGAGAACGTATTTTTCCCATCAGGGAAAGATGTGGAGGGCGGGGCCTCAGTACCCCAGACACCCCAGGGGGGTGTCAGGTGGGCTCAGGCCTTGGAAGAGCTTAAAAAGGATTTTGAAAAGCAAGTTAGACAGGTGGAGGAAAGAGTGGGAAGAGAAATGACAAAGATGCAAGAAGAGTATGAAAAAAAGGTCAATATCTTGGTAAAGGAGACCCCAAAAAAATGCTGAGGAAATTAACACCTTGAAAAATAGGCTCACTCAATTGGCAAAAGAGGTTCAAAAAGCCAATGAGGAGAAGAATGCATTCAAAAGCAGAATGAGCCAAATGGAAAAAGAGGCTCAAAAGCTCACTGAATTTAATAGTTCTCTCAAAATTAGAATGGAACAGATGGAGTCTAATGACTTTATGAGAAACCAAGAAATCACCAAACAAAACCAAAAGAACGAAAAAATGGAAGAGAATGTGAAATATCTCATGGGAAAAACAACTGACCTGGAAAATAGATCAAGGAGAGACAATTTAAAAATTATGGGACTACCTGAAATCCATGATCAAAAAAAGAGTCTAGACATCGTCTTGCATGAAATTATCAAGGAAAATTGCCCTGACATTCTAGGACCAGAGGGCAAAATAAGTATTGAAAGAATCCATCGATCACCACCTGAAAGAGATCCAAAAAGAGAAACTCCTAGGAACATTGTGGCCAAATTCCAGAACTCCCAGCTCAAGGAAAAAATCTTGCAAGCAGCTAGAAAGAAACAATTCCAGTACTGTGGAAATACAATCAGGATAACTCAAGATCTAGCAGCTTCTACATTAAGGGATCGAAGGGCGTGGAATAGGATATTCCAGAAGGCAAAGGAAGTAGGACTGAAACCAAGAATCACCTACCCAGCTAAACTGAGTATAATACTTCAAGGGAAAATATGGTCTTTCAATGAAACAGAGGACTTTCAATCATTCTTAATGAAAAGACCAGAGCTGAAAAGAAAATTTGACTTTCAAACACAAGAATGAGAAGAAGCATGAAAAAGTAAACAGCAAAGAGAAGTATTAAGGGACTTACCAGAAATGAACTGTTTACATTCATACAGGGAAAGACAATATTTCTAACTCTTAAAACTTTTCAGTATCTGGGTAGTTGGTGGGACCACACATACACATGTACACGCATGCACACACATACACACATGCACACACATACAGAGACAGAGAGCACAGAGTGAACTGAATAGGATGGGACCATACCTTAAAAGAAATTAAGGTAAATGGTGAGAGAGAAATGTAGTGAGAGGAAAGAGGGTGAAATGGAAGGGGGTAACTATATGTCATTTAAGAGGCAAGTAGGAGATTTTTTTTAGTGGAGGGAAAAAAGAGGAGAGCTGAGGAAAAAAAAACCAAAACAAACAAACAAGAAGTTTACCCTCATCACATTTGACTAAACGAAGGAGTGAAATGCACACTCATTTTGGTATGAAAACCTATCTTACAGTATAAGAAAGCGGGGGAGAAGGAGATATTGGGGGGGGGATGATGGAAAGGAGGGCAAAGGGAGGAGGGAGTAATTGAAAGTCAACACTTGGGGAGGGACAGGATCAAAAGACAGAAGAGAAACAATGAGGGGCAGGTTAGGAGGGATGGCAATTCAGTTAGTCTTACACAACACGACTATCAGGAAGGTCATTTGCAAAGCTACACAGATATGGCCTATAATGAATTGCCTGCCGTACCAAAGGGAATGGGTGGGGAGGGAGGGATGGGGAGAATTTGGAACTCAAAGTTTTAGGAACAATTGTTTAGTATTGTTGTTGCAACTAGGAAAGAAGACATACAGTTAATGAGGAATAGAAAGTCATCTGGACCTACAGGAGAAAAGAGAAGATGGAGACAAGGGAAGAGAGGGATGACAGAAGAGAGGACAGATTGGAGATAGGGAAAATTAGATTGCTTGGGGTATTGGGGTGAGGGGAGGGGAGAAAAGGGGAGAAAATTTGGAACCCAAAAATTTGTGAAAATGAATGTAAAAAGCTAAAGAAATAAAAAAAAAAACAAAAAAACAAAGGTATTAAGTGGCAGAGCCAAAATTTGAACCCAGACTGGTTTACACAGACTGAAAAAAAGCCTCTCTCTCCTGAAATTTTGCTGGTATTTCATCTAGACCTGGCTTTTGCCTCTCTCACAGCCTACCTTATCTTATGCTTAAACAGGCTTTTTATCATATCATATATCTGGACCCCAAAAAAAGTATACCATTCTCCCATTCACTATCTAATTTTATAGTCACAATAACTCCAAGTAGTTATCCTCCTCAAGTATTATGAAAATTCACAGGTGAAGAAACTGAGGTCAAAGAAATAAATCATTAGCTCAAGGACATACAGCTAGTAAGTGGTGAGGGATGGGAATCAAACCCAAGTTTTCTGGGGTCTTCCAGTTCTTTCATTCCTCTGGCTGCCTACACTTGGTGATTGCTTGGTTAAAGTTCCTAAATTTAAACAGAGGAAATCAAAGCCAATACAACAGTGCTGGTAGTGTGAAGTGTGCTTTTTCTTTTAAGGAAAGAAAGCATGCATTTTATGCTTTCATGCAACACAGGTTTATTGTCTCTTCTAATGTGTGTAAAACTATTCCCAGGGCTGTGCAATGGGAATCTAATAATAATGATAATAATAACACCAATTTAGCATTTCTTTGTTGAATATAACAATGAGTTTCTTACTGATTTCCTTGTTCTTGATGAAATCCAATATCATGCGTCTCCCATTTTTGATGCCAATATTCAAGAGTTAGGGCATTGTCTTGCTGTACTCCAAGAGCAGAGTGATCTTTGACTCCTGTTACAGCTGTTGAACCATCCATGATTTCTGGGCAGGTACTTTTTTACAAATCAGGAATTTCTTATGTCTAAATGAAAGGCATTGATACTTCTGTCAGTTAAATATACCAAAATGTTGTTATCCAATTTTAGCTCTGGTAGTAAGAATTTTGTTTTTGCTTTAAGTAAATTTTATTACTGCTATCTTATTTTTACATTGCTTAAATTTCCTCTTACATGCTTTCCTGCCAGAGACCTATCCCTTATAGGATTTTTTAAAATAAGGACTAAAGAAATAAAGAAAGAAGAGATAAAATTCAATAAGATAAATCAACAAAAAAATTGGACGTCATATGTAATGTTCCCACTTTGCAAAAGAATAGAGAAGGTAAAACATTTTTGATGTCCTAAAAGTGCCACTGTTTTTGAAAAGTGAGACAAAGTAGAATGATAAACAATTTTCCTTTTTTTTGTGGATTACATTTTTATTTTTTTAAATTAATTTATTTGCTTTCAGTTTTCAACAATCACTTCCATAAGTCTTAAATTTTCTTCCCCTCCTCCCTGAGACAGCTTGCAATCTTACATGGGTTCTACACATTACATTCTTATTAAACTCTTTTTCACATTAGTCATGTTACGTAGAAGAATTAAAATTAATGTGAGAAACCATGAGAAAAATCAAAACAAACACAAAACATAACACAAGAGAAAATATTCTGCTTCATTCTGTATTCCAAGTCCATAGTTCTTTCTCTGGATGTGGAGGGCATTTTGCCTCAAGAATCCTTTGGGAATGTTTTAGGTCCTTGCATTGCTGTGAAGGGTTAAGTCTATCAGAAAGAGTCCTTGCACACTGTGGTTGTTACTGTGTATAATGTTCTCCTAGTTCTGCTTATTTCACTCAGCATCAGTTCATATATATGTCTTTCCAGGTGTTTCTGAAGTCCGACTGTTCGTCCTTTCTTACAGCACAATAGTATTCCTTTACATTCATATACCACAACTTGTTCAGCCATTCCCCAATTGATGGGCATTACCTCAATTTCTAAACAAATTTTTTAACCTAAATATACAGGTATGCTTCATTTTATGCAATAGATGTTTTCTATTGTTAAGTCATAGAGAATTTGATTTTTTTATAAGCAAATATCCTATTTTAAGTATTTCAGTCATGTCTGACTATGTGTGATCCCATTTGGGGTTTTCTTAGCAAAGATGCTGGGTTTGCCATTTCCTTCTCCAGCTCATGAGGAAACTGAGGCAAATAGCGTTAAGTGAACTGCCTAGAGTCACACAGCTAGTAAATGTCTAAGATCACATTTGAACTCAGGTCATCCTGACTCCAGGCTTGGCACTCTATCTATCTACTGTGCCACCTAGTATTTTAAATATACTAGAGAAGCTTGCTATTTAAAAGAGTAAATGCATTTGTAATATGAATTGACTAAGCCTTCATTTATCTATTAGTTTGGATTTCACATATCTGATTTTCTTAAATGAATGTACCCAGTATTACTGCAGAAGAAAATATGATCAGACAATTTGTCCAGGCACTAATAAGTTCTTTAATATCCCCAAAAAGCTACTACCCTATTTATGGCAGGTTATCACTATTTTAGTATACAAAGGGCAGTACTATTTTTGGTCTACATCTAAAACTTTTCAGTTCATTAATAAAACAAATATAGATGAATTGGGGTTCTACCATGCTATTATTCCTATGATTAGCATTTTCAATGCAATTATGCATCGGCGATTTGTGATTTATAACAGTGACAAGCCTTAATTTTCCAGAGAAAGTTCTAATTTCTGCAGCAAAATTTAGGTTTTAGTTTTCTTAAAACTCAAGGATTAAGAGCCTCTCGCCAGAAATCAGAAGTAATTCGGCAGTAGTTTTGGGACAATCCTGTAAAGTGAGCTGAGATAAATTGATGGTATAAGTATAAAACAGCACAATAAAAAAAGACTTTTGTAATTTTGATTTCCCTTTGCTACTTTAGGTCCATTTCAAAAACTGACTTTCAGGGTTTTAAAAACCAAAGTTTAAATTCCAGGATCTGAATCAAAACTGTGGGAAGCAATTAACAACCTACTGCACCACTTTGTTCCCCCCCCCCCATACCCTTGGGGTATTCCTCAAATAGTTCACCTGCTATTTAGGGACTCCCAGGCAGTCCCAGTTCAAAGGTTAGAGTCCCAGGACTGCAAGCAAGAAGACAAAAATGAAATCCTAATTTGAATCCGACTCGAACCCGCTGTGTGCCCCTGGGCAAGTCATTAAAAAAAAAAAAAAATCTATGCCTCAGTTTCCTCAACTGTAAAATGAGGAGAATTCACAGGGTTGTTGGGAGGATCGAATGAGGCTTAGCATACTACATAAATGCTTATTTCCTCCCTCTTTTTTTAAAGCAGTACCATAAAAAAGTGGGTTGTGGGGCTGGCGAACTGTTACAAACATCTATAAAAATACAAAGTAACTATTGTATATCTACAATAACAGTAACACTTCAATACCGCATTGTTGCTGCGCCGTCAGTAGGTTGGGGGAGGGGGAGGTGTGCACTTCATATAAGGCATGCAACTTTTCCTGGTCACTGCGGTACTTAATATTTCTTTCAGTCCTCCCCCGCCTGTTTTTTTCCCTCGGTTTTTAAAGAATAATGGCTAACTGAAGTAAGAGTTTTCTCCGACCAAAGTTTAAAGGTGAAAGTTTAAGTACGCGCTAAGAAACGTGGAAGTTGACGGTTTCACCCTTTTTCTCCCCAGCTTACACTAAAACAGCGGGCCTAACAGGATGCCGCATGTGCAGAGGTCATTCTCGCTCTAAAAAGCGGCCGGTCCGCCCCGCTTCGGAGTGGTGCGGGGCGGAGGGAGGGGGCGCACGCGTCACACGGGCTGCAGGGGCTGCATCACCAGGGTTCTCAGAGCCGCACCGCTCCTCGGCAGAGCGTGGGCAGGCTCCGCTCCCCCCCGCACTGAGGCGAGGCCCAGAGCCCTCCGGGCCTCAGTTCATCCCCTTGTAAAAAGCGCGTTCAAGAACCCCAAGGCTCCCTCCTGCCCGCCCACGGCTGGGGGTCACTCGCACCTTCGCCGCTTCTGCACGCCTGCCGCACACACGCACACCTCCAGGTCCCCGTCCACCGCACGCCCGGCGCTCCGGCCCAGCCTCCCCGCGGCAGGCCCCGCCCCTCTCCCCTCCCCCTCTCCGGGTCCAAGCGGCGCCGGCGGAAATAGCCGGGGCGGGGCGGCCGGGCGGAGGCGGGTCCCCAGCCCCTCCCCAGCTCCGCCCCTCCCCAGCTCCGCCCTCCCCGGGTCACGGCGTGACAGGGGCGGAAGCAGCGGCGCCGCGGCGGCCGGCGGCTGAGCGCAGGCTGGCCCTCGCTCCGTGCGCGGGTTGTGCGGCGCGGCGCGCGGCGCGCGGCTCCGGGAAGGTTCGGGGGCTCTGGCTGGCGCTCAGAGGTTGGAGGCGCGCGGCTGCGCTGGGGCGAGGGCGGCGGGTGACTCGGGGTGACAGCGCCCGCACAAAGCGGCTCGGCTGGGGCGCAGGCCCCCCTCGTTCCTCCTGCGCACCCTCTGCCCCCAGGAGAATCGCGCTGGGAAGTGGGAAGGTCCGGAGACTCTGGGGGCGTGGGGGTGGCGGAGGGTGTGGCGGGGTGCGCTGCGGTGCGCTGCGGGCGGGGAGGGAAAGCACCGGCCGGCTGTGGGTGCTCTTGCTCCATCCTTCCCAACCCTTCCTTTTTTTTCTGCAGCCGCTTCTGCTCACTGCGACTCGCCGCACCAGCTCGGTGCAAAGGTGAGAGGCGACGCGTTTCTGTCCCTGCCCTGCCCTGGAGAGAAAGGGAGGGAGACGGAGGAGGAAAAGCCAGCGTGCCAAGGGGCGCCGCTGCCGCCGCTGCCGGCACGGGGGCCGAGGAGCTCTTCGTGCTGCTGTCAGAGCTCTGTCACTCGGGGGTGGTCTGCTGCGGGAGGAAGGGCTTTCCTAGAGCCCCGGGGATGCAGCACGAAGTAGGAAACGGTTCGCCCGGCTCTGCCTAGGTTAGCAAGGGGGCCTCCCAGAGACCCCTGGGCCGGCAGAAAGGGTAGCCCCCTGCCCGCGCTCGACACTTCCTTAGCACTTACTTTGGGAGGTTGCTGGGGCAACTCGTCCCAGACAGACGTAGAAGGTGGGGGCGGGCGGAGCGTGGTGGCTGTTACTCAGCTGTCAAGCGTGAGAGGAAGGAAGGAGAGGGCCCAGCTGTAGAAAGTTGGTGTGGAGCCTTCCCTACGCGCAGGTTACACTCCACAGCCCGTGCTGCCTTGTCCAGCTAGCTCGCAGAAGGGTCATGTTAATCACTGGGGGGAAAAGATCCTTGAAACCCATCACCATTATCGGAAAACAAAACTCCACCTTGACAACAGCTGGGAGGTGGTGTTATACGTTGTTTGTGAAGTGTAATTGTTAGTTACTGTGGTCGACAAAAGACCGGGAGGGGAGAAACTTGGGGAACTATTTGGGAGAGTTACTGTTGTTATTTCATGTCCAGGAAAGCTGGTAGCTACTGAAAATCCTATTAGCAACAGGAACTGAGATTCATAAGAGCTACCTTTGTCTTTCTTGAAATTTCCTTATAATGGGGAGGAATGAAGTGCAACACTGCACTGCCATGTTTTCCATTAGTGCCCCCAGGGCATTGATCTTTTTGAGGTATCACATATGAGTAGTCAGGCCTGATTGTTTCTGTGATAAACAACTTCTTTTTTTCGTAGTCAACCTTCCCCCAAAACAAGTAGTCTCTGTAGTCTATCGCCTGTAAGCGCAGATGGCTCCCTTTTGGTTGATATTTTTGTAGATCCTATCCCCTAAGGTCTGCAACTTTGAAAAGAAAAAATATCTGTTCTCTGGGGGAGGAGAGGAACTCTTCTTTTTTTCTTCTCCCTTCTTTTTCCTGTTTTTTTTTTTTAAAACAACATTTGACGGAACCAAATTTAAACCTAAAATAAGAAAATTCATATTAAATATAAAATACATTTAAAGGATTTTTAAAAAAAGGTGTAGTCTCAATTTCTAAAACTTTTGACTAAATTATCTCTTTTAAGGACCCCATAAATAAATCTGAAATGGTGACACTCGAGTTGTAGTTTCGTTTCAACTTTGCATAGAGTATTTGTTTTTTTCCTCTCCATCATTTAGAAAACTAAAAACTCCACAACAAGGAGAGGGAAATTAAGTACAAAAAGTAGAAATAGAGACAGGTTTGGGGAAAATTAATATATATTAATATATAATTAATATATCTACATGTATACACAAATATTTATACACACACACAGATTAATTGAGATTGGAAGCTGCAAAAGCTGGAACTTCAGTGTGACATTTTTGAAGACTAGCCTGATTTGGCCAGTGGTTTTCATGAGATGTTTT
The DNA here is from genome assembly GCA_023548195.1 of Bettongia penicillata ogilbyi. Classification (NCBI taxonomy): domain Eukaryota; kingdom Metazoa; phylum Chordata; class Mammalia; order Diprotodontia; family Potoroidae; genus Bettongia; species Bettongia penicillata. The sequence continues at coordinate 2,472,840 of JAJHZJ010000298.1, read as the reverse complement.
CAGAGCTTGTTTAAACAGGAAAAACAGGAATAGGGATTGATTATTGCTTGTGGAATTAAAAGCATACTCATAGATACATGAACAAAAATGGCAGTTGAAGGCTCAACTGAAATTTCTTGATGTTTGTGCTTTATTTTGTGAATGGTTGAATCCTCCCCAGTGGTGATGATAAAGGTTGGCTGAATTGGTGCCGGTTTCAGTTTCTATTCCTAAGCCTTTTTTCTTGCACAGTATGTTTTTCTTGGTTGTCTGACACTTAGACTATTAATGTGTTTCTGTTATGTTATGCAGTAAGTTCATGATTGTTTGCTACTGAGCTTTTTGGAATTTTGCATTTACATAAAAGACATCTTTTTATCATACTGTGTTTTAAAGATGGTATAAGTAAAATCTAGAAACTTCCTTCAGATTAATAATTATTAACTAGTTATAATGCCTTAACTTTTAAAAAACTATAATTATGTAATAGATGCTTTGAAAATTGTTGGGCGAAACGTTCAGTTTTGGAGGATTTTAGGTATATGACAAAACATCTACCAAGTATGTATGTGAAATCTGAAATCTTAAGAGATACTGATGATACAGAGTGAAAAATCTTCCCAGGACTGTTTCCTTCGTGGTTTGAGATAAATTTCTAAACTAGTTTAAAAAACTATTGTTTGTCAAGGAGAGTCAATGAAAAGACAAGTTTGTGGGTCCTTCATATTATAACCAACTTAGGACATTTTTAATAAACTTGAACAGAGAACAGGATGGTATTACAGAGGAAACCAATCCAAGTGGCCAAGACTAATTGATTCAAAAAAATTTTTTCCTTGGCTTTGCAGATGACAGAGTGTGTGTGGGAGAAGGGGAGTGGTAGTTTGCTAATATAGGTTATTTAAGCTATTCCTGATAATTGGGAAATAATCATTTTTTTGAAGGTCGTCAGAGGCAAATAGATGTAAATACATTCTACCTTCTTCAAAATAGCCCACCAAGCTTGTGCAAATTATATTAGTTGTTTAGTATATTCTTTTCTTTTCTCTCTCCACTTGCACATATGCCCCTCTCCCCACTTGCACATATGCCCCTCTCCCCACTTTATAACCCCAGGTCTTCTTCTATGTGTTTTTCATACACACAGACACCCAGAAAAAATCCAGGAAACGTAATAATACTGATCGGTTAGCTTTTCAATCTTTTGCAGTTTATTTCAGTGTTTCTTACATGTATTGGATTGAATGTTTGCTTAATCTGTCACGTCATTGAGCCTCTTTGAGAGCATGGAAAAACTTTCCTATGAGACAGCATGGTTTCATGGATAAAAAATGGTATTTGTAATCAGAGAACTTGGGTTCAAATCCCAGCTTTGCTACTTAAACTGTGTGACATTGGGTGAGTCATTTAAACTCTGGGAGCTTCAGTTGACTGTGGAAGATGAGAAGACCTCCAAGGTTTATTCTAGATCTAAAGAATTGTATATCCTACAGAGTAACTGGTCTGTCTGCCTTTGGCAGTAACTGAGTCAAAGGTTTTTATAATAATAGCATTTGTATATTTGAAGTTTAGAAAAGCACTGTAAATCTTCTCTCATTTGATGATTCCCCACCACAGCCTTGTGAGATAGGTGCCATTATTTTTCCATTTTGCAGATGAGGAAACAGGCTGAGAGAGATAAAGTGATTTGTCTAGCTAGCTAGTGTTTTTGGCAGGATTTGGATTCAGGTTTTCCTGACTCCAAGTCCAGTGGTCTTACTGGACCATCTACCATTTGTAAGACACACTTAACTGAGGTTAATAAACAGCTCATCTCTATTTTAACTTGTCAAAAGATTGACATGCTGCAACTGCAGGAGATGAAGAAATAAAAGAATGGAAATTATTCCTGAAAGAAAAAACCAAATCACACTCTCCACTTACTGTGTCTTCTGTTGGACTTAACCAACAGACAGTTGACTACTCCTCATGAGTTGAATTGTTTAATTGCATATATTATAAATTGTACATGCTATTTTTTTCTCTGAAGAGCTAACAGTATATCTAGTCATTAATATTTTAACACTTAACTGTTTGGCAGACTCTGTGATAAGATGTCAACCCTCAGGGTTCGAGCAAAGAAAAAGGCAGCATCATTTGACCAGTCTTCAGATAGTCTTCCTTTGAGGAGTTCCGGGAGGCAGGTATTGCACAATTATTTCTAGTCTTGTACTCTTTGGGGCTTTAATAGATAACTGTAGTGAGCACTCTCAAATTCTGCCTCCTTTAGAATTGTAGAACTTGTTCTATGGTCCTGAAAAGGTAGAGTTGCTCTGAATGAAGGAAATATTAAGCTGATCCTTAGGGAAAATGTACATGAACTGGGTTTTCTACTCCAAAACTATACCAGTTAAAACAGTGAACCCACCTCGAAGGAAGTCAATAAATGATAACTGAACACCAGCCACTTTCTGACTATTCAGAGCAGTGATCAGAAGTGTATTATAAAGCCCCAGTCAGCAGTTTCTGTTTTTTATTTGCATCAACACTACCTTCAGAAGTGACTTTCAGGAACATTTCTTTCAAATTTGGTCAAATGAGACTATGTATGTAAAGGACTTTGCAAACCATTAAGAGTTAGCAGTTATTCTTTCTTAATAATACTTTTTTTGAACCTTTATTGTACTGATTCCTCTGCAGGTGAAGAAAAAAGTAGCAGAAGTAGCCCCAGATGATGATGATGATGCCTCATCTGAGAAGAAATACAGGAAATGTGAAAAGGCTGGATGTACTGCAGCTTGTCCAGTTTGCTTCTCAAGTGCTGCTGAAAGGTTTGCTTAGATAATGTCTTGGCAGGTCACAGTGAGGGGTTTTGCTTATGTCACTTGTATCTTCAAAAACTAGTTTTTCAAGAGAACTTGTATTTATACATGCACATTGGCTTACAAACATGTGAATGTTGATACATATATACATCTAGCTTCTTTGCTCTTAGAGCACATCTCTTACAGTTCTGGCATACTTAGTAACTATGGGCATTTGTAGATATTAGAATTGAAGCTGATGGAGGGGAGGAAAGAATATCTGAGATGTCTGAATTTTTCAGCCACATTTGATTAATATGCACATATGTGTATAATAGAGGCAGCTAGTTGGCACAATGGATAGAGTGTTGGACCTAGAGTCAGGAAGACCTGAGTTCAAATTGAGCCTCAGAAACTGACTAGCTGTGCACCTTATCACTTGGCACAGCACCTGGCACAAAGTAGGGACCTAGTAAATGTTTGTTTACTGACTCACCAACCCTGGGCAGATCACTTAACCATTGTCTGTTTTAGTTTCCTCTTCTGTAAAATGCAGATAAAAATAAAAGTATCTAACTCTCAGGATTGTAAGAATAAAATGAGAAATTTGTAAAGCTCTTTACAAATATTAAAAACCGTATATAAGTGATCCCTATTGTTAGTATACATATGCATAATATTGTCCTTATATATAAAAATACATTTTGGTCCATGAGAATATATGTGCATCTCAGGCTATTTTCTCTCTTATATGGCAGATGAGACCTGCTCAAATTAAGAGAAAAATCTCAATTCAAAGTTTAAGAAAATCATATTGAAACTAAAGTAAAAGCAATCAGTGTCCAAATAGAGTCCAAAAGACCAATTTTTTAACTTGTATCTTCTGCTAACTTTTTTTTAGATCTCTTAAAATATCATTGTCGCTTGAGCAGTTTGCATCTGCCATATTTCCAATATTGAGGTCAAGTTGCACTTGCCAGTTTTTCACTTGGGCCTTGTCTCCTCACATTAGTTCACTGAAACACAACATATAGTGTGAATCTAGAGCAATGATTTCCAACCTTTTATCATTTTTTTCATTGTCCCCCTCCCCCAAGTGCTATATTTCTCTTAAAAATAAAGTGAATTAAGTTCTACTGGAAGGGATTTGTTGTTGTTGTTACAATATTACTTGAGGTAATTGTAGAAACATTCCTGTATTACAAAACCATGGTTGTAAATTACTGACATATTTCATGGAAATGTTATATGGGAAATGAGACAGCATGGGATTAGGCACTACAGAGAAAAATACAGGAAGATCATTACTGTGGTGATGGTAAATCATTCTTTCAGTTCCATATTCCTGTCAGCTTTTGTCTATCATGTGTTTAATCAAAGAATGAGTGGTGGGTGGATGCGCTGGAGATTTCTTTTTCCACTTCATTTTATGGCTATATGGATATTCTTCTTCAGGTGTGCAAAGAATGGCTATACATCTAGATGGTATCACCTATCCTGTGGGGAACATTTTTGCAATGAATGTTTTGATCATTACTACCGGAGGTATGTTTGTTAATTTCCCAGACTCTTAAATTCCTGGTCATTAGGAAGATTTGTTGACTTATTCTAAATATTTGTCTTTGAAACCAAAAATTTGAATTATTAGAATTGTATACAGCACTTGGGAGGTCAGTTAGTCCAATTGTATCTAAAAAGCAATCCCCTCTTTCTAATTCTGTTTCTGTATGTGTTTGTTTGTACATAGGACTTAAAAATAATTGCCATATTAGAGAAATTCTTGTCCACTGAATTAATAGTAGCGCTCTATCTTTGCTCTTGGTGCTGCAAGGGAATTATCAGCCACCAGAGTGCGCTGTATGGGTAATCATCTTTTAAAAAAAAAAACCAAACCCTTAAATTACTTAGAGATGCTGGATTGTAGGTGTTTTAATAAAGTACTCTTCTCCTATCCATTTATTATTTGTCTTGTAGATAGAAGTAGCTTAAGAAAGATTAAACAACCAGAACATTAAAAACTGAATGTTATTTTTAATTACCTAATTTTAAAAAAAAAAATTTTTTTAGTCACAAAGATGGCTATGAAAAATACGCTTCTTGGAAAAGGATATGGACTAGTAATGGGAAATGCGAGCCTAGTCCCAAAGCTTTTATGGCTGATCAACAGCTTCCATATTGGGTAAGGAGTATGCTGCTTTTTTTGTACCTTTTAACGCAATTGAAGTTTTAGAAATGATGAAATGGATCTAAGTTCTTCTCTTATGTTGTTAGACAACATTTTCTGATCACTTCATTCAGACCACTTTGTTGGGATCTAATTTGATGATGAATCAGAAATGAATTGGTTGAGTAAAAGTGGATTATCAAGGGTTGCCTTGCAAAGGGTAGAGGGGAGACGACATTCAGGATTGCTGAAAGGTCAGTTGTTTCATGTGTAGAAGATGACAACATGAACAACTGAGGGTAGAGGCTTTAAGGAGTGGGGAGTAGAAGCAAGTAGGTAAATATTTGCTTAATCACCACTGCTTTTTCTTAAAAAAAAAACTTCTCCTGTACCATCTAGGTTCAGTGCACAAAACCTGACTGTGGGAAATGGAGACAACTTACAAAGGAAATTCAGCTTACGTCACAAATGGCACAGACGTATCGCTGTGGTACTAAACCAAACACCTCAGTTAAGGTGTGTCCGGTCGTGGTTTTCCTTTTGACTCTGTTGATAACCTAACTTTCTGGGAAAGGCTAGTATTATATCTCTTGTTTACTGCATTTAGCATATTGTTTTCCCTTTATGTCAAGGTTTTAAGATTTCTTCCAAAACTAGAAGATAGATAAATGATACACTCTTCAGTATTTTAGAAATAGTCAAACTGGTCATTCAAAAAATTCATGTTTTTTAAAAAGGTAAAGGATAGTTATGAAGGACTTTAGTGATTCTCTAATATAATTCAAACAAATTCTTCAGAATTAAATTGACTCTTCACATATAAAGCAAGATCACTGTGATTCCAGAAGCAGAACTTTCTTCATATATTTCACATACAAAAAGTTACTGCAATAGAATCTAAATTGCATATTAAAGTTTCAAAAGGCCTGAGTTTTAAATTACTATGCTAAATTACCTTAACTAATTGCCATATTAATAGCTGCAGAGTCATTTTAGTTTTTTAGGTCAAGCCTCTGGATTCTCAAAGCTTTCAGGAAAATCACACCTGGGTTCACTCTCACAGGCGATAACTTTTAAGTTTCTAAACTCCGATGAAAGGATTGATCTGTAAACAGTGATATGAAAAACAAATCTCTTAGCTAAGTGAGTTTAAATTGTGTTTGGATTAAGGGTTATTACATAGGCAGTGATATATTGTTGTTCTTTTGTAGACAGAGGGCTCAGATCAATGCTCTCAGCCAGAGGATCTGGTAAGTAAACTACAATCTACAGATTCTTTTATTTCCCCTCATGGCAGCTTTGTTGTTAAGCTCCGTTTGTGAGTGACAGTGACATTCTTCTGAGCTTTCTCTCCACTTGGCTGCTGATCAAAGTATCATCTCCCTTTCTTGTGAAGTTTGCTATGTTATTTCTTTCAAAAGCTCCTTCCACTTTCTTGCCAGATGCCCCAGTTGTGGGAGGATGAGCTCTTGTGCTAAGCTCCACCCTTTTCCTTCGAGAGAGTCATGCTGCCTTTTTTTTTTTTAACCCCTTTGCTCAAGATTCAAGAGTGCTGATGTTTCCATGTGTTCTGACTTCTGACATCTTCAATTTTTGGTTTCTTTTCTGACGAGTTGTTATAAGGAATCAGTTTCACTATCTAGCAAATTGCAGCTATATTTGTTCATTTTGGTGAAACCTAACAGCTTTACTTGACTGTAGAAGCCCCAAAGTAGATGAACTATATCTTTAACTACCATGTGGCAGACAGCTTGATTGCCTCAATACATATTTGAGATTTTTAAAAATTTAATCATAAATTTCAGTGATTTTTAAAATCTAAAATTACTGTTAATCCCAAACTGTAGTGGAATTTCATTTGTATAGTTATTTCACTGTACATGTATGAGATCTAATCGGGTCAGTAGCTGAACTGATGATCGTTGGAGGACTAGGAAAAGCAAATATTTAGTAGAAATATATTGAAGAAATATATTGAAATTCAAGAGGTGGCTTTCAATCATTTATTTCTTGCTAAATCTTTTCCATAGCAAAACTTTTCCCTAAATTCTTTGTGAAATTAGTAATAGGTATGTGATTTAGAATTAGAAATTTCTTAGAAGAGCCTTATAAAATGGGGAACAGAATTCTAGAAGTTTTAAACTGCACAGAAATTGAATACCTTTCAACATCTTAGAATCCATGTCTGTGATGTGGCCCTAATGAGACATTTGGCTTCCTCACTAAAGTCATGTTCTGATGAGGTGCAGGACCATAAGGACTGTGCTTTAAGCTATTTCAGGCTTTTTTAGTCTAAGTTCAGTTCCCTTGTATTCTTTGGCCACTTTTTCATGATTAAGTTTTTGATAAACATTTCCTGATGGGCTGGCAGGGACCTGTGATTTTATTTATGTGGATACTTCCATCATTGTACCCTTTTTAGTAGATGGCCTCCCTTTGTTGCTGTGCCCGAACAAAAATGCATTTCCTGGGAGCCAGTCCCCTGTTAATTAGCTTCTTCAGATTTGACTAGGCTGGTTCTTGGATGCAGACTCAGTTTGGGCATAGAGTCAAAGGCTTTCAAAGCTTAAGAGGACCTGCTGGAGCTTATATTGGACTGGCTTAGCCGCTGAGCCCTAAACCTTTTCCCTCTACTTGAGGGCTTCAGTTTATGTGCTGATATCCCCTCAAAAATCCATGTTTTGCAATTCTTGAAATTTTCCTGCTCCCTTGATCTACATCTCCCTCCTTCCATCTCAGATAACCATGGGAAAGTCTTGTCTTTGAGCTTATCAGCTGCCCATATGTTCCACATCCATTATCCTTTATTCTGATATTCTTTGTGTGACTGTAACCTACTATCCTTCAACCACTCCCTAATCATTATCCTTCTTCACTCTATTCTCCGTCCTTACCAGCCCTTCTAGACCCTTTGCATTTCCTGCTTTCTCAGACTATCACTTGTGCTTTGGACCCACTTTCTCCTTTAAAAATCTTGACTTCAGAGTTAAACCGTTTCAATCTTAATGCCACTGAGTCTCTTGCCATTTTCTATTTCCAAGCACCAACTCTGTATTATGCCTACCATTCTCTTTATTGATTGATAGAGGAAATCATACAGCCAAGCTTACTGGAGCCACTATTAAGTAATCTCAGATGGTTACATAATCTCAGTTGGATCCTTACTGCTATATATAGCTGTCATTTTACTTGTCTCTGGCTAACTGTATCCTCTTCCAGGAAGTGAGTGCCCTAACCTTGTCTCTCCTTAAGCCATCCGTAACATTTTTCCTCCATCCCTTTCAGAGGATCTCACTAAATACTTCAGAGGCCATGTATCATGACTACTCTCTTTTTTCCCAACTCTGTATTTTAAATTACTTCAACATCATCTACCACTCTTCTCTTTTGCTTCAGGGCTTCTTTAGCTTAGGTTCTTAAATAGAATTCTGTTTATTTATTTTATTTATTTATTTTATTTCTGTTACCTTGAATGGAAAAAAATTTTCATGTTTGTATATACTAGCCTTTAACTGAAATTTAGCATTTTCTTTAGTTATGAACACCAACAACAGACATTTGGAGGAGTCCATAGGCTTCACCCGATTCCCAGGAGGGGTCCATGACCCCAGAAAGGTTAAAAAGCTCTTATTCTAGTCCTTGCAAACACTAACCATTCTACTTGTGCTGTTACTCTCCTCCCTGCACCCTGCCATTGTCTCCTTGAGTCTGCTCTTGATCATCCCCTCCTTATCCACTGCTCCTTCCATCCTGTTCATAAATATGCCAGTGTTTACCCTCTTATTAAGACTTTCATTTTCTGCTGCTGTCTCTATCTCTCTTCTTTTTCACAGCCAAATTAGAAAAGTCTCTTATCTCCTCCATTCTATATCCTCATCACTCAACTGAAAGTGCTCTTTAAAGTTAACAGTTATATATTGTCAAATCCAGTGATCGTTTCTCAGTCCGTATCCTTCCTCACCTCGCTGTGTCATTTGATGGACTTCCTGGACACCTTTTCTTCCCTCGGTTTTCATAACTCAACTCTTCTAGTTCTGCACATCCAGCCACTCCTTCTTATTCTCCTTTTCATGCCCCATTCCATTATAGTGAGTGTACCTCAGATCTCTGTAAAGGGTCACCTTCTCTCTCTCTCTTTGATGATCTTATCAGCTTCCGTAGGTTTAGCTATCATCTCTATGCAGTTGATTCCTGAGTCTTTATATCCAGCATCAGTCTTTCTAGTCTCGAATCACTTTGGGACTACATATTGGACATCTACAACTGAATGTCCCATAGACATCTCAAACTCAGCACATCCAATACAACTGAATATTTTCCCTTCCCCGTAAACCCTCTTCTCTCCATAATTTCTTCATGTTAATTGTACTACCATTCTTCTAGTTACCTGTGGTTGCAATCTTGTAGTCAGTCTCATCTCTTCACTCTTCTTTCCTCTTCATGTCCAGTCAGTTCCTAAGTCTGTCCCTAAAACAAATCTCCCATCTCTGCCTTCCACTTTCATGGCCATAAACCTACTTTATGCTGCCTTCTCCTCTTGCTGGGGCTTTTATAATAGCCTGCTTATTTGTTTCCCTACCCCAAGTCTCTTTCCACTCCAACCATTACAATTACCGGTGAGATACCTGAGGCATATGACTAAGCATTTCATTTTCTTACTCAAATAACTCCAGTAATTCCCCCTTACCTGTAGAATAAAATATGAATCCTCTGGTTGTAGCCTCCCTTTCAGGCTTATTATACATTTCTCTCTTTCACATGGTATGTTGTAGTCCAACTGACTACCTTGTTTTTCTCATTGTACCACATGCCCATCCCATCCTTGATACATTTGTACAGGCTGTATCACCCAGACCTGGAATTTATTCCTTCCTCATCTCTACTCTATGCAATTCATATCCTTTTTCAAAGCTCACATCAGATGCCATGTGTTACAGAAACTCTATCATGATTCCTCTTGTTCTCTTCCATGAGAATTTACTTTGTCTAGATTTATATTTTGTACTTCATTTTCTAGGTGTGTATTTTTTCCTCCCCTCAATAGAACATAAGCTTTGAAGGCATGGGCTGCTTCATTTTTTGGTCTTGTGTCATGATTACCAAGCACATAGTAGGAGCTTTTAATAAATGCTTTTTGAAATTGAGAACCAAAGGTCTCCTCCATTCCATGATGATATATCAGATTAGGACTTAAGTAAGGAATTGAGATATATTAAGTACACCTTTTTCCAGGTGTCATAGAATTATTGGACAGCCAGGTGATGAAATAGAATGGCTGTCCTGGAGTTAGGAAGACTCATATTCCTGAGCTTATATCTAACCTCAGACATTTACTAGCTTTGTGACCCTGGGCAAGTAACTTAACCTTATTTGCTATATCTGTATCTGTAAAATGAATTGGAGAAGGAAATGGCAACCCACTCCAGTATTTCTGCAAAAAAGCCCCAACAAACAAACCCCATATGAAGTCAAGAAGAGTTGGACATGACTGAAAAACTCAATCTAGACTAATCAAAAGTCACTGTGAAAGAGCAACTTATTTAGTCTTGCCTTTCTAAAACTTTGAGTAGCCTTGGTAGCGATCTGTTTCGGATTGCCAACTATTGTGGTTAATTCTACCATTTTGCTCAGTTTATCTTAGAACTACAATAGATATTTCTTGGATTTATTCTGACTTGCATGTATTTAAAGATCAGTATCAAAAAAGGTGCACTTGTCTGATACAGACTTATTTTCAACATAGTTTTTTGCATTTTTTTCTTTAAGATCCCTAGCAAATATTTCAGACAAAGCAGTTGTGTTTTGACTTCCATAGATGAAATCTTAGTATAGAGCAATCTTATCTGTTCTGACAGCTGATTAATTTTGTTTTGGTCTGTGTTTTTTAAATCTTATTCTGAAGACTGTATTGTGGGTTGAAGTTTTCCATTAACTTTTGACCAAAGCATTAAAGATGGATTGGAATGTTATTTAGCATGTTGTGTTCAATGCCGAGTATCTAGAGTTCAGTTCTTATCTTAAAATTAAAGTGGCTTTTATATTACAATAAAAAGTTAAAATGTGGGCTTGGTGGAAAGAAAGGTAAACCTTTTCAAGTCACCTCAAGGATTGATGTTTTGGTTGTACCCTGCATCAAATTATATTAGAATGCTAGCCCCCTTAAGGCAGGGACAATTTTTTGTTTAGTACCTGTCGCTCAGCACAATTCCTGGTGTATGATATATGCTAAATAAGCATTTGTTAATTGATTTGACTTTGGCTGTAGAAAATGGAAATTTTCTAATGTCCTTGATAAGGAAGTATAGGAGAAAGCTCTGAAATCAGAGGATCCGGTTTCAAATCTCACTTCTAATACCTGCTTACCTTTATGACCCTGGGCAGTCATTTAATCTCATTTTGCTTCAGTTTCCTTACCTATAAAATGAGGAGGTTTGGACTAGATGACCTCTGAGGTCTCTTTCAGCTCTATGAACTGTAGGGAAGAACTCTGATTGAAAAAACTTAGTCTTTTAAGTACGAGAAGTCATATTTAGTACAAATGCTATAGTCAGATTTCAGATCTGTAATATTGCCAAAATCTGAGTGGGGGAAATGCAGATTAAGAAAGGAAGGGGAAAGATAATGGGAAATGAAGAAAAACTTTTTAGCCTTATTGAATTTATTTATATTGTCTTTTCTTTCTTCTGTCTTGTTGATATTCCTAACTCTTCTTTCCCTTCCTGTCTTGCTCTCCTCTCATCTCCACCGCAGAGAGTCGCTGAAGTATCTAATCATTGGTGGTATTCCATGCTTATCCTTCCTCCCTTTCTGAAAGATAGCGTGGCTGCGCCTTTACTATCTGCCTATTATCCTGATTGTGTGGGCATGAGCCCCTCCTGCACCAGCACCAACCGCGACCCCAGTGAAGCCAGCCCTGAGAAGGCAGAGCAGTGCAAGGCTGTTCCAGGTGTATTTGGTAAGAAGTGTTCCCCAGGCCAACATGCCCTCCTTCATTTCCTCTTTCTCTTGAAAACAAGAGAATCACAAAAATTTAAAGATTTCCTTTTTAACTGGAGCACGCTTGATATGTTGCACATCACTTTTTGGATTTGATTATGCTTGATTTGACAATCATATCTTTTAAATGAATTTAGTGTAGCTTCCTTATGACCTATCCTAGTTTTTGAGAGGAAAAAATCTTAAAATGTCTGAGTAGTTTGGCGGGGACTATCTGGGTAGTTTGGGGGACCATATTCTTAAACATTGGCATTGGGAGAAGTCTTTTTGGGGGGAATTGCTTTCAGTTGAAAGAAATTATAAAAGGAAAAAAATATTTCTTATCTTTCTGCTTTCTATGTAGCTTCTAGCTTCCTTGCTAATGAAATAAATAGATTTTATGTGGCCTCTAAGTTAGTGGTATCAAACAGTCCCCAGTAACACTCCTGTATGAAGTCTGAACTAGATTAAAATGTAATAAGGAAATATTTAACAAAATAAGTAAAAATACAATAAAACATAGAAAATATAAATTTGTGGTTCTCAAAGTCAACATATGGCTTCAGGAATCTGTTTCTGTTCAAGTCTATCACTGATGTAAGGTACCCTTTAAGTTTCTCCTAAGATGTTAGTGCTGCCTTAATCTCAGAGGCCCTAGTTAATGTAGGCATGGGAATCCTGAAGAAGTGATGATACATCCTTCCCTCTCCCACGTAGAGGGTTAGGGGAACCACAGATATGAAGTGTACTTTCAGGCTCAGGCAGTAGGGCATTCAGTTTTGATTAAACGTTAGTTTTTGTAGATAGGGTTCATAGTTCACTGGAAATGGGGCTTAAGAAAAAGTAACTTTAGTATAAAAACAAAACAAAAAACACCACCTTTAAAATAAAATTATAAAAATTTATAAAATAAAATCTTTTATGTGTTGAGAGGGTTTCAAGGTCAAGTTTGAGCCCTCAGGCTATCGGAGTTATATGTCCAGCCGTCCCCATTCCTGCAGAGTGCTCCTCTCCCACTTTAGAATTCCCAGTGCGCTTCTAGACTCAGCTCAACTTTGGTTTCTTTGGTTGTGAAATGAGGGGGCTGGAGATGGCCTGAGTTTTAGATCTGTGATCCTAAGCTGTGGGACAAAGAAATTAACTGACTTACAGGAAGTGAGCCTCTTCTTGTATCCATAGCACCTAGCGTGGTGCCCCATCTTTGAAATAGGCACTCAGCATTTTTTAAATGGCATTTGATGGGGGAGGGTAAAACTCAATTTGAGTGCTGCCTTCTATATGAAGCCTTTCCTGATTCCTCCAGCTACCAGTATCCTTTTCCATCTAATTACTTTGTATTTCTTACACACACACACACACACACACACACACTTTCTCTCTCTGTCTCTTCTCATACAATGTAAGTTTTGTTTAGATATGGGACTGTTTTTGCTTTTATTTTTTATTCCCCAGTAACTACCACAGTATCTGACATGTAATAAGTGTTTAATAAATGCTTGCTGATTGATCAAAACTACCTGTTGTTAATGAGATGTGAGATTTACTTTTAGTTTGTCTTCTCTTAGTTCCTGGAATGAACCAGTACTTCCAGCCCTTCTACCAACCCAACGAATGTGGAAAAGCCCTCTGTGTGAGGCCAGATGTGATGGAACTGGATGAACTCTATGAGTTCCCAGAATATTCACGGGACCCCACCATGTATTTGGCTTTGAGGAACCTCATCCTTGCTCTGTGGTATACTAATTGCAAAGTAAGCAAGATTGAGATTGTTGTGCAGTACAGTTAGAACACATATACACACGAATATAAGAATGCGTGTGCATGTGTTTCTGCTTGTATATATCAGCATACATCTATATGTATGTATGCATATATATGAAAGTACATATTACATATGTGTTTATGCTTATGTGTATATATATCCATTTGTGTACGTGATGTGGGTTGTATGTGTCTAAGGAAAGTTGATGCTCCTCTACATGGACCTTTGGATTCTTTAAGAGGACAACTGGACTGGTCATTGAATAAGGGAGACATCTACAAGGTGTAGGGTCCTACTTTGCAAGTTATAGTGGAAATAGGAAACATGTTCCCCGTTCTTCAGGTAGCCCTGGAGGCAGCATTATGTAGTGTCAAGGGCACAAGAAGGGAGATTGGAGACCCAGAGTCTAATCATAGCTCTCTCTGACCTTGGGTAAGTAACATGATCTTTTGGGGCATCAGCTTGTTGATCTGTAAAACTGAGAAAATCTCATAAGGAGTCTGTGAAACTGAAAAACAGGGAATATAAACTTTTTAAAAGGTTGAAATCCTTGACTTTGTCAGATTTTTCTCCTTCTAAACATAATCTTGATTAAATAAACATTCCAGTGGTCCTATTGGAATGTTTTTTGACTACTCAAGTGACTTCAGGAATGATCAGAATAATACAGTTAAGTTATGGTTGTTATACTGAATGTGCACTAATTTAGTCTCTTTAAACAACATAGAATTATCTATAATTATTGTCCAATATGTAGGTGGTCAGAATTAACTACTTATGAATTTTTGCAGTTTACAGGAAGAGAACTCCTAATGAGCATTAAAGTTTACTGTACATTAGATCCTTTCATCATTAATGTTCATGCACATATTTTATAATGGAGGTATGCACTCAATTGTGTCCTGCTTTTCTTTTTTTCATTTTTTATTCTTTAATGAATATTTTCAGATAGTGATTTAGTCACCTATTAAAATACCTACTTGGTTTTTTTTTCCTTGCTTTTGGGCATTTAGATTCAGTACAGTTAGTTGTTCAGTGATGTTTTCCTCACATTTCATTATGGAAGAAAAATCTCTCGAAAGTGTTCTGGGCTTTTCAGACAGGCTGTACAGATTCTGCTGTACTTGCCTAGTAGCACATAATAGAAATGTCCTATGATAATGATGATGATCTAAATGCACTGAGGACTTTTAAATATTTTTTTTTTAATTTGCTCAACACAACTTTGAAGTGACTATACTTTTTCCATGTCTTCCATACCAATTCCCAAGCCTGTTTGGCCATATCTTTCCATGCAGTTAACATGCTTGTACCCTTCCTTTTGTGCTTGCTCATGGTCTGCCATAGGAGGAGACTTGGGAGGAGGAGTTGTGTTTTGTCCTTCGTTCGTTTCATCATTATGCCTCCTCCCTCCTTCAAATCAAAGGGAGGAGAATTAGTGATAAAGAAAAAAGTAGAGAGAAGTAAGAGAAAGTTGGAGGGAGTTGCCTGAAGGCAGAGATTGTGACGAACTTTAGGTCTCATAGCTAGTATGTACTGCAACTAGAAATTAAACATGTATAGGTCTTTACTCCCAGATCCCTCCCCTAACTTACCATGCCATCCTACCTCTCATTGGTCTCTAGAGTTTTGAGGGACTGTGTTACCTATCAAAATGATGAAGTAGGAGGAAGGACAACGGTGTCCAACTATATCATCTCCACATTCTACTTTTAGATTAGTGTTGGTGGTTAGTTTTGACTAAACCTTTACTAAGAGCAGATCCCATACCCCACAAATGTCTTTCTATTTCTCAGTCACATGGGCACAAGTTTAAATGCTCCTTCTACAGATAGGCAGCCATTAATTTCTGTGGTGCCTTTTTTTAAGACCAAATAGTTCAGGGAATCAGGGACATATTATGCTTTTAGATCCTATACCACTTACAGTGATTTTTTTTGGGAGGAAAAGAATTATGGGGGTTCACAAACTTTTGGGGATAAAATACAAACTCCTATATCTTTCTGTTTATTCTTACTGGCTAGCTAATAACTGATGGGTATTCACTCTCATGAAATATTTAATTGCTTTAACAGTTTTATTTTGTTCCAAAACACAGGAAGCACTTACCCCTCAGAAATGCACTCATCACATTATTGTCCGAGGCCTTGTGCGCATTAGATGTGTTCAGGAAGCGGAGAGGATACTTTATTTTATGACAAGAAAAGGTCTGATCAATACTGGGGTTTTGTCTGTCAGCCCTGACCATCATCTTCTCCCAAAAGACTACCACAATGTAGGTGTCTATAGTTTATCCACCACTGCTAATAGTCACTTATACACTCAGTTTTTTCATCTGTAAAATGGGATTAGTAGTGACTGTAACAACTGCCTTACCGGATTGTTTGGAGGATCCAGTAAGAGGATCTTTGTAAAGCACTTTGAAAACCTTAAAATACTATTTAAGTTTGTTATTGTAATGCAAATGCTGATAAGTATTACTAATGTACTACTATTAATAGTGACACTGATAGGTCATGTGCATCTTGGAGAAAAGTTAAGTAAGTCCACTACAAAGAACAACATGGAACGATTAGTCCCTTCAGAGAAGGAAATGGCAAGCATCATTTCCCCAAACCATAAGTGGAAGAGTAGGGGAAGGGAGTAGTTAATAGAAAAGTTTTAAGATAGCATTTGCAAAAGGAAAATAGATTTATGAGAGATTACAGCAGGTGGAGGTGAATAAACTGTGTAGCAGTATTTTCAGTCAGCATTTGTGCAACTTTTTTGAATTTTTTCTTTTTCTTTTTTTTAAAGAAATCAGTTATCATTGTTGGGGCTGGTCCATCAGGATTAGCAGCTGCTAGGCAATTGCACAACTTTGGAATTAAGGTAAGGAACTCTTAAAATAGAGTACTAGAAATATCTGGAGGAGAAAATGACCTTTTGACTGCTTTTCTGTGGGCATTAGAAATTTGTTCCTTTCTGTATGGAGAACGTAATATTCACAATATTGACAGCTGCTTAGTCCCAATAAATACACACTATATAAGGTGGATTTAATTATCAAAGTAAGGTTTATGAGAAGTAAAAATTGTCATAATTTTGAAGAAATACTTTTATTCTTCTAAAAACTTCTAGAGGCATTAGAAGACATTATGCCATAGTGATTAGAATGCTGGGCGTAGAGTTGGGAAAAATTTGGTTCCAGTTGACTGCTTTGCCTTTTCCTTTACTGTAGGCTTGTAATTTCTTTCTTCCCTTTCACCTGTTTGATTTTGGTTTTTAAGAATGGATAGGAATTAACTACCATGTACAAGCTATTACTAGTCTCTGTCTCCTCTCCAGAGTCAGTAATAATGTTTTCCCCTTCCACCTTACATAGCTCTTTGATTTGTAACTCTTTCATGCGCTTCTAACTTATTTTGTCTTAACAAATTATTTCTTCATGTCTATATGTTAGCCACATTTTAGACTAAGTGGCCCATAAGGACAAATCTCAGCATACCTAGCACAGTGGTCTACACATAGGCACGTAATAAATGTTTGTGGAAAGGCTATTCTGGTAAAGAACACTTAACTTTAAGAGAAACAAATACTTTGCTTTGACATTCTATTTATTGCCTAAAGATCCTTACCAGATTGAAAGATTTATTTCCCACATTTTTTTTCTTGTGAAGTTGAGAGAGGAAAAAAAGCATCCATAAATATGGTTAGGAGACTTTTCCTTGCTTTTACTGAATGCCATTCTTTAAAACTTGTAGCTGGCATAGAAAGATCAGTATTGGACTCAGGCAGGAACTGTGCTGCTTTTAAAAAAATTCTCTGTGTGGGAATGATGATTTGAGGAATATTAACTCCTGGGTCTTCAGTTTTCCTGCTTTACTCAGACTTGTTTATATTTGATGAGGACACAACCTAAACCCCAGATTTTGGGAGACAACTTTTTGAAGTCTATGCTGTTCATATTTCCATGGGGTCATGAGTTTAAAGGGCTCTATATAAGGTAGGTGTGATTGATATTCGAGTGATGTCTGTGCCCATAATTATCAGGGCAGAGGCCACGAGGCTAGAAACATGTTTTGGGGTTAGCAAAGAAGTTGGGGCAACAAGAATTGTCTACTCTCAGGAGAAAATGTCAAGATATGGACCTAGAGGTATCCATCCTGAAAGATTTTTATTACTTTGTCAAACTGTATATATGGGGATAAGGAAGAAATGTTCTCAAGTAAGAACTCATTCTAGTTATGAGGGAGGAGATTACATACAGTGAAGAATGAACTCCTTTGGCAATCTAGTGAAACTTGCGTGTCCAGTTCTCAGAATGAGGTTTTTAAATGAACATAAAAATAAACAGGATTACAAAGAAAATCAATTATAGTGAAATACAGTTAAGTTTTTTTAAAGCAATTTCCCAAATCCTACATTAAGAACCTTTACAATAACCTTTATAAACATTTTTAGTGGTGTGGATGGTCCTAAGCAGTTTAGCAACCACTCAAACAAATGGGATTGGAATTCTGAAAGGAAAGAGAACCCAAACAAGATGTCTTCATTGCTATATAGAAAAGGGGAAGGAAATATGATAAGAAAAAATGTACTGATGTCAGCTAGTTATCATAATGAAAAGCCTCAGTCATTTGGATTCCAATACCATAGTCCAGTTACTACTTTTCACCTGGTAGAAGCTTTTGGAGAAATAGTCTGTTAAATGTAAATTTATGAAGGGATGACAAGTGTTAGTCATCCTTATTATACATTGGTATGACATCATACTATTTAGCAATATTACTATATTAAGCTGGTTATACTTTGAGAAAGTTGAAAGAGAATGTAAGTGGAAACTAAGTTGAATAGTTAGCATTCCATTGGAAAAATTATATCTTGAAAACATAAGCTTTAGTAATAGTATATATGAAGAAAAGGCCCTTGAAGAGAGGCCCTTGAAATTCATTCAATTTTTCCACTTGTCAACCCTGCATATTATGCCTAGGAATTGAATTGAAAGGGATATCATAGAGGAAAAACTGAAACAATGAGTAATTGAGTGATTTGTTCCAGGCTTTTTGGTTTTCTCAGGACTAGAAATAGGATTTTTTTTTTAACTCGATGAAACTGCTTTCCTTCTCAAGTCCTTTCTTTACCAGCAACAAAATGCTGAATGATGAGCAACATTACTAAACTTATTACCTTCAGCTGTGGAACCCATGTACAGTGAGGGAGGCTGGGGTGGGGGTGGAGGGCTGGGGAGTACAGAGAGAGGGACAGGTTGCAGCAACAATGTTAACATCATTTTTGCTACCTGAATTGTGTGTCTGTGCAGGTGATCATCCTAGAAGCCAAAGACAGGATTGGTGGACGAGTCTGGGATGACAAATCCTTTAAAGGAGTCACAGTTGGAAGAGGAGCTCAGATTGTCAATGGCTGTATAAACAACCCTATAGCCCTAATGTGTGAGCAAGTGGGTTTCTCTAAGAGAGCTATACTTATAACTAAGGGAATAGTATTTCAGGAATCTTGTGTGTATGGCTTTATTTTCCATTACGTGGAAGGAAACTTTAACTACAGAAATTATTTATTTTCCCTCCTACTGTTAAAAAAAAGGTATATTTGTGATGCTGTCCTGAGTGGATGAACCTAAAAGAACTTTTCATTTTTCAAGGTCTTTAATATCTTCGAAGGCTACCCCAAATTTTTTTTGAATAGCTATAAAGAATATCTCCCTAAATATTTATTAGTCTGTTAACTTGAACTTCAGTGTACATTTATGTATATATGAGAGGGAGGGGTGAGAGAGAGAGAATGTGAGAGAACAAGAGAAGGTTGAGGGAGGGAGAGAGAAGGAGAGAACAGTATAAAGGTAGTAAGAGCAAATTGATTTAGCATCAGTTAATAATGATTAAACAGCATGATAGTGACCAGAGCATTGGCCCTGATGCCAGGAAGATCTTGGTTTGTACCCTACCATAGGCATTTCCTAGCTGTTGGATCCTCAGCAAGACACTATCTCAGTTTTTCTTTATCTGTGAACTGAGGTGGTAATAACAACATAAACACAGGCTTGTTATAAGGATCAAGTGGTATTATGTACATAAAGCACTTTGTTAAATCCTAAAGCATGCTATAAATGTAAGCTACTAAAGAGCCATAGGATGTGACCCTAATGTTAATTTTTTAATAGAATCGTAGCCTGCTTGAGCTTAAAGGAACCTCATAGAGTATCCAGTTCAACCTCCTCATTTTACAGATAAAGAAACTGAGAGCTGGAGGGATTAAATGATTGTAGTCAACCAATTAATGATAGAACCAAAATTAGGACCAGTTCTCCTGATTCCCAGGCTATACTCTTTCCACTATACAACTGTACCACATTTCTCTAAGTATTTTCCTCAACCTGACAGTTTTTGGCTATTCCTTCTCATGTTGGCATAGTATCCGGATGAAAGCCATTCATCATAAAATCATATATACAGGAGTTCAGAAGCACCTGGATGCTCTCAGTTGTGGACAATAGGCAGATTTCCCAGTTCTTTTTATGATTAGTGTGTGAATATAACCCTAAGTGTAGAAGGCTACATCTGTTGTAACTAGTATTATGAAGGATGAGAGAGCCATATGTATCTAACACTCAGATTCACCTCACCAGAAGCCCTTGGTTAAGTATCTTGAGATCTTTTAATGTGACTTTAAAATATTTTTTACCTTCTTTTTGAGCCCTCTCAGTAAATAATGCCATTCAGCTATTATTTGTTTTGAGTGTACAATATTTATAATTTTTAGTTTTATAAAAGAATAAATTAAAACAAGTCTTAACAGACTTATCTCCAAGTAGAAGCTATAGAACTATGGGTTCTTCTAATTTATAACATGAAGTGTTGGGATGTTAGGATTTTTTCATTTTGTTTTGTGATGATTTTAGAAGATAATTTTTTTCCAAGAAAAATGTCCATTTTTTTCATTCTCATTGTTTTGAAGCTTGGTATCCAAATGCACAAACTTGGAGAAAGATGTGATTTGATCCAGGAAAATGGAAGAATCACTGATCCCACTATTGATAAGCGCATGGACTTCCACTTTAATGCCATTTTGGATGTTGTTTCTGAGTGGAGGAAAGATAAGACTCAGCTACAAGATGTTCCTCTAGGAGGTATGAGGGAGATGAGTCTTCTCAGTACTCAGTTCTTACAATAGCAGGTTTGAATCTCCTTTTTTGATAATGATGTATAAATGGTATTGGATTTTTTTTTATTCAAGAGTTTGAAACTTTTATGCATGTAAGTAATCTTTATAAATGACCATATATTTTATGTGTTGTTTTTCTGAATGGAATGTAAACTCCTTGAGTTCAGGGACTGTATAATTTTTGTCTTTGAATACCCAGTACAACACATTATTTGATATAGAAATCTTATTTTGAAATGAAGTAATGATCTGTTCCTCAACTTTAAAAATATCCAGAAGTTGAATAATATGATAGAAAAGGAACATAGCAAATCCTAGAGAGGATGTGGAAAAATTGGTAGTCTAATGCACTATTGGTGAAGTTGTAAACTGCTGCAATAATTCTAGAGAGCAATTTGGAACTAGGTCCAAAGGGCTATAAAACTGTGTGTACCATTTGATCCAGTAACACCTCTACAATTCTGTATCCCAAAGAGATCGAAGAAAAAGGAAAAGGACTTCTATGTACAAATATATTAATAGCAGCTCTTTTTGTGGTGGCAAAGAATTGGAAATTGAGGGGATGCCCATCAATTGGGTAATGGCTGAATAAGTTGTGGTGTATGATTGTGATGGTATATTATTGTGCTGTAAGAAATGATGAACAGGCGGACTTCAGAAAAAACTGGAAAGACTTAAATGAATTGATGCAAAATGAAGTAAGCAGAACCAGGAAGACATTATACATAGTAACAGCAATATTGTGAGGATGATCTGCAGTGAAAGACTTCTAATCAGTACAGTGATCCACAACAATCGCAAACCCATGATTAAAAATGCTGCCCTTTCTCTACAGAGAGAACTAATGAACTCTGTCTGAATGCAGATTGAAGCATACTTTTTTTTTCTACTTTCTTTGTTTTTCTTGTTTTATTTTGTGTTTTCTTTTGCAACATGGCTAATAGGGAAATATGTTTGGCCTTACCTTACATGTATAATTGAAATCAAAGTGCTTGTTTCTCAAGTGGGAGGAAGGGAGGCAGAGAATTTGTAGCTCAAAATTGTTTTTTAAAAGATTCTTAAAAATTTTTTTACATGTAATTGCGAAATGTTTAATGAAACAAAAATAATTTTTAAAAAGATTATCTTTCCCTTCTCAGGAAATGAAAACTTGTTACGTGTGTGCTTTCTAAAGAACACCATTTTTCCCTTTTATAGAGTTAAATATGCTTCAGTTCAGTCAGGAGGGGGACCTAAGGAATTGGATAACAAAGTTTAAAAATTCTCTTGCCTTGGTATCTTTCTTTATAGAAAAGATCCAGGAAATCTACAAAGCCTTTATTCAGGAATCTGGCATCCAGTTCAGTGAGCTAGAGGAACAGGTGCTTCAGTTTCATCTCAGCAACTTGGAGTATGCATGTGGCAGCAACCTCAATCAGGTGAGCTTGGGTCTGTAAAAAGTGGGAGTTGGTGAGAATCAGATGCAGCATGGAATGGTGATTAGAGATCCTCTGACTCAGGAATGCACGGGTTCAAGTCTCTCCTCTGACAAATCACTTGCTGGTGACACAGGCAACTTCCTAAGACTATAAGTTTCAGCATAGTTGCTAACCCACTAGAAGTAGTTTACTCATTTGGGAATTCCTGCATCAGTAAAATCATAGGCATGGCCCCTCCCCTTCTTATCCCCCTCCCTCCAAATGAGATCTTCGTTTTTTACGAACTTGGGTCAGCATGAATTTAAGATCTGATTTTTGTTGTTTAGCTGTTTTTAGTCATGTTTTACTCTTTGTGACCATACCTGGAGTTTTATTCACAAAGACACTGGAGCGGTTTGCCATTTCCTTTTCCAGCTCATTTTACAGATGAGGAAAGCAAGGCAAACAGGGTTAACTGACTTACTCAGGGTTACACAGCCTGTAAGTGTCTGAGGCCAGACACTCTATCCACAGCATAACCTGGCTGCTTCAAGAGAAAATAACTGTTAGCAGATATATTCGTTGAGGTCTGTTTATGGTTCTGGTCAGTGAAGGAGAACAATTTGTTACCTTAGGACTGAGACTGTAAGGAAATATAAGACGTACTCAGTTTATATGTATTTATGAAATTCAAGCCCTAGGATATGAGATGGTGTAGATGAGTTGTAATCTCTACCTACATAACAAAACAGAACTATAAAAAATCTCTTACTGAGATCCTCTAGTGGTTATAATAAAGTTAAGAGCTATGAGTTTAAAAAGCAAATGGTTCTAATTTTTAGCAAAAGTATAATTAATTTTCATATATTTTACTTGTTTTAGGACATTTGTCAAGGTTTCTGTGTATATATATATATATATCTGTATATTCATATAACCATATATGTTTAATATGCTTGTGTGGTTTAACCTAGACCTGTTATTTCATTGGTTTAAAGAACACTAGGTGTTCAGAATTTCTTTACCAACACTCATTGGCAGCTTCTTGCTAACTTTGCTTCTTGCTTTGAAACATTAAGTGATTTGCCATGGTCACTTGGGGAACTGTAAGTCAAAAGCTGGACTTCAGCTTAGGTCTTCAGGAATCTAAGGCTGACTATCCATTACATATGTGTGTATGTATGCATGTATATACATAGACTTATGTTATTTATACTTACCTATATAACATCTTACAAAGATAATTAGCATTTCTGTAGCACTTTAAAGATTACAAAGTGCTTTCCTCACAACGACCCTATGAATGTCGATAGTATAGGTTTATTATCATCCCCATGTTATAGGTCAAAAGTTAAGTAACTTAATTGTATGTTATCACTATTGAATTTCAGAGCTGGAATTTTAATCCGAGTAGTCTGTCTCCAAGGCCAGCAGTATTCTTTCCCTTATACCAACCTACAGCCATACATTGATGTCTTTTGTAACATTTCTTGCAAATTTACTTTCATTGTCTATTCTGTATGAGTTAACCATATGCAAAGCAATTGATACCTTCCAAAAGAACTAATACATTTGAATGTTATGATATTTTTATTTTAATTTTGTTTTTAAAAGAAATCATTTGTCATTATTGGGCTTATCCTTATACATAAAATGTAGTATAAAATCCTTGGACCAAATGATACTGTGTTTTTAGTTGCACTTGTTGCTGTGACCCTAGAGTACAGTGCTGAAAGTATCAACTTGAATGGAACATTATTATTCAAATTCTGCATCCCCTAATATCAGTTCCATTAATGACTCATGTTGCTGTTATAGATAGACCTAAGATATCATCTCCCCTAACCCCTACCCTTATCATGAACTCCATCTACTTTATTATTTTTATTTTCTCCTGTCCACCTTAAACACTGTGATTAAGATAATCTCATACTTGTTTTGACCTTTTCAGAGTTGAATATGAACTTGAGCCAAAGACTAGATACATTTTGTATTTGAGTCTCATTAGGTCTGGATTAGCTGTTAAATCCCGCCCCCCTCCCATTTACCCAGGAACAAAGTCTGAGAAGGTTGAAGCAAGTATGGACTGATTTTTATCACAAGATTTAAGTGTTTAGATGAAGTGGATATGTTTCATGACTTGACTATATATTTTATTTCTTATGAATGTTGGCTTATGCTGATGTGACCTATGATCTTAAAAGTAAAATTTTAGAAAGCAGAGTTTTCAGAGTAGTATCGAGGATGTGAAAATCTTTATGGACTTGTAGCCTCTACCCTGTCCACTCTTTTGTTAGTCTAGATGGCGTATTGATAGCCCTGCGTTGCTTTGCATGCGTTTTCCCATCATGAAATCCTTTCAGGACTTGCCCACCCTGGTTACACTGGCTCCCATAGCCTTATGTATTGATTGCCTGACCTACGCTCCATAGGTGTCTGCTCGCTCATGGGACCACAATGAATTCTTCGCTCAATTTGCTGGTGATCACACACTTCTGACGCCAGGGTATTCTGTAATAATTGAAAAGCTGGCTGAAGGACTGGACATTCGACTTAAATTTCCAGTGAGTATTAATAGAAGCAGGTTACTTTGTGTTGAATTTAATTTGTTTCTGGATCAAGTGCAGTTTAGGTGATTGGGAGGTGATAGAAAACTTAATTCTTGTTTCCATAGTGTATGCATGTAGGTATTGAACCCTGTTTGGCATGTTTTTCCATGGAAGTATTTTGTATACATTCTGTTAGGCTGTAGCTAGTATTATTAAACTCCCTAATAAGGTAGCTGCAGCTACTCTAGAGCAATTGGGATCCATTTTTTAAAAAGCCTTGTCTGTCTTAGGGCCCAGCGTTTCATCTTTCTGTAATTGTTTCTTTTGAATAGGTTCGGACCATTGACTATTCTGGGGAAGATGTCCAAGTCACTACCATAGATGGTACAATTTGGACAGCACAAAAGGTAACTAATGCATCACTTTATTTTCTTTTTCTTGAGCACTACAGATGGGTTTTTTCAGGGACAGTGTTTTTGGATACTTTTTTTTTGACAGTGTATATAAACCACAAGAAGCTTATAGTTTATTCCTAAATACAAGTTTAAAATAAATACACATTAATAATTTACTATTTGGTAGAAGAAAGGAAAGGTGTGTTAATAATTTTAATAAGCTAATACCAATGTTTCCATGTGGGGAAATTACAAAATTAATCATGTGTTTGGAATTAGGTCGAGATCTCAGATTTAAAATTGTATTCATCCATATAGTTGTGGTCATCTTCTGTTACTGGTTTCATTCTGTTTTCTAAATTGTACATTGCTTGTATGAGTCTTCATGTATTTGTTTAAGCTCTTCGTATTCGTTGCTCGTTGCGGCACAATACTTATTCCATTTCATTCATACGCTCTAGTTTGTTTAGCTCTTCCTAACTTGTGCCTACAGTTCATTTCTCACTTTTTGCTGTTACAAGTAGTGCTGCTGTGAATATTTTTGTATGTCTTTTTCTTGCATAATGACAGATTGCTTTTCAGAGTGGCTGGATCTATGCCCAGCCCTTAAAGGTGCCTGTTTATGTGGGAGTTATTTTTAATGGCTTTTGTTTTACATTCCAGATAACTGGAGTCTTCAAGAATTTGAGGGAGGGGGATGCTACGTTGCATATTTTGATGAAAGTATCAAAAAAGCAACGATCTGCCGTCAGGAATTTATTTAGTCTAGAAATCCATCTCTGGGCTCCGTCTTAGGATCAGTGCAATGCAGATTTAGTCCAGTCCCTTGCAGAGTCTCTCATAGTTGGTGTCAAAGTTCAGTTCATGTTAAGAAGGATCACCTTGAAGCGTGGTAAAGTCTTCAGTTATCCAAGAGACCTTCAGCTTGGTTGAAATAGCAAACTGCACATTGTCATGGAAACTCCTATCTCAGTGCCTTTCCATCTGCTCCTGGAATGCACTTCCTCCTCAGCTCAGTCTCTTAGAATCCCCTCACTTCCTTCTGGGGTTAGATCAGATGCCATCTCTTGTTGGAATCCTTCTCTGGTCTCCCTAGTTGTTATTATTTTTGCCTTCCTGCTAGAATTATCATATGTATACACATCAGTTTACATGTATTGTAGCTGTTATTGTTTCTGTCTCCTTCTCCCCCAGGCCTTGGGGACAGGGACTTTTGTCCCCCTCATTCCCAGGACAGTGTCTTACACAGTAAATGTTTGTCATTTTAAATCGGATTAGGTCTCGGAGGGCAACTGATCTAATCCATACCTAAACAAGAATACCTAATATTCACCCACCCCTGTCTGAAGATGTCTTTGTGTTAAAGGGTAGCACTATCTCATAAAGCAATTCATTTTACATTTCTATAGCTCTGGTTATTAGAAAGTTTTCATTTATATTGATCCTAAATTTGTTTCAATGGAGCCTCTAGGTCCTATGTCCGCCCCACCCCACCTCCAAAAGCCAAGCTGAATAAGTCATGTGACAACCTTCCCACTATATGAAGATGGTGATCATTTCCTCCCTATCGCTTCCTATGCCCTGCCACCTCCCAATTGTTTCTTCAGATGTTATGTCTCCACTTTCTTCATTTAATTCTCTTATGGTGTGATCTTGAGGCTCTTGATCTAGCCTAGTGCTCAGAATGGGCCGCAATACTACAGATTGGTCTAACCAGGAGAAAGTAAAGTAGTACATGACCTCCCTCATCCTCCATTCTGTACTGTCTTAAAACGAAACCTTAGATCAGATCTGATTTTTTGGCGGAGCTCATAGTCTGCTAAAATCTCCAGATATTTTTCAGACCACTTCTGCCTAACTATACTTTCTCATCTTGTCCTGGCACAGTTGATTTTTGGACCCAAAGTGTAAGACTTTGCACTTATACCTATTAATTTTAATCTTATTTGACCTGGCCTGACCCAACATTTCAGCCCTCCAAGATCTTTTAGGCTCCTTTGTGTTTTCTAGCCTATGGGCAGCCCCTCCCAGCTTTGTGACATCTACCTTGGTTTGGATAAGTATACCAGCTGTTAATACCATTGTTACACAATGTAAACTCCTTGAGCTTAGGGGCTATTTTACTTTTGCCTTTTATCCCCAACATCTGGCGCAGTGCCTGGTGTGTAATAGATGTTTAATAAGATAATGTTTGATTGAATTGAATCTATGCCTTTATGCAGGTTACTGATAAAAATGTTGCAAAGTGCTGGGCCAGCCACAGATAGATCCTTGTGGCACTCCTGTTGAGAATTCTTTCTAAGTTAACATTGAATTATTAATAACTACTCTTAACTATCCCTGAATCCAGCCTGTAGCATTGTTGGTTAGTCTATATATCTCTATCCTTTCCATAAGAATAGCATGAGAGATTTCAGATGTTTTACTTAAATCTAGGTAAACTCTGTGAGAGAAATGATTCTCTCTCATGTTAATAGTCAGTTTTTAAAATTGGGGATACCCCAGCCTTTGCTTTTTTTGCCTGTCCTATTTTCTTGTCCAGTCTCTTAAGGACAGAGCTGATGAAAGATAGGGTTAACATTCTCCTCGTTCTGGGTGTTGCTACTTCACCCAACAATCTCAGGCTTGGGTGCGGGATATGAATTCTTTGAATAGATTATCTGAGGGGGCAATGTGTAACTTAGAAGTGAATGACATAATCAAGGTTTATTAGAACAGGTCCAGCCCCTCATTATAATATTCATTCTCTCATTAATTGTTAACCAGTCAGAGTTAACACTCAGGAACACTACTCTTCCAAGGGCATGTAAGCCATGAGCCTGTGGCCACAATTGTCTAGCATTCAGGAGTGCCAGTGACCTTTTATTGAAATGCTGGCATTTTTTTTTTAAAATTTTTTGTTTATTTAACTTTTTACATTCATTTTCACAAAATTTTGGGTTCCAAATTTTCTCCCCTTTTATCCCCTCCCCCCACCCCAATACCCCAAGCATCTAATTTTCCCTATCTCCAATCTGCCCTCTCTTCTGTCATCCCTCCCTCCTCTTGTCTCCATCTTCTCTTTTCTCCTGTAGGGCCAGATGACTTTCTATTCCTCATTAACTGTATGTCTTCTTTCCTAGTAGCAACAGCAATACTAAACAGTTGTTCCTAAAACTTTGAGTTCCAAATTCTCCCCATCCCTCCCTCCCCACCCATTCCCTTTGGGAAGGCAGGCAATTCAATATAGGCCCTATCTGTGTAATTTTGCAAATGACTTCCCTGATAGTCGTGTTGTGTAAGACTAACTGAATTACCCTCCATCCTACCCTGCCCCTCATTGTTTCTCTTCTGGCAGCGCTGGGGTGGGGTCCGCTTTCCGGGGCGCGACGGACCCTGGGGACGGGTCTCCAGGGCTCTCTGGCACGGAAATCTCTTCCACTCCGTTTCTGTACCCCTTTCAGTGGTCCAGAAGTTACGGGGGTCTCTTTTTACATTAATTCTATGGGCTGTGGGTTGGAGCTCGTAAACGTGCGTCCTTCTACTCCGCCATCTTGGCTCCGCCCCCCCGAAATGCTGGCATTATTAATAAAATGACTAATTACTCTGAAATTATGCCTCTTGAACTTTTTAAATGACATCTATCTCTACTATGGCCTTGATCCATCAGTCAAGTATTCTTGTCAAAAGGAGAACAAGGTTAATTTGGCAAGACTTTTTCTTCAGGCAGCTGTACTGGATCTTTGTGATCACTGCTTCCTAGTTCTCAAGTTTTACCAAGAATGTCAGTCTTAATGACCTGTAGTTTAAAGACTTTATTCCCTTTTCTTCTTTTAAAACAATGGGGCAACATTTGCCCTTCTTAAAACTTGTTTTGCCTTTTTTTCTTTCTCAAAAGCCTTTCAGAGGTCAATCAGTAACTGATGAACAATATTGACCAGTTCTTAAGTATCTGGGATTCATTTCATCTGGATCTGAGAACATAAATTCAATTAGAAGAGCTGAGTTCCCTTTCTTGTCCCTTTCTATTTTATTCTGAACTTCTTCTATGATTGTCTTGATGTAGGGAGCTCCAAGTGAAGTATTTTTTCCGTAAATGCCCTCATTTCTCAGCTCTACTTAGAATCTGTAATTCTAAGATTCACCATAGATACTGTCTTCCACGTGAGGTCTTCTCTGTTTCCTTCTTCCCCAGGACATTCTAAAGGCTCCCTGCCAGTGTTTTGCATCTGTTTTGCACATGTAATTGTTATTCTTCACTTATAGAATGTAAGCCCTTTAAGGGCAAGGGACTATTTGATTTTTGTCTTTATATCTCTGGTGCCTAGCACAATTACTGGAACAAAGTAAATGCTTAATAAATGCCTTCTAATTGGTTGACTAATCCAGATTTGTAATCCAGATTACAAACTATTAAAAGTTTGTAATTTTTGAGTTTTCTGGTAGTACTGAGAGTTTAAGTGATTTGTGTAGGGTCATATAACCAGTATGGATCAAGGCAGAGCTTAAACCCAGATCTTCTGACTCAGAGGCCAGCTTTCTATCCACAGTATAATACCACCTCTCCTTACTTATCATGGGTATTACTAAATTCCTACTTATCTGCAGCATATTAGCCATTTTTGTTCTGTTTGTTTTGTCTCCAGCCTAAAGAGCACTCACCTATGCAAGTTACTTAATCTCTGTTTGCCTCAGTTTCCTCATCTGTAAAATATGGTCAGTAGTAGTACTTGACTTGCAGAATTGTTGAGAATAAAATGAGATAATATTTGTAAAGTGCTTTGTAAACCTTAAAGTGATATGTGAATAAAAGTTATTATTTTTATTACAGAAGCAAAAAGTTGTTATTGTGCCTTCTTTCCACCCTCCATTATTACTGTCCATATACCCTAAGCAAGCAACTCTCCTCTCATGTCTTTTCTCCTCCCCTGCATAATAACTTTAAAAATTTTGGGTTTTTTACATGTAGTCATCTTTTGATGTCCTTGTCAGCCTCAATTTATTCTGAACCTCAATACTGCTGACATTTTTGTAGAATCATGCTACTTTTTTCCTCATTTATTTCCCATTACCTGCTGATGCTGCTGTCTTTTCCATAGGTCTCATTAAAACTTAGTTTGGTGGATGCATAAATTTCCAGTAGACTGTGAGCACCTTGAAACTGTTTTTATTTTGTCTGTGCATTCTTCATGTCCAGTACAGTGCACAGGACATAGTAGGAGATTAATGAATTCGTTTGAATTGCACCCCCATCGATGTCATGATCTCTCCTGTATATATTCCCTTCACTCTACTCATACCTTGGTGTACAGGGCTTTATTCCCTTGGGCCTGGACTATTGCCACAGCCTGCTTTCTTGCCAGGGCTCCCTGTTACTTCTAGGATCACATATTTGGTCTTTTAAGGTCCACTGCAACCTGCCTCCTTGCTGTGACTCTGTGGTCCTGCTACACTGCCTATTGGCTCTTCTCTAACATGACCTTCCATTGTCATTAGTTGTTCTCTGTAGCTGAAATGCACTCCTTCCTCACTTCTACCTTCTGCCTTTCCTCAGACTTGCTCCAACTCTTCCCCTGCTCCGCAACCCTCCCCCCATCCCCCCTTCAGACTGGTCTCCCATTTTCACAAAGCTTGCTATAGTTGTTTCAACTCACATTTTGATTCTTCTTCTCAGATCTGATTTTCTTTCTGTGAATTTTTATTTTACATAACCATTATCACACAGTTTAGTATTTCTTCATTCTTCAGTCATTTCTTGTATTAATAATTGTAAGCTCTTGAAGGTCAGGGAAACACTGCTAAATTATTTATATCCCTCAAATTGACTGAGTAGTGGTAAGAATTCAGTAAATGTTGCATTGGTCTAAATATAGACCACCTCAAAGATTTCTGAAATGAAAATATATGTGTATATGTATGTAAACACACACATATACTCTGAAAAAAGTAACAATTTTAAATTATGCTTAAGTTTCATAGGAGTCAGATTTGGGGATGGGAGGATTATGGTTTATATATATACTTATAAATAAAATTAACAATACTTGATTTTATTTAATCATACATTTCAGTGGAAGAGAGATAGTATGCTAAGGAGGCTCTATCCTTATCCTGTGCATGAATTTTTTGATTTTCCCTCTTCTGATTCTAAAATCATAAAAGTATTATAAATCTAGTTATAAATTTCTTCGAGCATTTGTGTTACTCATCTGCCATATGTGTATTCATTGGCTTTTTTTTATTAAATTTTATTTTTTTCAATAAAAATCAATTTTCTCTCCCATCCACCCAACTCTTTACCACCAGGGGAAAAAAATAAAACCTTTTTAATAAATATACATAGACAAGCAAGACACATTGTCCATGTCCAGATATATGTGTGTGTTTGTATATCTGTATATATGTGTATACACACATATGTATACACAATAAGCACATATATGTCTTATTCTGTATTCTGAGTCCTTCCTTTGTCCAAGAGGTGGGTAGTGTGGAGGAATCCCTGAACTTGTTTTCTTGACTTACCCTATTTTCCAGAGATGAAGACCTCTGCCCTAAACTAGTATAACAGTGATCTTTTGCAACTGAACTTATTCAAGTCACCTGCAATCCCGGCTCCGGCCAGTCTACTCAGACTGATAAACTGTAGCTGGGACACTTTTAGATAAGCAAAACATCCTCCCTCCATGGTCTGATGTTCCTAAGCCCTCCTGCTCCCTATCACTTCCTGTCCCCTACTGTTCCCTTTCTTTCTTTGCCCATGTTGGAGGGAATTGCTCTCCACTCCTCTCATGAGACCCCTTGTCACCCCATAAATATCCAAGACCTTGTCTATATCATGGGCTCCTTGGTATAAGGAGTTCCTATATGCACGTGCCATTCTCTGGTAATAAATTATTACCCATGTCTTGTGGAGTTGTGACTTTTGAGTAATAGTAGCATGTTTCCCTGCAAATTCTCTGGAATCATAGATGGTCATTTTATTGATCAGAGTTCTTAATGTTTTCAAAGTTGTTTTTTACAGTGTTGTTATTATATAATTTTTTTTCTTGCTTCTGCTCACTTTACTCTGCATCAGTTCATCTAAGCTTTCCCAGGCTTTTCTGAAACCATCCCCTTCATCATTTCTTGTGGCACAGTGTTATTTTATTCCATACATCCTAAGTTGTTCAGTCATTCCTCAATTGATGGACACCTCCTTAGGTCCTAGTTCTTTGCTACTACAAAGAAGAGGTTCCGTAAATGTATTTATGCATATAGATTCTTTTCCTGTTTCTTTGATCTCTTTGAGGTATAATAGTATTACTGATAGATGAGTAGTTATGTAGAGTTTAGTAACTTTGATGGAGAAGTTTCAAATTTCTCTACACAATGCCATAATATATCAATATGCTTGTTTCTCTGCAACCTAACATTTATTATTTTCTTGTCATAATTGCTAATGTAATTGAATGTTAGCTAATTAATGGCATTAATTTGCTTTTCTCTTTTAGTGATTCAGAACATTTTTTTCTTAGGGCTATTGACAGCTTGAATTTGTTTAGCAAATTGCCTGTTCATATCCTTGGCCATTGATGTGTTCATTGTTGTGTTTTCCACAGGTCTTAGTCACCGTACCTCTGTCCTTGCTCCAGAAAGGTGCTATTCAATTTAATCCACCATTGCCTGAGAGGAAAACAAAAGCCATCAATAGCTTAGGAGCAGGAATCATTGAAAAGGTAATTTAGATGATTTTGGTCAGTAGTTGCTTTGTGAGGTGTTTCAGTGTATTCTAGATCATGCTGGTCCTCATTTTTCTTCATGGATGCATTCCTGGAGGGCAGGGGGCTCAGAATTCACTGTGGGTTATAAAATAGTTAATAGTTGGGCGTAAGGTACCTATTGGAGTGGTTCTCCTAAGAGAGCCATTGGATGTTGAACCAGTATGAACATAGATTCAGAGCACAAGGTGTTGGCAATTGTCGGATCAGGTCTGAAGGGGAGCCCACTTG
The DNA here is from genome assembly GCA_023548195.1 of Bettongia penicillata ogilbyi. NCBI lineage: Eukaryota > Metazoa > Chordata > Mammalia > Diprotodontia > Potoroidae > Bettongia > Bettongia penicillata. The sequence continues at coordinate 2,439,705 of JAJHZJ010000298.1, read as the reverse complement.
GTGTCCTAAGTAAAACAAGATTTTCCACGATGGAACTACATGATAGAAACAGGACCTAGTATCTTGTATGTAGGCATTTAGTAAATCTTTATAGAATTGCATATGTTAATATACTAGTAAAAAAAAAATAAGACAAGATATGTACTCAAAAGTTTTAAAATTTAGAAGCATTTGTTTAAAAGAGCCCCTTATTTACTTCTTTATAATAATTACTCCAAATTAAAATTGAAAGGAGATGGGTAGAGAGTTGATGATAAACAAATAGTTGATGAAAAATAAACTTTGCCAAATGAATGTGATTGAACATCATAAGATCATTAATCTAAAGCACAGAAGCCATCCAGTAATATAGCTGCCTCATTTTATTATATGTGAAGAAGCTGAAGCCCAGAGAGGTTTATCAGCTAGTCAGTAAACATTTATTAAGCACCTACTATCTTCCAGGCATTATGTTAGGTGATAGGGTTACAAAAAGAGGCAAAAGATGGTCCTTGCCTTCAAGGAGCTTACAAGAATCTAATGGGGTAAATAAATGCATACAAATATATAAATATATACAAGTAAGTATATATATATATATATGTATATACACAAAGCAAGCTATATATAGGAAATAATTAATAGAAGGGAGGCACTAGAATTAAGAGGGGCTAGGAAAGACTTCCATAAAAAAATGGGATTTTAGTTGGAACTTAAAAGGAAGCCACGGAATCCAGTAGATGAAGTTGGAGAAGAGAATTTTATGAAAGCAGGACTACCAGAGAAAATGCCCAGAACCAGGAGATGGGAGTGTTTTTTTTTTTTGTTTTTTTGTGAAATAGCCAGGAGGCTAGTGTCACTGGATTAAAGTGGATAGTAGGGTATAAGAACATTGGAAAGGGGTAGGGTAGGTTATGAAGGACTTTTAATGACAGAGGATCTTGTATTTGATCCTGGAGAGGCAATAGGGAGCCACTGGGACTTAACTGAGTAGGAGACTGACATGGTCAGACTTTTGCTTTAGGAAAATCACTTTGGCGGCTGAATGGAGAATGGATTGCAGTGGGGAAAGACTGAGGCAGGCAAGCCCACCAGGTGAGGGTCTGCCCCAGAGGTGTGGCAGTGTCCGCGAAGAGGGCATATTGCAAAGAGGGATGTTGCAAAGGTGAACTGACTGGCCTTGGCAGCTGATTAGGTATGGAGGATGGGAGGTAGTGAGAAGATGAGGATGATTCCTAGCTTGTGAGCCTGAGGGATAGGAAGATTGGTGTTATCCTTTATGGTAATAGGGAAGGTGGGAGGTAGGGAGGGTTTTAGGGGAAAAGATAATGAGTTCTGTTTTAGACATGTTTAGTTTAATATGTACTGGACATGATAGTTTGAAATGTCTGAAAGGCAGTTGGAGATGCAAGATTGGAAGTCAGTAGAGAAGTTGGGGCAGAATAGGTAGATTTTAATATCATTAGCAGAGAGATAGCAATAAAATCCATAGGAGGTGATGAGATCCCTCTGTAGAGGGAGGAGAAAAGAGGATCCAGAACCCTAAGGGACACCCAGAATGGAGGATCCAGCAAAGGAGTCTGTGAAAGAGTGGTTAAGTAGGAGGGAGGAGAACCAGGAGAGAAATATGGTGCCCCAAAAGCCAAGAGAGAAGGTATCAAGGAAGGAGAGAGTAACCAGCAGTGTCAGAGGTAGCAGAGAGGTCAAGGAAAATGAATATTGAGAAAAAGCCATTGGATCTGGCAACTAAGAGATACTTTTTACTTTGGAGAGAACAATTTTCAGCGGAATGATAAGGTTGGAAGCCAGATTGTAAGGGGTAAGGAGTGAGAGGAGAGGAAGAGGGGCACATATTGTAGACAGCCTCTGTAAGGAGCTTAGCTACAAAAAAACATAAGAGATATATAAGATGGTAGTTAGGGTTGGAAAGACTGAGGGTTTTTTCAGGATGGTGAAGACATGGGCATGTATGTAGGCGATAAGCAGTAAACCAGTAGAGAGGGAGAGACAGAAAATGGTGCTAGAGGGGGGATAATGCAAGGGTGGGGGTGGTAATTTGTTGGAGGAGATGGGATAGAATGGGATCACTTGAACAAGTAGAGGGCTTAGGCTTGGTAAGCAGTAAGAACACTTTCTCATGTGAAATGGGTGAAGGAAATGAGAATGGCAGAAGGCACCTGAGTGAGTCATAGGCAATAAGGAAGAAGGGGCTCATGCTGAATGGCTTCAATTTTTTCTATAAAATATAAGGCAAGGTTGTTTGCTGAGAGAGAAGGGGGAAAGTCCTGAAGAGCAGTTGTGGAAAGTAGGATAAATGAGGGGGTGGTATTGCTATGAGGGCCCATTTGAGATTGTATCATGTAAATCTGTGATGGATTTAGTCAGAATGGTTGTGTGATTTTCTCTCCTTTTATTCAGCATGTTTGTAGGAGCAAAGGCAGTGAATGGTGGGAGTGATCCAAGGCTGAGGCTTGGCTAGGTGATGTGAAAAAGCTGTGGAAGACAGTATACAGTTGAATTGCCTATGGTCACACAAGTAATAGTCATCAGAATTGTCCAAGAAAAGCCCAAAAGAACATCCATAAAACAAGAGGTAGAAAGCTAGCCAAGATGTGTATGGCTTTTGAGCCAATAATTAGCAATTCTGATCTCTGCTAAAGAGCAAAGCAGCAAGACATAGTGGGTAGATATACTGATTCAAAGACCTGGGTTCAAGTTCTACCACTGATGCTTAACTGACTGTGTGAGCCGAGGTAAGCCACTTAAACCTTTTGGTGCTCTAGGCATTTCTCCAAGATAAGTTTCAGAGAAGATGCCTATTTGCACTGATAGAAGGAGTTTTCTCATTTTAGACTTCTTTCTACTAATGAAATCATAGATCTAGTTCCTACCATTAATAATAGTTGACTCACATTACATAGTACTTACTCTAAGGTTTATAAAACTGTAACAGTGCTGTGAGGTTGATAAAGAATTATCTATTTTTACAGATAAGGAAACTCAGGGCCCAGGGATTAAGTAGCTCTTTATACTCATACACATATAAAATTTGTGACTCAGAACCAGCATTTTTTTTTATCATTATACTGCAATTGGGATAGATAGGCCTCATTTCTTTCAGTCTTTGATTTTACCACTTAAATTTGTCAACACTAACTAGTATAGACCTGTATTTGACTTTGAGGCTTCTTTGATTTCCACAAATGTCCAAGTAGACAAAGGCCATGTATATGACCACATACAGCTTGTGTGTGGCTGTGTATATTCAAGATTTCAATTTATGGAAACCTTTAAAATGAGATTGGCAGGAATTCTTGTGTTCTAAAGGATTTATGATTTCATTGATATGGTATTACTTTCATCAATGCAGACTATAATGCTTCTTATAAGCTTGTGCATCTCTTTGACACATTTATGTCTTCCCAAAAGCTATCCCCAAGGATAATTTATCCTATCCAACATACTGGGAGACTTTCTTAGTTTCTTATGACATCAGGAGGACATCTGTGAAGTTTGTGACATAATAAACCTATCTTTTTGGCCATTTTTTTTTGATATATCTAGGAGTTCCACTCATACTTAAGACTAAGGGGGACACCTTGTTTTAGTATCACCTCCCTTCCCTAAACCTTGATACTGAAGACTACCACTGTGAGACTGTCACATCAAAAGGGAAGATGCTTGTATATGGGGAATTAGCATTGGACTACCTTAACAGTTGAATTAAGACAAACTTTTTTTCCCACTCTTCAGATTGCCTTGGAATTTCCTTATAGATTTTGGGACAGTAAGATTCAAGGCGCTGATTTTTTTGGCCATGTTCCTCCTTGTTCCAGCAAACGTGGACTCTTTGCTGTATTTTATGATATGGATCCTCAGGTAAGAGTTTCATGTAATGTGGTTTTCCAACCTAGGATTTGATTACTGCCCATATGCCAAGCCCAAACACTATTTATGTAAAAAAAGAACCATTACTTAGGTATTTACATCCTAAGGGGAAATCTATTTCTTTATGGGAAAGGAGCTCTAACATTCAGCCTAATTTTCCTAGAGTGTTAAGATTCTCACTCAAAGTGAATATGAGAATGTTGGGAACAGTATGTATTTATTTCAGGTCAATTAGGAATTACTTGTTAAAATACTGCCATGGTGCTCAAATCATTGGTACTTTAAACATCCACAAGGGTACTCAGTGAGCTGGTCCAAAATACAATAATCTTGTCTAGGTAAGATTTTGACTGGCGGGTTAAAAAGGAACGTTGGTATTAGGAAGGGTGGATGGGAGAACATAAAGTGACCCATGTTGAATAAAGGCTTTGCTTATCTTTGCAGATGCCTAAATAGGAGTGAAATTGGGTAAAAGAATGGATTAGCTAGTGGAAAAAAGCAGGAAAAGTAATTTTGAGGGAAGGAAAAACCCTTATATGGGGGAAAAAAACCCCTTTGTCAGCTTGGAATAGCAAGTGAGAAAGAAGATGCTTAGTTTTTGAAAACAAATTTTCTGGTATTTTTTAGGGTAAATATAGTGTTTTGATGTCAGTCATTACTGGAGAGGCTGTAGCATCCATTAAGAACCTGGATGACAAACAAGTCCTACAACAGTGCATGGCCGCACTCCGAGAACTATTCAAAGAGCAGGTAAGACTTTAAAATGAGAAAGACATGGCATCTACTAATTTGTTATTCCTTGTAGGACTAAAACTGATTAGCAAGGATGAGAATGAAGAGTATTTTTCATGCATTTATTCTTCACTGTTTTCCTAAATTATACTTTTCTTTTCGCTACCTGATGTTGGCTAGAAATTGGTGATTCACCCTGTTGTATCCCTCCTTTTCTGTGGTTATCTTTGGGCTTTCTTCTGTCTAAAATTTGAAGGCTCCAACATGTCACTTTGTATTAAGGATTATATACAATTCTTCAAACTTGAGCAAACTTAGAGTCATGGTTTCCTTTAAAAGGATGTGGTCTACAGCATTATAGTAATCATAGGTTAACCTTCCAATTTAAAAGGGACCTTCGATATTGTCTTGGCCACCCATCTCATTTTACTCTTAACGAGAACTGAGACGCAGATGGGAAATGACTTGCTTCAGGTTGCATAGGTAGCAAAGTAGTAGAACCAGGATTTCAACCCAGGTCTTCTGATGCCAATTTTAGTGCCTTCTGCCATGTGATTTGCACTAATATCAGGTATATCATTTGCCCCCTAAAAAGAATGCAATTTCACCACCTCCAGAAAGCCTAAAGTGATGTATACATTTCAACTGAATACAGTTTTCAGGAGATGCATAGATGTCAAAATCAATATTTATCTTAACATATGAGGTAGCCATGAAAATGTAAAGTGATTTATCTGCGGTCACATGAGTTACAGATAGAATCCAGCTGTGAGTGATGCCTTTGCAGATATATTTCTTATATTAGAACTTCTTGACAGTTACTAAGTCTTGAATTTTCTGCATCCATAGCATCTCTTGCATCCTTCCCCTTCTCTCCAGTTACATGGCCACAACCTAGTTCAAACCTTCACCAGCTTTTTAACTGAACTGGAGCAATTGCCTCCTGATTTGGACTCCTCATTCCCTTCTCTTCCTTCTCCAAGTCATCCTTCTTGCAAATTTATTATTCTTAAAGCACAGGCCCATAGCAATTCTTTGCTAAAATAGTTCCTGTGGCTCTGTATTGTCTCTAGGCTAAAATAAAAAGACCTTTGTCATTTAAACTTCAGTCTGGTTCCAACTTACCTTTCAAGACTTTTCCCCTCATTACTCTTCTTCACCTATTTTGCATTGTAGCTGTCTATTCCTCTTATCGCTTCATCTTCTGCCTTGGTGCCATTTTTTAGGTTTTTTCCCATGCCTGGAATGTGCATACCTTCCTCACCACCATTTGTTGGAATCCCCAGATGCTTCAAGGTTCCCGTCAGGTGTCTCTTCTTATGGGAGGCCTTTATTGACACCTCCTCCCCTTGTCAGTGCACTCCTCCAAATACTTTGTATTAACTTTTCTATGTACATGTCATACATCTCCACTCCCTCACCTCCTGCCAACAGAACATAAGCTTTTTGAGGGCAGGTCTGAATCCTTTTCCATCCTTTATATCTCTAGCACCTAGCTAAGTGCCTCCTAATACTTACTGAGTTTTTGCATTTTCTCCAAGTGTTCCCTAACTTAGAAATGGGTTTTCCAAAAGTTCTAAGTTGTTTAGAATTTCAAATTTTTTTCCATGGGAAACACTGTTACAGAGCATGGTTAGGTTTGCAGGCTAGCCCACAAAAGCCTTTTCAAAAAGCCCCCCTCATGTACATAAAGTATAACACTAGTCATAAAATTTAAAGTTAGAAGGGACAGTGGAGGTCTAGTCCAATTCTTAAGTTTATATGAGGAAACACTCTTAGGCAAATGATTTGTCCAAAATCACATAGTAGCAGGGTCAAGATTAGACCATTGGCCACTAAACTTCTCATGTGGTAGCTTTTCTAATAGTATTTTATCATCTCACCATCCTTTATAAGATTTCTATAGGAAAAAAATGCATCCAAAAATTCTAATTTAGGATGTCTGGAAGCCTGTCCCTTCAACCCCCTCTACCTTCTTTCCCTTTACAAGCTTGTAAAAACTGAAACTCTCCCATTTCCAAGTGGTGACTCTCATCCTGGGACAGGTTCTGATATGGTTGGACATAGAAGGGATGGGAATTTGTTAACTGTCTTTAGATGTTTACAACTTTTCCCTAGAACTTTCTTCAGTATCCACTGATGTAGTGAGTTAAAAATTGAATACCATGGGAAAGTGGGGAAGAGAATAAGCATTTATATAGTATCTACTATGTGCCAGGCACTATGCTAAGAGGAAAGAAGGAAGGACTTTTTATTAAGTGTACCAGACACTGAGTTAGCACTTTGAAGGTATTTCCTCATTTGACCCTCACAACTGAGAAGTAGGAGCTGTTATCCCCATTTTACAATTGAGGAAACTGAGGTAAGCAAAAATTAAGTGCCTTAGCCAAGGCACACAGCTAGTAATTATTTGCAGCTGGATTTGAACTCAATTCTTCCAGATGCACCACCTAACTGCTTCTGTATTGGAAAACACTGGATTCAGAATTGGCCCACCCAGGCTGGAGCCCCACCTGCCAGGATCTAATACTTGCTGTAAGATTTTAGGCAAGACATTTAACCTTTTACCCTCACTTTTTTTAAGAATGGGGGTGATCATAGTTGCACTTTCTACCTGTATCATAGGATGATCATGAGGAAACTGCCTTGTAAACAGTTACGAAGATTTTACACATCCTCATTTTCCTGTTCTGGGAGAGCCCATAGGATAAGGCTTAGGGACTGAACTTGTCCTATCACTGATAAAGAGGGAATTGTCAGATGAGGAAATTCCCATATCTACCTCTGAGGCAAGTTAGCCCTTTCTCTGAAACTTCTAATCATGAGACAGTTGTACTGAGCGCATTTAGTGATGTGCTCAGGGTCACAGCCATTACATGTCAGAGGTGAGACTGGACCCTGATCTTTCTAGCTTTGAGGATAACTCACTGTTCAATATGCTGGTAGATTTGTAGATTATTGTTTAATTAAAAACCAATTATTTACAAGACTGTCTTTGCTTATAACTGACTCCAAAGAACTGTGTGAAGTATTTTGTCTAATTAGACTTTTTCCCCACTCAATACCTATTTTACTTTTTTTTCCTAACTCACTTCCCATTACTGTCTAGTTTCCAAACAGCACTTTTTTGCAACTCAAGTCCCTGAGTCAAGACTGTAAGATTCTTAGCTTCAGGAGGGCAGACTAAGGTTTAACTATAAAGAAACTAATGTCTCTCCCTCCATGCCCCCCAGTATTATATTTCAACTCCAGCTGTATGACTTTTTTATTTAAATTTCTGATCAACACAGGAAATACCAGACCCAGTAAATTTCTTTGTTACTCGGTGGAACACAGAGCCATGGATCCAAATGGCATATAGTTTTGTGAAGACAGGTGGAAGTGGTGAAGCTTATGACATCCTAGCAGAAGACATACAAGGAACTATTTTTTTTGCTGGTGAGGTATGTGACTCGATTCCCCAACCTCCAAACACATTTATTTGTTGTTAATAAAATGCCCTGTGGGCCTCCCTAGGAACAGGAAACAATAAGTAGGGATAAGTACCCTATACATTTGTGATAACATCTAGAAAAATTATCTTTTAACTATTCAAGTATTCATGTTCATACTGTATGTGGCTGGATATTCACATTCACACAGTAATCTTGGTATTTTCTAGTACAAGAATATCCCGTCTAGTATTGCTAATTGGTTCAACAAAAATAACTGTATAAGGAGAAACTGCCTTGCAGAGGGCTGCTGTACCATGATGGTAAATTGGTGGTGGTCAGTTCATAGTGTTGACTGTAAATGAGATTTATAATGGGGTTTGGCTATCATCTTATGGAAACATGATTGTAAAACGTTGCTGGTTGGAAAATGACTTTATGTGGTATATGTCTAGAGTAAAGTTCCATTTAAGCTTTGCCAAATTGTTCTTCATCTTTTTCCTTATTTTGTGAGAGCATGTGTAACTGTAATTTTGCAGCATGTTTTACATTTTTACCTCAGATTCTTTTATCTGATCTCATTCTCTTTGTTACAGGCAACAAATAGGCACTTTCCACAAACAGTCACAGGGGCATACTTGAGTGGTGTACGAGAAGCAAGCAAGATAGCAGCATTTTAATTCTAATTTTCTCTGGACCCAGCTTTCTCCCAAGGGAAAAACATTGCAAACAAAGATGGACACTTTCTCACTTAAAACTTTTTGGATACCAGAAATTGAAATATTTCTATTGTGACGTATTGATGTATATTGTTTAGCACTAAATATGGAAGCACTAGCCACAGAAAATGACTGTTAGCACTTAATATTTGACTTTATTTTCCTCTTAACTAGCTCACAATATGCCTGTAGCACTTTGTGTTTCAAACAGTAAGGCTATGGACATTGAATGACCTTGTTGTGTCTTTAAAGTAAGGTTCATGGTTGGAGACTTACTTCAATTTGTATTCCAACCAGCTTGTCACCTTCAAAAGGTGAAAAGTTAAAGGAATCATTGAACAACCTAGATGTAGCCATGAATCTAAATCATGAAAATTCATCCTCTTTACCACACGAGCCTTAAGACTTTTGTATCTCCCTATAATTTTATTTACAGCTTAGATAACAAAGACTAGCATTATGCAGATCTTTGCTTTGATCAAGGATAAGCTGAATTGAGAACTATTTTTTTGTACTGTACATATTTCTTCCTGGTGGCCATTTGGAGGGTATTTAAATTTTAGAAATCTTTTATGATAAAACATTTTCAATTTGTTCAGTCACATTTGCAAGAGACAAAAGTAATCTCTTCTGAAGAACAAATTTCTCAAACTATCGAATGCTTAGGAAATTAGCCTGAATAACTGAGAATATAATAAACTATTTAGTTTTTGTATCAAAGTGGCATTAAAAAGGCTCTTTTTTTGAAGCCAAACTTTATGGTTAATATACTTGAAATATCCTTAAGTATGGCAATCACTATTAAAGATTTGAGAAGATAATTTTATAAAGCTTAGAAAAGATTTTTGCTAGAAATAAGACACAAATAACTGGAATATATCTTCTAATAGATCTCTTCAAAATATTCCATAGGCAGGTCCAGTGGAAAATTAAAAAAAAAACGTCAAATTTTCCTAATCTTCCTCCACCACATTTTAGATTAATCCTATCACCCACACCCAGACCTTCCCCCCCCCCCCGCCCCCGCACCATACCCCTCCCAACCCCACCCTTTACAAACACAAATACTTATTTTTATTATAATGTTACAAAAAACATTTTCAGGTTTACCTTGTAAAGAGACCCAATGAAGAAAAGCTACTTTGTGTTATTTGTTTCAGTACAAACACAATTTAATCACAATCTCTAATATAAATGTCTTGGAATATGGATAACTAGATTTTTTTTTCTAATCCAAATATGGCAATTTAACCTGCTTTTTGATGATTTAAAACTTTAATCTTAATGATATAACCTAAACATTTCTGTTTATCATTCAGAAGTCAACTATGATTACTTCCATCGTTAGTTCTGTTTATCTGTGAGAACATTGGTACTAGTTGGAATATTACATTTTAAACTATTGAGCATATTAAAATAGTGTACATACACATACACACACAACACAACTAAATTATTGTCATTATATGAGGACATTTAAAAATTATACTTTAAAGTTGTGGGGACAAACATACCTGAATGGAAAATTCTAGTAAATGTTTATATTTTAAAACACTTAATGTTTCAGAAACTAGTAGGCTCTGGTTTGAGGCTTTTGTTATTTAACAGGCCACAATATTTTTTTTCTCAGTTTTGGGAGCTAATGTTGTGCATGTTTTTCCATTTTGTCTACAAAAACTTGTAAATATGCAATGAATGTTTTTTTTTAAAGTATATTGTTTGAATGCAGAGCATATCTTGTTGTGTGACTGTTAAAGATGCCTAATAAAACTGGAAATATCTGCTTTTTTTTTTGCAAAACGTCTTTCTAATCAATGTTCAAACCATTAAGGCTAGATGGATTTATACTTTTAATACCAGCCTTCCACGAGTTTAAATATTTTAAACCCCTCTTACCAATATAGGAATCTATCCTTTTTTACTGCTCTTCACTAGGCTGATAACAGTTAAAATGCATTTACAAAACACTTCCATGAAAACCCTATATAAAGGATCTGTGATTTCAAGACTGAAAGCTGGACTGAACATAATTTTTTAAGAGTTGATATGTCCACAAAAATCTACAGCTCCAATTATAAGCCTTTTAGAACTTAGGCTGGTTCTCAGACAACAATCTATCATTGTATCCCTGAACCCTTTCTACCTGAGTTCTGCAGTAACTTTCAAGGTCTCAGGGTTAAGATCCCATGCCACATTTAAGTACTAGATTAGCACTTTACTGGAGAAAAGTTGGAGTGAACAAGTTGACCTAAAAAAATAAAAGTGTAAGCCTTGATTCAAAGTATAAATTAAAATATAAACGTATAGTATGATCTTATAAAAACGTCAGGAGTGCAACAGCTTAGAAAGAACTGAGTGGTGAGGAAAGGTAAGGACAGCAAAAAGCATCGTTTTTGCTATACTTGAGATAAGAGGACCTAAAATGGGATATGATGGACTGAAGCTTAGTAAGAGAAGGCAGAGATGTTCAACCTATTTTTTTCCTACCAAGGAAAATGTTCTTTGCACTGGAAAAAAACAGAACAAAAATGTGTAATAGAGGATTTTGATAACCAAGAGTAAGAAAGCGAGCTGCACTTAATGAGGTCAAATCACTAATACCAAGTAGACAGTATTCTCGGGTGATAACAGGAGATTATTAATTATAATTAGTTATAACATTACTATATATGTAAATTATTATTATAACTAGCCCACTGTTGGTGATTTTTGAAAGACTGGTGAATGATAAATGTAGGGCTGAATTACAAAGGGACAAGTCCTAATTTTAAAAAAGCAAAACTGAAATTGTAAACTATGGGTCCAGGAACTTGGTCTTCAATTTCTGGTAAAATTTTAGAATGTTTTCAAAGGATAGTGAACATCTGGAAAAAAGAAGTAATGGTCACAAAGCCAATATAATAATAGCATTTATATGTGGCTACATAGGTCTATTAAGTTTTGCAAAAAGCTTTTCAAGTACCTCACTTTGTGTCTTCACAACTGGGAAGTAGTTACAATTATCCCCATTTTACTATGAGAAAACAGATTAAGGGACCTGCCCAGGGTCACAGAGAAAAAGTACCTGAGGCAGGATTTGAACTCCTGTCTTTCATAGTCCTAAGCACAGATACTCTTTTTCTACTGCATCACTTACTTAGCTGTCTAGTATAACTTCATCATGACCAAGTTATACAGACTAACCGCGTGCTCTTTAGAAAGTTATTACGCTGACAGTTCAGAGGAATGCATTCTTTATTCCACTGTGTGTCCATGCATATAAACTGCTTAGATTTTAGCAAAGTATTTCACAAAACCATGCTACTGTTATGGACAAGATGTAAAGACAAGGACTAGAAAATGGTCTCTAAAGTGGGTGATCGTGACATGATCTGAAGCAGTGTGCTCAGCCATTCACAAGAAGGTAAAGTGGGTTGCATCTCACCTTAATGGGCAGGAACAGAACTTCAATACAGTTTCATCTACTTATCATTCATGACTGCCCAACCCCTTTCCCCTACGCCTCTTTCCTTCACTGTTCCTAGACAGGTTCCTAGACAGGGCACCCTCAGTAGCCTGCCCAGGTCCACTGAGGAACCCACTCCCTGGGCCCCAGATAATCTCATGGTTGCTCCAGAAGCCCCTCAAAAAGTGAGCCGCACACTCAATGGAATGACTAATGGGAGCTACTTCCCTCTCCCTATCTTTTGCATTTTGAGTGGGACGGTCACATGAGCAAATTTGGAGAGACCGTGACCTGCACTGCAGATTTCATCTCTTTCTCCAAACCCACTCCTAAACATGCCTACTTCTGCTGTGTGTCATCAGTCTTCCAGTCATCTAGATTCCCAATCTCAGTGTCATACATATCACCTCTAGAGCACTCAGATCCCATCTGAGAACTAGACAATCTGAGTATCATAAAGTGCCATGCCTCACTCAACCTTACTGCCAATGGCCCTTTCTCCTCTCTGCCCTAAACCTAAAATCTGGACTTCCTCCTTCCCTAAAGTGGTAGGCCAGCTCCCTTCAGGTCCTCCTCATCCTATGGAGTGCTTGTGGCTCCTCACTCCTTGGATGAGTAAGGAATCATCAACTATAAACCTTCCAGTAAGTGAATAATCACCAGTCTTTCCCATCTGTCTTACACCCATGCCCTCCAGAACTCCTGACACTTTGCTGCTTGACTTACTATCTACACCTCCATTGAATGCTTAGAACTACTTATCCATCCTTCAGTTGAATCCTCCTATGTGTTTTCTTCCTCAATTAAAATGTGAACTCCTTGGAGATTAATGACTCATTTTTCTGTTTGTATCCTCAACTCTATGTATAATGCTGGTACATAATGCATAACAAATGCTTTTTTATTCATTCACTCAGCCTCAATACTTCACCTTTTACTCATCCCACACTGGCAGTTGCCAAATCCTGTCCTATCTCCACATCTCAAATATGGCCCCCTCTCCCTACTCACATAGCTAACACCTTAATTCACAAGTCTGTCACACCTCTACTCAAACTCACACTGCTCTGACTCTAGAGTCAAATATAAAATCCTGTCTGGCATTTAAAGTGCTTCACAACTCAACCCCAACCTATTTCTCCAACCTTATTAAATATTACCTGGCAGAGTTACAAAATTGGTATTAAAACCCAAAGAATCAAACTTTTAAGCTCATGTTTAATGCTTTTTCTACTTTATCATGTTACTTCTGGGGCTACCATCTCCAGGAGACTGGTTAAAATGCACAAAGATCCTCTAGCTCATTCAAATGCTCATCATTTCAAGAAAACTTTTGGAAACAACTTCTTTGAAGTTTTAGTCACTTTCCTGTAAGATGTATCTTCATGAACGTCTTGGGAGACATCAAGAAGTTTTTTAGTTCAACTCTTCCCAAACTACTGCACAGCCAAAATAGCCTTCTTGCTGTTCTTCATTCATATAAAAATGTAATTAACACACTCAAAAACACAAAGAGGAAATTAAAGTATGATACCATCCTGTGAATAGAATGATATAAAAAAGAAATGATTTATACTGAAAACATACTGAGTTGAAACAATTCAAACTTGTATGTTTCGTTTGGTGTAAATGTCTGTACAATACAAGCAGTGACTCCTGCATGAAAAGCTGTTATGTTCACTGTTATTATCAATGTAATTGTTGTATTGTATGTCATCTTTCAATAAAAAATATCTTTAAAATATTCAGATACCTGGCTAACTACACTGATCAAATTAACTGAATAATGACTACCAGTTGTTATTTATATAAGCCTGCTCCATTCCCCCAACACAACACATATATAGCAATTTAAAAAAAATAATTTGGTCTATTATACAGTACATGACTGCTATCTTCAAATCCCTAGAGGAATTAAAAGCAAAGGGAGAATTACAGAAGCAAAATTAGGGTGCACATACCAGGGATCCACCTTATGCCTATTTTCTACTTCGGTATATACTTAACAATTACACAAGCCCCAAATATTTTAAAGAATATTCCCTTGGAACCCAATTATTTCTGGTAATTATTAATATAAAGAACAGAGTACCTAGCTTCTGGGGTAAGAACTCACTGTTCGACAAAAACTGCTGGGAAAACTGGTTAACAGTGTGTCAGAAATTAGGCATAGACCCATGCCTGACACCGTACACAAGAATAAAGTCCAAATGGGTACATGATTCAGGAATAAAGATTGATACCATGAATAAACTGGAGGAGCAAGGAATAGTGTATTTATCAGATTTATGGAGAAGGGAAGAAGTTTTTACTAAAGAAGTGATAGAAAGCATGATGAAACGCAAGATGGATAATTTTGATTACATTAAACTGAAAAGTTTAACCAAACCCAATGCAACCAAAATGCAGAGGGGATGTAGTAAATTGGGAAAAAATTTTTACGGCTAAGCTCGGGGATGAAGGCCTCATTTCTAGAATATATAGAGAAATGACTCAAATGTATAACCATACAAGTCATTCCCCAATTGATAAATGGTCAAAGGATATGAACAGGCAATTTTCAGAGGAAGAAAATTAAAGATATCTATAATCATATGAAAAAGTGCTCTAAATCACTGATAAGGGAGATGCGAATCAAAACAACTCTGAGGTACCACATCACATCTATAAGATTGGCAAATATGACAGAACAAGAAAATGATAAATGCTGGAGAGGATGTGGGAGAGTTGGAACACTAATTCATTGTTGGTGGAGCTGTGAGATCATCCAACCATTCTGGAGAGCAATTTGGAACTATGCCCAAAGGGCTACAAAAATGTGCATACCCTTTGACCCAGCAATATCGCTTCTAGGACTGTAACCCCAAGAGATCATAAAAATGGGAAAGGGTTCCACATGTACAAAAATATTTATAGCAGCACTCTTTGTGGTAGCCAAAAACTGGAAATCAAGGGGATGCCCTTCAATTGGGGAATGGTTGAATAAATTATGGTATATGAATGTACTGGAGTACTACTGCGCTATAAGAAATGATGAACAAGAAGACTTCAGGAAGGACTTACATGATCTGATGCTGAGTGAAAGGAGCACAACCAGGAGAACTTTGTGCACAGCAATGACCACAGTGTGTGAGAGTTTTTTTCTGGTAGACTTGGAACTTCATAATAAGCAAGAGCTTACTAAAAAAAATAAAAAATAAAAAATATCCCAATGGTGGTTTTCTAAGGCAAAATGCCTTCCACACTCAGAGAAATATGGAAGTCATTTGCAGAATGTAGCAGATCATGTTTGTGTGTGTGTGTGTTTTAGTGTATTGTGTTTTGATTTGTTATATGATTTCTTCCATTTATTTTTGTGCGAATATATAGCATGACTATAGGTGAAAACATGTTCAGTAGGAAAGTACATGTAGAACCTATACAGAATTGTATGCTGTCGTGGGGAGGGAGGGGGGTAGTGGGTGGAAGGTGTGGTGGGGATAAAATCTTAATTTTAAGGAAGTGATTGTAGAACATTAAAAAAAAGAAAGAAAGAACAGAGTACCAAAGTTGACATCTCTAAACCCCTGAGGCAGGAGAGACCAGTGAAATCTACCAGTAAGTACATCATTACTGGAAACATTTTGGCCTATGATGGCTTGTCCTGTTCATTCCAATTTCAGGCTAACAGCCCAGTTCCACATTTAAGTTTATGACATTCTGCATCATAATTTATCTTTACCTCACTATTAAATGGAAGCTTCATCATGGTGTAGAAATGCTCCTTGGTTCGTGAACACAATGCCAGCAGAATCTAAATTCTGGAAGGTCCTACCAATCAAATGATCATTCACAGAACATTTATTAGGCAAGGGCTATGTGCCAGGCCCTGCTCTAAGTGATGGGGCAACAAAGACCAAAGCGAAAGGCCTTCTCCTCAAGGAATTTGCATTCTAATAAAGCAGACAACATGTAAATACATGTGGAGAGGGCACTAGCAGCTTAAGGGGACAGGAAAGGCTTCAGTTAAAAGATGACACCTGAATCTTGAAGGAAACCGAGGACTCCACGAGGCAGAGATAAGGAGGGAGTGCATTCCAGACATGGGGGAAGAGTCAGTGCAATGGCCCGGAAAATGGTTATTTGCATACAAAGAGGAACAAGTAGGCTGGACTGCAAAATGCACAGAGAGGAAGACTGGAAAGTTTGAAAGAATACAGATTGTTAAGACATTTAATGCTAAACAGAGGAGTTTTTATGTTTAATCCTAAAGATAACAGAGTCATTGGAAACTACTGAATGGGAATGTTACATGATCTAATTCAGACTTTAGGAAAATCACTTTGGCAATTATGTAGTAGACTGGAGTGGGGAGAAACAAGGCAATTAGAAGTGAGATTGGAAGTCAGACTGCATCAGTGTCATCATTATTTGGGTAGTTTGAAAGAAAGGCAAGGGCTGAGCTGAGTATGATCATAAAGCTCTAAATACCAATAAAAGAGTAAAAGAACAGGATTGAACTGGTTCACAAAAAGGTTAAGAGTGGGAAGGGAGGAGAGTGACACCAAAACAGGAGTGATGGCCTGGAAAAGTACTGAGGAGGAAAGATTGCTAATTGTGGGGAAAATGAATACATTTGCAAGAATTTAAGACAGGAGAAATGTAGCGATTATGATCAGATAAAGGAAAGATATACTCCTCAATTCCTAATGTGGAACACTTGTGGGCGGCTTGTATGTAAAAATATTAAAAGAATTTCATACACAAACCTTTAAAGTTAAGTGCACTAAGCGCTACAACTCTCTATAGAGATTACCTTATATAAAGAAATGTAAGATTACAGATATTATGAAATTTGTTATTCTCCAGCAAACCCTTGATTAATCAAATAATCCCCTTTCATTTCAAATTATTAAAAAGTCTTCCTAAAATATAACCTAAGTACAATATACTAAATAACTTTATCTCTGAGTCATTATTTTAAATATTATCATTGTAGACACAGAAGGCTGAGACTGGGTTGAATCCATATTGGTCCCTGAAAGCAAATTTTGTTATGGAAGCTCCTAAGGGTTAAAATAGCATTGCAACTTTTTCCTAAAAATAGGAAAGAAGGTAAGTAATTGAGGGTTTTGATGAGAATTTTTTTTTAAAAAAGGCTAAAGCCTTTTATATTTACTAAAAACACAAAGGAATAAGTTTTATTCAGTATAATCCCTACAATTAGTTTCCCCAAAAGACAACAAGAAACAGAGTATAAAAATCAAATGCAAAAGACCAAATATAACATTCAGTACTCACAATTTTAATTTTTTTCACTTACAAGTTTCAAAGGGGAAAAAAGTGAAATTTTATTTTAAAATTGGAAGTCAGTTTTGGGATTTGCTTTAAGGTCAGTTCAAAGTAGCTTATTCCAGTCACCTGAATTAATAAGCATACCCTAAAGTTCTAATAATTTTCATCCAAGAAAAAAGTCAAACATAACTTCCTATTAAAAGGAAACACAAGTGCCGGTATGCCACATGGAAAACATCATTCAAACTCAACATTTCAGTAATTTACATTGTCCCCTGAGGCAAAGACAATGAAATGTTTCTTGTTCAAATGCTTCAAAGATCAAATGTTTCCCATTAATAAATCAAAATTGTTTCAGAATTAGATACAAGTTCATATGGCAAAATGATTTAAGATATCTTCTATAAAATAAAATGTGTTATTTTAGTCTCATGAAGAATCACCTGCAGGTGAAATGGTTTCTTCTGTTGAGATCAACTAACATCTTGATTGGCCAAAAATTTCATATTCCAACAGCCCTGATGTGACATATCTATCCATTACTGTGAAAATAAATGTACCATTGGCTTTTTTGAGCAATACTTTTAGTCACAGGGGTCTGCTGTTGACAAATACTATGTAACTACATTATCTTCATTTGGCATTTGTTTTACTTCTACATCATTACTACAAAAGTAGTCTGTTTCCTGTGAAGAGTAATATATTTTATGTGGGCAAAAATCAGTTAAATGGAACTGAGTTCAAGTTTATTATGAGCTACAGGTAGTTATACTCATCTGAGCTTTTCTTCAAAGTTTCTGAAGCAGTTTTGATTTATATATGTGCTAAAGTTAATCCTTGAAATATAAAATGCATTTGCAGTCATATTGTATAGCTAGCTACGGGCGGATTATACTTCCTAAGCAAAACAGGACCTAAGTGGAAAAGAATGAGTAAACTACTCCTTTAGCATTATCTTTATAACTTCCACTTCTACTGCTTCATCACAGCCTTCTGGCAAAACACTGACACTTCATGTTATAATTCTAAAGATACAGAGATTTAAAAATTGATTTGCACAAAGAAATATGAAAACCTTATATACAACAAATCTGTTTTTTAAAAGTACAAAAATAACATCTATGCCAATTGTTTTATCATGCTGATAATTTGCAGTACATGTTAAGAGACAGTTCAGATTTAGTCACCCAAATATTTATAGCATGTATACTGCATATCCTGAATATAATGAACACACTACCCTAAGTTTAGATTATTAGTTAGAATGTGTATTCAAAATATTTTCTATACCAAATACTGCAATAACCTAAACTCTGCATATATAAGATGCCAATAGTTACAACTTTTGTTCTACTTGATTATTAAAAGCATTTCATTAGCAAGCTATTAACATTAAGCACACTAAAAGCTACAACAGTCCAAGTCCATTACCTTATATAAAGAAATCCAAAATGTACAAAATACACAACTATAAAAAAAGCAGGGAACATTCATTGCCATGCAAAAATCTTAACTAATAAAACTGCATAGAAATGCAATTTAAAAGGGTGAACTCAAACAAATTTTTACATAACACTTATGACACGAAGTCAGCAGTTAATTCTGCTTAACACAATGCTTAACCAACAAAGATTTAGAAAAGGAAATACATTCTTTTTGCTGGTGTTTATCAGATCTTTGAATTCACGGGAACAATCCAAATCAGCAGCCTTTATAAATTATCTGTCTCATGAAATTAACTGAAATGAAAAAGAAACATATCAGATTCCTATACCCAGAATTTGGTATCCTGAGTACATTTTATCAAGTTCCTTTTTAGGACATGTGTGTGTGTGTGTGTGTGTGTGTCTGTATGTCTCTCAATGTGTATGCTTTTTGCAGAGACCACGTGTGACCTTCTAGATCAACTGGATTCAGTCAAAGGGATGTACCACATGTCAACCTTCAGACCCACCCCTGCAGGGGTCGAGAGAAGAAGAGTAATGGATAATACACTGTCAGAAGGGAAGAAGTGTGTTCTAAGAACCCAGTTAAGAGTCACCTTAGTAAAAAGATATGTGTTACAATAGGAAGGAGAACTCTTAATGGCAGCATATAATGGGTCATTTCCTCACATGTTCAAGTGTTTATGTATGCACTAGGGACAAAAACATACCATATATTCTACTTATTCTAAAGGAAAAAACCACAACGATACAGTACAAGAGAACAGCAAGTGTGCGGAATGACAATGGAACTATTGGCCAAGAGGTCCTCTGAGTCATAGTCGTAGTTGTTGCAAGCTTTCTTTATCCCTCATCTGTTAAAGGGTGATGTTAATAACTTGCTCAGCTCAGAGAATTAATGGAAATAGGAATGGATGAGAAAATACTTTGAGAAGCATTAAGGCAAGATGAGTGTTCTAGTTATATAAAATGTAATCAAACTTGGCAAAAATGAAAAATTTACCTCTTTAACAGTCTTTTTAATGAAATCTTTTCTTTCAGACAAATCATAAGCAGGATAGTTTTCATACACCTATGGAAGGCAAAAAAGAAAAAAGAATAAGACTACATCATTAAAATATCTATTTCGTATCTTCGTGTAAGACAGATTAGCAATTCACTAGACACAAGTATTGATAAATGCATGGTAAAGATTAAGAAATTTTAATATTATTCATGTCCTCTCTTCTAGCATAATAAATTTATAATCCTTACTACTAAAACTATGATTTTGCATTTAAATTAATATCTAATAATGTGTGTGTCCTAAAGAGTTTTACTACTATGCAGATTAGATACTACAGACTGTTAATTGTCACTCTTATTTTCTCTTATAAATGCCTTGTTACTTCTTTATCTACATCACAAACAGAAACCATTATCTTAAAAAAACTACAGAATGCATTTTGCCAATATGTTTATTTCTCTTGATGAAAGATAAACCTGAAAATGCGTTAATCTTGCTATAATTACAATTTACTGTCTAGAATATAATGTAGGCCCACATTGAACCATATTCTTAGGGGCTCCGGTTAGCCAAAGTATTAAAATTTTATTTAGTATAAGGCAATACTGAAGTTGGGCAGCTAGGTGGTAGTAGAAAGGGTACTGGTTTGGAAGTCAGGAAGACCTGAGTTCAAAACTGACCTCAATCATTTAGTAACTCCTTGACACTGGGCAAGTCTTGTGACCTTATTTGCCTTAGTTTCTTCCTCTGTAAAATGACCTGGAACAGGAAATGACAAACTACTCCAGTATCTTTGCCAAGAAAACGGAAAACCCCAGAGTCAGCCACAACTTAAATGACTGAACAATCTCCATCTGAGGACCAATTTAACAGTTTGATACAGTGTAGCTAGCATCACCAGGCAATAAAAGCTATTTGCTGAAAGTGAATTTATTAGAAAACAGGAGCAGTATACTCTTGAAGTACCAACATAATTTTTATCACTTTAAATGGAAATCTTTCTAAAGCAGTCTGACTCTTGATCCCATTTAGGTTTTCTTGTCAAAGATATTGGGGTGATTTTGCCATTTCCTTCTTTAGCTCATTTTACAGACAAGGAGACTGAAGAAGAGTTAAATGACTTGCCCAGGGTCACACAGCTAGTAACTGTCAGAGGATAAAATTTTAACTCAAGTCTTCCTGATTCCAGTTCCAGCACTCTATCTACTGTACCACTCAGCTGCCCGTAAAACAGATTACAAGCTTGCAAAAACAAAAAAGTGACAATGCACTATAGTATCTAACAGTGGACTTAGGATCCTGAGACCTGGGACTTCTTTCTAGCTCTGCTACAAATTAGTTATGTGAACTTGGACAAACGACCTATCTCTTTGAACTTATAAAATGAGGAATTTAGATTTGATTATCTCTTACTTCCCCTTGAGGCCTAAAATACAACAATATGCTCAATATAATCTTTTCCAATGATCCATGAACATTAGTTATTGTACATACTCTATCTGCCCTTACATGTCCCTTGGATTTTGAACCTTTTTTTCAATTCATTGATTTAAAAAAATATATCCTTTTCTGTGAAGTCGTCATTTCTTACTGCTATCTATTAGTCAACCTAATAAAAGGAAGCTTGGTATAGTGCAAAGTGTCTTGGATGTGTAATCAGACACCTGGTTATCTTTATTGACTTAGGCATTTACTGACCTGTGTATCCCTGGGCGAGTAATTTTACCTTGTATGGTATCGTGTTCATCTACAAGATGACAGGTGGTTTAGATGATTGTGAACGTTCGTTCCAGTTCTAAACCTATGTTTCTATAAACCTGCCACTAAGAGAACCTCATCCTTTTCTGAGATACTGCTCTTAATCGGCTGTGAATGAATGAGCATTTCTTAAGCTTTCATTATGTGTGGCCAACATCTCTGTGCTATATGCACCATCAGGCTTGCTCTTTGTTACTTTGTGATTACTCTGTGCCAGGTACTGTGCAACTCGTGTAAATAGAAGAATCTCAGCCTAAAGGGAGATGCAACACCAGCCTCTTGCAGCAGGTGAAATGTGAGCTAATTCTAGAAGCAAACTAGAAGATAAAGATGTGGAACATCATTCCAAGAGGTGGGAAAAGCTAAGTCTTGTAGGGGGATCCCTAAGTAAGCTACTGTAACTGAACTGTAAGGTATGTACAAGGGAGTAAAGTAGGAGAGAGAGCAAGCAAAGCCAGAAAACTTTATATAGAACCTGAGAGCACAGATACTGTGTCAAATGTGGATGAGGCTAAAAAGAGAAACAAAAAAATCACAATATGATACTATACCAGAGACTGTGTGGCCAGTTGGAGAACATATGGACAATGCTTCCCTTTAGGGAATACAAAATAGAGATAAGACAATACATAACAACAGGCAAGGGATGGGTTCTTCAAGTATCTAAAGCTCAAGCCCAACTAGCACTAATGAGGAGGCATTAATATCTACCTTCAGAGAAAAAACCAATATTGTTTAAATACAGACTAAAGCATGCTGTTTTCACTCTTTTTTTCTTTTGAGTCTTCTTGTACAAAATGACTAACATGGAAATGTTCTACATAACTGCAAATCCATAATGCACATCTGATTGCTTACTGTCTCAGGGAGTGGTAAGAGAATTCGGAACTCAAAACTTTAAATAAAGTTAAAAATTGGAAAAAAGAAGAAAAAACAAAAACAAAATAATCCTTCAAAGGAAGCAACTATGACAAACTGACATGTGATATCCTTCTTTCTAAAGGTTCAAAAGACTTGGATGTTATTGTCCTTTGTTCTCGAAGAGGACCAAAATGACATCACCACAATAAAAGTGAAATTTCAGTGTGTCCAACTGTGGCTGATCAGACCAGTAAGAGCTTGGAATACTCTACCACAGGTTGGGGAGATAGTCTGTATGAATACCTGCTGTGGGTACTCCAAATTTGCACATTCTACATCTACTTTGCACTGTCTCAATTCTGCCTTGCTCAAAGAGCACAGCACTCTTTCTGATGTGGACACGCCATGCTTAGAGGTCTTGTGCCAGTGTCTCCCATGTCACACAGTCAAATCCAAAGTTCATGTGATCGCCTGCGCCAAGTGAGTTCACCATAAGATAGTCTTTTTGGCAAACATACATTTTGCATTCAAACAGCATGGCCAGCCCATCAGAGTTGCACTCTCGGAAGCATAGTTCAAATGCTTGGCAGTTTAGTTTGAGCAAGGACCTCAGTGTCTGATGTTATCCTGCCAGGTGATCTTCAGAATCTTCCTAAGACAGTTCAAATAGAAGAGATTCGGATTCCTGGCATGGAGCTGGTAGACTGTCCATGTTTCACAAACATATAATGATGAGGTCAGCACAATGGCTCTATGGACCTTCCATTTGGCAGTCAGCCTAATACCTCTTCTCTCCCAAACTTCTCTTCCGAGCCTCCCAAACACTTAACTGGCTCTGGTAATGCATGCATCAACTTCATTGTCAATGTGTACATCCCTGGAAAGTACACTACCAAAGTAAGTGAACTTATCCACAGCATTCAAAACTTCTCTATTTGTTGTAACCGATGGTTCCACATATGGATTGTGTGGTGGTGGCTGATGGAACATCTGTGTTTTCTTGGTGTTAATTATCAGGACAAACTTAGCACAGGCAGCTGAGAATTGATCCATACTTTGTTGCATCTCAGCTTCAGAGGTTGCACTGAGTGCACAATCATCTGCAAACAGAAAATCATGCACCAACACTCCCCTCCACTTTGGTCTTGGCTTGTAGCCTTTTCACACAGAACAACTTACCATCAGTAAAGTAGCTGACCTTGATGCCCTGATGACCTTGATCCTCGCTGAAAGCATTTGACAACATACCTGAAAACATCATGCTAAAAAGCCCTTTTCGGGGAACATTCCACCTTTGGTGTCCACCTATTCCACCCAACTCTCACTTTGGTGGCTCCAAGAAGCTGCAGCGTGCATAGTGGCCACACCCCAGTAAACTGTTTCAGCAGATGGGCCAAACCAGGTTGAGGGTAACCAAGGGGTCTCAAATCCACAAGTGAGTTAGGAGTCGTCTACCCCAAACACGAAGATTTCCTCTGGTGGAATGGGAAGATGAGAACAATTTCTTCCAACAGCCATGAAGGCAGATGAAACAGGTGATGTGGAGCACTTAGAGCTTGGTTAGACACCAAAGACGCCAAGGTTATCCACTGTATCCTGAGTCAGCACTGTGATATACCCAACTAAAAGACCTAATGAAATCTTAAGGTATGTTAACCAAAGTATCTAGAGTACTTATATTGTGCTGGACAGATGACATTTGGAGGTTACATACAATTCTTCTGAGCAATATATAAAAATGAATTTGACAAGCTGTATCATGTTAAATGCAATTCAATTAAAGGACTAGGGTAATGTTTAGCCTGGAGAAGAAAATACTTCAAGAGTGCAGAAGAGTATAATTATGGTTTGAGTATTTGACAGTTAGTTGGTTAAGTACAGTGTTTAGATTTATTCTCTTTAGCTCCAGAGGACAGGATTGCAGTAAATCAGAACTACAAGAGGGGTGGACTTTTTTCTATCAACTAATGATGCCACAAAATGCTCTCTGAAAGTAGTGTTCTCCTTGCCCACAGTAATTTCACATGTGTAATAGGTATTATATTGCTTACCTTCTCAATTGATGGAGGAGGGGTTAGAGGGAGAGAATTTGAAATTCAAATTTTTTTAAATTCAGTGTTAAAAATGAATGAATAAATTTAAAAAGTTATACAAAATTTCATCTGCACTTAACATTTCTTTTCTACATATATAATTTTTCTAAATAGCATACTACAGTCTAGAAAGTAATTTATTAAAGAAAAAAGGACTTCAAGGAATTTATTACCTAAAACAGAAAGTATTTAAAAATAAGTACACATACCTCTTTGCAAATCTGTTTCATTGTGACTTCTTCCAAGTTAGCATTGGCCAGAAGTTTCTTTACAGTCTCTTTTAGCTCTTCATCTGTAGGTGGTTTCTTCAGTTTTTTAATTAAAGGCTCATCATCTGAACTATCTTCAGATTCGCTTTCTAAATTTAGAAAACATTTTATTATAGAACTCAAAAGATTTTCTTAGGTAGAAAGGCAATTATTTTTCAGAAGACAATCTATAAATAAATATTGGGCTTGCACTGTTTGCATATATATAATTTTCCTTC
Organism: Bettongia penicillata ogilbyi; assembly: GCA_023548195.1. Lineage (NCBI taxonomy): Eukaryota > Metazoa > Chordata > Mammalia > Diprotodontia > Potoroidae > Bettongia > Bettongia penicillata. The sequence continues at coordinate 2,414,587 of JAJHZJ010000298.1, read as the reverse complement.
AATTTCACTAATCACCATAAAATCTGAATGGTGAAATTATTTTATAAAATTAGCTAAATTTGTTGTTTAAGCAATCTTTAGTAACTACAAAATTGTCAACATGTGACTTTTCAGTATTTTTAAAGATCCATCAAAACACACTTCAATTTCCTTTCTAGATTGCAATTCCCTCAGTCAGCACCTAGTCTACATTCTCTCTTGGTAAAAATAAACATGTAAAAGAGAATAGGGAATAACATTAGAGGGATGTATTTTGTCAAACTTTCTTCCAGAATAAACATAAATCTTAAAATTGAGGTCATTACTTGCTGTATAATATAATAAGAAACATGGGATGATTTTTTTTTTTTTTACCTTTTTTGGAATTATTTTGATTTTTCTTAGTGGTACTGCTATCCGCCTTCTTGACATTGGCACTTTTTACAGATTTTTTGCTTTTAGAAGGAGTTTTTTGTTTAGGTTTTTCTTTTTTAGATGTCTTTTTAGGTGGCTATTAGAAGAATAAAGAGACATGCATGGATTAACTTCACATCTTTTATTTCTTTACCCAGCAATTAAAGAAATCTAAAGTTGTAAGTACCGATGACTTTTTGGTAAAACACAAAGTAATGTTTAATAATATGCATTCGACTCAAGCACAGGTCTGGTAAGCTATCTATGTCTGCCACGATTTTACAAAACTTTTTACGTTCTCTTGTCCCCAACCCTCACCTTCCTTCCAAGAGGATATCCACTAATAGCTAATATGTAGACTATAAACTAAAAATAACAATGACGATCTGGAATTAACTGGGCAAGGAATAATTTTTTGTATTGGGTTTCTTTATTAAATAAGCTAATTTATGAGAAAATTAAGGTAAATTCAGCAACACTTCATTTATCTGGCATAAGAAAGTAACATTCTACATAAAAGATAGAACCAAAACTTATTTACCACAACAGTCAGAGACAAGTTTTGACACAATTATCAACATGTGACTTTTTAGTATTCTTAAAGATCTTAAAGATTCTTAGAGACAAGTTTTGACACAATATAGGTAGAAAGTTCTAACAAAATGAATTTTCTAGGAAACTTCAAGTATATTCTTCACAGGTTAAACCTTTTCTAATTCTTTCTGACAGACATCTTTATAATCTCATGTTTCCTTGCTGTCTTAAGAGTGAACACAGGGAGTGGAGCCAAGATGGCGGAGTAGAAAGACTCACGTATGCTAGCTCCGAACCCACAGCCCATATATTTCCTGCAAGAAGAACTCCACACAAATTCTGAAGCACTGCAAGGTGCGTAGAAACACAGTGGAAAAGATTTCCATTCCAGAGAGCCCTGGAGAGCAATCCCCAGGGGTCCGTCACGCCCCGGAAAGCGGAGCTCACCCCTGAGCTGCCCTGGCCACAGCCCCAGAGGAGCAGATCCGAGCAGCCTTCAGGGATGGAACCTCCAGCGGCCAGGAAGGTCCCTCCGCTCACAGGCGCTACAGATCAGTGAGAGAGATGTCTGGGCTGGCCGAGAGGGGAGCGGGGTGTCTCCGTGGCTTGGGTCCCCTCGGGAGGAAGCGGTAGAGGGAGCGGCGGAGGGAGTGGCAGAGGCAGCAGCGGTGGCCCAGGCCCAGGACTCGCGGAGCAGCAGGCTGAAGTTCAGGTCTCTGCATAAACCCCCTGAGGGAACTGAGCCTGGGAGGTGGTCCTGCCCCCACCCCAGCACCAGAACTTAAGCTCACATTGAATAGCAGCCGAAGATCATTTGAATCTCAGACCCCAAGCACTAGCTGGGCAGATCTAGGCGGGGGTGCAGAGGAATCTTAGAAGTCAAGTAACTGGCTGGGAAAATGCCCAGAAAAAGGAAGCAAAATAAGACCACAGAGAGCTATTTTGATGGGGTGCAGATGTTCCCGCCTTTCAATTCTGATGACGAGGAAATATTCTTACCATCAGGGAAAGACGTGGAGGGTGGGGTCTCTGTACCCCAGACATCCCAGGGGGATGTCCAGTGGGCTCAGACCATGGAAGAGCTCAAAAAGGATTTTGAAAATCAAGTTAGACAGGTGGAGCAAAAACTGGGAAGAGAAATGAGAGAGATGCAAGAAAAGCATGAAAAACAGGTCAATACCTTGGTAAAGGAGACCCAAAAAAACGCTGAAGAAAATAACACCTTGAAAAATAGGCTCACTCAATTGGCAAGAGAGGTTCAAAAAGCCAATGAGGAGAAGAATGCTTTCAAAAGAAGAATTAGCCAAATGGAAAAAGAGGTTCAAAAGCTCACTGAAGAGCATAGTTCTCTCAAAATTAGAATGTAACAGATGGAGGCTAATGACTTTCTGAGAAACCAAGAAATCATAAAACAAAACCAAAAGAATGAAAAAATGGAAGAGATTGTAAAATATCTCATTGGAAAAACAACTGACCTGGAAAATAGATCCAAGAGAGACAATCTAAAAATTATGGGACTACCTGAAAGCCATGATCAAAAAAAGAGCCTAGACATCATCTTTCACGAAATTATCATGGAAAACTGCCCTGATATTCTAGAACCAGAGGGCAAAATAAGTATTGAAGGAAGCCATCAGTCACCGCCTGAAAGAGATCCAAAAAGAGAAACTCCTTGGAACATTGTGGCCAAATTCCAGAATTCCCAGGTCAAGGAGAAAATCTTGCAAGCAGCTAGAAAGAAACAATTCCAGTATTGTGGAAATACAATCAGGATAACAAAAGATGTAGCAGCTTCTACATTAAGGGATCGAAGGGCATGGAATAGGATATTCCAGAAGTCAAAGGAACTAGGACTCAAACCAAGAATCACCTACTCAGCAAAACTGAGTATAATACTTCAGGGGAAAATATGGTCTTTCAATGAAACAGAGGACTTTCAAGCATTCTTGATGAAAAGACCAGAGCTGAAAAGAAAATGTGACTTTCCAACACAAGAATGAGAAGAAGCATGAAAAAGTAAACAGCAAAGAGAAGTCATAAGGGACTTACCAAAAGTGAACTGTTTACATTCCTACATGGAAAGACAATATTTGTAACTCTTAAAACTTTTCAGTATCTGGGTAGTTGGTGGGACCACACACACACATACACACACATGTACACACGTGCATACACACACACATACACACATATGCATGCACATACAGAGACAGAGAGCACAGAGTGAATTGAATAGGATGGGACCATATCTTAAAAGAAATTAAGGTAAATGGTGAGAGAGAAATGCAGTGGGAGGAAAGAGGGGGAAATGGAATGGGGTAAATTATCTCTCATTCAAGAGTCAAGCAGGAGACTTTTTAGTGGAGGGAAAAAGAGGAGAGCTGAGAAAAAAACAATTAGTTTACCCTCATCACATTTGACTAAAGGAAGGAATAAAATGCACACTCATTTTGGTATGAAAACCTATCTTACAATACAGGAAAGTGGGGGAGAAGGAGATAAGCAAGGGGGGGATGATGGAAGGGAGGGCAATGGGAGGAGGGAGCAATTTGAAGTCAACATTTGGGGAGAGACAGGATCAAAAGACAGAATCGAAACAATGGGGGGGCAGGATAAGGTGGAGGGAAATACAGTTAATCTTACACAACACGACTATTATGGAAGTCATTTGCAAAACTACACAGATAGGGCCTATATTGAATTGCCTGCCTTCCCAAAGGGAATGGGTGGGGAGGGAGGGATGGGGAGAATTTGGAACTCAAAGTTTTAGGAACAACTGTTGAGTATTTTTCTTGCTACTAGGAAATAAGAAATACAGTCAATGGGGAATAGAAAGTCATCTGGCCCTACAGGACAAAAGAGAAGATGGGGACAAGAGAAGGGAAGGATGATAGAAGAGAGGGACATTGGTGATAGGGAAAATTAGATTGCTAGGTGTACTGGGGTGGGGGGAGGGGAGAAAAGGGGAGAAAATTTGGAACCCAAAATTTTATGAAAATGAATGTAAAAAATTAAATAAATAAATTTTTATTAAAAAAAAAAAGAGTATACTGAACACAATTACTTTTGATGAACTAGCATCGATTATTATTCTTACCTACCTTGATATGTCAGGCTGTTTAACCCAGTATACCAAATAGGTCCAAGGTTTTATGTTTTTATAACTACTTTAATACTTTCCTTCCTCTTCCATTACCATTACTAGTCATGGCCTATACTGTAAATCTGCCTGTCTCTATGTCTTATCATTTCCAAACTGCTATGGGGCAAAAAACAATATAGCTTATTAGATTTGTGTCTACAGCAACATTAAAAATTATGAATAAGAAGCTGAGTTACTGTTCTGTGAATAAAGCATAAGGACTTCAGTATATAGACTGTATTACTTATTTGGTTCCTAAAAAGCCTTTTTTGAGCTAGTTCCTGCTTCTTGTTTACTTTCTGAGAGGCTGAGACTGCTGAATCAGCATTTTCAAGTGAAATTTCACGAGGGATATATTTTATCTTCATGGGTTTTTTCAACCTGTATTTTAAAAATTAAGTATTAATGCTCAGTATGTACCAATATCTAGGCTGGACACTGAATAGAATATGAAGGAAAATGCCAAGTGCCTGCTCTAAAGTTTATAATGAATATAATATAAAATATGCCGTATCACAAACTCCTAAGTACTGATCAAAAGAGAATGATAAATTGGGCCTAACAGGTAGTCTGAATATTCACAGCCGTTACCTCTACAGATTTCACATTAAAGAAAGTATATTGGGTATAGATGGTAGTATTAGGAAAATTAATCTCCATAAATCTGACAACGTATTTCTATTAGACTACAATACCGACTAGAGAAGTAGAGATCAGCTATCTAACACAGACGAATATTATAAGAACTAGTTTCTCCAAAGTAAGCATGAATTTACACAAAAACAGAGATTAGTCATTTCTTTTATTGATGGTATAACAGCTAAGGTGGGAATGGTAGCAGTGATGAAGAATTTACTAAAATACTTCAATAAGTACTCAACAATACTTCAAAGGACAATAGCATAGGGCTTTTCAACTTTTAAAAAATATGATCTAAGCACAGTTTTATCTTGCTCTGTTAGCATAAACCTTTGAAAAAGTAGAATTAGACTACTATACATAAGTGGTATGATGTGACAAAGGACAGACTTTACAAAAAATCTTCACTCATAAAATGCCTGAAATTCTAACTATTAAAAATTTAGTTAGGCTAGAAGCAACTTTAAAAAAAAATGCTAATATCCAAGGAGTGTTCAAAGTTATTGTCTTCCTACCTATTCCCTCCCTGCCTGGGATCAAGTTGTGACTAGGGACGGTAATTACGAAACAAAAAGGACTCTGAAGGTGTCAATCTAAGCATACTGTTATGAGAGTATGTTACTGTGGGGAGTTTTGGGGTACCTAGTACATATGGGCAGGTAAGAGACAAAGGCAATTTCAATAGGAGCAGGAGGAAGAAAATTTTAGAAGCAGCCCCATATGGCAGTATGGTATAGAAAGAACATTATTCACAGTCAGAAGTTCTGAGTTCAAATTCTAACTTTCTACTTATTACCTGTATGACTATGCGCTTTACCTGTTTAGGTCCTAGTTTCCTTTTTCCTAATCTATTCAGTAAGGAAAGGTACCCAGCAGGCACTGTGCTAAATGCTTTACCAAGATTATCTCAATCTGATCTTCCCAGCAGCCCTGGGAGGTAGGTGCTATTATTTGTGTTTTACATTTGAGGAAAGGAGACAGGCAGAGGTTAAGAACCTGCCCTGGGGTACACAGCTGTAAGAATTTTGGGTCAGATTTCAACCTAGTTCTTCCTGAGAGAATCAAAGCTCTATTCACTGTACTACCAGTTAGGGAAATGGACTAGATCTTTAAGATTCCTCCAAGCTATATAGCCTACATAGAATGAAAGAGAACTTAAAAGGCTGGGGAAGAAAGTAAATGGTGATCCATACCAACTCCTCTCCAAAAGAACTCTTAAAAGTAACATGTAAAAATGCCATCCACATCCAGAGAAAGAACTATGGAGTCTGAACACAGAATGAAGCAGACTATTTTCTCCTCTGTTATGTTTTATCTCATAGTTTCTCCTATTCGTCTTAATTCTTCTATGCAATGTGACTAATGTGAAAATGTGTTTAATAGGAATGCATGTGTAAAATCTACACAAGATTGTGTGCTGTCTTCGGGACAGAGAGGGAGAAAATCTGGAACTTATGGAAGTGATTGTTGAAAACTAAAAACAAATAAATTAATAAATCTGGGGGAAAAAAGAGACAAAAAAATTGATCTGAATGCCATACTTAAGTTTTAAGTAAACATGACTTCTTGGCTGTTTACCGCTGACTGCTGCAATTTAGATTCTGGAGAACCGGCAGTAAAACATGAAGATATTATGTTGTATTTTATCATACAAAAGGATTTTTATAATATATTTATAATATGCACTCCTCATGTATCAATTTTCCATTAGAAATGCTGTATCATTTGCTAAACTGAGTATTCCTTCACTGGGAGGGGAATAATGTTTAACAAAATGCTTGAATGTGTTTAGGGTTAAATCATTGCCAGATATATAAATCCTGTTAGGTACATCTAGACTCAAATGTATGAGAAACATGAGAAAGGTAGCTAAATTAGTTTCTCTAAAATGTAAATGTACTCAAGAGCCAGTTTTGTAATTTTTAAAGTACATGTTCATTAGGCAAAAGACCATGGTATCATGAATTAAAGGAGACATTAGCTGCATTCCTTACTTGGAAAATCTTGTGGAGTGTAATCTAACATGTTGGTCCCAGTAACCTCTCTGTCAAACTACCCAGGTTATGTGCAAGCCAATTTAGAATTTCCCCTGGTAATCCAACCAAACAGACAAAAAAGGACATAAAAACAAAAGCCCATACAATAAAGACAGCCTTGGGAAAAGTAGGCATCAACACAAGCTAAAAGACAGGGTCACCCCCATCACTTAAAAACTACAGTACACAGTAATACACATATAGTAAACCACTTTTTCATAACTAAAATAAAACCATGCCTAATAATAACCACCTTAGAGGAAAAGAAATCAACACTTGTCTTCCCCATTTCTTAATCTAAGGGCAAATAAAGAGGACATTAGAATAGACATATTAGTTAATATAATCCTAATAAAAATACTAGCATTAGTTTTTTTCAATTTCAGTTTTTCTCTATTTTTTTTTGAAAGTAGGAGGAATATTGGGAAAGTAAGGATAGAAGTTGAAGTCGAGAAGAAAGTTATGCTTCAACAGGTATGGAGAGGAATTTAAAACAGCAAATTTTAATACCGATGGCCAACACTTAAAACAGTTTTTAAAAACCAAAATGATTATTTGCATTTATTTGCTCAGAGATAAAATTATTTAAAAATCAAATCCTAGATTAGCACACAGGACAGAAAATCAGAATAAGACAAGTTTTCCGATATTCTCAAAGTGCCTTAAAAACTTAGGAATAATTAAACTATGCAAGTGTCAAGCAATGCAAACAATTTAAGTTTTTAAAGATCTAGTCCTCATTCACGTAATGATAAACAAATTTAAACATTTAATCTACAACTGGAATTTAAGTGTTCATTTGAAAATAACTGGAATTTATAGTATATGTTTAAAAAAACATATTTCCTTAGAAACAGTTATTTAGTTTTAATAACTTACAGAACTTTTATCAAAAGAAAAATTGATACACAAGATATCAAAAGTAATTGGGACTCAAAAATAGAGGTAATGCCTTTTTACTTCTAACTCAAGTACTTTAAGTAACTTGCTTCTCTATCACCTGCTAGGCTCCCAAATAAAGTCCAATTTCTTTGGCATATGAGACCCTTTATCATCTGGCCTGAATGTGCCTTTCCAAACTTTCCTCCCATTATTCTCATACTTAAATTCTACACAAGTAAATCAGAATCATTCCCAAAATATATCTTGTACTTTTTTCTGTTGGTGCCTTTGCTTAATGCCTTTTACTGGTAGTCCTCTTGTGAAATCAAGATTCATCTTTTTAAGGACTACCTCTTCCACAAAGCTTTCCTGGATCATCCCAGAGAAAAGTGTTTTCTCCCTTCAAAAAGAACTTCCTTGTACCACATATATAGCACATACCGTCTCTTACATGTAATTCCTTGAGATCCTTACAATGTGGTCCTGTACACAATCATTAAATAATAGTATTTGTTGAATGAAACTGGAATACTAAATTAGAAATGGAAACTGGCTGCTTATTCTGGACGGATATCTTCTTAAGCTAAAATGGTTCTAATAATCCAAAGGAAAAATGTTAGAAAAATTTGTATAGTTCAGAACACCTTTGACCTTTAAACAAGTATTTAACAGGGTCTAAAGATGTTTGCTAGCAAAGTTCATGAACAGAAATAAGATAAAATAGTAAGAAAAAATTTGTGATTCTCATGGGGCAGGGGATGAAGATCTGCATTTTTAAGTTGTTGGCTTGTTTTAAAAAAAAAAAAAATGCTGCCAGTACCTTCAACTAGCTTCTCTCAAAAATTAGAAATAGTTTTTGGTGTGCCACAGGTAAACAAATTAGACTGCACAGGCACTACAACTTCAGACAGTCCAACATTCAAGACAAGTCACCAAATTATTAGGAAAAAAAAAATATATATGTATATATATTCCATCTGTCTGATACCTTAAAGGAACAGAAACAGAGGAACAAAACATTACTTTTTGTAGGAAGGCCAAAAAAAAAACTGGGGGGAGCTTACCTATTTTTTATAGGCAGCAGGGCTCTTGAAGGAGGGTCTCCAAAAAAGACGCCTGTCACAGAGCCAGATTCCTGTCCTCACCGAAGAAAGGTTGTACTGGGTTGAACAGATGAATAAAATATAAAATTAGCTTTCAAAAGACTACTTTTAAAATACTTTGTCTTAGAAACCCAGAGTGGGTGTCTGAAAATTATGTTAAATGAAAATGTATTAAAGGCCTGTTTAACTTGAAGAAAATAGCAAGAACAATTTCTTGTTCAAAATTAATAGAAATTTGTTAAAAAAAAAAAAAAAAGACCTTAAGCAGGTTTAATTACGCTAAGTAGATATAACAGTGAAGTTCCAATTTTGCCTGCCAACAAAGTTTCAATGGTCCAGAAAAGTTCCATGATTCATAAAATATGGAAATCATGAGCTTTAGAAGCCAGAAACAACAAGCCCTTGATGGCAATTCTAATGGCCTATAAAATGAGAACGCAAAATCTCAGTTTCAAGAAAGAAGAAAGGGTGTGAGGGAGAACCCCTGTGGGGGATGGTGTTTACTTCAATTTATAAAAAATTTCAGGACATCTTCATCTGGATGCAGTACCTCAAACTCAATACATCCAATCACACCCAATTTCCCTCCCAAACAGCTCTTCCCTCTTCATTACTTCTATCTGTGGTACTACTTGGTTTCTCAGGTTTAGAACACTGAGATTTTCTCTATTACTATATTTTTAAAAAAACAGCTTAAAACAGCTTAGATTTATAGAGTGCTGTAAAGGTTTGCAAAGCTTACTTTACAAACATTTAAGCCTAATTACAATCTTATGAAATAGATACTCCAGATATTAATATTCCCATTTTACCGAAGAAGAAACAGGCTAAGGGAGTGACTTGCCCATGGTCACACAAGCTATTAAATGTAGAAGAGAGAATCTGAACCTAGGATTTTCTGTCTGCATAATTAGGGCTCTAATACACCATGATGCTTTTCTCTAATTCTTCCTTTTCCCTGACCTCTCACATGCAGTATTAAAAAGCCTAATGAACTCTTAACTCCACCATTTCTAGCACCTGTCCTTTCCTCTCTATTTTCAGTGTCACCACTCTAATATAGGTCCGTCATTACCATTTGGATTATTCTAATAGCTTTTTAAACATGTCTTCCTCTCTTTCCCCGCTTCCCCTTCCTCTAGGTCACCCTTCCTATCACTGCCACAATAAACTTTCTCATGAACAGAACACACTCTTCTTCCTTTATTCAAAAGCTCCCAAAAGTCGAAGTTCAGATTCCACTTATTAGAGCATTTCAGGCTCTTTAAATTGCCTCCATTCTGATCTTAACTCATGTCATTTCCCTTCATGCATTCCAGTCAAACAGTTTCTCTCTCAGTATCTTTAATCTTTCATTCAGGTGCTCTGAGACTGAAATGTGTTCCCTTCCATCTTCTTACCTGTTAAATTCCTTTCCATCCTTTAAAAATTAGCTCAAATATCACTTCAATAAAGCTTTCCTTGATCTTCTTGGTTGGTAAAGACCACCCCCTTAGACATCACATAGGGCTTTGTATTTCTGTAATACTATCCTTATGTTCTATTGTACACTATAGCTATCTGTGTTGATGTCTTATTTCTCTACTACACTGGAAGTTATTCAAGTTAGGACAGTGTCCTGTACAAAAAGGTGCTTACTATTGTATGTTATTTGCATTATAACACTGTAGTTGTACAATACTGTAAATATTGTATAATATCATCTTAGGAGACTGATTCAGGTTTTCCAAAGTTTGACTTGAATAGCATAAATCACTTCCAAGCCTCCTAGAATCCCTTATCCATAGATTTATTAATCTATTACAGAGGCAAACAACCTTGCCAATAGCTGGTAATATTCTTTCCTACCAGGCATGTCCCTTCCCATCCCTCCATCATTTTTTAGGCTCACTAATGGGTACTACTTATCCTTAATGGTGACAATGAAAGATAAAGAGATGTACCTACTGGCATTAGAAAATCTGAGATAGATTTCAAACTTAATGGTTTCAGATCAATTAAATTATTTTAGTATATGAAATCTAAAGGTGGTAGGTCCTCCTTAGTTGGTTATATGGTAACCTGACAGATTTCAGAATAGTTTCATGGAAAACTAAACAAAGTTCCCATGACCTCTTAAATCTCGTTCAAACATTTAAATGTTATATTTTAATCTATAAAGTAGTATATGGTATGCTCTGGTGAATCTGAGAATACATTTCCTTCATAAAGTTCCATGACAATTGAGATGCTTTTGCTAACTGGTTACATAATATTGTTTTTTGATATACATATATACATACATTTATTTGTACATATGTATATGTATAGGTGTGTGTGTGTGTGTGTGTGTGTGTATATATATATATATGTATGTATGTATGTGTGTGTGTGCATATAACTGATTCCAGAGAACAAAGTGAGGAATTAAATACCATAAAAATGCATTTTACCTCTTCTTCACTTTCTTTATCTTCCTCCTCTGAAGAGTCTTTTTCTTTTTTTTCATCTTCACTACTAGATTCATCTGAAAGAATTTCAGGGCATTTAGTACGCTTAGTCTTCCTTGACATTCCAGAGCTGCTCCGTTCCTTTTTACTGCCTTTGCTTGGTGTTTTTTTTGATTTTGGCAATGGCTGTGTAAAATAAGATGTCATGATAAAAAAAAATACAAATACCCCAATTCCAAAATATTAAATGCTTTATTTCATAAAATTCAACTTTACTAATATTACTGGTACTGGACCTGTGACTTCACTGGTCCAGGTAATTCTTTAGGGTCCTATAGCAAATGCAGGCTGGCACTTTCCCTGTAACTTATAGTCTTGCTTACAGAACTGAGAGATTATTTGCCTAAAGTCCCACAGCTAGTACAGTCAGTCACAGGAAACGAATTTGACTCCAAGTTCTCTATTCACTATGCCATTGTCAATTTTACTATCGTTATAAAATTCAAAAAGGGGGTGGAAGGGAAAAGGTGATCTCTCAGGAAAATCCTTTGCTTGCTTTGAACACAAAATATATCTCTGTGCAGCAACTCAGAAAGTTCTGTAACTTTACTCTTAATTTATATTCCATCTAGGAGACCTGAAAAACCTTATTTATCTCAACCAACATCAACCCTTCACATTAGTGCTTCAAATAACTATCCTAATACAGGAATGTTAGCTCAGACGCCATATTCTACACCTGCCATCTGACCTTGTCATAAAACTGAAGGCCAGATTGTCACTGTGACTAAACTTATGCAGCCTGGTTATAACGATTAGTAACAGACTAGAGTTAAATTGCCAACTAATTCTTTGCTCACTCATCAACACCAAAAGCAAATGTGACTAAATGAACTCTAATTTCCCATCCAGCTCTAAAGATATGATTTTCAGATAGCCATGGAAATAAAGATTTGTTTGAGAAACACCAATTCTGATTTTGGAGGACTCTAGAAATCCATCTTAAACATTTACTAGCTGTGTGACTCTGGACAAGTCACTTAACTTTATTTGCCTTGGTTTCCTCATCTGTAAAACAAGCTGGAGAAGGAAATGGCAAATCACTCCAGTATTTTTGCCAAGAAAACCCCAAATAGGGTAATGAAGAGTCAGACATGACTGAAAACTCAACAGAAATTCATCTAACATTTATTCACTCCATTTTATATACTCTGGATGTGAGTTATAATTTGTATAAAATGTATACCATCACTAGGCTGTCCTTTAATAAATGCAGGAATTGTGGTCAATGTTTCTAAACTCCAAAGAATTCTGAGAATGTTAAAAGTGATCAAAGATCACAAATCTAGCTACTTTGCTATGCCAATAACTAATTAAGACATGTTTTAATTTAGAAATGCCAAAGATTCCAATCATCAGAACTGCTGAAAAAAATCATATTTCATTAATTTATTCACCTATTTTAAATTCTATTTTAATAGTGCTTTGCTCATTGTGAATTTTAAAACTAGAATATGCTAATTTTTAGAATCAAATTCTATGATTCAATCCTACCCTTGGACCAGACCCACGATTCAGTGTATGGAAGTTCCACAACAGAAATTCTGGCCAATGATATGGATTAGCAATTCATTTGTAAATTAGTCTTTGAGTGATTAAGGGACTGTTATCTTCCTGACTTCAAGATCAACCATCTATTTGTTTATATTTACTCTCCTGATAAAATCATACTCTGTTGGATTCAGAGCCATCATAAGTTCTATGATTTCCTCGTTTGTCAACTTAGAAACACTACCTTCCCCACTTCCTTTCCCTCTATGTTTGTTGAGATCCTCTGATTTCAAACTTAGGATTTTAGCAATTATTTTGCATAAATATTATTTTCAGAATCTGACCCAAACAGTATAGTCACTACCCAATCCCAGCTCCTTGAGACAGGTTAGGGTGCCAACCACCCCATTTCTGCCACATTTTGAAATTATCAAACTTTACCAGCCAATGAGCCCAACCAAGAGAACTTCCCTAAAGACTTCCTTGCACAATATTCCTCAATAGTGAAAGAAGATGAAAGGACTCTACAAATGTCCACAGGAAAAAAGTAGAATCTGGGACACAAGCCAAATGCAGATTACAGGGAGGAGGAAAATTTCACAGACTGTGCCAGTTTCAGTAGATTTAAAAAATGAAATGAAAAGCACAGTGCAAAATCTAGTCTATACATTTTCTTAAACATTAGTTTTTGATAGCACAGTATTTTGCCTGATATCAACAAGAGGAAATACTTGTTGAATGAAGTCCTCAGCTACATTGGAAAAGAAAAATAAAAAGAATGTCAATGTCAATACAGTGGGATGAGAAATGGCCAGATGTTTCAGGCAGACTAGGGATCAACTTTGTACATGAAATTCAGAACAAATACAGGTACAGATATATCAAAAGGCTGGAATGGCACAATAATAGTTCATCTATGGACTACATGAAGTATTACGAGCTCCCTTCTACAGTGGAGAGTCATGTTAAATAAAATCTCCATACAACATTCTCTTAAATAGCTGTGCAACAAAAATACCTCTCTGGAGAAGGAATCATCTCTATTTGCTCTTAAGTTCTGCTTAATCAAAGGGCCAAGCCTGGGCAAAGTTGGGAAGTTTTAGTTTGTTTTCAATCCACAGCTTTCTCTATATTCAATTCCTACCAAAGTGCTCTAAAACTTGAATCAGGCAATATTATTTTGGTTTTCTCTTTATTTCTATTAAGAAGGAAAAGGCTTTTTCTTTAGGCTTTAGTGAGTATATGGGCCTATATAGGAGGAGGGAGTAAAAAAGGGGTGGAGACAATTCTGAAATTACATAAGGCTTACTTATCTTTTATTAAAGGAAAACTTATTTTGGTGTTTTTAGGTGATGAGAATAGGGAGTAAAAAGGAATGATCCATGATCTTTCCTCTGTTGTCCTGAGGAGGCAGGTAGAAAAATGCACAAGGCTAAGTCTTTGTGGCTGCCAGGAAGCAATCTATATGGGACCTTCTTCACTGATTCCGTTGAGAACTCAAAATCCATCCTTTAATATATGACCCGTGATTCAAACTCTTCCCTAAAAGCACATATCAGGTCATTTCCCTGAACCCAACCCAATTCTACCACAGAAATTTTATATATTCTATATTTTCTGGCACATGAAATTATTTTAGTTAACATTTAAAAAATTTTTAAATTCTGTTTAGATGAACACAAACTCTCTATAATATAGAGATATTACTCTACTGGTACTAATGTTGTTTTAATTAAACATTATGGAATAGCAAATTTTGAAAAATTGAGAAAGAAAAAATTCTCACCTTGCCAGAAGGCTTTGGATGCATTAAGAAATTCAAGATCCTGGTTACCAACTCACTATTTATGCCTGATCTCTCCAAATCAAGAACTTCACAGATGCTCTTTAACATAGCATTCCTAAATCTAAAAGGAAAAAGATGTAACAGACTGTGAATATATAAAAAATCATAACAATGAGTATATTAAAATTTTTCTACCAAAGACATAAATTAACGAAATAGCAAAACAGAAATTTCTAACGATATTTCTTTTTTGAAGTGAGAGGAGGTATTTAAATTCAAGATCCAAATAGATGATGTTGAGGCAAGCAAAAAAATGTGCATACTTAATAGGTATGCAAAACTTCTCCATACCCAGAGACTTTATGAAAGCCATTAAAATAAAAAGTAAAGATTTAACTCAAAGCAGAGTTAAAATTAGTATTTGCTGTTTTAAAACAAACTCTATTATAATTTAAAGACAGGTTTACTTTTCTCCAGCTGTTTTTATGTATGTCTGCATTCCATCAACTTTGACTCCAATGTTTCATAAATGGCATGATGGCCTTTTGTGCTAGAAGGCTACATCGAGAATGTACATGCCCTGGCAAGTAGAGTTTAACTATAAGGGTCTCTGGCTCAGGTGTACACTAACATACTGTCTTATAAAAATTGCTATTAGACAAGATACTGTAAACTAACAATTGTGAAATCAAGCCACACCTTTGTATTTAGGGGGAAAAATTACTTTTAAATAAGAGCACAAATTTTGTGAAGCTAAAAGCACGTCAATCAAGACATATTATGTATTTACCAAGACTGTATATTTATAAATATAACTTACTTTTTCAACATTTCTTCCTTTTTTTTATATTGGTCACTTCCTTTTTCGAATGGAAAGCCACTGAACTGACCCACATTCTTCTTCAGAGAAGCTACCTAAAAATGTTTCTCTCGTTAATTAATGTTGTAACTTCCCAAGTAGACTTTTCCTAAGTAGGGGAAAGAAATTGCTAATACTTGAAAACACCTTTTTATTTACATATGCTTTCAGGTGTTCACTTAGGACTTTTATTTGCTACTAATATGTGAACACTGCAAATGACTCATCATTTTGGATGAAAAGCTATACAATGTCAAGTTGCCGCCCAAGTCCTTGGGAAAACAAAAACTTTTATCTTACTCACCCTCCCCCATCTTTCCCCCCAATCAAACGTTCTCAAGCACATTTAAACCAATTATATTTTAACATTATAAGAACCCTTCTCCCTCACGGGTACAACACGCAACATAAGAACAAAGGCATCATCTGAGGATAAATGGAGGGTGAAGGAGGGAATCAGGACTATTCAACTCAAGATGTACCCCATTTTACAAAATGGATGAGTTCTGATGTTGTGCACAAAACAAATATTTTAACTGCATGAAGTTTATTTAAAAGAATCCTAGAGAGAATTCTTTTATAAAGCTAACAACCATCACTCAATTTACTCTTAAAAAATAAAATCTCATGCAAAATACAGCAGTACTGATGTAAAAAACACCATGACTTGGAAAAAGGCATAATAAATTCTAAGAATAAAATCTTGATATCACTAACCAAATGACTATTGAATTTTACCTTGAAGTACAGAACATACAGTTAGCTTTAGCTTATTATGGGCCAACACCCACAAAAAAGTCAAGCTACAACTTTATGTCTGAGCTAAATAGAGGTAGAAATGGTGCAAAAGAAATAGTAGTGAACCAGGAGTCATAAGAGATGGATGTTTTGCTTTTCTGTTAGCTGTGTTAGCCAGACAAAACACAATGAATCTCATTGAGCCTTATATGTAAAATGACAGAGTAACACTAGATGATCTCAAAGGTCTCTTCCAGTTCTAAAAATCTGTAATCCAAACCAGTAAATATTTCTTGAACATTAACATCTACTGTACTGCGTTCAGTTTTCAGAGTATAATTTTAGGAAGGACATCAGCAAACAGGAGCACATCCTGGGGACAAGATGGTAAGATTAGAGAGACAGCATGGACTGGGTAAAGGAAGAGAGAATGTTTAGCCCCATAGAAGAAGAAAATTCAGGGGGCACATGAATATTTTCAAATATTCTCATATATTTAGGGAGATGTCACGGAAGAATTAGACTTATTTAGATTAATTCCAGAGGGCTGAAGTAGAGGAAGTGGTGAAAGTCGAAAAATGGGTTGACTTAGGATTGATATAATGAAAAATTTAACAATTAGAGAAACCCAAAGGAAAATGGACTGTCTTTTGGTTATGCACTAATGAAGGTCTTTAAGAAGAGCCTGAGGATGCTGTAGAGGGAATTATAAATCGGATGAGATTATCTCTGAGGTCCTTTCCAAGGTGAACATTCTGTGATGCTGCCTACCAAGTACAAAATACTGAGCTAAGTACCAGTTAGCTTGAAGTATCTCTGAAATACTTCAATAAACACGCTAAATATCAGAAGTCTAAAATAGTCCTTACTGTGCCTGGCCTGTTGTAAAGTAGTTTATGAAGATTTCTAAGTTCATCAGTTTTCTTCTTACTTAGAAAGAAGTGTATTCTTTCAATTTCACAAAGTTTCTGTCCCTTTCCTGTAAAAAGAATAAAGTGAAATGGTTAAAGAAATCTCACTTCCATTATAAATTTAACTGAAAAATATACAGTACTTTATTTTATACAAAACTTCAAACAAAATTTTTAATAAATTATCCAGTTTCATATAGACAATTTAAAGTTTCCACCTTCAAGGAATGAGAAAAATTTCTGAAATCCTATTATATAAATTATATTAAATATAAATTATATATGCATCATGCAAAAAATTAAAAAGCAACTTAATACTGACATAACATAAATTTGATTAAGCATATGAACTATGCAAAGATATTATTTTTTAGGCTGTTTGTTCACACAGATTTATTTTTCAGGAAGTATGTTTAATGAGAACATCAGTTTTGGTTGTTGGCGGGGAGCACTAGCTTCTTCTCAGTATGTGCTAGAAAGGAATTTTCCTTCACTGTTGGCTTACAGTGTCAATACTTTTGTTAATTTAGTTACTCTTCATTTAGGTTTAAGTATGTAGTTTCAAATAATCCTGCTACGAATATTAAAAGCAAACCTACATTCTCTAAAAATAAAACACTATTTGGCCACCACTTGGATAGAGTATTTCACTACAGTATGAAAGTAGGAAAAGAGGCAGTGTGATATCATACAGTTAGGGCTGGCTTTTGAGTCAGGAAGACATGGGGTTTAAGAACTAAAATACTACAAATACAGGCTAGGAGCAAATAATTTAACTAATCAGAGATCCTTTATCTTGTCGCTAACCTTTATCATCAGAAGTTTCCATAACATGCAAATTCAGTAGATGAAATTAATAGTCCACATTGAAAGAGAACTATATACTTGCCTTGGGCAATTGTAAATGGTTCCCTTTGTAGAGAAGATACTTGCATTGTCAACCTCTCTACTTTCTTCTTCTCTCTCTTGCCTTCTACGATGAGACTCTTTTCTGAAAGATAAATAATTTGATGTTCTATTTAAGCTATTTAAGCAAAAAGCTTAAGAAATGATCTTCACCATGCTTTCTTCCTGACAACTAAAGAGGATCAAAACTGAACTCCTCAATCCCTTCTCATGTAATGGCCCTGAAGTGGTTGTAATATGTTGCTTATTTCCTGCCCATCCGCACTCAAACCTAGGCCCCTACATATACTTTGTGAAAACATCATGTAAACATCTAATTGGAAAAAAAAAGACCTCAAAATATTCCACTACACTAATATGAATTAGCTCATGTTATTCCATCCCACTAATAGCCACCCCTATTTTCTTTTTTGTTTGGCTGTTTTTCAGTCACATCCAGCTTTTCATGACCTGACTCCCTATGACTAATGTGAGAAACACCCAACTATCTCTAGTAAACAGAATCCTATGAAAACAAAACAGAAGCATGTCAGGATACATTCATTCTTTTAGGGTATTTGATTTTCATTAGATTCACTGCCCCATTTCTTAAGACTTTAGTAACATATGCTTACTTTTACAACTAACTAAAATTAACTATTCAACAATATTTCTCTAAAAATAAAAGATTATAGGGGGAAGAGCCAAGATGGTGGGGTATAAAGACTCACGTATACTAGCTCCGAACCCACAGCCCATATATTTCCTGCAAGAACTCCCACAAATTCTGGATCACTGCAACGCGCAGAAACACGGTGGAAAAGATTTCCATTCCAGAGAGCCCTGGAGAGCCGTCCCCAGGGGTCCATCGTGCTCCGGACAGCGGAGCCCACCCCTGAGCTCCCCTGGCCTCGCGGCCCCAAAGGAACAGATCCGAGCAGGCTTCAGGGATGGAACCTCTGGTGGACGCGAAGGTCCCTCCGCCCACAGATGCTACAGGTCAGTGAAAGTGACGTCTGGGCTGGCCGAGAGGGGAGCGGGGGTGTCTCCGTGACTTGGGCCCCCTCAGGAGGCAGCGGCGCGCCCCCCCCCCCAGCAGCAGGCAGAAGTTCAGGGCCATTACCAAAGGTCTCCGCATAAAGCCCCTGAGGGAACTGAGCCTGGGAGGCGGCCCTGCCCCTAGCTGAGCACCAGAACTTAAGCTCACATTGAATAGCAGCCGAGCCTGCTGCAGAAAGCCCATTTGAATCTCAGACCCCAAGCACTAGCTGGGTGGATCTAGGCGGGGGTGGAGAGGAATCTCAGAAGTCAAGTAACTGGCTGGGAAAATGCCCAGAAAAGGGAAGAAAAATAAGACTACAGAAAGCTACTTTGATGGGGTACAGATGTTCCCGCCTTTCAATTCTGATGATGAGGAACAATTCTTACCATCAGGGAAAGACGTGGAGGTTGGGGCCTCTGTATCCTAGACCACACACACACACAAACACACACACATATGTACACGCGTGCGCGCACACACACATACACACATGCACGCACATACAGAGACAGAGAGCACAGAGTGAATTAAATAGGATGGGACCATATCTTAAAAGAAATTAAGGTAAATGGTGAGAGAGAAATGTAGTGGGAGGAGAGAGGGTGAAATGGAATGGGGTAAATTATATCTCATTCAAGCAAGAAGGAGACTTTTTAGTGGAGGGAAAAAGAGGAGAGCTGAGAAAAAAAAACATGAAGTTTACCCTCATCACATTTGACTAAAGGAAGGAATAAAATGCACACTCATTTTGGTATGAAAACCTATCTTACAGTATAAGAAAGTGTGGGATAAGGTGATAAGCAGGGTGGGGGGGATGATGGAAGGGAGGGCAATGGGAGGAGGGAGCAATTTGAAGTCAACACTCTTGGGGAGGGACAGGATCAAAAGACAGAATAGAAACAATGGGGGGCAGAATAGGAGGGAGGGAAATACAGTTAGTCTTACACAACACGACTATTATCGAAATCATTTGCAAAACTACACAGATAGGGCCTATATTGAATTGCCTACCTTCCCAAAGGGAATGGGTGGGGAGGGAGGGATGGGGAGAATTTGGAACTCAAAGTTTTAGGAACAACTGTTGAGTATTTTTCTTGCTACTAGGAAATAAGAAATACAGTTAATGGGGAATAGAAAGTCATCTGGCCCTACAGGACAAAAGAGAAGATGGGGACAAGAGAAGGGAGGGATGATAGAAGACAGGGCACATTGGTGATAGGGAAAATTAGATTGCTTGGTGTACTGGGGTGGGGGGAAGGGATAAAAGGGGAGAAAATTTGGAACCCAAAATTTTGTGAAAATGAATGTAAAAAGTTAAATAAATAATTTTTTATTAAAAAAGAAATAAAATAAAAGATTATAACTATTAACATTGTTCCCAGGTTCTAAACTCTTCTCATTTAAAGAAATGAATAATAAAAATAAATAGTTCTTTCTATCAACATAAATTCCAAAGGCAGCACTGTTTTGGCCTCTTGTAGTATTATTTACAATACTATTTTGTCTATACAGTATCTTAATGATGACTTAATCACCAAATATTGAGAACCTATTATATGTAGAGCTAACAGCTGTGTTAATCATTCAACACTAAGAAGGGTTTGAACAGCATTCGACTTTGCAAAAGTGGTCAACAAGTCTTTGAGAACTGCTGAGATAGATCAGAAATATTCTGAATTAATAAATAATAATAATAATAAATTAATAAACATGGGATTGCCTACTAAAGACATTGTAAGACTATATTCTTAGGTGTGGAAACAACCTAAGGCTCCTAGCATATGGCAGACACTTAAAAATTGATTGTTCATTAATTTTAGCTAGATATTATCAAGTAGGAGTTCTTAAATCTCATGGACTGGTCAGTCTAGTGAAACCTAAGGATCCCTTTTCAGAATCATATTTAATTTTAACTACATATAAGTAAATGCAAAAGATAACAAAAGAAACCAATAAGATTGAAAATTACCAGAATATTCACAAGGTCATGGACCTCTAGGGTTAGGAATGCTGGGTATAGTCATGTTTATAAAATTAATTGCAAACAACCCTGACCCCACACCACAAACCTGCCATCAACCGATAATTTATATTTTGCTAGATCAAGATTTCTACCTAAGATTCCTGAATCTCAGCGCTTGATTAGGTTACTTTTGTATCAGTTGTATAAGAGTAAAAATATTTAAAAGTCTCACATTTTCAGTATGATTGTCTTCCAATCTTTCTAATACCTTTGATTACTCTAAATGTAGGAAAGGAAATTTCTAAGCTGGAGAATGGCTTCAGGTCTTAGCTTGAATTCATTTGGCCTCTTGGTAATACTGCAGGTCAATACTAATATAAAAGTATCAGAAGTATCAAAGTATCAATTCTGGGGATCTGTGATGGCTGTACATTTCTATGAAGTCCCCAAGGACTTAAGCATAAGAAGCATAGTGACAGAGCTAAAACAACAATAATCAGCCCAAATTGAAAAACGATAGTAGTATGAGTTAAGGAAGTGTACACTGTCCAGGATGCTGAAGGTACATCTTCCCCTGTCTTCCATCTCCCATCTATGGATAACCATTCCTGGATCTAGCTTGATAACAAAAGTTACATCAGTGAAAAACTGCTCAAGTGAACAGGTATTATTGTTGAGCAGGATCCTGACAGCTTTTGGCAACTTCACTCAACTTCTGATAGTGACAAGCATGGGCTGAATGAAATCCTTATTCTACCTTTCTTCTGAGGGGCTGCCCTTTGTAGCTGCAGTCAGATATAGCAAAGGGATGTGGAATGCCCTCAGAGCTCAAAAACACGTTTTACTATAATAGCCACAGCCTAAACTGATAAAATAAAAAGAGCACTAGACCTGGAGTCAAAAAACGTCTGCTACCCCTGTAACCTTGAACTCATTTAACCTTCCTAGCTTTCAGTTCACTTATCTGTATAATAAAATGAAATAGACTGGTTGACCTAAGATTCTTTTCAATTCTAAAAAAAAAACACCTCAATCACCTTTTATTTTGTTCCTCTGAATCTCTCTCCCCCTTCTAATATAACCTCCTCATTCTTTGCCTTTTTCTTTTAAATGGCTGTAACATGGAACTAAAATAAACAGAGGCAGCTAAGTGGCACTATGGATAAAGCCCTGCGTCTGCAGTCAAGACCCTAGTTCAATCCAATCTGAAATACCAGTTATATGAGTTTGGGCAAATGCCTTACCATGACTGCCTCAGTTTCCTTAAATATAAAATGGGATAATGAATAACAACAGCACCTATCTCCCAGGCAGGATGATTTAGGAGGATCATGCAATGTAATATACATAAAGCACTTAGCACATGCCTGGCAGATAGTAGACACTATATAAATAAGAGCTATTATTACATTTTTAAGCACGTACTATACTGTCCTTGTCAGACATTTTCAATGCCTTTCTCTCAAATCCACCAAACAAATTAAGTCTTTTTTTATTTTTGTACGACCTTCAGATTTCTGAGGCCCACAGACAATTACCGTTTTTTTAAAAAAAGTTGCCACAGTATTGTCTGCAGTTTTGTGTAATTGTTTTACTTTGTTACAAGAGACCTCCTGTGCCTGGAGGGCAACCTGGAAATGTTTGTAATGTAAAAACAAAATATGTCAATAAAACTTTTTAAAGCCCCCCCCAAAAAAGTGCCCAATCCTTCCCCTAAAAGCTTTATTTGAGGCAGAAAAGAAATGCTACAGTGTTCTTTCTCTGGTACTAGTATTATTTTTATTCATGTCAAAAGAGGAAAGCTTTGGTCAGGCTATACCATACCAGGTTCAAGTGATTCTGGTACTTAAAATATGAATGTGTTCATATCCTGGGAATACACAAAACTCCAAAAAAGTAAGTCATACTATATGGACTGAACTTAGGAAAATATAAAAAATAGTCTATCTTAGTTAATTGAAGATTAACAACTAATACCTCTCAGATGAATATAAATGCCACCTAATGTGAAATGTTTCCTATTTCACCCTGAGTAATTTAAACATTCAGGCTTAAAATTCAGTGGCTGAAACAGTATGGGAAACCTCAAATCTCTTCCTGGCTCCTATTGGAATACAGGTGCATGCTAAGTAAAACAAAATGGTAGTAATTGCAATGATAAAGTTCTTTAGAATGTCTGGACTTCTGAATAATTGGAGAACACTTTATGAGTCTGTTGAATCTGCAAGCAAGTACACTGTTCGGTGTATCTCAAATAAAAGTTTTATACTACCACCACTCTTTAGCCTGCTTCTTCCACCTACTCCACCAGGCAAAATTTTAGAGGAAGGAATGTTTTCTGACCTTTAAGTCTGACTGTCCTACAGACCTTAACATTTCTGGCTTTACAGGTGGAAGAGATCATAGAATTTATCTAGTCCCTTGTTTCATATATGGGGAAACAGACCCAGGGACTTAGCCAAAGTCACACAGGAAGTAAATAGAGCTGGGATCTGAACAAGGTCTGACTTCAAATCAGTTGCACCCTAACTCTTCTAGCATCATTAAAGCCTCTGTGCCAGACTTGTGGCTATCCATGGCTTTGCAATCTCCTAGAGGTTGGAAATTTTTGTATCCTAAGCCTGCACCTTAGCAAGAACTCAATAAAAGTTTACTGATTGATAGGCTCCTGAAAGGACCCATTCAGGAAAAGACTGTTATCCCGGTGAGTATCAGGCCACTGGACCCAGATGGCTCTGGAGAAGTGAGGCTGCTGACCTGCACAGCTCTCTCTTACTCAAAACGAAGTCTAGTGCAAGTCATGTCATCATTCTCTGATGGCATGGTCTTTGACAACAAAGGACAAACACAACCAAATTATTCAGGATACCACTCAATTCAAATCTGAATTCCTAAAGTTTTGTGCCAGAGAGGAATAAAAACAGTTAAGTCACTGATATCAGTAGGCTCCTATGGCTGGGCCCCCTACTGAAGTCCAGCAGGTCTGAAATCTCCTAGCTAACAACTACACAGAATCGTTTTCCTACATATTCTTTTCCCCCATACTACCGAAGTCCAAACAGCTCCCCTTTCCTAAGCTTCTAGGGAAATCAGGCTGCCTCCTGCTTTACTAAGCGGGGCTGAGGAAAGCCATCCTGCATCCCAAACCCTAGCGGCTCCCTCTGACTACCCACAAGATCCCCAGGGGCAAACAGCCTTCAGACACATTCAGGCCAAATTAAAGCCGGTTTTAGGAAGTCCATGGGTACATACACCAAGCTGAGAAAGAGACCTGGGAAGTCGGTTGATAACCACTGGATGAATGTTTTCTTTTATTAAATTAGAACGAGTTTTAGGCAATCCATGGAGACATACGCTAAGTTTAGAAACAAAAGTAAAAAAGGAAACTGCTAACTCAATGCGTGTTTCCCTTTATTAAATTAAAACAAGTGTGAGAAAGTCCGATACTACACTAAGTCGAGAAACAGCACTGGGAAGGCAATCTTAACAACAGAGGTATGTTTCCTTTTATTAATTAAACTGCGGTGCTGGCAGTCACCTGCTACCAGAAATAAATTACAGGGTAGGTATTTCTCCCACCCAGGGGATGGAAGCTGCCTAAGTGCCCGTTTCTGCCCGCCTCTCCCAAGGGCCCCGCGCCCAAGGGGCTCCCGAGCCCTGTAAAGGACGCTGGCCCGCGGCGGGGCATCTTCTCTCACCTTTTTCTTCCTCCTCCTCCTCGTCCTCCTCTTCCTCCTCCTCCTCCTCCTCTTCGCTCTCCTCCTTGTCGGCCGCCTCGGGGTCCCTCTTGGGCGCGGGCTGGGCACCAAGATCCTCCCCCTCTGGGGCGGGAGCAGATGAAGACATGCTAACAACCTGCGGAGGGGGGGAGGGAGAGAAAGACGTCTCCGGCCATCACCGAGGGACGAGGGCCTAGGCCTCCCGCAGCAGCATCGCCGCTCCCGGCGCCTTCCCGAACGCCCCCCCACCCCCGATCGCGGGGGCCGGCGGGAACCACGAGGGGCCCCTCCTCCGGGGGGGCGGTCACCGAAGCGCTGACGTCCCCCCCTTCGGAGGCGGGAAAGGAGGGATACGTGGGACCCGCAGGCGATGGCTCGCCCCCTAGCGGGGGGAGGCGCCGGGGCGCTGCGCGGGGCTGGGCCGGGCCCGTGTACCCGGCGCCGCTCGGTCCTCGAGCCGCGGTCAGCGGCACCAACCGCCACCGTGCGGCGGGCCGGCGGCTCGGGCAGCTCCGCCCCCGCAGGCCTCCCGGGCCCCGCGGCGTCAGCGACGGTTTCACTTTCATGGCGGCGCCTCCGGGTCCCGCAGACCTAACAGCCACCAACCCTCCCCCTTTCCCGACTTGGCACGGCGCCGCCTCCGAGTCGTCCAGCCCTCCCTTCCCGCCGCCCGCGCGCCCCCTCACCGGTAGGTCGGGGATGCCTGTAGCCTGCCTGGCTCGTGAGGCGAGAGGAAGGTTCCGGAGGTCGGAGGGTGGGAGAACGGCGGAGGAGCCTTTTCGCCCTTTTTCGCGCGTGACGATTCTGCACAGCCTCCCTCTCGAGAAGCCACCAGATTTTCAAAATGGCGGTTCGGGAAGCAAGCGGGAATGCGGCGGCCAATCAGCGGCCCGCGGTGGAAGGTGGCGAGGCGAGGGGTGGGTCTACGCCGTGTGGGCAGGGAGGGGTGGAGGGCGGAGCGGCTCGCGGGTCTCCGCGGGTCTCCGCGGCCAGCTGCGGGGAGCGCCGTGCCGCTCTCGGCTGGGAGGATTCGGGCCGGGGGTGGGGGTGGCGGGGTAATTGTAGACCTCGGGTGTGGGCCCGAGCGGCGCGCGCCTTGAGGGCGGGGAGGGGAGCAGGCCGCAGGGGCGCGTGCGCGCGGCCGGGCAGAACTCGTGCCCTGCTCTCCCCGGCGGGTCGTGCCGCGGGTGCTCCCACGGAAAACCGTGGTTGGGCCGTGCCGGCTGAGGGCGAAGCTCGTCCGGCGGCGGATGGATCCGAGAAGCAGTGCTCCTCACCTTGGTTTTTTTTCCCTAATATATCTTTTCCTCGAAAATGATGTGCCTTTTTTCTTCCGAAGAGAAAGGTTATATTCCCCGCAGATGCGCTGGTACTTTTAAGGGGTGCCGAGAAGCGCACGCTGTTTTTGACGCGGGTTGGGGCGGTTCGCCTTGTGCCCATCCCCCAAAGCGCCTCCCGGCGCTGTCACCCTGGAGCCCTTGTCCTTTACCCCAGTAGGAAGATGGTTAGGAGCGCTTCCCGGGCCACTCGTGAACGTGGGTGCGGAGCGTAAACAGACCGCAGCACACCGCCCGGACGGTACGCCGGTGCTCCCGCTGACCCAGGGGCGGGTACGAGGGCTGCAGAAAGTTCGGCGCCGCCGGGAAAGCAGCTCGATCTTCAACGCGTTCCGTGGTTGGTGGTGCTTTCGGAGGTATTGGAGCCGCGAGTGAGCGCAGCCTAGGCGGTCATTTGTGTTTCCGCGCAGAGCTCGCCTAGTTAGCCGACGGCGGGTGGGAGAGCCTCTCCGGGACAGAGCGAGAGCGTAAGTGCTACAGCAGTGTTAGCCAGCCTCGCGCGACGCTGAGACACCCCCGTACACATGGGGGACTCCCACGGACCCGAGGGCTTTATCCGGGAAGGCGGCGGGGCAGACCTGTAGTGCCCCTGGACGTGGGCCTCTGCGCGCGGGCGTTCGGTCCCAGCCCTGCTGCCTCACCGTCGTCTCTGTAGGTGCAGGAAATCCTTTGAAAAAAATGCACTATTCATTTTTTGGGCAAATTTCATTTTAAACTTAAATACAAAATGAGAAAAGAAAAAAATTGCCACGTACGCTGTAGATCGTAAGAGAGGACTCAGTCTAAAACAATAAATTTCCATTTCCAGAAAACTTACGTAACGTAGAATACACCTTGTTTTCAAAGCTCTCCAGCTTTTCTTTGCTTCCTTGTTGGTTTTCTTTTGTTCTCTGCTGTGCACTATTTTCCCCCCTCCCTTCCCCAACCACCATCCTAAAGAATGCTACAATTAAGTATTATTAAATATATTGTTACGTTAAGTATATATGTATAAGTACATATATTACATATACACATAGATATCCATAAACATACATATATGTACATACATACTCATATACACACATATATACACCAGACCATACCATGCTTATTTCCTCCTTATCATCTCTTTTTCTAAAGGTGGATATCATCTTCCTTCGTAATTATAAGTTTTTCTATGTTTTTCTAAACCAACCAGTTTGTCATTTCTTTCACCACAGCAATATTCCAACTCAGTTACATTCTGAGAGATTGTCTATGAAAGTTTTTTTCCCCAATTTTCTCATTCCTTCTTGACTTGCATAGGTTTTATTTATATGAGAAATATTTAATGAAAAATAATTGAAATTATTCTTTTTACGCTTCAACATTGCTCTCACCTCATAATATAGTTTAAGGTTTGATAATGATGAATCTAAGTCCCTGACCTTTTGTTCTTCCAAATTAACTTTGTTATTTTTTCTAACTCAGTTTTAATAATCATTGAATAAGGTAAAATTGTCATTTTATTTATTTACTATTTTATTTTGTTTTTAGCAGCTATTAGTGTGATCAAGTTGTAGTCCCATGGTATGGGCAATGATTCCCCAAGCCTCAGATCCTTCTAACTGTTTTCTGAGTTCTGTCTTGAGGCCCAAGCTTGGGCTACCCTCTCCACTGCTAAAACACAGCTATGGCCTCCAGCCATACTGTCCCACAAATGATCTTGCTCCCTGCAGTCCCTCATATGGCTGCAAACTACCGCTGTCTTCCCTGCCCCAGAACTGAAACCAGGTACTCTCTTCTTCAGCAACTGCTTGCATCCAGTATATGCCCTGCCCCTTACCACTGTGCTCATCAGGTGTGTGCTAGTTCCTTCTCCCCAAAGCCACAGCCCAGAGTGCCATTTGGTCAACACTGCTGTGTTTGCCATTGCCATCCCTTGGCACTGGAACATCCTTCCGTCTTCCCTTCCTCAGCCACCATTCCCCAACATTGTCTTCAAGAGGAAAGTTTCTAACGCTGAGGCTCCCTCTCAACCCAGCTGCTCCCCTCTCCCCCATACACCTTGTTGTTTGTTGATTCTGCAGAGTTGACCTAGAAATGTTTGCACTTCACTCAGGCCAAACTTTGAAGTTGGATTTTTCCTGGGGTCTTCTCAAATTGTCTTACCCTGTGCTTATTTCTGCTGTTCTGAGGTGATTTTTGGGTTTTTTTTGGTGGTTTTTTTTGGTGGAGGAAATTTGGAGAGCTTAAAGTTTTCTGACCTATTCTGCCATCTTCCCCAAATTCTCCCTTAATATTCATCAGTTAAAAAACCAAAACAATCTAACAATTATAGGTATGGGCATATACTTCATTTTGATGGAAAAAAAAAAGCATATACCTAAAACTAGTCTCATTTATAACTGAAAGGTTTCCTAATGAATTTTGGGGTAAAATCAAAGATTATCATATTTTTCACCATTTTTGAGCGAATACAAAAACCACTGGCTTTAGCAATAAGGAAGAAACTTAAGACTAAACTAAGTCCAAACATTGACCAAAAGGAGGCAGAATTATTCCTATCTCAGAAGATGTGGAAATTTACTTAGTACTGGATAATGATTGAAGAAGCTGATATCAGTCTAGCAGAAGCTTCTGTGGCTCCCTATTGCCTTTAGTATAATATTCAAACTCTTGTTCAGCGTCTTCCTTCACAATCAGTCTCTGACCTTCCTTTCTATGCTATACGTGTCACTTCCTCAGGTAGTCTACTCTCTAGCCTTACTGGTCTTTTCTGTTCCAGGTCCTCCCGTCCCTGTGTTTTCATACAAACTGCCCTCATGTCTGCAATGCTTTCCCTGTTTATTTTTAATTCTTCCAACCTCCCTTTAAGGTCAGATCAAACACCACTCTTTCAAGAGTCCATGCCGAATTGCCCTAGGTGGTCTGCAGTCCATTCCCATCCTCTCTTTATTTTGAATTTATATTTTGTTTTCTTATATGCAAATCCATTGTATCTTCCAGTAGTGACTATGTTGTATTTTTATGCCCATCATCTCATGAAGTGCCTTACTTATAGTAGGCACTTAATAAATGTTTAGCAATTGAGTGTAGATTATTAATAAAAATGAAGAGGAGACAATAGTTGTCATTTATACTCAACAGTGTCGATGTATTGGAAAAGAAGAGTTTACATCCCAATCTTAAAGAAGAGCAATGCCAAAAAGTGTTCAAATTACTGAACAACTGCACTCATCTCACATGCCAGCAAAGTTATGCTAAAGATTCTGCAAGCTAGGCTTTAGCACCGTGTGAACAAAGAATTACCAAAAGAGTAGGTCGGTTTTCAAAGAGGCAGATGAACTAGAGACCAAATTGCCAACATTAATTATATTATGGAGAAAGCAGAGGAGTTCCAGAAAAACATCTACTTCATTGACTACACCAAAGCCTTTGACTATGTGGATCACAACAAAAATGTGGCAAGATCTCAAAGAAATGGGAGTATTAGATCATCTTGGCTCATGAGGAACCTTGTCTCCTGAGTTAAGAAGCAACAGTTAGAATGGAACATGGAACAATTAATTGGTTTAAGATTGGAAAAGGAGTATAACAAGGCAGTGTATTGTCATCTTATTTATCTAATTTATATGCAGGGAACATCATGAAAAATGCCAGGCTGGATGAATGAAAAGCCGGAATTAAGTTTACCAGAGAAATATCAACAATCTTAGATATGCAGATGATATCACTCTGATGGTAGAAAGTAAAAATTAAGAAACCTCTTGATAAGGGCAAAAGAGGAGAGTGTAAAAGTTGGCTTGAAGCTTAATGTTAAAAAAAAATACAAAATTAAGATTATGGTAATTGGTCCCATCACTTCCTGGTAAATAGAGGGAGAAGAAATGGAAACAGTGTCAGATTTTATATTCTTGAGCCCAAAGATCAATGCAGATGGCAACTGCTATGAAATTAAAAGACAGTTGCTCCTTTGAAGGAAAGCTATGGCAAATCTGGACAGCATACTAAAAAAGCAGAGACATCTCCTTGTAGAGAAACATCAATTCTTAAAGAAATTTATTCACCCTGTTCATTGAAGGACAAATACTGAGGCTGATGTTTAAATACTTTGGCCAAATAATGAGAAGACGGGACTCATAGAAAAGACCTTGATGCTGGAAAAGACTAAAGGCAAAAAGAGAAGGGAATGGCAGAAGATGATATGGATAGGTAGTATCACGGGTGCAACAAATAAGAGCTTGGACACACTTTGGAAAATAGTGGAGGATAGAAGAGCCTGATATGCTAGGGTCTCTGGGGTCCTGAAGAGTCAGACAGAACTGAACTAATGAACAAAAATATTCATATAGCATTTTAAGGTTTCCAAAGTTCTTTACAAATATTAAATGTTATCCTCACAACAACCTTGGTAGGTAGATGCCATTATTACAGATGAGTAAAAATGAGGCAGAGGTTTAGTGATTTGACTGGGGTCACACAGCTAGTAAATGTTTGAGACTGGAATTAAATTATAAGCACCTAGCTTCAAGCTACTATTCTATCCATTATGCCCCTAACTGCTCTAGGAAATGATAGAGAAGATTCAATACAAAATAATTAGAAAATATCTGAGTGTTAAACAACAAAGATGCATCCGTGAGACCTATATAAATACAATCACAAAACTTTCTTTACAGAAAAAAAGGAAGAACCAAATTATTGGAGAAGACTTTAATGTTCACAATTTTACTGTGCCGTTATAATAAACATGACAGTTCCATCTAAATGAATAGAAAAGCCTGGTGCTTTAATCAGTCAAACTATCAATGAGTTACTTTATGGAATTTAATTAATTTAAAGGAACAAAGGTCAAGAATTCTATGGGAAATAATGAAGAAAATGAAAACAAGGAATAAGTTTTAGAAGACCTCTATATTATACAGCAATAATTAGTAAGACGATTTGGTACAGCAGTTTAGGTAAGCAAGATTTAGAAATAAATAAACATAGCCCAGTGTTCAATAAAGCAAAGAAGGGAGAGAGGAAGAGACTAAGCATTTATTAAGCACCTACTATGTGCCAGGTGCTTTACAAATATCTCATTTGATCCTCAAAATAACCCTTCAAAGTAGGTGTTATTTATAGTTTTACAGATGAGGAAACTGAGGCAAAAATAGGTTAAATGACTTGGCCGGGAACACACAGCTAACACTTATCTGAGGGGGACTAAATGACTCCAGGTCCTGCGCTCTATCCACCATGTAACCTAATTGCTAGGAAAACTGGAAAGCAGTTTGGCATAAAATTAATTTAGAACCTTGTCTTATACTATATATCACAGTAAGCCCCAAGTAGACATGTAGTCTAAATACTTAAAAATCACATCATAAAAAAATTGGAGGAGAATGGGAGAAGATACCCTTTACAACTAAGATTTGATCAGAAAAGAGATAGAAGTAAGCATAAAAAACAAGACAGCTTAAATTAAAATTTAAAAGCCTTTACGTGAAGAAATTTGGAGCTAAATAAGAAGTTATGAATTATGGAAAAGGATCTTTTGATATAATGGTAAAATTACAATGATATAAATATAGTTATAATATTAAAATTATTGCATTAAATATAAGTATATAATATAAATTATATAACCAGTTTTCAAAGGGGGATAAATGCAAGCTACTAACAGCTATAAGAAAAAATGCTGAGAAGCATCCTGATATTAATTGATTAGGGCCAGCTTTGGAATCAGGAAGACCTGGGATCAAGTTAGATACTGCACACATCTTGGCTGTTTGATCCTGGATAACTCACCCTTTCAGTGCCCAGCCAGCACTATAAGACACTAAATTCCAGAACAGGTGCCACCATGAATTACTAAGTTGGAAATTCCCTCTATTAATAAAAATAAAATAATAAATTAAAAATTAATAAAATTACAGTTTCAGTTTTAAAATTGTTTCAAATCACCAAGACTAAGAATTGTAAATTAAAAACAACAACCTATCCGTGGGCAAAGATGATAAATAATGCAAATAGTTTTGGGGGTGCTAAGGGAAGAAAAGAACAACCTTGTTGTTAGAGCCCTGAACTGGTGCCAATGTTCAGGAAAACAATTTGGAATTAATGTTAGTAAAGTTACTAAACTGTTCATAACCTTTGGCCCATTATTTCTATCATTAGGTTTATACTATTAAGGAGATAAAAGATGGAAAGAAAAGCCATAGATAGGTATGCATACATGCACAGATATATATATACATGTAATATACATACATACATACATGTATATATAATGGACACCCATCTTGTTTCTAATTTTTTGCTGATAAACATACCACTTGTGTATGTATATATATATATATATATGTACACACACATATATATGAATATATATAGCTATCATCACAAAACTAAAAACAGCACAAGTACTCGCAGATTTTGTTGTTCAGTCGTTTTTCAGTCATGTCTGACTTCTTATGACTCCCTTGGGGGTTTTCTTGGCAAAGATACCAGAGTTGTTTGCCATTTTCTTTTCTAATTCACTTTACGGATGAGAAAACTGAGGCAAATGAGTTAGATGACTTGGCCAGAGTCACAAAGCTAGTACGGTTCTGAAACTGGAATTGAAATTGGGTTTCTGACTCCTTATCTGGTGCTGCATCCATTGAGCCACCTAACTGCCCCCTCCATTGATTAGGGATAGCCTAAACAAATCTCATTATATAAATGTAATTCATCACCATTACACATTAAGAAACAAACAAAATGAGGAATTCAAAGAAACATGAGAAGATCTCTAAGTAGAATGAGAACAATACATATACACAATAAGGACAATAATGTAAATGAAAACAACAAAAAGCAGATTTTTTAAAAAAACATTTTTGATTCTGAACTTAAAACACCAAGGAAGAATATTTACATATACATAGCAGAACATAAAAGGAGGGTTCTATATTCTCTGAATCTCCATTTCATACTGATTGATTTTTTAAGTATATAATAAATTCTACATGGTACTTTTAAAACTCCCCTGCTTGTTTGTGTTTCTTTCTAAACGGCCTTTTCTGGGCATTTAAAAAGATGTTAACAATGGCTTTTTGTTTTTGGCATCACTATTGGTAACTCCTTTCTTTAAACCTTCCTCCCCCTCTCATTAAAAACTGAAGGAAAAAGATAAAAAAAAAAAAGAACAAAACCCTCATAATTCCATCGTCTACCCCGTGGCTGAAGTGACTCAAAGCTGAGTCAGAGAGGATTTGTCATCATTTCAGGAGGAGTGGCCCACTCAGGACCTTAAAGAGAATGACTGCCCTCTGGCACTCTGTCTCTCTGTTTGTCTCTGTCTCTGTCTCTTTCTCTGTCTCTCTCACCTATTTTCTTTTCTCCCCCTCTTCTCTCCTCCCTCCTTCCTGTTCCTCCCCCTCCCCCCTTCCCTCTCCCTTTTCTCATTGCCTCATCCCTTTGGCCTCACCAGATCCTGTTTGGTACACTCACTATCTACTTCGTTGGTATTTCCTTTCTTTCCTATCCTCTTTCTTTCTTTCTGCCTGCCTAGCTTCCTTTCTTCTTTCCATGCAAGGGAATGGGGAAGCAGGTGGAGTGTTTCTTGGGAAAATGACTGTGGTCTAAAATCCAAAATGTGTCAATCGAACACTTACCCCATCCCCCACCCTCTTAGCCTCTCAATTCATTTTACTAAATTAGCTGACATTCAATGTCTCATATCCTCTGCCCACCCCTCACTACACCCCCCATGATGTTCGCTTTATTAAATTCAACAAGCTATCATTTAGTTTCCCTTACTCCCACACCCATATTTTTATCTAGGAGCTCTGTAGTCAAAAAGTTTTTCTGCAGGTTGAAATCCTAACCAACCTTTAAGGCCACCTACTCCATTCTGCTTCTCACCTCAACCAGGAATTCACTCTTTCATATCTGAACTCCCAAAGCATTTTTCTTCCTTTCATTGCTTTGGATTTTGCTGAGGAAGCTTTGTTTTATTCCTGAGTATCTATGAATACATGCCTCTTAAAGAACCATGGGATCAAGAGGGAATCCTTTTGTTTCAATTTGGCGATGGTGAACACCTTAGATTAATGGTGTCTCTATTTTACAACTTGCTAGATGTCAGCACTCAGAATGTTAAAACAGTTATCTTTAAACTTACATCTGCCATAGAGCCTTCTATAATTTTTATGTATCTGTGAGATGTTTTGTCTGAAGAGAACTTTCAGGATTGCATTTTATTTAAATGCTTGTTTAGAAAATCAATAACCAATGAATAAATAAATAAACTGCGGGATCTTATATTCTATACATGTTTTAATCAAGTTAACCTGAGAAATAAAGCATTCTTACCCTTTGTTAATTGAAAAATAAGGCGATTTGCAATGGAAAGGGTTTGTTTTCTTAGGCCTCTGTGCCATTCAGGAATGACTTGGATGATGCATAAAGCACAGCTTCAGAAAAAGAAAATGCTTCCAGTACTAATAGGTAATTAGCTACATATTTGTGTCACTGAAATGGAATATTACATGACAAAAGGTGTTTCCAGCTCCAAATCATCCCCTAAAATTTTCATTATAAATTAGTTGAAATAACCCATGGCAGCTATTTGCAAAATAAACTATTATTAGATACCCTCCCAATAGTTTTCATTAAAAATTTTATTATGCACTTATTAACTACCATAAAAACAATCAAATTAATATACAAAATATAAAATTAAATCTTAAAAATCCCTTAGCATTTAACAAAGTCAGATAAAAAAATTAACATACAACCGAGAAGTGGTTTGCTCTGTCTGCTCTTCCAAGTCTCTCTGAAGTTTCCCTTCTCTTGGCTTTCTTTTTACTTACATATAGTTGTCATCCACATGTATGACACAATTTAGTTCTTCCAGTAATATAGACCTTCATTGGTCACTGGGCAAAAATCTTGCATTTGGAGTACTGATACTTTATTTAAAGTTTATAAACGGTCTAACAACTGATTCTTAGTGAACAGGACCTTCTGTCTCTTTTGCTGTAATTCTGCCCCCACCGCTCAGAAAGCAAAAGGGAGCCTCAGAGGTCTGAGGACCATTTCATGTTTTTCTTTGTTTCTTGGGTTGCCATGGCCAAAGAATTCATCTCCAAGTGACCAGCCTATTGTCAGTGACCCTTTCTGTACTTAGCTAGTCACAGCCTTAGAAGGGAGTTTATTGCTGGGAACATATGCACAAATCCATTGTTAGGAACATAGTAGAAGCCTTCCCATTACAGTAGAGCCTTCCAATGCTTATTAGCATAGCCTTTGAGACCCCAGGATCATTTCTATGTCACAATGAAACAAGAATTAGGGCTTTGTGTATAGGTATATAATATTGCTTGTTTTTGCTGATCTCACATTATGTTACTTCATGTGGGTTTTTCCATATTTTGTGATATTAATACTTCTGATTTTATATAATATAATGTTCTATTACATTCATATACTATAATGTATTCAATCATTCTTTAATAACTGGAATCTAGATTCTCCCAGGTTTCTTGCTATTACAAGTAAACATTAAAATGAACATTGTTATGTATCTGTGAATATTTTTGTACAGGTAGAACATTTTCTTTCATTTTTTATGACAAGTGGAAAGAGAGTAGTAATGTATAGCCTGAGTAAGGAGACTGATAGGTCTGGGGGAGATAAATGGCTATGGTCATTTCACAGTGGGGTGCAGAGATACAATTATTGATTAAGAACAGAATTATTCCATAGTCACCTATAGAAATCTATCTCACACTACAGGAAAATAGAAGGGAAGGGGATGAGAGAAGGGGGGTGACAGAAGGGAGGGCAGATTGGGGTAAGGGGTAATCAGAATGTACTCCATCTTGGGGTAGGGGTGGGGGAGAGATGGGGAGAAAATTTGGAACTTAAAATCTTGTGAAAGTGTTGAAAACTAAAAATAAATTAATAGAAATTTTTAAAAATAATGATTATAGATCTCACTACAACAAGGGTAAATGACAGGCCTCAAACCTGTGAGTGAATTAGGAGATATCTACCCCAAACATGTGAAGACTTCCGCTGGAGGAATGGGAAGATGAGAACAATCTGTTTTAACGGACATGAAGGTGGCTGAAGCAGACGCTATGGAAGTACTAAGAATTTGGTCAGATATCAAAGATGACAAGGTCATACACTGGATCCCTGGCCATCTCCAGTTGTCCTGACTTCTGTCCTGCCACTAGACTTCAATGATTCTGGAAGAGAGAGGGAGGCTAATAACTTTGTGCAACTCTGCCTCACTTAAATCCAGGTCTTGTGCAAGTCATCACCCCATGATGTCATTGGTTCTCTTTGAAAATTCAGGACAAACAACAACATTCTCCCCAAAATACTATGAGGATCAAATGAGATGCTTTGTTCATGTTGTTTCCCCCAATAGAAAATAAGCTTCTGAGGCAAGGAACTGTTTGTTTTTTTGTCTTTGTAGCCCCTCAGCACTTAGCATGGTTCCTTGCATATGGTGACACTTCGTAAATGCTCACTAAATGGATGTTAAATGAACAAAAGAGTTGCTGGAGTAAGTCTTTTGGGGAGGAGTTCATTGACTCAGTGGGAACCAGAGTCAGGGGACAACAAGCAAAAAATCAGGATGTGGAGGAATACACCAGACCTGCTTCTTCACTGGTAGTATGAGTTAGGTGGACTGCGTAGGTAAAGGAAAAAGAGGTTAGCTAATATTTTCTCCTTTTAGGAAGGCAACAAGGAATTTATACTTTCTGTATGTAGAGATCAGAGATCTCAGAATAAAATCTTCAGTAGTGAAAATGATAAGAATTTTTCACCTTGCAGAGGGAGGTGTCACTGATATCAGAGCAAAGGACCACATCATTTAAGACAACAAGGACCCAGGACAATGCCTGGGCAACCCCACTACACTATGATCAACCTTACATTAATGCTAGATATTGAAATAGCCAAGATCTACCTAGGGCATAGTCTCTAATCCCCACACTATTCTAATCACCCTCCATCTAGACCTGGTCAATGTTCTTTTCTAAAACCCTATGTTCAGCTATGTTAAGCGTTTGAATGCCCCTGTGGGTAGTGGAGAGAGAGGGAGAATCAGCTTGCATTTGAAAAACATGTATTTGACTTTGGTGAGGAGGTCACAGAGAGGAGAGAAGGGGGAATGAAGGTATGAGATGAAGAAGAGATAAGAATGAAGAGAATCAGTAAAGAAAAGGGAGAGAAGTAAATGGAGAGAAGAGGTAAATAAGATTAAGAGAAGAGGGAGACAGAAAGTGAAAGGTAACAACAGAGCAACAGTATAGTGACTTAGGAAAAAAGAGGAAAAAGGAGATGGGGAAGAAAGCAGATGGGGAAGACCTGAGGCAGAGGAAAGAGTAAGAACAGAACAAAGAAAGGAGAAACAAGAGAAAAGGAAGACTAAAGAAGGGACAAAAAGTAAGGTTCATTCCCTAGGAAGAATTCTAGGGAAAAGTTACTCAGCCTTTCCATTTTCCCTTGCTTTCTTTGTAACTTCCTCTAGAGAAAGAGGAGGTAAGATTGGCATGGCCACCATGGCTCTAGACTCTGACTATTGGCAATAGTTGCCCCTCCAAGGGGCTGCTATATGAAACCCAAAGTTCAGCTTAACCACAGCTCCTTTCCTGTAGGAAGCTGTGGCCCCTCCCCTCCCATACTTTAAAGCTGGAAGGGACTTAAGGAGATTATTAGGTCTAGCCACATCTCTAAACAAGAAAGATATTATTATCTCCATTTTACAGATGAGGCAACTGAGTCCCAGAGCAATTAAGTTACTTCCTTAAAGTCACATAACTGATAAAGCAGGACCAGAAGAAGAGAATTATTAACAAGGGAAGATATGAGCTAGAGTATGGACTTGTTAACTTGTTGAAGTGCACAAAAATTTAAAAGATATATCAGAGGGAAACTGAGCCAAATTTATAAAAATAAGAGCCATTTTCCGGTTGATAAATGATCAAAGGACATGAACAGTCATTTTTCAGAAGAAGAAATCAAAGCTATCAATAGTCACATGAAAAAATGCTCTAAACCATTACGGATTAGAGAAATGCAAATTAAAACAACTTTGAGACACTACCTCAAACCTATCAGATTGGCTAACATGACAGAAATGGAAAACGACATATGCTGGAGGGAATGTGGAAAAATTGGGACACTAATGCAACTGATGGTAGAGCTGTGAACTGATCCAATCATACTGGAGAATGATTTGGAATTATGCTCAAAGAGCTGTAAAACTGTGTATATCCTTTGACCCAGCAATACCACGACTAGCAGCACTGCAGGAGTCAGAAGGACCTGAGTTCAAATCTCACCTCAGACAGTTGACACTCACTAGCTGTGTGACCTTGGGCAAGTGATTTAACCCCAATTGCCTCATCCTGGGTCATCTCCAGTCATCCTGATGAATATCTTGATTACTGCATTCAGATGACTCTGGAGGAGAAGTGAGGCTGATGACCTGCACAGCCCTCCCTCACTCAAAACAAAGTCAAGTGGAAGTCATGTCATTATTTCTCTGATGGCATGGTCTTCTTCAGTAATAAAGGATGAACACACCACTACTAGGTCTATATCCCATAGAAATTTTTTAAAACAGGAAAAAGAGTGGGGTGGAGCTAAGATGTGGAGTGGAAAGATGAACCTGCTCTAACTGTACCCCCATAGCCAATAAATTACCTGTAAAAAATGACTAAAAAAATTCTAGAGCAGCAGAAGCCACAAAACGATAGAGTGAATGAGATTTCCAACCCAAGACAACCTGGAAGGCCGACAGGAAAGGTCTGTCACACTGGACTGAGAGTAGAGCACAGCCCAGCATTAGCTGCATGAAGCAGCAGGGATAGGACTGGAACAGACTTTAGGGGCAGAATCACGGGTAGCAGCTGCAGTTCCCAGATTTCTCAAGCCACAATCGGCAAAGACAGCTTCAAAGGTCAATAAGTAAGCTCTTGCACCTGGGTGAGAAGGGAGGAGGGTCCTACCCTCCCCTGGCTCCAGGGCTGCAGAGTCAATTTTGGAGCCCTCAGCCTAAAGACCCTAGGAGAATTGAGCTGCTGATCTGGATCTCAGCCTTGAGTGAAAGAGCTAGGGTGAGGAGAAGCACTGACATGGTGGAGCTGATGGTGACTGTGGAGAGGGAACCCTACTTGCAGATCCTGGGCAGAAAAGTTTGTGGTTGCTCCCAGACCAGAATGCAGGCCAGGAGAGAAGGAAACTCCTCTCTCTTGATTGTGCCACCATGGAGGAACTGAGAAATTACAGGTCTCTAGAGTATACCCTCCACTTGACAAAGGACTCAAAAGTCGAGTAGTTGGCTGGGAAAATGCCCAAAAAAGGGAAAACAATAAGATGATAGAAGGTTACTTTATTGGTGAATAGATATTTTCTTCCATCCTTTCAGATGAGGAAGAACAAAGCATACCATCAGAGGAAGACATAAAAGTGAAGGCTTCTACATCCAAAACCTCCAAAAAAGATTTGCAATGGTCTCAGGCCATGAAAGAGCTCAAAAAGGATTTTGAAAAACAAGTAAGAGAGGTGGAGGAAAAATTGGGAAGAGAAATGAGAGTGATGCAAGAAAATCATGAAAAGCAAGACAACAGATTGCTAAAGAATCCCCAGTAGCAGTGGAAGATCTCAGATCCCTCAACCCACAAGTGCCAAAGAAAGCTTTAAAGGTCAGTGAGAGGACTTTCCCAACTGGGCAGAGTGGAGCAGGATCCCCCCCACCCCCAGCCCCAGGTGGCAGTGGTAGTAACAGTGGCATGTTCAAAAAAAAGAGCCTAGATATCATCTTTCATGGAATTATCAAGGAAAACTGCCCTGATATTCTAGAACCAGAAGGCAAAATAAATGTTGAAAGAATCCACCAATCACCTCCTGAAAGAGACCTAAAAAGAGAAACTCGTAGGACTATTGTAGCCAAATTTTATAGTTCCCAGTTCAAGGAGAAAATATTGCAAACAGCTAGAAAAAAACAATTTGAGTATTGTGGAAATACAATCAGGATGACACAGGATCTGGCAGCTTCTGTATTAAGGGATCGAAGGGCTTGGAATAGGATATTCTACAAGTCAAAGGAACTGGAATTAAAACCAAGAATGAGCTACTCAAAATGGTCATTCAATGATATAGAGGACTTTCAAGCATTCTTGATGAAAAGACCAGAACTGAAGAGAAAATTTGACTTTCAGACACAAGAATCAAGAGAAGCATGAAAACGTAAACAGGAAAGAGAAATCATAAAGGACTTTCTAAAGTTGAACTGTTTACATTCCTACATGGAAAGATAATATTTGTGACTCTTGAGACTTTTCTCAGTATTTGGGTAGGTGGAAGGATTTTACACACACCCACACACACCCCCCCCCACACACATATAGACAGAGAGTATAGGTTGAGTTGAATCAAAAGGGATGATATCTATAAAAAATAAAATTAAGGGGTAAGAGAGGAATATATTGGGAGGAGAAAGGGAGAAGTGGGATGGGGCAAATTATCACTCATAAAAGAGATAAGAAAAATCTTCAATGGAGAAGAAAAGGGAGGAGGTCAGAGGGGAAAAGTGAAGCTTACTCTCATCAGATTTGACTTAAGGAGGGAATAGCATGCTCACTCAATTTGGTATGAAAATCTATCTTACACTACAGGAAAGTAGGGGAGAAGGGGACAAGTGGGGTGAGTGGGATGATAGAAGTGAAGGCAAGTGAGTAATTAGAAGTTAACACCTTTGGGAAGGGACAAGGTCAAAAGAGAGAATAGAATAAATGGAGTACAGGGTAGGATGGAGGGAAATATAGTCTTACACAACATGACTATTGTGGAAGTCTGGCAAAATGACACATATATAGACTGTATTGAATTGTTTGCCTTCTTAGTGGGGATGGGTGGGGAGGGAGAGAAGTTGGAATTCAAAGTATTAGAAACGGATGTTGAGAATTGTTATTGCATATGACTGGGAAATAAGAAATACAGGTAATGGGGTATAGAAATCTATCTTGCACTACAAGAAAAGAGAGAAGATGGGGATAAGGGAAGGATGGGGTGTGATAGAAGGGAGGGCACATTGCAATCAGAATGCAAGGTGTTATGGGGTAGGGGAGGGAAGAGAAGAGGAGAAAAATTGGAACTCAAAATTTTGTGGAAATGAATGTTGAAATCTAAAAAAAATAAAATAAAATTAGAGGCCAAAAAAAATTAAAATGGAGCAGATGGAAGCTAATGGCTTTATGAGAAACCAAGAAATTACAAAACCAAACCAAAAGAATGACAAAATAAAAGACAATGTGAAATATCTCATTGAAAAAAACAACTAACCTGGAAAATAGATCCAGGAGAAAAATTTTAAAATTATGGGACTACCTAAAAGCCATGATCAAAAATAGAGCCTACATATCATGTTTCATAAATTATCAAGGAAAACTTCCCTGATATTCAAAAACCAGAGGGTAAAATAAATATTGAAAGAATCCACTGATCACCTCCTGAAAGAGACCAGGAAAGAAAAACTCCGAGAAATATTGTAGGCAAATCCCAGAGTTCCCAGGGAACTCGCCCTACAAGAAAAAAGATGAGGATAAGAAAAGGGAGGGGAAATTGGGGGAGGGGGTAATCAGAATGCATGGTGTCTTGAGGTGGGGGGAGGGGAGAGATGAGGGGAAAATTTGGAATTCAAAATCTGGTGGAAATGAATGTTGAAAACAAAAAAAAATAAAAAGGGAAAAAGTGTATTTGTACAAAAAAAGCCACACGTGTGTGTGTGTGTGTGTGTGTGTGTGTGTGTGTGTGTGTGTGTGTGTGTTTATAGCAGCTTTTTTATGTTGGCAAAGAATTGGAAATTGAGGGCATGAGCATCAGTTAGGGAAAGGCTAAACAAGTTGTGGTATTTATGGTATGTGATTGTGAAGTGATATATGATTGTAATTAAATACTATTGTGCTATAAGAAATCATGATCAGGATGGGGAGACTTAAATAAACTGATGCGAAGTGAAGTAAGCAGATCCAGGAGACCATTTGTAACAGCAAGCAAAGTAGGAACTTTTGCTGTTTTTTAGCCAATCAAGTGCCTTTGATTGAATCAATCAAGAGTTTTTGATTAGAAACAGTATATATTGTAGAGAGAACAGTCAGAGGCAGAGTTGAGAGAGAAGTGCCTGCCCTGTGAGTGGGCTAGGGAAACTTGCTTGTGGAGAGGCCTAACAGAAAGAATGTTTGTGATGTCAAAGCCCTGTCTGTTGATCTGTGCTGATTTCTCAGACATAAGCTCTGTCTATTGGTCTTTATGAGTGAATTGAGATGATGGCACTGATAACAATAAATATTGTTATATCTCTGTTAAGCTTTGTTTTCCTAGAAACAGAAGCTTTGAGCAGGAGCCTCTGGAATCTGCTGACAGGCAAAAGCAGGAAGAGTTCGGAGTGGAACAGTTCCCATGAGCTGAGACAAGGAGCAAGAGCAGAGAGCTGCCTGCGTGTAAATGCAGGCAAGAGCTGGGAGCAGTTGACCCTCTGAGAAGGAGTTGTGGGGTTTAGAACCCTGTTTCAAGTCAAGATGAGAGAGGTCTTTACTTGGACACTGTGTAACGATTAAAAAGATTTTTCTTACTGTGACCTAGGGGTAGATGGCATTTTGAAAAAGGACTTTACTTGGATAGTTGGTATTGATTAAGGATGTTGCTATTGTTATGACATATGTGTACATATAAATACGCACATATATACATACATATGTACATATATATATTGAATGATACATTTTACTTAAGGATGTTGCTATGAATGTTACATTTTACTGAACAATGTTTAGTTTGTTGCTGAATAGAGAGTTCATTATACTATGCAATTAGACTCTTGAAATTATCTCACATCATCCTGATATCTTCTAATATTATCATCTCCTTCACTCATGATTCAAATGAAAAGAAGGTCCTTTTCCTTGCTAAGGCCAACCTTTCTATATACATAAGTGTTCCCATTCCATCTCATTTTCTCCAGCAGTCCCCTTTGTTATCCCCACTCAATTATATTCAATTTCTCCTTCCTACTAGCTACTTCGTGCTGACAACAAACAAGCCCATGTGTCCCCCATTCTAAAAACAAAAACATTCATCCATCCATCCTTCCATCCCTGCCAGCATATCTTTCCTCACTTGCAGCTAAACTCGAAGAGTGTCTTCTCTTCTCTTTCTCTTCTGTAGTTTAGCTTACAACATCAGGATTCAACTAAAGCTGCTCTCTCCTTGGTTATTAATGGTCTTTATTGCCTTTCATAGCTTTAAATCTAAGTTGGCCTTTTCTCATTCTTTAGCCTTTTTACTTCTTTGCAGCCCCTGACACTGTCAGTCATACTCTTTTGCTTGACATTCTGTTCTTTGTATTTTTTCATGACTTTACTCTCTCCTGGAAATTAAGTAGTGCAAAGGATAGAGAGCTGAGCATAGCATCAGGCAGAACTGAATTGATTTTAATTTCAAAACAAATGATCTAATTCTTTAAATGGTCATTTCTTGTCTTACCTTTAATTTTTGTGACCCGCCCCAATACTAATATTTTCTCATATGAAAATATATCCCCTTAGATAGTTGAATGTGTAAAGTTTGGTCCACAGGAGCAGGCCTGGCCCAAAGCAAAACTGTGAAGTAGAAAGAGCTTGTTTCTAGTGTTTTTCCACCTTTTTCCTTTTTGTTTAAAAAAATTAGATTATTTAATTTAAATTTAACATTTTGCTTTCCCACCCAACATGTAGAAACAATTTTTAACATTCTTTTTTTTAAAATTTATTTATTTAACTTTTTACATTCATTTTCACAAATTTTTGGGTTCCAAATTTTCTCCCCTTTTATCCCCTCCCCCCACCCCAATACCCCAAGCAATCTAATTTTCCCTATCTCCAATCTGCCCTCTCTTCTGTCATCCCTCCCTTCTCTTGTCTCCATCTTCTCTTTTCTCCTGTAGGGCCAGATGACTTTCTATTCCTCCTTAACTGTATGTCTTCTTTCCTAGTTGCAACAACAATACTAAACAGTTGTTCCTAAAACTTTAAGTTCCAAATTCTCCCCATCCCTCCCTCCCCACCCATTCCCTTTGGGAAGGCAGGCAATTCAATATAGGCCATATCTGTGTAGTTTTGCAAATGACCTCCCTGATAGTCGTGTTGTGTAAGACTAACTGGATTACCATCCCTCCTAACCTGCCCCTCATTGTTTCTCTTCTGTCTTTTGATCCTGTCCCTCCCCGAGTGTTGACTTCAAATTGCTCCCTCCTCCCTTTGCCCTCCCTTCCATCATCCCCCCCCTTGAAATATCTCCTCCCCCACTTTCTTATACTGTAAGATAGGTTTTCATACCAAAATGCGTGTGCATTTCACTCCTTCGTTTAGTCATATGTGATGAGGGTAAACTTCTTGTTTTTTGTTTTTTTTTTCTCAGCCCTCCTCTTTTTCCCTCCAATAAAAAAAACTCCTACCTGCCTCTTAAATGACATATAGTTACCCCCTTCCATTTCCCCCTCTTTCCTCCCACTACATTTCTCTCTCACCATTTACCTTAATTTCTTTTAAGGTATGGTCCCATCCTATTCAGTTCAACCTGTGCTCTCTATCTCTGTATGTGTGTGTATGTGTGTGCATGCGTGTACACCAACTACCCAGATACTGAAAAGTTTTAAGAGTTAGAAATATTGTCTTTCCCTGTAGGAATGTAAACAGTTCACTTCTGGTAAGTCCCTTAAGACTTCTCTTTGCTGTTTCCTTTTTCATGCTTCTTCTCATTCTTGTGTTGGAAAGTCAAATTTTCTTTTCAGCTCTGGTCTTTTCATTAAGAATGATTGAAAGTCCTCTGTTTCATTGAAAGACCATATTTTCCCTTGAAGTATTATACTCAGTTTAGCTGGGTAGGTGATTCTTGGTTTGAGTCCTAGTTCCTTTGCCTTCTGGAATATCCTATTCCACGCCCTTTGATCCCTTAATGTAGAAGCTGCTACATCTTGAGTTATCCTGATTGTATTTCCACAGTA
This sequence comes from Bettongia penicillata ogilbyi, assembly GCA_023548195.1. Classification (NCBI taxonomy): domain Eukaryota; kingdom Metazoa; phylum Chordata; class Mammalia; order Diprotodontia; family Potoroidae; genus Bettongia; species Bettongia penicillata. Next base: position 2,369,638 of record JAJHZJ010000298.1, on the reverse strand, counting down.
CTGGAATTGTTTCTTTCTAGCTGCTTGCAAAATTTTTTCCTTGAGCTGGGAGTTCTGGAATTTGGCCACAATGTTCCTAGGAGTTTCTCTTTTTGGATCTCTTTCAGGTGGTGATCGATGGATTCTTTCAATACTTATTTTGCCCTCTGGTTCTAGAATGTCAGGGCAGTTTTCCTTGATAATTTCATGGAAGATGATGTCTAGGCTCTTTTTTTGATCGTGACTTTCAGGTAGTCCCATAATTTTTAAATTGTCTCTCCTGGATCTATTTTCCAGGTCAGTTGTTTTTCCAAAGAGATATTTCACATTCTCTTCCATTTTTTCATTCTTTTGGTTTTGTTTGGTGATTTCTTGGTTTCTCGTAAAGTCATTAGACTCCATCTGTTCCATTCTAATTTTGAGAGAACTATTATGTTCAGTGAGCTTTTGAACCTCTTTTTCCATTTGGTTCATTCTGCTTTTGAAAGTATTCTTCTCCTCATTGGCTTTTTGAACCTCTTTTGCCAATTGAGTGAGCCTATTTTTCAAGGGGTTATTTTCTTCAGCATTTTTTTGGGTCTCCTTTACCAAGGTATTGACCCGTTTTTCATACTTTTCTTGCATCTCTGACATTTCTCTTCCCAGTTTTTCCTCCACCTGTCTAACTTGCTTTTCAAAATCCTTTTTGAGCTCTTCCAGGGCCTGAGCCCACCCGCCACCCCCCTGGGGTGTCTGGGGTACTGAGGCCCCGCCCTCCACATCTTTCCCTGATGGCAAGGATATGTCCTCATCATCAGATCCGAAGGTCGGGATCATTTGCATTTGTTGGAAAAAACTCTCTAAAGTCTTATTTTTCTTCCCTTTTCTAGGCATTTTCCCAGCCAGTTACTTGACTTCTGAGATTCCTTTCCACCCCCGCCTGGATCTGCCCAGCTAGTGCTTGGCCTCTGAGATTCAAATGTGCTTTCCGCAGCACGCTTTAGTTCTGGCGCTGGGGTGGAGGCAGGGCCGCCTCCCAAGCTCAGTTCCCTCAGGGGCTTTATGCAGAGACTTTCAGGAATGGAGCGGGTCGTGGGTGGGGGGCCCGCCTCCCAGGCTCAGTTCCTTCAGGGGCTTTATGCAGATGCCTTCAGTAATAGAGCGGGGTGGGGGCAGGGCCGTCTCCCAGGCTCAGCTCCCTCAGGTTGTTTATGCAGAGACTTTCTGTAATGAAGATCCTGCCTGCTGCTGGGGGACTCCTGAGTCCCGGGCCGCTGCCGCCTCAGCCGCCGCCCACCCCTCTGCCTCCGCCGCTTCCTGCCCCCCCCCCGTCTCTGCCGCTGCCGCTTCCTCCCGAGGGGGCCCGAGTCACGGAGATGTTCCGCTCCCCTCCTCCAGCCCAGCCTTCTTTCTCACTGACCTGTAGCTTCTGTGGGCGGAGGGACTTTCCCGGCTGCCGGAGCTTCCGTCCCTGAAGCCTGCTCGTGTCCGCTTCTCTGGGGCCGCGGCCAGGGCAGCGTTGGGGTGGGGTCCGCTTTCCGGGCGCGACGGACCCCGGGGACGGCTCTTCAGGGGTCTCTGGCATGGAAATCTCTTCCACTCCGTTTCTGCACACCTTGTATTGACCCAGAAGTTATGGGGGTCTCTTTTTACATTAATTCTATGGGTTTTGGTTTCGGAGCTCGTAAACGTGCGTCCTTCTACTCCACCATCTTGGCTCCGCCTCCCAATTTTTAACATTCTTGCAAAAAATTTTTTTGAATTCCAAACTCTCTCTTTCCCTCCCCTTGACCCTCTCACTAGAAAGACAAGAAATTTGCTATAGGTTATACATGTACCGTCATGCAAAACATATTTCCATGTTAGTCATGTGAAAAAAAACAGACCCCCCCCCCCAAAAAAAGAAAAAGAAAGAAAAAGTATGCTTTGATCGGCATTCAGACACCATCAGTTCTTTCTCTAGAGGATAGCATTTTTCAACATAAATCCTTCAGAATTGTCTTGGATCATCATATTACTGAGAATAGTCATCATTCACAGTTTATCATCATACAATAATGTTGTTACTATATACAATGTTTTCTTGGTTCTACTCATTTCACTTTGCATCATCTCATGTAAGGCTTTCCCAGTTTTTCTGAGAGCCTTCTGCTTGTCATTTCTTATAACACAATAGTATTATATCATAATCACATATAACAACTTGTTCGGCCTTTCCTCAACTGATGAACATCCTCTCAATTTCCAATTCTTTGCCACCACTAAAAGAGCTACTATAAATATTTTTGTAAAAATAGATCCTTTTCCTTTTTGTTTGCTATCTCTTTGGAATATAAACCTAGTTTGTGGTATTGACTGGTCAAAGGGTTTGATAGCGGTTTTATAGTCTTTTGGGCATATTCCACATCACTCTGCAGAATGATTGACTCAGTATACCACTTCATCCAACAGAGTGTTATTGTTCCAGTTTTCCCACAACCCCTCTAACATTTGTCATTTTCCTTTTCTGTCATATTAGCCAATCTATTAAGTGTAGGGTGGTAGCTCAGAGTAGCATTTCTCTAATCAATAGTCTTAATGTCTCTTCCCAGTTCTTACTTTCACTAAGTCCTAAAATGCCCTCCCACAGATTTCTTATAGTTCTTTTCCCAGTATGATCTAAATATGGAATGGGTGATCAGAAGTACCTGCAAATTGATTGGAGGATTTATCCAACTTATCAGGGTTTTCCTAATCACTTCAGGCTTCTATTTTCAGGGGCATTAACCTGTGCTATGGACATATCTTTCTGCTGTTTCCCAAATCAAAGAAGTATCTGAACTAATTCAGCAAAGTCCTGTTCTAAGCTAGCTCTAGGCAAGAAAGTCATCTCTGAAGTCAATTTGTTAAAATATTAATGACTTGAGTAATGATTCTTATTATAAAATTGATGTCACACCTCTCCCTATTTCTATACCTTAAACCTCCTCAATACCATCCTCTATAATCTCCTTTTTCTCAGTTCTCAGAGGAAGAGATAGCAGTTCTTCTCAGGTTTGCTTTTTGTGATGTGCAGTTGTAGTTCAGTTGTGTCTGACTCCTCATGATCCCATCTGGGGTGGTCTTGGCAAAGATACTAGAATGGTTTGCCATTTCCTTTAATGCTAGTGCTTTCCTCTGTGGTCATCTCTAATTTATTCTATATATATCTTGTTTGTATAGTTGTTTTCATGTTGTCTGTCTCCCCTATTAGAGTGTGAGTTCCTTGAGGGCTGGGTCTTTTGGCTTCTCTTTATATACCCAGCACTTAGTACATGTTTTTGGCATATAATGAGGTTTAATAAATGCTTGTTGCCTTAAGGATTGTTATAAAAAAAGCACTTTGTAAATTTTTAAAAACTATGTGAATGATATGTTATTGATATATATCTCTCTATATAAACATATATAGATATGGAAACAGGGTTAAGTGACTTGTCTAGGGTCACTCAGCTAGTAAGTGTCTGAGGTCAGATTTGAACACAGGAAGATGAATCTTCTTGATTTCAGGCTTAGCACCCTACTCACCCTACTCACTGCTTCTTCTTCTGCACTGGCTCTCTAATCTGCAGTCTCTCTTTACCCATTGCCGCCTCCTTTATGGTCTACAAGCTTACCCTAGCCCCCTCAGCCTTAAAAAAACAAACAAAAAGTGCTGCTATAAATATTTTTGTACCTATGGGACCCTTTCCCATTTTTATGATCTCTTGGGGGTACAGTCCTAGAAGTGGTATTGCTGGGTCGAAGGGTATGCACATTTTTGTAGCCCTTTGGGCATAGTTTCAAATTGCTCTCCAGAATGACTGGATCAGCTCACAGCTCCACCAACAATGAATTAGTGTTCCAACTGTCCCACATCTTCTCCAACATTTGTCATCATTATGTTTTGTCATGTTAGCCAATCTGATAGGTGTGATGTGGTATCTGAGTTGTTTTGATTTTCATCTCTCTAATCAATAGTAATTTAGAACATTTTTTTCATATGACTATTGACAATTTTGATTTCTTCCTCTGAAAACTGCCAGTTCACTGGAAATCAAGGGGATGCCCATCAGTTGGGGAATGGTTGAATAAATTGTGGTATGTGAATGTAATGGAATAGTATTATGCTGTAAAAAATGATCAACAGGAAGACTTCAGAGAGGCCTGGAAAGACTTATATGAACTGATGCTGAGTGAAAGGAGCAGAACCAGGAGAACTTTATACACAGGAAAAACCACAGTGTGTGAGGATTTTTTTCTGGTAGACTTAGAACTTCATTGCAATGTAAGGACTTAAAATATTCCCAATGGTCTCTTAAGACAAAATACCCTCCACATCCAAAGAACTATGGAGTTTGATCATAGAATGTAGCAGATAATTTTCTTTTGCATAACATTTTGGTTTGTTTTATGATTGCTCCCACTCATTTTAATTCTTCTATGCAACATGAGTAAGGTGAAAATGTATTTAATAGGAATGTATGTGTAGAACCTATAAAAATTGTATGCTGACTCGGGGAGGGAGGGGGGAGGGAGGAGGGAGAGAAAAAAAATCTAAGTTACATGGAAGTGATTGTAGAACACTGAAAACAAATAAAATAATAATAAAAAAATTAAATAAAAAATAAAAAGTAAAAAAAAAGAAAAATCTGGAACTCAAAATTTAAAAAAAAATATATCAAAAATAAACAAACATAAATAAAGATACTGCTTGCTGCAGAACCAAAAAAAAAAAACCAAACAAACCCCAAACCCTTAAATTGACTCCCCTCTCAAGTTACTTCCTCTATCTCTATTTCCTCCTAATTCTGTTTTGTGGAATCTTTCTCCATATTCTATTCTCTGTGGGCTGGTATAGCCATGAATTCTATACTAGACTCTCTTTTCTTCTTTTTAGGCTCTATTCACTATCTTCCATGGGTTAATTATCATCTCTATGTAGTTGACTCCCATACCAGCTTGCATATTTAACCCTCCTCTCTATTTTAATTTCTGCTTCTTCCCATTTACATACCTAATTCAGGGCCTCAAGATCTGTTGCCAAAAAATATTTAGTAGCCTTTTAGTAGCTTCCTTTCCTCTAGTCCCTCCTCTTTCCAGTTCATCTTCCACCCAGATATCAAAACTGACATTCCTAAATAACCCAGGTAAAACCAAACTACTCCTCTGCTCAAAAGGCTCCTCATTGTTTCTGGGAGAAAATGTCAACTCAGCTGGTTACCATTTAAAGCTCCTCACAATTAGATTCCCACCTGTCTTTCTAGGTGGATTTTCATATGATTTTATCATACACATTCTTTTTCTAGTCAAAGTGACTTACTTGCTTTTCTCCATACACAGTTCCTGCCTTCAGGTCAGGCTGACCCTTTGCCTGGAATGTTGCTCCTATTCACCTTTACCTCTTGTAATCTCAGAATTCCTTCTATGTGCAGTTCATAAGTATTACTTCCTGCATGAGGCCTGCTTTGATATTTTCAGTTATTAAGTGTTCTCTCTCCTTCACATTACTTTAATTTTTCCTGTTTGTGTACATGCTGTACCTTCCTCGTTAGATTGTAAGTTCCCTGAGAGCAAGGACTCTTTTTTTCTTTGTAGTCCCAATACCTAGCACAAAACCTAATCATTCAGTAAATAAAGGCATTTAACAATTGTTGTTGCATTGTTTCTGTTATGTCCAACACTTTGTGGCTTTTCTTGCAAAGATACTGGAGTGGTTTGCCATTTCCTTCTCCAGCTCATTTTAGAGGTGAGGAAACTGAGGCAAACAGGGTTAAGTGACTTGCCTAGGGTCACACAGCTAGTTAGTGTTTGAGGCTGGATTTGAACTCAGGAGTCTTCCTGACTCCAGGCCTGGCACTATCCACCACCCTAGCTAATTTTACAAGTGAGGAAACTGAGGCAAATAGAGTTAAGTGATTTGTGCAGGGTTACACAGCTAGTTAGTTATGAAGCATAGGTTCTCTTCGAGTTACAGCTATAATTCCACTTTCTATAAGAAGCCTTTTTCTGATCTCCCTTTAATACTAGTGCTTTCCTCTGTGGTCATCTTTAATTTATTATATATAGATATAGATATATATCTTGTTTGTATAGTTGTTTTCATGTTGTCTTCCCTATTGGAGTGTGAGTTCCTTGACTGCCAGGTCTTTTGGCTTCTCTTTATATCCCCAGCACTTAGTACATGTTTTTGGCACATAAGGAGGTTTGATAAATGCTTGTTGCCTTAAGGATTGTTATAACAAAAGCACTTTGTAAATTTTTAAAAGCTATGTGAATGATTTGTTATTTATATATATATATAGATACAGATATGTAAATATATCAGTAGTACTGATGATAAGTACTAGCATTATTATATACATTTTATATGTGAGGAAACAAGATTAGAGAAAATAAGTGAATCCAAGATCAAAAGTCTAGTGAATGGTAAAGCCAAGACTCTAGCCTAAGTCTTTTGATTCTTTAATATTGTTTCTGAGGAGATGGCCTAATGAATTACATTGGGCTAAAATCCTGCCTGGAATACTTTACTAGTTGAGTAACTCTGGGCAGCTTATTTGACCTATCTGTGTCCTAGTTTTTTCATCTTTTAAAGAGCGGATTGGATTTGATGGTCCCTAAATATCTCTTCCAGTTCTAAATCTGTGATCCTATGTATGGAATTTGCCTTTTTACCAGGGGACAAGCCCGAACTCAAGAAATGGATGTTTAAGAAATTCTAAGCCGTATGGTAGTAGGATTGATGGGAAGGTATTTTTGGATAGGGGAATTAACACATGCACTAGGCTTTCAACAAGTAGGGCTGGGCCTGCATATTAGTGATTCTTTCCCTACCCCTTTCCCAATTTTCTCATCTTTCCCACTATTTTGGTCAGTTCCCTTTATTTCCAGTTCATCAGCAGAACTATAAAACTCTCTCCCTTACACTTCCCCATCTCTTTCTCTCCAAACTGCAAAACACTAAAAAGAGGGGTAGATATTTACATGTAGTATTTTTACGCTAAAATAATTATTTTTGCACACTGACAGGTGGCAGCATGACACCTTACAGGAAAAGAGACTTTATGTGGCTTACTTAATAGATACTTTCTGAAGCTAGCCCAAGGTCAGATAACTTTAAGGTAAGAGCAGGAGCACTATCTTACTCATCTCTGTGGTCTCAGTGACTTGTATTGTGGTTTAAATTCATTTAAATTTAAATTCATTTGAATGAATGAATACGTGGGTCCATTTAAACTCATTTTTAATTAAACTTGGTTTAAACGTCATTTCTGAAGTTCTTTTCAGAAAAATGCACTGATTACCTTCTCCCCCTACCCCACTACTACCATGATAAATACTAAATACCAAATCAAATTGTCCTCCTTCAGCCCCCAACATTTATCAAGAGCCTTACATGTTTCAGAAAGATAGGAAGAGGGTATTATGGTAGTTGGGTTTTAAAGCGCCACCCCTACCCACCCCCCCCATCCCCCATTTCGGCCTAGAGTAGCTGACTAATTAGGATAACCGTCCACTATCCAACTTGCCCAGGCCCAGAAGAGTTAACAAAGGTATGCATACCCCGCATACCTTCCTAAATCGTGTATGAGGCTATTTGTGTGTGTGTGCTGGAGGCTAGGGGGTGGGGTGGGGACAGAAGGAAAAAGAAGGGATACCGCCTTTAGAAACAGTAGAGGGAGAGCTGCTACCGCCTTTGCCATTCCCACTGGGAGGAGAGTGGAGACTGGGAGGGAAGTGGTGGGAGAGCAAGCACAGACAGCAGAGGCAGGACTGAGAAGGGAGGGAGACAGTGAAAAGGAGAGGAAGAAGAAAGGGGCAGGGGCCTGCAGGAATAGCCAGGGTGGTGGGGGAGGAGGGACCGCAGGAAGGGTTTTTCTCTTTAATCTCCGGAACGGTGGCTGCTTGAACTTGATCGTGCGGATCTGGGCTGGGGCAGGCGCTCTTTGCCCGGGATCCCGCTCTGTCTCCAGGAAAGAAGGTAAGGAGTGAGTTACCTACCCTCTCTTACTGCCCACGTCTTCTGGGACCCCATAGTCACGGAGCGGACTTCACCCCCCACCCCGCCCCCGTCTAAACCTCCCTCTTTCTGGCTCTCTCCAGCCCCGCCACGGGGGAAGCGTCGAGCCAGCCGCCCGCACGCCCGCGCTCCGCGGCTGAGCCTAGCACCGCGTCGGGTAGCCCACTCGCGGGGCAGCCAGGCGTGTGCGTGCGTGCAGGCTCCCTCGCCGCCACCGCCTGCGCTGGGACGAGCAGAAGCTCCCCTGCTGTCGGGATCCGCGCCTCTGCTTTGCCAACCGCTGGAGCTCCATCCACCGCGCCTTCTCTCCGAGCCCCCAACGCGCCCCCGCCTCTCCTCCGCCCCGGAGAGCAGGTCCCGGGCGATTGAACCCCAAGGGACTGAAGCAGAAGAACGAACACATAAGCAAATCTTCCAGCGTGGCAGTAACTAATTGAACATGCAATAAATTTCCGACTGTAATGTCCGTCTTCTCCCCCTTTCAATATTCCCCCCTCCACCCCCGTCAAAACTTGTGTGTGCAATCACTGTCGTATTGGTGCCTGGGCACCGCACGCCTCTGAGTGTGAGGCTGCAGAATTGTGGGGTGCTTCACTTTTCCTCTGTGGCGTCGCGGAATTCGCCCCCAACCCCTCCTCGCCTTCTGTCCCCGCGGGACCTCCTCAACTTTCTTCCCCTGCAAAATAAATGGGGGTGATCCAGATGGAGAGCGTACGCTTTGCGTACGCTATAAAGCGCCACGCGAGGAAAAGGTGTTTTTGTTTGTGTTTTTTAATCGTGAAATGCCGTGATAGCGTATTGCGTATACCTGTTGAGTATGAACGGTCTCACTGGTGCTGGAGGGCTGAGGAGAATTCCGAGGGTGGGGTAAGAATTAAGCGAGGAGTAAACATGGGCCTGCGGGGGGCATAGATACCCAGATAACAGGAGGGGTGTGCCTGTGCCGAGGGGTGTGGAGGGGCAAGGTCATATTTCAGGTTAGGGAAGACGGTCAGGAGTAGAAAGTAGGGAAATCCCCCAGGCTGCTGTACAGAACGAGGATTTTTTGCGTGTTTTTTGTTATAAGTAAAAACATACAGCTAAATCCGACCTTTAAAAGTCGCTTGGACCTAGGAGGGGATCATGAACTTCTGATACTGAGGCTGGGGTTCCTTCAGCTCTGCTAGGGTCTTGCCTGTGACATGCAGCAAGCACACGCACTTTAAAATGCTCAGATCCGCGTAAGAGTGCAAGGTACTTTCCTAGATACTGGAGTTACAAAGACACAACTGAAAACTCCCCTGTTACATCGTGTTGAATTGGGGCGGGGTAAGAAGAAGAATTCACCGTGTATTCAACTATTGTAAAGGTGATAATCCGAGGCGAGGACGCTAACCCTCTGGGGGTGGGAGGTGGGTGTCGGAGCTAGCAGTCTAACAAGAACTGATTCTGCCTGATAGGGGAAGAATGATCATATTCATTCATTAGGATGCTGCTTATACTGCTGTTATTGTGTAATGACCATCACTGGATACAAGAAGGCACTGTGTCCGTTAAGTCCAGCTGCTATCCTCCTCTGTCAGGTTCTCAGGACAGCAAGTTGCCTGTCACTCCTTAGGCCCACCTTCTGCATGAATGATGCCCAGTTCTGTCCTCTAGAAAGGGGGTGTTTGTGTCTCCACCAATCAAATCCTTTGTCGTGCCCCATCTCTCCCCCTTAGCCACGCCTTTTCCTTTACGCCCTTTAAATGTGCTTGGTAAAAATCACCTCTATCAATGTCATTACTATAGAAAAAAGCACTTAAAGTGGTAAAACAAACATGCGTTTGATATAAAAACAGTAGCCACAGGTGTCACAAACTCCAGTTTTTTCATCCCGTTCTCTCCCAAACTCCCCAGGAGAAAAATAAAGGTTGTTCCAGTTGGTGTTCATGTCCCCACTTTCTGTGCCAAGGTCTGGGTCACAGGACCTCGGAAGAGTAAGTATCTGATCGCAGATGTCCTGGCTCTCAGCACAAGGAGAGAAGTATCAGGCACTCACACTCTGAAGACTTCATATCCCCAGGGCCTAGGACAGCAACTGAATTTCTACTAGTACTGTATATTTGTATTTCCTCATCTTAAAGTTTATAGATATATTTTTATACATTAATACTTAAGTGTGATCTTTGAGAATCGACATAGCACTATAGACAGATGCTAAACACAGGCTAATACTAATAATCAAAGTATTCATTTTCTAACTCTTCTCTGTCGCTAGCTCTTATTGACATAGAATATTGGGGATAACACTTTTGCCTAATACATAGGATTGGGGTGATGCTGAAATAAAATGAAATGATACCTTATAAACAATAAAATGCTGCACAAGTACATTGTTATTGTTATGAAATCATAGAAATTTAGAGTTTAAGAGATCCTTAGAACTCATCTAATCTACTCCCCTCTTCTGGATTTGAAGATGAAGAAATTGAGACATGGATAGTTGAAGTAGAATCATAGATCTTAGACCTGTGGAGACCTTTGAGGCAATGAAGTACAACCCTCTCATTTTACAGATGAGCAAACTGAGGTACGGAAATATCAGGTGACTTGCCCAGGATCACAAATCTAGTAAGAGTCTGAGAAAGGGATTTAATTCAGATCTTCCAGAATAGAGTCATCTAGGTGGTATAGTGGATAGAATTCTCAGCCTGGAATTAGGAAGACCTGAGTTCAAATTTCGATTCATGTGCTTACTATTGGGACCCTGGACAAAGCATTTAATCTCTCAGCCACAATTTCAATTGTGAAATGGGAGTTAATAATGGAATGATGGCATCTACTTCCCAGGTAGATTAAATGAGATAATATTTGTAAAACATTTCATGGCACATCGTTACTTAAATAAATGATTGTTTTTTTCTTTTCTGATTCTAAATGTGGTCCATTATCGATTAGTCTACATGCTCTCTCAAATTGTCCAAGGTCTTATGGATAACTAAGACAAAGCCGGAGCTGCTACTAGCCTTGTTCATATTTCACCACACAACAGTGCTTCTAATTTACACATGCATAAAATTAAAATCTGTAAACATGTATATATCTTATTATCTGGGATTTTAAGAGTCAATTGAAAATGTTTGTGAAAAGTTTTGAATTTCCTGGAAAAAAGTTTTGCATAAATAATTTTTGTACTAATTTGATTGTGGTTCTGGTTGAGTTTTTCTTTGTAAAACTAACATTCCCTCAAAGAAGTATGGTATAGACATATATGCTTAAAATGAACAAATCCAGAAAATATGTTCAAACCAAAAAAAGTGACCTTAACTTACTTCACTATGTGGAAATTATACTCCATTTTTACTCTACATAATTTGAAAAATGGTTTGCTGGCCCTTGGAAAAATTTGGCTTAGTGAATTGAATCAAGGACTGGGTTGTAGTGTTATTTTATAGATTTTGATAGTTCAGAAAAGACTATTACCCTTATTTTCCTATGGTTTGCATGTGGCCATTGGTATGTGTGTGCAAATTGAGTCTAGGACTTATATAATTATGTGTATACTTGTAACACATGTTTTTAATAGAAATAAAACCCCATAATATTGTTATGTGTGACTTGAAGCATTAAACATTAGGTTTTGATTATGTTTTTCAGTGGAAATTTTAATAAAACTAAAAAACTTAAGGGAATGAGGGTCACAGAGATGTATTTTGAGCTAGAAGAACTTTTAACAAGAGATGTGAAAACTAAAAAAAAAACTTAGCTCATATGTATAATTCAAGACCAGTCTTCTCTAAGAAAGGAAAATAATAGATGCCAGTCTTGTAGCCACATATAGGCAATGATTAGACATTCCCACAGATCTGCAAACCTTTAATTTGGGCTTCAATGCAATGTTTCATCGACACCATGCTCTCTCTGCCAGGCTTCCAAAGGAAATGTTGGCCTTCTTGATTTAGATCAGGAGTTCTTAAGCAGCAATCTATGAACTTGTTTTTAAAAACATTTTTTTTGATAAATGTTGATTTCTTTGTAATCCTATGAATTTTATTTTATGCATTTAAAAATGATTCTGAGAAAGGAACCATAGGCTTGCCCAGACTGCCAAAGGAATCCAGAACACAAAAAAAAGATCCTGATTTGGATAATTTTGCTTTTCTTTTTAATGAGAACATCTTTGGATAGATGGCCAGATTTAGCTAAATTGCCAAGAAATACCTCTAGCCACAGGCAATATTTCCTTGCTATGTTCCAGTATATAAACTGTTTTCTGTCTTTTGTCCCAAGTGATGTACTAATTCTCTTAAGAATAAATAAACATAATAAAATCAAATTTGGAGTTGTACCCCAAACTCTGGATAAAACTATTAACAGCTTTACTATTTCCAGGTTTTTCTAAGGGCAATGAAATATAACGATTGGTAATAGTAATAAATGTCTAAGAGGGACCTTTTTATAATGCTTTATAATTTATTTTTCATTATAGCCTTCTTCTTGTGGAAGTGACCCTGGATTCTTTAAGGTTACACCAGCAGAGCATTAATTCTGGTAGGTCTTACCAAGCTGAAAAGACTTTGAGGAATGAGCCTAGTGACAGACTCCTGTGTCTGTCATTTGAGAACCAGACTAGCGACCTTTGGAGATGCTTACCATTAGTTTGGCCACAGGTGAATATTAACTATTGAAGATTGATTATGTCAGAGACATGACATTCTTGGACATAGGATGAAATAGTCATAGATATAGAATTGGGAGGGACCATAGACATCATCTAGTCTAACCTCATTTTATACATGGGGAAACTTAGGTCTAGAGAGGTTTGGTGACTTATCCAAGGTTACAGTCATATTAGAGGCAAGATTCACCATGATTTCACTTGAGGATGCCAGTATATTCACTGGCAAAATCATTAATCCTTAAAGTATTTCTTCTGTATTGGGTTTTCATGAAAATATTCATTGGTGAACTTTGGCTATGAACAAGAACAGTAGAAAAGGGTTAGCATTGATTAAGCAGAGCTGTTGAAAATATGCACATTTGTTAGAAGGCTGATATGAATATGGGTTCAAATTCTGGCTCTGACACATTACCATGTAACCTTTGGACAAGTCTCTTAATATTTCTGGGTGTCCATTTCTACATCTAGACATTCCTTTTTTTTTTTTTGATAGACTTGTGATCTTATCAATGTACTTCTGCCATTGGTAGAGATTGTAACGTTTTGTGCCTTTTCATTTGGTCTGGTGTTTGTCTGACTCCTCCCACATATCTTTCCATAGGAGTTCTGATATAATTGGGGGCCATTCCCTTGACATTTGCATGGCTACCAGTGGGCTCCACCACCTAGTCTTGGTTATCCTTTACTCTTGTTATGTGGGCTAACTCCCCTCGTTTTACAGTCATGTTATCTCATCATCAATGCTGCTTCTCTTGAATATTGCTTCTCCAGTAATGTGTTGCAGTCTTTTGACACTTACCATGTCCCTCTTCATTGCTCTTTGGGTGATTCACAATTTTAATTCCTCAAAGACTGCATTCCATAATTTATAATCATACAGCATCATCTGAATAATACTGATTTTTTAAGAGCTAGACTTTGCTTGAATGAGAAACTTGAGAGGTCATTAAAAGTACTATGTAATTTCCCAAGTACAATCTAGCCTTCTCTCTTGTTATTCAGTTTTGGGGCTAGTTCATTGTTTATTCTTAGTTTCTATGTACTGATACCTTAATTCTATGAATTTTACATATAACTGCATATCACAATCTGAGCAATATTCATTCTCCATCCACTTGGTTGTTTTGTGAATGGATAGTCAGGGTAAGGAAGCTAGGTGGTATAGGGGTAGAGTGCCAGGCCTGGAGTCAGGAGGACCCGAGTTCAAATTTGACCTCTGACCCTCACTAGCTGTGTGACCCTGGGTAAGTCACTTAATCCTCTGTCTCAGTTTTCTCATCTATAAAATGAGCTGGAGAAGGAAATAGCAAATCACTCCAGTATGTTTGTCGATACAAGCCCAAATGGGACCATGAGGAGTCATTTTAAGCCTCCATGAGGAGGCTTTTTAATGTATTAGAACTGGATGATTATTTTCATGGCAGTCTTCTTACAAAGGCTTATCATGAGCCCTGCAATACAAGTTGATTAAATATCACGTGAAATGATATTTCTTGTTACTTTTGGACATATCAGCAAATTTGCTATTGATAGCAATGCAGGACAAAGGGCACTATGCCTGTTCTGACCCTCTGATTTTCCTGAGGCTCTCAGACTGGTAATTTACATGGACCACAACTGACATCATTGGTGTAGAAAGGAGTTGTCACTCAAAGTCAAACAAGGGACCAACATCTCAGAATAGCAATTCAGAGTTATGACAGATTTAACCTAAGCTCTAGGCTTCTTCTGGCTGGCCAGCTGACTTTGACTTTGGGGTTAAATTGCAAAAGATCAATTGATGATGTGTGAAAAGAACTGAAAACCCTTCCCTTAACTGAATAGGAAAAATGTTATAATAGTGGCAATTCACTAGAATAACAACTAATAATTGGCTAGCATTTATAGAGCACTTTAAGGTATTCAAAGCACTTTGCATCCATTATTTGATCCTCAAAACAACTCTGTGAGGTAGGAGCTGTTTTATTGTCTTCCCTATTTTACAGACAAGGAAACTGAGGCAGTGAGAGTTTATATGACTTGCCCAGGGCCACACAGCTTTTGTCTGAGGCAGATTTCAAGTACAGGTTTTCCAGAATCCAAGTGTAGCCCTCTATCTACTGTGTCACCTACTTGACTAACAAGAGAGGACCGCCTAGGAACAGCAGAGGACTTCCAGAATGCAGCTCAGCTGTGGAGGGCAAGAACATGCTAATAGAGAACTACCAGATGACCAAGCAGGGAGACATAGTCCAGCAGTGTAATACAGAAAGACTCAGCTTGATAACATCATTGGACCATCAGGATAAACTTAATAACTTCGCTGGGAGAGCAGCTAACAACATCTTGGGAGGCACAGAAGCATTCCAGTGGAGATGCTACCCTAAGAACAGAAATTGCTCTGACTATAGTCAGAGTGTGCCTCTCTCACACATGTCTGTGTGAGTCATGAGTTCCTTCTCTTACCACAGCTTATTGATCTATGTGATAATGTAAGGACATTGGAAAATCCCTTTGTCTCTTATTTTGCTTTACTGTTTAAAAATATTTTGGTTTTTTTTTTTTGAAATGATGTAGGTTTGTAGTGACTTGGAAAATCAATGAGAGCTTTAGAGCCCTGGTTTTTTGAGTGGATGCTGGAGTAAAGTAAGCCTTGAACCTGAGGTAGGTTTCTTGAGATGTATGATTAAGAAGACTCTATGCTCCATGTATGATAAAACCACTCCACCAACTCCTTTGTTTTCATCTAGAGGAGAACCAATGAGCCATTTTTCTATTTAGTTCAACATTTTTTTTGTCTTCTGGTTTCATTCATAGTGATAATGTCAAGATTGATACGATTGAGTTCTAGTGAACTATTTAGTAGTATGTCTACTTACTGGTAGCTAGATAAGGACTTCACTTTCAGAATAATAGCAATAACTACATTAATGTTCATAATTTAAAAATTGTATGATACTCAGCATACTCTGTTTCCCTTTTTTGCTGCTGTAGAAATGAAAGTGGGTCACCCAGAAGTAAAATCATTTTGTTTCTATGATCAGAGAGTTCATCACCAAGTGGCCAGCATACTATGATGAGGCTTTCTATACTTAGCTAGGCTGGTCCTTGACCAGAGACATGTTGCTGGGATCACATTTCAACCCTTTCTAATATTCTACACCCTGGCATAGCTTGAACTCCATTGGCATAGCTTTCGAGAACCCACAGTCTCTTCAATACCATGAAGTTGGACTTTGTGGAGACATGGACACTTATAAGAATGTTTAACCTTAATGATTTAACTTAATGATTAAACTTAATGATGAGGGAGATACACATAAAAAGTCCATCTGCATTTTCTGGAGGGAATAGATACACTAAATGAAATCATTGATCTTTGAAGTATTGAAGAATTTACAGTTTATAAATTATTTTTGCAAGAGTCAATGTGTTACAGTGAATAGAGAATTATGTTTAAAATCAGGAAGACCTGAGTCTTGTCTTGGACACAAAGTGACTGTGTAACTCCTGGGCAAATCACTTAATCTCTCAGTTCTCCAGACAACTTTCTAAGACTAAACTGCAGTACAGGTGCTGACTTGCATTGGTAGGGGGAGTTTCCTTAGGGTGAGTTCCCTACATCATTGAAATTATAGGTTAGAACAAAACAAAACAAAACAGCAACACAGAAATTACTTACTTGATTTTCATACCCCTGTGAGATACTGCCTATAAAATAACATTATCCCCAGGATTATGGGGCTGAGTCGTTAAGACTGATTTTCTAGATGATAACTAATAATAGCTAGTATTTAAGGTTTGCAAAGTACTTTAATATAAGTTATCTCATTTGATAAATGCCTTACTCCCTGACATTACTGTACTAAGTGGCAGAGGTAATTCACTTCGTATCTTCTGGCTCCAATATATCCCAGATCATAATTTTTTTTTTGCAAAGCATAAGCTTACAAAAGCACTTTCATTATCAGAGCCCTGTGAGTATTATCCCCACTTTACAGATGAGAAGTTACAAAACTGAGATGAGGGTTGGAAAGGCTAAGTGATTTGCTTATAGGGACACCCAGGTATTAAGTGTTCATTACCATGACTTTTAACTGTATTTAAGAGGAAAGGAAATAAACCTTGACATGACTATAATGTAGCTGGGGTGAGGTGGTTAATCAAGGAGGATGAGCATGATTCTTCCCTAGGGTCACAATAATTTATTCATCTAACAAACTTTGGGTTGTAGGTTTATATTTTACATCTAAGGACAAAGCTTACCCTTTGGAAACCCTTGATGCTTTTGTCTTTTCAAAGTATCCAAGACTGAGTTTTTCCTCCATGCCAGAAACCTTCCCATCGGGCATGAGAGAATTTCCCTTAGGATACAGTGAGTAAGAGGAGGAAAGTCAGTCTAGAGAAATGAAAGTGATAAAGATATTGGGGTTGGGCTTTTGAGACTGAGAAGATGAATGATTGGAAAATTGGAGTTGCCTGGAGGTTTTACTTCTGATGTCAGCATCTGTGGCCTTCTGAACTTGGTAAGTTTCCCAAGACTTGAATTATTTCAGTTTGAATATGTCCTGTATTGGTGTCAAAACAACTCTCCTTCCCATTTTATTGGAGCAGGTATAGCACTTAACTATAGGAACATCTTTTTAATTGCTACTTTAAAATGGAGTCTAGCTTTAAACATATGAATCACAAAGTATCAGAGTTGGAAGGGGTTATTTAGTCCAATCTATACCTAAAAAAAATCCCTTTCCAATATCCTGGTCATCCAGGCTTTGCTGGAAACCCTATTGCAAGAGTACAGGTTATCCAAAAGTTCCACTTTTGGATAAGCTAATTGTTAAGAAGTTTTTTCCTGACATTAAGCCTAACTTCTCTTTCCAATTCCGACTTACTGGAATTGGACATTCTGTCCTTGAAGTAGGGGCAGGGGACAAGCAGAAGAAATCTAATCCTTTTAGTTCAGTTCAAGAACTATACTAAAAAATTATTAAACATCTACTCTGTGCAAGGCAGTCATGTAAGGTACTGGGAATATAAAGACAAAACTGAAAACAGTTTTCCATGACTGCATTGTATATATACATATACATATCCCTGTTTGTATCCTATATTTAAAAATGTTTGTTTAGAGTGGACACCCATTGACTGAAAAATGGTCAGAAAACTTGCCATGTGTAAGAGAGTGTAAGAGAATATCTTTGTACTGTAGGAAATGTTGATGTGAACTGATGTAAAGGGAAGTAAGAAGGACCAAATATCCAATATAGATAATGACTACAACTACGTAAGTGGAAAGAACAACGCTGAGTATAAAACAGTTGAAACTGAGTGCTATGACATTCAAGCATGACTGTGGGGAAGAAATGAAAGAATTCACCTCCTTCCCTTTGCAGAGGTGGGGAACTATGGCTGTTAAACACTACATATAATGTTAGATTTGGTTGGTGTGTTGGTTATTTGCTGAACTTTTTTTCTTTGTATTCTTGTAAAAAAATAAATATTGGTTTTCTGGTAGAGGGTGGAGGGGTGTATTGGGAAGGGTCGCTGATGTAAAAACAAAAGAAATGAACAAATTTTTTTTAAGCTATTAAGGCTCTTGCTCAAAGTGTACCTATAAGGCATATCTGTTTCTTGGCTCTATGCAAGGATTGTTCAAATTGGTCATGAGCTGGGAGGCTGAGTAACAGTTAAAATGAGACTCTCCTGAAGTTTTGATGTTGGACATGTTTACTAGGCAGCTAGATGGTCCAGGAGCTCAAATATTGAATGTAGAATCAGGAAGACCTGAGTTTAAATCTGACCTTAATCACTTAGTAGCTGTGTGACTCTGGGCAGATTTCTCTGTCCCAGTTTCCTCATCTATAAAATGGGGATAATAATACCACCTACTTCATAGGATGGTTGTGAATATCAATTGAGATAGTGTATACAAAATGTTTTCCAAAAACTAAATGTATACAAATGCTAGCTATAATTATTTTTTCTTTCTAAAAAAATAATTAATTTTTAGTTTGCAATATTTACTTTTATAAGATTTTGAGTTCTAAATCTTTACCCTCTCCCTCCAGTTCCCCTTCCCCAAGACAGCATAAAATCTGGTATAGGCTATACATGTATGATCATAGTAAATACATTTCCACACTAGTCATATTGTGAAAGAAAAATCAGAATATAAAAGGAAAAACCATGGGAAAGAAAAACAGCAATAAAAAGAGAAAACAGTCTGCTTCGATCCACATTCAGACTCCCGCAATTCTTTCTCCGGATGTGGATAGCATTTTCCATTATGAACCTTAGAATTGTCTTAGATTATTGCATTGCTCAGAAGAACTAAGTCTAACCAAGTCAATCATCACACAATTGCTGTTACCGTGTACAGTGTTCTCCTGGTTCTGCTCACTTCACTCAGCCTCAGTTCACACAAGTCTTTCCAGGTTTTTCTGAAGTCTGCCTGCTCACCTTTTCTTATGGAACAATAGTATACCATTTCATTCATTTATTGCAACTTGTTCACCTATTCCCCAATTGATGGGCATCTCTCAATTTCCAGTTCTTTGCCACCCTAGCCAACTGTAATTACTACACAGGCTTCTTGAATGCTTGACTCTAATAATCAGCCTTTGTTTAAGAGATTAGAGTTGCTACAGTTAATTAAACCTTACAGTCATTTATCCTGCTTTGATATTCCCGGAAGCTGAATTTGGATTCTCAACATTAAGACTTCTGTTTCTGGTTACTTAGCTTTTTATACCAAAGACTGGAGATATTTTGAAATTGAGCAATTGAGGGCTTTAGACAACATCTTGCAAATGTTAATTTTTAAAAATTAATATCATTTGTTTTTACATAACTGATTTCCCAATGTATTACTCTCCACTTTCCCCTCTAGAGAGTCATTCATTAATTATAAAAGTATGAAAAAAAGTTTGACAAAATTAATCAATAGATTAAAAAATACTGACTTTATGTGCAGTATTCCACATTTGCTGTTCTTCCTTTCTGTTATGAGGAGGAAGGTATTTTCTGAAATCTCTTCTTTAGGGTCAGCCTTAATCATTTTCATTTTAACTTGCTCTTTTGTTGTTATTTCTATTTTCTTTGTTGTAGCTAGTATGCAAATTGTTTTTCTGGTTTTGCTTGCTTCACTCTTTATCAGGTCATATAAGTATTTTTCATGTTTCTCTCTATCCATTACGTTCATTATTTCATTAAAAAAATTTTTTTAATGAACTGTTTTCAATGAACAAAAAACTATTATATCTCTTCCCACCTCCCCTCCATTGGGAAAAAAAAATGGAAAACAAAATTCTTCTAATAAACTTTTGTGTTAACCATGTCCAAAAAATATAGATCTCAGTCTGCAAACTGAGTCCATCACTTCTGTATCAGAAAGTGGGTAGCACATCATGTTATAAATCTTCTGATCATAGTTGACCATTGCTATTGGTCAGAATTCTTTAGTCTTTCAAAATTTTTGTCTTTACAATGTTTATGTTATTATAAAAATTGTTTTCCTGGTTCTACTCACTTTACTCAGCAATATCTAACTCAGGTCTTCCCAACTTTCTCTGAAACCACGCATTTCATAGTTTCTTATAGCATACTTAGCATTCCACCACATTTGTATACCATAATGTGTTCAGCCATTCTCTACTCAATGGGTACAACCTTAGTTTCGGTTACTCACCATCACAGAAAGAGAAACTATAAAATATTTTTGTATATGTGGGTCCTTTTCCTCTTTTTTTTTTAAATTTTATTTGTCATTTTTAACACAGTTTATAACAGATAAAACAATTCAAACTTTTGGTCAGGTGATACTTCTTTTTAAAGCATTTACAATATGGACCATAAAAGAATTTTTTTTTAAACATTAACCAACTGAGACACAAATAATCTTTGTGCTTGCTAACTTCACAAGCCCTTGACCTAATTGTCTCCACAGTA
Source organism: Bettongia penicillata ogilbyi (assembly GCA_023548195.1). Classification (NCBI taxonomy): domain Eukaryota; kingdom Metazoa; phylum Chordata; class Mammalia; order Diprotodontia; family Potoroidae; genus Bettongia; species Bettongia penicillata. Next base: position 2,349,092 of record JAJHZJ010000298.1, on the reverse strand, counting down.
TTACTAAGAATTAAAGGACCCTAACTTATTGTTGTTCTAAAGTCCTAAGCCTAATGCTTAATTTTAGACTTGACCTTGGATGTTCCCCTACCAATAATCTATAATTTAATAGATCTGGTATTAAGCTTACAAATCTTTTGACTATAGGAAATTGCCACCAAGAGTAGGGACACTGCTGGGAAACAATATCTCCCCAACTTCATATCAGTTCCAGGCAGGAATCATTGCATTCAATCAGGCTTAAAGTCTACCAGTTGTCAGTGGGGAAATTGAGTCAGGAGAATCCTACCTCAGCCTGGGTTGAACAGCTGCTCTCCCACCCTTCCCATAAGATCTCCTTTTACAGTTCATAACCAGCATCTCACAGGCTTACTGGCATCATGGATTGGAGGCTCAGACTGCCTTTCTTGCTGTCCATATCTGGAGTTAGACTGAGAAGAACAATCATTTAATAGTCCCATAGCATCTTAAAATGGCAAGTTCCAATAACCAGGTTTCAAATATGCTTATAATTTCACTTTGGCTAAGGAACATCTTTTGAGGCAAGTCTTAGGTGGCTTACATGCCTTTTTATACATGTTCTATTTCCTGATTAAATAGCAATCATAAAATCAAATTTACCATTAAAACCTTAACTTTTCCATCAATGCCAAATTATACCTGAGGTTACCTTCCTCTAGGAAATTTAGACTAAAATTGTTTTCCCAAACTAAAGATGTCATTGATTTATTCTCAGTAATTCAGTCAATTATTTTAATACTAATTACTTTTACCTCACTTTGTGACATGTCCAATTTTTCTCCTCATCACTCCCCTCCCCCCACTTCCTAATGCCTTACATTCTGATCACTCCTTCCCTCAATGTATCCTCCCTTCTATCACACCCTACCCTTACCTTATCCCCATCTTTTCTCTCTACTTGGAGGATAAGGTAAATTTCTATACCCTATTTGGTGTATTTCTTATTTTCTGATTATATGCAATAAAAATTCTCAACATTTGTTACTAATACTTTGAATTCCAACTTCTCTCCCTCCCTCCCCAACCTCACTGAGAAGGCAAGCAATTCAATACAGACTAAATATGTGTCATTTTGCAAAAGACTTCCCATAATAATCATGTTGTGTAATACTAACTATATTGCCCTCTGTCCTAATCTATCCCCCCTTATTTTTTCCCCCTCAATTGACCTTGTCCCTTCTCAAAAGCATTTATTTCTAGGAACTCCCTTCTCCCATTTGCCCTCCCTTCTATCATTCCCCTCACCCCACTTGTTGCCTCCTCCCCTACTTTCCTGAGATTTTCATATCAAATTTAGTGAGCATGTTATTCCCTCCTTTAGCCATATGTGGAGAGTAGCTTCACTTTTCCCCTCTCCCCTTCTCCCTTTTCTCCTCCATTGAACAAGATTTTTCTTACCTCTTTTATGAGTTATAGCCTGCCCTGTTCCATTTCTCCCTTTCTCCTCTCAGTATTTTCTTCCCTCACCCCTTAATTTTTTTTAATTTTATTTTTTTGTGTGGATATCGTCTCTTCTGATTCCATACACCCTGAACTCTCTGTCTATATATGTATATGTGTGTGTATGTACAATCTCTCCATCTACCCAAATACTGAGAAAAGATTCGAGTTATAAATATTTTCTTTCCATGTAGTAATCTAAACAGTTTAGCTTTAGAGAGTCTTTTGTGCTTTTTCTTTCCTGTTTACCTTTTCATGCTTCTCTTGATTCTTTTATTGTAAAGTCAGATTTTCCATACAGATCTGATCTTTTCCTCAGTGTCAATGATTGAAAGTTCTCTATATCATTGAGGGACCATTTATTCCCTTGAAGTATTATACTCAGATTTGCTGGGTAGGGGATTCTTAGTTTCAATCCCAGTTCCTTTGACGTCTGGAATATCCCATTCCAAGCCCTTCAGTCCCTTAATTTGAAGCTGCCAGATCCTATGTTATCCTGATTGTATTTCTACAATACTCAAATTGTTTCTTTCTAGCTACTTGCAGTATTTTCTCCTTGATCTGGGAACTCTGAAATTTGACCACTATATTCCTAGGAGTTTCTCTATTCAGGACTCTTTCAGGAGGTGATGGGTGGATTCTTTCAATATTTATTTTGCCCTCTGGTTCTAGAATATTAGGGCAGTTTTCCTTGATAATTTCATGCAAGATAATGCCTAGTCTCTTTTTTTGTTTGTTTTGTTTATTTTGTGTATTTTTATTTTTAATGTTCTACCATCACTACCACAAAACTTAAATTTTTCTCCCCTACCTAACCCCACCACCCCCCTCTCTCCCCAAGATGGCATACAATTCTATATAGGATCTGCACATGCTTTCCTATTGAATACATTTTCACTGTAGTCATGCTGTGTAGATGAACTAAAATAAATGGAAGAAATCAAATAATAAAACATAATACACACACACACATACACACACACAAATGATCTACTACATTCTGTGAATGAATTCCATAGTTCTTTCTCTGAGTGTGGAAGGAATTTTACCTTGGAAGACCATTGGGAATTTTTTTTTTTAATACTTGTGCTGTTATGAAGTTCCAAGTCTACCAGAAAAATGTGTCGCACGCTGTGGTCATTGCTGTGCACAAAGTTCTCCTGGTTCTGCTCCTTTCACTCAGCATCAGGTCATATAAGTCCCTCCAGGCCTCTCTGAAATTTTCTTGTTCATCTTTTCTTGTGGCGCAATAGTACTCCATTACATTCATATGCCATAATTTATTCAGCCATTCCCCAATTGAAGGGCATCCCCTTGATTTCCAATTTTTGGCAACTACAAAGAGTGCTGCTATAAATATTTTTGTACGTATGGGACCCTTTCCCATTTTTATTATCTCTTGGGGATACAATCCTAGAAGCGATATTTCTGGGTCAAAGGGTATGCACATTTTTGTAGCCCTTTGGGCATAGTTCCAAATTGCTCTCCAGAATGGTTGGATGAGCTCACAGTTCCACCAACAATGAATTAGTGTTCCAACCCTCCCACATCCTCTCCAACATTTATCATTTTCTTGTTCTGTCATGTTTGCCAATCTTATAGGTGTGATGTGGTACCTCAGAGTTGTTTTGATTTGCATCTTTCTAATCAAAAGTGATTTAGAGCATTTTTTATATGATTATAGATATCTTTAATTTCTTCCTCTGAAAATTGCCTATTCATATCCTTTGACCATTTATCAACTGGGGAATGACTTGTATGGTTATACATTTGAGTCAGTTCTCTATATATTCTAGAAATGAGGCCTTTATCCTTGAGATTAGCTGTAAAAATTTTTCCCAATTTACTACATCCCTCCGCATTTTGGTTGCATTGGGTTTGATTGTGCAAAAACTTTTCAGTTTGATGTAATCAAAATTATCCATCTTGCGTTTCATCATGCTTTCTATCTCTTTTTTAGTCAAAAATTCTTCCCTTCTCCATAAATCTGATAAGTACACCATTCCTTGCTCCTCCAGTTTGTCCATGGTATCAATCTTTATACCTAGATCATGTACCCATTTGGACTTTATTCTTGTGTATGGTGTTAGGCATGGGTCTATTAGGCTCTTTTTCTGATCATGGCTTTCAGGTAGTCCCATAATTTTTAAATTGATTCTCCTGTATCTATTTTCCAGGTCAATTGTTTTTCCAATGAGATGTTTCACATTATCTTCTATTTTTTTCAAACTTTTAGTTTTGTTTACTAACTGCTTGGTTTAACTGATAGTCATTCATTTCCCTGAACTCAGTTCTCTCTTTCAATGAATTATTTTGTTCAGTGAGCTTTTGAACCTTTTCCTCCATTTGGCTAATTCTGCTTTTTAAAGCCTCCTTCTCCTCATTGGCTTTTTGGACCTCTTTTCCCAATTGAGTTAGTCTCTTTTTAAAGGTGTTATTTTCCTCAGCATTTTTTTGGTTCTCCTTTAGTAAGCAGCTAACTTGTTTTTTAAGGTCTTCTATTTCCTGAGAGCAGTTTAAGTTCCCTTTGGAGGCCCTGGAGGCAGAGGCCTTGACTTCCTCTGACAGTATATGCCTTGTTCTTCCTCATCCAAAAGGATGGGGAGAGACACCTGTTCCCCAAGAAAATAACCTCCTATGGTCTTATTTTTTTCCCCTTTTTTGGGCATGTTCTCAGCCAGTTACTTGATTTCTGAGTTTCCTCTCCACAACCACATCACCTCCAGTTCCACCAAGCCAGCGCAGGGGGCTGAGATTCAGATGAGCTGCTCCAAACCCTCAGGGATTTTAGGTGGGGGCAGGGTTGCTATTCAGTGTGAGATTAAGATCAGCTGCTCAGGTGGGGGCAGGGCCATCACACAGGGCTCAGTTCACTTGGGGGCTTTACTATGAGACCTTCAACAAGGGATGCTGGCTGCTGCTTGCCTTGGGAGACCCTGTCTTCTGCTCCCTCTACTGCTGCCACCTGAGGAGGCCTGAGTTATGGGGACACCCTGTTCCCTTTTCAGCCAGCCAAAAAGACCCTCTCACTGACCTTTAGTGCCTGTGGGTTGAGGGATCTGTGATGTCCCTGGAGATTCTGTCCCTGAAGCCTGCTTGGATTTTCTCCTTCAGGTGTGTTGTGGCCAAGGCTGGGTTGGACTCTGCTCCGCATCTGGTGTGACAGACCTTTCCCATTGGTCCTTCAGGTCACTCTGGACTAGAAATCTCTTCCATTCCATTGTTCTGTGGCTTCTGCTGCTCTAGAATTTGTTGAAATTTTTTCTTTACAGGTATTTTATGGGCTGTGGGGTAAGAGCTAGTGTATGTATGAATTTCTACTCCTCCATCTTGGCTCTGCCCCGCTATGTCCCTTTTCCTCTTTCTTTGAAATCTTTGAATATAGGCCTAGGAATGTTATCATTAGGTCATACACAGTTTAGTAACTTTTTTGCATAGGTCAGATTGCATTCCAGAGTGGCTGGATCAGTTTGAAGAGCCACTGACACTACACACTTCATTAACACTTATTTTCTATAGCCCCTTCAGCATTTTCCATTTTTGTCATCTTTGTGATGACATAAGAGATGTGAGGTAGAACCTCTGAGTTGTTTTAATTTGCCTTTCACTAATTATGTTAATCATTTCCTAAAGTAGCACAGTAATATGCCATTTGTTTAGTCATTCCCAAATTAATGGGTGTCTAATTTATTTTCAGTTCAAAAGAACTTCCTAATCAATTCTCTATCTCACTCAACACAGCTGCTTTTCCAAACCTTTTCCTCACTCCTCATACTTTTCATGGCTCCCCTCCCCCCATCTCTTGGCTAATTATCTTGGCTTATATTTCAATGAATAAACTGGGGCTATTTGTGGAGACCTCCCTTTTATCTCCTCTTCATTCCAGATGACTCAGATACCTTTGCCCACAATCTCCTCATTCTCTCCTGTCTCATACGAAGAGGCCAAGAAATATACCTCTGTGTGCACAAATTATTCCATTCGGTCCCATCTTCTTCAGTACATTGTCTTTTCTTTCATCCTTGCTTTCTCACTAATCTTGATTCTCTCCCTGTCTACTGGCTACTCCTCTGCTACTTACAAACATAACGATATCTCCTCTATCCATAAAAAACCCTCACTTGCATTCCATCCCTGTTAACTATCGTTTTATATCTCTCCTCTCTTTAATGGCTGAACTCTTTGAGAATACAATCCAGAAACAATGCCTCCATTTCCTTTCCTCTCATTCTATTCTTAACTCTCTGGCTTCTGACCTCATCATTTAACTGAAACTGTTCTCTCTAAAGTTACCAAAGATCTCTTAATTGTCCAATTGAATGGCCTTTTCTCAGTCCACATTCTTTTTAATCTATTTGTAGTCTTATATTGTTGATGACTCTCTTTTTCTTAATACTCTCTTTTCTCTTAAATTTTCATGGCACTATTCTTTCCTGATTCTCCTACTTCTCTGTCTCCTTTCCCCCTCTCTTTTTTTTAAATAGTATTTTCCTCAGTTACAGGTTAAGACAATAGTATTCATTTTTTACAAGATTTTGAGTTCAAAATTTTTCTCCATCCCTCTCCCCTTGCTAAACTGATAGGCAATTTGATGTAGGTTATACGTGTGCTAAAACATATTTCCATGTTAGTTAACAGTTTTAAAAGAAAGCAGATTAAAAGGAAAAAAACCACAAAAAAGAGAAAAAAGTATGCTCCAATCTGCATTCAGACTCTATCAATTCCTTTTCTGGATGTGAATGGCATTTTTCTTCATGAGTCCTTTGTATTTGTCTAGGATCATTGTGTTGCTGACAAGAGCTGAGTTGTTCATAGTTGATCATCATACAAGGTTGCCGATACTGTGTATAATATTTTCCTGGTTCTGCTCACTTCACTTAGCATGGATTGTATAAATCTTTCCAGATTTTTCTGAAATCTGCCTGTTCAGCATTTCTTATTGCATAATAGTATTCCATTATATTCACTTACCACAACTTGTTCAGCCATTATCCCTTCAATTTCCAGTATTTTGCCACTACAAAAAGGGCTACTATAAATATTTTTGTACATGTAGGCCCTTTTCCCTTTTTTATGATCTCTTTGGAATACAAACCTAGTAGTGGCATTGCTGGATCAAAGGATTTGCACAATATTGGTTGCCCTTTGAGCATAGTTCCACCTTGCTCTCCAAAATGGTTGGATCAGTTCACAACTCCACTTGCAGTGCAATAGTGTCCCAATTTTGCCCACATCCTTTCCAATTTCTCTGTCTCCTTTGCTGGATCTTCATCTAATACATACTTGCTAACCATGAGTATCCCCCATTTTCCACCCTCAGGCTCTTTCCTGGGTTCTCTTCTTCACCTGTACTATTTCACTTGGGACTCTCATTCATTTCACGAATGAAACCATCATTCATGGTTTCAGTTATCATTTCTGTGCTGATGGCTCTCAGATCTACTTGTCAAGCCAACTCTCTCTTCATCTCTAGTCTTACATCTCCAGCTGTCTTTAACTTGATGTCTCTACACATGTCCATATACATAGACATCTTAAAACTGAACTCATTTTTCTCCTTATACATATCCTTCTTCCCGAGTTCCCTATTATTTCCAAGGGCAGCACCATCTTCCTAGTCCTTCAGGCCAGCAATGTAGGTGATCTCAACTTTTCTCTTTCCCTCTTCATAGCCAACATTGCCAAATCTATTGCTTCAGCAAAATTTCTTGTATGTACCCTTTTTGCTTGTCCAATATTGCCATCACTCTGGGGTAGGCCTTTATCTATTATCTATGCCTGGACTTTTGCAAGAGTTTGGGGGTTGATTTTCCTGCTTTGAGTCTCTTTCACACCAGTCCATTCTCCACTCAACTGTTAAGCTGATCTTTTTAAAGCACAAGTCTGACCATTTCATCCCCCACTCCCAGTTACATGCCATAACCCCCATTCAGTGAACTCTGGTACCTCCCTATTACTTCCACTATCAAATATAAAATCCTCTGTCTTTTAAAACACTTGATAGCCTTTCTCCTTCTTCCTTTTTAGCCTTCTTATACCTTGTTTCCCTCTATATACTCAGATCTAGTAACATTGGCCTCCTTGATGTTCCTTCCACTGGTAAAACTCTGTCTCCCAATTCTATGCATTTTAATGACTGATAGTAATCACTAACATTTATAATGCACTTTCGGGTTTGCAGAGTGCATTATATAGTTTCCTTTGAATTTTACTATCTGTTCCCCTAACCTGGAATGTTTTCCTTCCTCATTGCCTCTTCCTGACTTCCCTGGCTCCCTTCAAGCCTCAGCTAAAGTCCCACCATCTACAAGAAACCTTTCCTAATCCTCCTTAATTTTAATTCTGTTTGAGACTACTCCCAGCTGATGCCCATCAATTAGGGAATGACTGAACAAGTTGTGGTATATGAATGTAATAGGATATTATTGTACTATAAGTAGGCAGATTTCAAAAAAAAAAACCTGGAAAGACTTAGGCAGCATGATGCAAAGTGTTACAAAGTGAAGTGAGCAGAACCAGGAGAATATTGTATACAATAACAGCAACATTGTATGATAATCGACTATGAATGACTTAGCTAACTTGACTGCACAATGGTCCAAAACAATTCCAAAGGACTCATGAGGAAAAGTGCCATCCACATCCAGAAAAAGAACTGATGGAGTCTGTGAAGTATAACATTTTCACTTTATTTTTTTTGTGTATGTTTTTTTTTCTTTTGATCTGTTTCTTTTTTTACATGATCAATATGGAAATGTTTTACATGATTGCACGTATATAACCTATATCAAATTGGTTACCATCTAAGGGTAAGGTGAGGGAGGGAGAAAATTCGGAACACAAAAATTTATGAAATAAATGTTAAAATTGGTTTTCACATGTAATTGTGGAAAAAATAAAATACAATACTATAAAAAGATTACCCCCAGTTTGCCAAATCTATATATCAATACCTTGTTTATACAAAGTTGGTTGCATTATGTCTCTACTATTAGGCTATGTGCTCCTTGACAGCAAGCACTCTTTCTTCTCCTTTTTTGATACATATGGTATTTACCATGGTATTAAATGTTACTTGACTTTGTGTTAACCATGTGTCAAGCACTGTGCTAAGGGCTGGATCTGTAAAAATAAAAGCAAAGACTTTTGCCTTTACTCAACAAAGTGATTGACAAGGCCGTAAAAGAGTTATACTGTTTTACTAGAGTATAAGGACTTACACTTCTACTAGAGTATAAGGACTGAAGTTAAACATGGTGGCTGGGGCTTTTTTGAAAAGTGATCAGGGTGAGGAAGTTAGCAATGGGGAGGAGGAGGGTCATTCTGTGGAATCCTGGAGGAGAAATTTCTTCATAACAGCAAAACAATTGACCTTTCTGTTTTAATTCTTCTCCTATTAGTTCCTTCATTCCTTCCCTCTCCCCCTTATTTCGCTTGAGACTCTAGATCTTTTGTTATTCCAAATGAATGTTATTATTTTGTTTAGTCCTATGAAATATCCCCTGGTAGTTTGATTGGTCTAGCACTGTCTACAAATTAATTTAGTTAGCATTGTTATTTCTATCATATTATCAAAGCCCAATCACAGCAATGAATATCACTCTAATTACTTAACTGCTCTTTATTTCTTCAAAGAATGTTTTATAATTGTATTCATATGAGGCTTAATTGCGTCTGCGTAGATTAACTCCCTGATGTTTTATGCATTTTTAAATTGGGCTTTCCTTTCTGTTATTTCCTCTTGAAATTTACTATTTCCATGTAGATATGCTGTTGAATTTATTTTTTATTTTTCTGCTTCTTCTGGAGCCATTATCTGTCTCAATTTGTTTTCCCCAGCCTCAGTTGATAGTGAATTCTTGGCCACCTGTGAATAACCCCCTCTCTCTGTTTTCCCAAGCCCATCTATCCCAACCCTGCCCCTCCAGGGTTCCATGGCAGATCTGTTCACTCAATTCTCCTTCCTTTAGACCTTGTCTTCCCAAGTCTTTCCTAGAATACACAAAGACCTGGCTCTCTTAGTCTACCCTTCTTCCTCACTTCTTACACTGAATATTGGGCCACCTTTTCTGGTAAATCACTCTTCCTCATTTCTCCCTTCCCCATCTTCTGTCCCCTCCCCCATGCCCACTGGCCATGGAATGGGGATTTTATTGTTTTTGCTTTTGCCGTTGCTATTTCCAGACACTTTCTCTCCGTTATCATCACAAAACACTTTGTCCTCCTTTGAGGCTCACTCTATTCAGATTTGTCATCCAGTCCAGACTCTGGTAGATATCTGTTAACTGTAGGATGTTCTCCCTCCTTTCTCAGTAAGTAAGCTGCTTGGTTCCTGGTCTCCCACTCCCATTCTGACTCCTGCCCTTAAACTGGGGAATTTCCATGTGCATGTTGGTCTTCCTTCAAACAGCCCAACCCCCAGCTGCTCAATGCACTCGCCTTCTCTGACCGCTGCTTGTCTACTTCACTTCAGTTATACCCAAGGATGGTCATACCCTTCGCACGCGTTCCGTGATCAAGAACTCTACAATTCCTGTATCTGTTCATAGTTCCTACTATTCTCTTGTATCCTCCTTGATTTCCTTCCCAGAACGTCTAATCCCTCTTAGTTGTTCCGTCATTTCACTTTCCATGACCAATATGGGGTTTTCTTGACAAAGATAATAGAGTGCTTTGCCATTTCCTTCAGCTCATTTTACAGATGAGGAACAGAAGGAAGCGGTGTTAAGTGACTTGCCCAAGGTCACGTAGCTAGTAAGTATCTGAGGCCAGATTTAAACTCAGGAAGATGAGTCTGTCTGATTCCAGGTCTGGCGCTTTATCCACTCAGCTATCTAACTGCCTCAATCCCTTTACCTCTCATTAATTCCCTGGGCTATTGCCTCTGTTCTCTTGACCCCTTGCACTCTTCTCCTTTCTCAATCTCAACCCTTTAATTAACCACTTTAACTCTACACTGTCTTTGATTTCTCATTCTCACTCACCTCACTTTTCCACCCAGATGGATTTTATTCTTTCTACATATTATCTCTCATATGCGCATCATCCTCTTTACTCACACAGCCCCAATCAAGACCCTCATTAATTTAATAATTAGTCTCTGTCTTGTTTCTCTACACTTTAATGTATCCTCTACAAGACAACCAAAGTGTTTTCCTAAATCAGAGGTCTGAAAATGTTATCTCACTACTCAATAAGCTCTTTTGTCTTCTACAATAAGATATTAACTCCCCTGATTGATAGTTAAAGCCTTTTATAACTTGGCCCTAAACTACTTTTCCTGTCTCATTACACATTACTGCCCTTCATGAATTCAAATTCAAAATTGTCTCTTCAAATTACTTTTTTTTGCTGTAGCTCCCACTGGACTCCTATCTCTCCACTCTCCATTTCTCATCTTTATGCTTTTGTGGCCAGTGCCTGGAATGTATACTCTCTCCCCTTCTCTGCTTCTTGGAAACCTTGGATTCCTTCCCTAGCTTAGCTTAAGCACCACTTTGTGTACTAGGTCTTTTCTGGTCCTGCCTAGCTCTTCCACCAGGTCCAAGGTTACTTAGTAACTGTTTTATATATAGTTATATAATATATATGATAGTGCAGTGGATAGTGTGCGGGGCCTGACATCAGGAAGACTCATTTTCACAAGTTCAGATCCAGCATCAGACATTTCTGGCTGTTTGACTCTGGGTAAGTCACTTAACGCTACCTGCCTCAGTTCCTCATCTATAACAATGAGCTGGAGATGGAAATGTCAAACCACTTCAGTATCTTTGCTAAGAAAACCTCAAATGGTATCACAAAGAGTCTGACATGATTGAGACAACTGAACAATAAATTACACATATACACGTATATGTATATATATATACACACATATATAAATATACACACACACATATATATATATATATGCACACACACACATGCATGTTTGTCTCTTCTGTTAGAATGCAGGCTTCTTTACTTTTATCTTTGTATCCCCACCATTACATGTAGCAGGGGTTTAATAAATTCTTGCTTGACTAATTTCTTTGAAGTTTCTAAGTAATGGTAATTTTGCTTATATTGATGTCCTTAATTTTTTATTACCTCCAATCTAATCCTTATATATGTTGCATGTACATATTTATTGATATGTCTCCTCTGTCAAAATGTGAGCTTCTTTCGGCCAGTGCTTCCCTTTACACCTAGGGGTTGTTGTAGTAAGCACTTAAGAGATACTTGTAGGCTTTTTTTTATTATCTTAAGCATTTATTGAACTATGTGTAGTAGCCCTGTGGAAAGGGTTGCCTTCTTTTATTGAAGACTAGTTGAAAAAAAAGTTATACTCTCTATCCAGTATATTTCTATGTCGTTTTAACTGAAGGAGATTAAAAATATTGACAAATCATGTGTGGAATTGCTTATACTTCTATTTAGGCATATAAATAGGATTACTGAAAAGACCAATGAGCATGTTGGAGTATCTATTTTTATGACTATTATTATTTTAATGAGTACCATTTTAATATAATTTTAATGACAATCTTCAAGACAATTTCCATGGTGATTTTTATGATAGTTTAAATTCACAAAGGAGTTTTATTCTTAGATAAATTCTTATTCTTTTTATCTCTTAAATTTTGAATCAGATGTCTCTACCCTCACATCTTGAAAGAGCTAAATTCATTTAGAATAAAGAAACCTAGTACAGCCCCCTCTATCCTCTGAGTAAGATTCAGCTGAGGTAGAGGTAGATGATGGCAGAGTAGGACAGAAATCATTAGCATGATTTTGATTGCCCTGGGGAAAGACCATCTGCCCCTATGCAAGTGTTCTTAGGAATGCCTGAAAGTGCCTTGGTGTTGCTGGAGTGAAGGGGTGTCTCCCCCCTAACCCTGACAGCACATAGAAGGAAGGGCTGCAGACATTGATGCCTGCCTTTGCCTCAGTGCCCAAGTGGCTTCAGTTATGGGTTCAGTCACTGGAGGGAGAATGGGAGATTCTCTGCTGGAATACTCCAAGTAAATCAAGAATAAGAGAGGATGGAACAGGGTTGTTGTAAGGATCAATTAATACTTGTAAAGTGCTTAGTATAGGGTCTAGCACTTGCTAGGAGTTATACAAATGCTATTATTGTTGTTGTTATTGGGATTATCTCTTTAGATCCTTACAACAACCCTGGGAGGTAGGTGCTGTGATGATCCCCATTTTACGGAAGACAAAACTGTGGTAGACTACACTTAAGTGACTTGCCCAAGGTCGCACAAGCTAGTAATTGTCTGAGGCCAGATGTGAATTCAGGTCTTTATCCACTGGACAAATTGTGGATTTTCCCAGAAGGAAGACAGTAAGATTTAGGAGAACTGGGAAAAACTTCTTTCAGAAGGTGAGACTTTGGAGGGAAAGAATTCCAGGTATGGGGGGTACACAATGAAAATGTGTAGTATCTCGTAGTATCATGTAGTATCATGTTCAAGAAACAGCAAGGTTGCTGTTGTTACTCTATTGCAGAATACTCAGAGGGAAGTGAGGTAGTAGGACATAAGAAGACTGGAAAGGCAGGAAGGGGTAAGGTTATGAAAGGCTTTCAGAGCCAAACAGTATTTTCAGTTTAATTCAGAGGTGCTTAAGAGCTTCTGGAGTTTGTTGATTGGGAGGAGCGGATGGTGATAGGTGTGGGATATGGTCAGAACTTTGCTTTAGAGAGATCAATTGGACAGCTAAGTGGAGGGTAGATTGAATTGGGAAGAGATTTGAAACAGGAAAACCAGTCAGAAGGCTCTTGCTAACAGTTCTGGCATGGAGGGGATGAGGGTCTGCACCAAGTGGGGATTGCCAGAGGAAAGAAAAGGATGCATACAAGATATGCTGAGAAGGTAGAAACTACAGGATATGACACTACTTTTTTTTTTCCCACTTGATAGCATTTTATTTTTTCAAATTACATGTAAAGATAGTTTTCAACATTCACTTTTATAAGATTTTGAACTCCAAAATTTTTTCTCCCTTCACTCTTGCCCTCCCCCGATATAAGCTATACATGTACAATCATATTAAACATTTCCACATTAGCCATGTTGTGAAAGAAGAATCAGAACAAAAAGGAAAACCCATGAGAAAGGTAAAAAAGAGAAATAGTATGCTTTGATCTGCATTCAGACTCCGTAGTTCTTTCTCTGGGTGTGGACAGCATTTTCCATCATGATTTTGGATGATTTGGATGATTTGTATTTTTGTGTTGCTGAGAAGAGGTAAGTCTATTAGAGTTCATCACAGCACAATGCTTCGATTCCTGTGTGCAGTGGTTCTGCTCACTTCACTCAGCATCAGTTCATGTAAATCTTTGCAGGTTTTTCTGAAATCCAATTTGGCACTGTATTAGCTATGAAGGATGAGAGAGTGAGGAGTGAACGATGACTGCTAGGTTTCAAATTTGGGTAACTGGGATGGTAGGTACCCGTGACAGTAACAGGGAACTTAGGAAGAGGGGAGGGTTTAGGGATAAAGGTAGTAAGTTCATTTTGGATGTGTTGAGTTTAAGATGTCTGTGGAATATCAAATTCAAGAAGTCCATAGGCCATTGAAAATAGGAGACTGAAGGTGAGAAGAAAGGTTAGAGCTGGGCAAGTAGATCTAAGAATAAGAATCCACATAGAGATGATGACTGAAACCATGAAAGCTGATGAGAATACCAAGCGAAATAGTATAGGTGAAGAAGACCCAGGAAGGGCCTTGGGAAGGACACTCATGATTAGCAGGCATGAATTAATTCGATGAAGATCAAGTGAAGGAGATAGAGAAAGAGTGGTCAGATAGGAGGAGGAGGAAAGAACAGTCTCATGAAAACTTAGAAGGGCATATCAGTGTCAAAAAGAGATCAAAAAGGTTGAGAATTGAGAAAGGGCCATTTGATCTGACAGTTAAGGCACCTTTAAAAGAGCTGTTCCCATTGGAATGATGAGATCAGAAGTCAGATTGCAGAGTTAAGAAGAGAATGAGAGGAAAGGAAATAGAGGAATTGATTAGAGACAAACTTCCCAAGGAGTACATCCATAAAAAGAACATGCCAGATGCTAGTTAGAAGGGATGGTTGGATCACGTGAAGGTTTTTTGAGGATGGGAGATTTATGGCTATGTTTGGATGCAGTAGAGAAACAGCCAGAAGACAGTGAGAGATTAAAGATTTAGTGACAAAGTGGGGGTGACAGAGAAGGCAGTCTACTAGAGAAGGCCAGAGTCTCAACAATGCAAGTCCACCCAAAGCCGCAAAAGAATGACAAAACTATCCTTTTTTGCTGAGGTCAGTGGTGTTATTTCCCCTCTCCTTTCTCCCTTTTGATAGAACTGGTATATGTTCCCTATTGAAAAAGACAAGAACAAGGTAAAGATAATAATACTAGTAGTTGACATTTATATAGCACTCTAAATTTTGCAAAGTGTTTTCTATATATGTTATTTCAATCAATCAATAAACATTTATTAAGTCCCACTATGTGCCATATACTATTCTGAATGTTGGGGATACAGAAAGAGGCAAAGGACAGTCCTTGCCTTCCAGGAGCTCACATATGGGGGAGACTACATGTAAACAAATACATACAGAGCAAGTGATTTGCAGGATAAATAGGAATTAATTAACAGAGGGAAGGCACTACAAGTAAGATGGATGGGGGAAGTCTTCCAGCAAAAGAAATGATTTCAGGTGGGACTTAAATGAAACTAGGGAGATCACTGGGTGAAAGGTAGGAGGATTAGTGTTTTGGGAATGATGGATAGCCAGAGAAGATGCCCAGAGCCAAGAGATGGAATGCCTTGTTCTAGTAACAGCCAGGATGCCAGTGGCCATGGATCAAAGAGTGTGTGTGTGGGGGATCAAAGTATAAATTATATTGGAAATTAGGAAGGGTCTAGATTATAAAGGATTTTGAATGACAAACGAGCATTTTGAATTTGATCCTGGAGAGAACAGGGAACCACTGGAGTTTATTGAGTAGGGGAATGAATGGTCAGACCTACGCTTTAGGAAAATCACTTTGATGGCTGAATGGAAGATTGATTGGGGTGAGAAAGAGACTTGAGGCAAGCAGAACCACCAGCAGGATATTCCAGTAGTCCAGGTATGAGGAGATAAGGGACTGTATACCAGGGTGGTGGCACTGTCAGAGGAAAAATGGGGGCATAACTGAGGGAGGTTGCAAAGGTGAAATGAGCAGGCCTTGGCAGTATCTTGTATAAGAAAAGGTATAAAGATAATGAGAAGTCTAGCATGATTCCTAGGTTGTGAAACTGTGGGATTGGGAGGATGGTGTTGTCCTCTACAGTAATAGAGAAGGAGGGTATCAGGTTGGAGGGGAAGGGTTTAAGGGGAAAAATAATGACTGTCATTTTGTACATACTGAGTTTAAAATGTCTATCAGACATCTGTTTTGAGATGTTTGAAAGGCAATTGGCATTGCAAGATTCTTTTTGTTTTATCTTCACAATGAAACTATTAGGTAGGCTTTATTATCATCCTCAATTCAAAGATGAGGAAATAAGACTTCCAGTGGTTAAATGATTTGCTCCAGGTCATAAAGATAAGTGACAAAGTTAAATTTTAGATCCAGAATGGAATCAAGACGGAGTACTTTGCCTTAATGTTAACAGAGCCTCTGGCTCTCCTCTGTTGAGCAGGAAACGCCAACTTTCACTGACTTTTTTGCCTTGATGAGTGAACCATTTTATTTGCTTTCTTACCAGTTAAAGATTTTGCGACAAACCCATATAATAGAAATATTATATTACATATTATATAAACACATTATTTTTGACCTATTAAAATGGAGAAAATAGAATAATTCCCATTAGTCTAACCTCCTCAAATTACCAATTATTCATAACAATACTATGTTAGGTAGAGCAACTTAGTATCTTTATTTTACTTCATAAGGCAAATAAGTCAGAGGTGGAATTTCAGCCTTTATCTTTTGATTTACAAACCTAGCCCTTTTTATCACCATGCTACAATCATCCCTGGGATAAAAATCCCTTTGTCCATTTTAAGTAATAAGAAGGGTAGAGAAAAAGACAGCTGGGGCCAGGGGAACCCAAGGAAAGAACGCAAGGTCCTGGGTCTCAGAAACCATCTCCTTTTCCATTTTAAAGATCACGAATCTGAGGTGCAGGGAAATGAAGGTCACTCAAATAGTAAGTAGCAGGGACAGGATTTGAATCCAGATCTTCTCACCACAAAACACTACTGCTCTTTGATAATAGGTTCTTTTATACTTTACATTGACAAAAGCATAAAATTTATATGATGTAAAAATATAATAACTTCATTGACATATTACACATTTTCTCTGGTGAATTAGACCTTTTAGCTAGTCACAAAACCACTCAATTTTAGGGCAATATGAAATATCATCGAAGAGTAATATATGCTTCTGATCATATTGTTCTTGAAAACTTTCAACAATAACAATATTGTGATACTTCACAGACCTTATTTATGTGGAGATTGCCTGTGATAATTCTATATTACAGTCCTCTTCGTGCCTTAGCAGAGTTTCTGTGGTCCAAAATACCCATCTTCTGAGGCCCAACTCTCATGTTGCATCTTGAGTCTATCACTTTTCTTTCAGAAGGTGGGCACCATTCTTCAGTATCAGTCGCGTGGATTATCTTGACTAGTACTAAGTGTTTCAAAGTTGTTCGTCTCTACAGCGTTGTTAATGTACAAATTGTACTCTTGGTTCTACTTACTTTATTCTGCATCAATTTATGTAAGTCTTCCCAAGTTTCTCTCAAACCATCCCCTTTCATCATTTCTTATGGTACAATGATGTTCTGTTACATTTATATAAAATAATATGTTCAGTCATTGCCCAATTGCTAGGCACTCTCTTAGCTTCTAATTATTTGCTACCATAAAAAGAGCCACCAAAAGTATTTCTGTATATGTAAATTTTTTCCCTTTTCTTTGATTTTTTTGGGGGGGAGTATAGACCTAGCAGTCCAATTTTTGAGTCAAAGGCATAGTTCCAAATTGCTTTCCAAACTGGCTGAGCTAATTTACAATTCTATCAAAAGAGCATTTATGTACCTGTTTTCCTACAGACCCTCCAGCATTTTTAATTTTTCTCTTATCTGTATAGCCAGTCTAATGGGTTTGTTGCTTTAATTTACATTTCTCTAATTATTAGTATTTTGGAACATTTTTTTCATTTGACAGTTGATGACTTGGATTTTTTCCTTTGAGAGCTGCCTGTCCGTTTGGCTCCTGCTCTCACAGATGTTTTAATCCACTGAACTCCACAGAGATAACCCAATCCACACACCCCTCTGAAAGTCTACCTCCTCCCCCATCTTGGCTCCCAAGTTCCAATACGCACATTCCTCTAAAAGTCCCTTCTCCACCCTATCCCCCATTTTCTCACCTCTCTATGTGTTCAGAAGACTTCTATACCCTTCTAGGTGTATGTGTTGTTTTCTCTTCAACCCAGATGAGTAAGGTTCCAACATTACCAGCCCTCCACCCCCACCTGCTTCCTTTGTATTATGCCCCATTTTTATAATTGCTTCCTTTTACCCTTTTCTACTCAATTTTGTTTTTTAGAATCACATCATCATACACAATTCAGCCCCAACCTTTCTTCCAAACTACCTTAATAATGATGACAATTTTAAGAATATTGATAACATTTTCATATATTCAGTAAACAGTTTGACTTTAATGAGTGCCTTATAATTAGTCTTTAATGTTTTCCTTATATTTCTTCTGTATCTTTTATATAGAATTTTCCCTTTGAATTTTGGTCTTTTTGTTACAAATATTTGAAAGTCTTTCAGTTTGTCAAGTGTCCATCTTTTTTTTCATTTAGGATTATACTCAACTTTTCTTGGTAAGTTATTCAAGACAAAATTGTATACAGTAACAGCAATATTATTTTAAGAATGAGTTGGAGTAACTAAGTCATTTTGACTATAATAAATACACAAATAAAAAATAAAGGATACATGAAGAAAGATACTATCTGCATCCAGAAAAAGAACTGATAAATAGAAGCATGTATAAAATAATTATATATATATATGTATACACACACACACACACACACACACACACACACATATAAACCTATTTTTATCTAATGGTAACCATCGCTGGGGCAGGAGAGGGGAGGGAAAGAAGAAAAAAGAAAGAAATTTATGATAACTTTGTTGTATATTTGGAGGGAACAGCAAATTGTACATGGTAGATTTGCAGTTTCATGTGCAATCCTCTTTTTGTTGTATAGTGTTGTAGAAATGCTTGTTTTGTTCTGTGAATTGAAAATTTTAAAGAGAGACATAACCCAAGGGCAGGTAAGAGCCAGTTGGACACAGGACAAGTTTATGATGCTAAGAAAAAGTAATAAAAAATGGATTAAAGTGACCTTAAGAGGCTGAGAAGTAAAATGTCTTCATATGCCAAGAGGAACAAAAGAAAAAGCAAAACTCAGATGCTTCAGTGAACTCAGAAATTTCTTAAAAAAAAAATTATTTCAGACAGGGAAGATAACATGTTAAAAAGAAAGGAAAATTTGAGGAAGTGGGCTGGGGTTTGGATCTGAGACCCTGATCTGTTCCCAGGGTCAGAGCCACACAACTGCTCCTTGTTTCTGTATTTGCTTGGCACTCATTATATAGTATAGGGCCTATACCACTACTTGCCCTTGACTTCCAACCCTAGGATGGGGCATCTCCTCAGTGCATCTATGGCCAGGTAGTTAGCCAGCAGGTGGCACTTATATATTTTCCCTAGACTCTGGGGCAAATCTGGAGCCTCTTCCTGTCCTGATGTGGTAGTGTCAAACTCAAATAGAAATGAACTCTTGTGGGCTGTCCATTGACTTAGAAAATTACAAATTCACATTATCTGCCTATGTTCTGTTGTATTATTTATATTGCTTAACAGTTTATATTTTAATCTGGTTTGGACCTGGGAGTTTGACCCCCTTGCCCTGGTACACAGTCATGGTCAGGTCCTCATACATTCACCATTTTTTAAAAAATTAATTATTTGTTTTCAGTTTTCTACAATCACTTCCATATATCTTAGATTTTTTTCCCTCTTCCCTTCCCCATCCCTCCCCAAGGCAGCATGCTTCTACGAATACATTCTTATTTTTTTTTTTGTTAGGCGAATTTCTTTTATTTCTCCACTTTAAAAAGATAGGAAAAAGTGCTAGAGGACAGGATGAAGCGAAGTACACAATTAACAACCATAGACTGTGAATGGGATAAACCGATGCCCCAAAATAGAGGACCGCAGAATGGATTAGAAAGCAAATGCCAGCAATATGTTGTTTACAAGAAATGCACTTGAAACCTAAAGACTCACATGCAGTGAATATGAGGGGCTGTGGTAGGATCTATTATGTCCTTGACTCCACATGTAGAAGTGTCATATTATTTGCCTTCTCAGTTGGTGAAGGAGAGGGTGAAAGGAAGAGAAAGAGTTTGGAACTAAAAATTAAAAGAAGAAAAGAATGCTTAAAATAAATAATAAATTAGTTTTTTGCAAACTAGAAAAATCTATTATGTCTCAGGTTAACTAAAAAAAATTAAAATAAGTATCACTTCAGACAAGGCTACACTAAAAAATAGATATAACAAAAATAGATAATAAATCAATATCAACACTTGGTATATATGCACCAAATGGCATTGCATCTAAATTCTTTTTTTTTTTTTTGGCAACTACAACATTTTTAAAAAATTTATTATACATTCTTATGAAAATATGTTTTCACTTTAGTCATGTTGCATAGAAGAATTAAAACGAATGAGAGAAAGCATGAAAACAAAACAAAACATAACACAAGAGAAAATGGTCTGCTTCATTCTGCATTCCAATTCCATAGTTCTTTCTCTGTATATGGAAGGCATTTTACCCCAAGAGTTCATTGGGAATTTTTTTAGGTCCTTGCATTGCTGTGAAAGGCTAAATCTGCCAGAAAAATTTCTCACACACTTTAGTTGTTGCTGTGTACAAAGTTCTCCTGGTTCTGCTCCTTTCATACAGCATCAGTTCATATAGGTTCTTCCAGGCCTCTCTGAAATCTTCCTGTTCATCATTTCTTATAGCACAATAATATTCCATTACGTTCATGTTCATATACCAAAACTTGTTCAGCCATTCCCCAATTGATCGGCATCCCCTTGATTTCCAGTTCTTGGCCACCACAAAGAGAACTGCTATAAATATTTTTGTACATATGGGACCCTTTCCCATTTTTATGATTTCTTTGGGACACAGTCCTAGAAGTGATATTGCTGGGTCAAAAGGTATGCACATTTTTGTAGCCCTTTGGGCATGTTCCAAATTGCTCTCCAGAATGGAGAGCAATGGATTGGTTCACAGCTCCACCAACATTAAGTCAGCACTCTTTTTTTTTTTTAACATATTTATTTATTTATTTAAGTTTTCAACATTCATTTCTACAAAATTTAGAGTTACAAATATTCTCCCCATCTCTCCCCTCCCCCACCTCAAAACACCTGATTGCCCCTTCCACCAATGTGCCCTCCCTTCTAACACCCCTCCCTTCCCTTATCCCTATCTTCTCCCTTGTTCTGTAGGGCAAGATAAATTTCTATACTCCATTACCTATATTTTCTTATCTCCCAGTTGTACGCAAAAGCAGTTCTCAACATTTGTTCCTAAAACTTTGAGTTCCTTCTTCTCTTACTTCTTCCCTCCCAACTCATCCCCACTGAGAAGGCAAGCAATTCAATATAGGCTATATATGTGTAGTTTTGCAAATGACTTCCATAATAGTCATGTTGTGTAAGACTAACTATATTTCCCTCCATCCTATCCTGCCCCCGATTTCTTCTATTCTCTCTTTTGACCTTGTCCCTCCACAAGAGTGTTTATTTCTGATTGCTCCTTCCTCCCATTTGCCCTACCTTCCATCATCCCCCCACCCTGCTTATCCTATTTTCCCCTACTTTCCTACTTTTCCTGTAGTGTGGGATAGATTTTCATACCAAATTGAGTGTGCATGTTATTCCTTCCTTGAGCCAAATGTGATGAGAGGAAGCTTCACTTTTTCCCTCTTTCCTTCCCCCTTCACCCCTCCATTGGAAAAGCTTTTTCTTGCCTCTTCTATGAGCGATAATTTGCCCCATTCCACTTCTCCTTTTCTCCTCCCAATATATTCCTCTCTTACCCCTTATTTTTTTAGATATGATCCCTTCCTATTCAACTCACCCTGTGCTCTCTGTCTCTGTCTCTCTCTCTTTCTCTCTCTCTCTCTATATGTGTGTGTGTGTGTGTGTGTGTGTGTGTGTGTGTGTGTGTAATCCCTCCAACTACCCAGATACTGAGAGAAATTTCAAGAATTACAAATATTACCTTTCCATGTAGGAATGTAAACAGTTTCAACTTTAGTAAATCCCTTGTGATTTCTCTTTGCTGTTTACCTTTTCATGCTTCTCTTGATTCTTGTGTTTGAAAGCCAGATTTTCTTTTCAGCTCTGGTCTTTTCATCAAGAATGCTTGAAAGTTCTCTATTTCATTGAATGACCATTTTTCCTCTGAAGTATTATACTCAGTTTTTCTGGGTAGATGATTCTTCGTTTTAATCCTAGTTCCTTTGACTTCTGGAATATTCTATTCCAAGTCCTTTAATCCCTTAATGTAGCAGCTGCTAGATCTTATCCTGATTGTATTTTCACAGTACTAAAATTGTTTTTTGTGTTATCCTGATTGTATTTTCACAGTACTAAAATTGTTTTTTTCTGGCTGCTTGCAATATTTTCTCCTTGACCTGGGAACTCTGAAATTTGGCTACAATATTCCTAGGAGTTTTTCTTTTTAGATCTCTTTCAGGAGGTGATTGGTGGATTCTTTCTTTTATCCTCTGGTTCTAGAATATCTGGGCAGTTTTCCTTGATAATTTCATGAAAGATGTTGTCTAGGCTCTTTTTTTGATCATGGCTTTCAGGTAGTCCCATAATTTTTAAATTGTCTCTCCTGGATCTATTTTCCAGGTCAGTTGTTTTTCCAATGAGGTATTTCACATTTTCTTCCATTTTTTCATTCTTTTGGTTTTGTTTTGTGATTTCTTGGTTTCTTATAAAGTCATTAGTTTCCTTCTGGTCCATACTAATTTTTAAAGAACTATTTTCTTCAGTGAGCTTTTGAACCTCCTTTTCCATTTGACTGATTCTGCTTTTTAAAGCCTTCTTCTCATTTTCTTTTTGAACCTCTTTTGCCAATTGAGTTAGCCTATTTTTAAAGATGTTATTTTCTTCAGCATTTTTTTGGGTCTCCTTTAGCAAGCTGTTGACTCACTTTATATGATTTTCTTGCATCACTTTCATTTCTCTTCCCAATTTTTCCTCCACCTCTTTTACTTGATTTTCAAAATCCTTTTTGAGTTCTTCCATATCCTGGGACCATTGAATGTTTATTTTGGATGTTTGGGATGCAGAAGCCTTGACTTTTAGTTTTCCCCTGATGGTAAACATTGTTTTCCCTCATGAGAAATGATGGGAGAGAATGCCTGCTCACCAAGAAAGTAATCCTCTGTAGTCTTATTTTTTTCCCCTTTCTTTGGGCATTTTCCCAACCAGTTACTTGACTTTTGGGTCCTTTGTCAAAAGTAGGGTATACTCTGGGGACCTGTAAGTTCTCAGGTCCTCCAAGGTGACACAATCAAGGGAGAGGAGTTTACTCCCTGACCTGGCTCAGGCCTGAGGTTCAGATCAGCTGCTCAGTTCCTCCAGGGGCTTTAAGCTGAGGCTCCAACAATGGAAGCTGGCTGCTGCCTGCCTTGGCCACCATCACCCAAGCTGCTGGCCGATGCTGCTGCTGCTACCCCAGCTGCCGCCTGGGGCCAGGACTAGGGGAGGACCCTGCTCCCTTGTCATGGAAGTGCAGAAGCTCTCTCATTGACCTCTGAAGTGTCTTTGTGGCCTGTGGGTTGAAGGATCTGTGAACCTCTGCTGCTGCTGCTGGGGATTCTACCCTGAGGCCTGCTCCAGTCCTGATCCTCCCAGCGCCATGTGGCCAAGGGTAGGCTGCGTTGTGCTCTGCATCCTGTGCAACAGACCCCTCCCATTGGCATTCCAGGTAATTCTGGGCTAGAAATCTTCATTCTCTCGTTCTGTGGCTTCTGCTGCTCTGGAATTTGTTGAGAGTCTTTCTTTACAGGTATTTTATGGGCTGTGGGGGAAGAGCTAGAGTATGTACATCTTTCTACCCCACCATCTTGGCTCTGCCCCCTAATTCAACATTCTTGAAGGCCATGCTTGTGACTCTTCTGGCTAGACCATGCCTTCAGTGTCAACAAACCTCTCTCTGTCTTCTTATCGTAACTTATGCTTGCCAAATGACTCACTGTGAGTTTTTTAAATTGGATTTCCAGATTAAGATTCTATCTGGTGTGTTTTCTAGATCTTTGTGTTGTTGGTGTAGAGAAGAAATACCCTTTCCTTCTGTTCTCCCATTTTGTCTAGTCTCTCTAGTCAAGTCTAGATCTTTCCTTTTGCTGTGCTTTTATTAAATTCCACAAAGTATCTCTTTTATGGTCTGTTGGATATAGCGTTGAAACTGCAAATTAACTTTCGCAATATTGTAATTTTCATTATATTTCCATGACCCAGCTGTGACCGCTAGATAGTCATCTAGTTACTTAAGTTTTTCTTGATTTTTTTGAGGATCACTTTGTAACTGAATCTATACAAATATTTTTTGTGCTTTGGTAGATTTGTTCCCTAATATTTTATGCATTTTCAAGTTATTTAGAGTGAGATTATCCTTTCTGTTATTACCTGTTGAATTTTGTTATTATTATATAGAAATGCAGTTTTTAACGTTTGTAGCCTGCAACTTTTTTGAAAATACTAATTGTCTCCATTAGTATCTCTGTTGATTCCTTAGGATTTTTCAAAGTGTCATTTCATGTCATCAACAAATAATGTTAATTTTATCTCCTCTTTATATATTTTGACAACTTTAACTTTTTTCTTGTCATTACCATTTCTAGCAATTCCAAAACTATATTGATTAACAGTGAGGGATAGTGAGCATCCTTGCTTTATTCTCGTATTTGTGGGAAAAGTTTCTAGTTTGTTTCCATGAATTCATCAGGACTATGACTTTTCTTTAGTGGTTCCTTAAGTTTCTTATTCTAAGACTAGATAATTTAATATCTGTTCTTATATTAGTTTGAGTGTTTTATATATTTGGAGGTATTCCTCTCTTTTGTGTTCTCAGTTTTGAAAACACATAATTCATTCTTCACAGTAGGTTCTGGTAACTTTTTATTCTATGTGGTTGTGTGTGTGTGTGTGTGTGTGATTTCACCTTGTTTATTTGCTATTTTGATGCTTTGATTTTCTGCCTTCTTTTGAATCCTACAGTAAAATGTTTACCAATTTTATTGGTCTTTTCAAAAAACAAGCTTTTAGTTTTACTTTTCATTTTCAGACTTTTAGAGAACAATTAGTACCAAAATTACACAAATAGTTCTCAAAAATTAATAAAGAAAGTGTTCTATGAAGCTCATTTATGAAACCCATATATTCCCACTACCTAAACTAGGGTATTATTTTTAATGTATTATGGTCTGTGAAGGTTGTGTTTACTATTTTTTTCTCGTTTTGTTAAACATTTATTTACAATATCGCTATGCCCTAAGACATGGATAATTTTTGTAGGAGTTCCATTAGACACTGAGAAAAACATATTTTTTTTTTTATCAGTGATGTTTAGAAGATACCATATCTTCTGGCTTCAGTTTCTCTAGCAATTTGTTCAGTTCTATATTTTTCTTTTGTTTATATTTCTGCTAGATATATTTAACATTGAGAAAAGGATACTAAAATCTCCTGCTGCTATTGTATTACTGTGTCTATATTGTTATAATTTAGTTTTCACCCTCATGAATTTAGATGCTAGGGAAATTTGAAGCATATTAGCTTAATATTAACATTTGGTTTGTTGTCTATAGTATCTTTCAGCAAAATGTAGTTTTTTTATTAATTCCTTTTTGTGTTATTATAAAAGCAAGCACCCTGACACATCCAGGATGGCCTGCTGTACAGGTTCTTAGACCTGCTTTTCCAACAGGAAAACAACTTTTGAGGGGTCAACAATCACTTTAATCGAGCACATATATCATTCACTTAGTTCAGGGGAAAAGTCAGCACCCTGAACCTCAGAGAAAATACAGAGAAAGAGATCAACAGACAGGGCTTCCAACTGTCTACCATTACATACATACATAGTTACCAGAGAAAAGCACCAGCATCTGGGTTTTCAAAGATAGGGGGGAGGTTTATGGAGGGGTTCCTTAGTGACTGCCCAGAGTCTTATCTGGCCAAACAAATCAGTAAGCCCAAAAGTAAAACCTCACCTCAGAGTATTTATACATTTTTCAGAGCCAGAAGGCATCATGATCCTTTGGAACCAGTACCTTATTAGAAAATTAACAAAAAGTGTGGGCCTTCCCTAATCAAGCTTCCCTTAATGGGCAGGCCCATTAATGGGTGGGGAAGATCTTTAACTCAATTACACAATCTATCACTCCTTTCATCTTATTGGATTGTTTTATCCATTCATATTTAAACCTAAGAGAATTAGATTTCTATTTTTTTCCATTTGTCTCTAATTTTTTCCCCCCAATTAGAATATTTTCCCCCTTTGTCCTCTTTAAAAGAAATACTTTGTCTCATTAGTTATTTTAGCTTAATCTATTTTAAAGGAATTCTGTTCTCACTATCTCTCTTTCCCTCATCTCAAAGTCCCCTTCTCTCCTGTTTTATTATTCCTTTCCTTAGTTTTAGAGTTTTGTTTAACTCACTAGTTCCTTTTTCTTTTTCTCCTTTTATTGAATTAATACAGTTGTTTCTTCTCCCTTCAGTGTAGTTAAGTAAAGTCTTCCTTCTCTCTTTCAATTAGTTTTGATTGTTAGGTTTTAAAATTTCATTTTCTGTGCTTTTTTTGTTTCTAAAAAAAGGATTGCTTTCCCTCATCCTTTTCCCTTTTTGTCTATTCTAGAATTTTATTCCTTGATTTGTGAACTTTATGTTTCCTTAGCCTTCTTTAGTCTCTGTATTCCTTATGGAATGAAAACTTCCAAGGTACCTATTTAAAGTTCCTCATTTTTAATCATTTCTGTATTATTGCAGATTATTATTGTAGATCTAGTACCTGGTTCTTTTTTTTCTATTATGCATCCTTTTTAGATGTTTAATTCATTCAAGTGATAAAGAGGATATTCCTGGTAAGAATTTTCCATTTTCTCTTGATTATGAAATTCATTACTGTTATGTGCCTTCTGCATTATTATTTTCCCCCTATTTTCCATGAAATCTCCTCTTGGGGTCTGTGCCCTCCCATTCTTCTGGGTCCTAGTTACCCCCAAGAACTCTGATTCTTATTCTCTTGAGACAGTATAAGTAGTTTCTTTAAATATAAAAATCCCTGAAGATTAATTACTAATTAATACTATCATAGCTAATACATAATACAATGCTAATTAGTTACACATTATAATATCCCCATTTACCATTACAGAATATCTCTCGTCCCCATGGTAATGCTCCTTAATCGGAACCCTTTCTATGACTAAAGAAAAGACTTCTTCATTTTGTTCCCTCTGTTCAACAACTTGTTCAAAGTCACACAGCTAGAAAGTATGTCAAGTGTCCGAGGTTGGATCTGAACTCAGGTCCTCCTGACTCCAGGGCTGATGCTTTACTCACTGTGCCACCAAGCTGCCCCTCAGGTCTTCTTTTTGAGAGAAGACAGGAATTATTTTCCTTTCACTGTTAATCTTTGACTTGATTTTAGGATGCATCACATATTTTCCTCTCCACTTTTATGCACTCTCCTATTCTGCAATTTAGTCTCACAAAAAAAAACAAAACCAAACCACATTGATTTTCCTGTAGGCATGACATCATGGGGTAGTCCATCATCTGTCACTCCCGGTCCTCCACCATCACCTCTATTTGACTATTATCGCCTTGTATCCCGGTATGCTTGGAAAAAGAAACCTCTTATTAACCTCTAGGTTATTTTGTTGTCATGATTTGTTGTTAACCCTTAGCTATCTTTCTCTTTTTACTTTGTTTTCCTCCCTTTTTCCAGAGCAATTTATTTCACATTACCTGTGCCTCTTTGGTTGCTATATTTATTTACCTTTCTTGTATATCTGTTGTCTGTATCTATTATTTGTAAAGCAAAATAATCTGCTCAAGTGTGGTTTTATTTGCAGTAATGCATCAAATACTTCTGAGTGTGACTCCCAGACTTTTCACTAGCAGGCTACTTGACTTTGGACAAGTCTCTCTCTGGGACTCAGTTTTTTCCTTTATTCAATGTATACGTAACTTAATTGATTCCACAAAAGATGTCAGCACAAACACTAACTCAGCTCGAGCACCACCTTCTGTGTGAGACCTTATCATCATGCCTGCCTTAGTCATCGTTCAGTAAATGCTTGTTGACCAAAAGATGGGAGAGAAGAACCATGGGAGTTACTAGAGTGAATTCTAGTTATTCACAAAAATGACACAGCAGCATCATTTATGTTTCTTGTAATTACCTCAGCTGATCCCTAACCCAAGAACATTTTAATTAGTTAATTAAAGTATGTGTTTTTGCTCATTTTAAACAAGGTTTACAATCTGGTTCACAGATGGGAAAACCTAGACACCCTCCCCTGGCCCTGTGCAATAATTATCCTTTTAGTTGGTTCTTAAGGATCCTGCTTTTAGTTTTAGTAGCACATAAAAGCAATAACACAGCCGCTAAGATTCACTGCCTGTGCTTGTGTTCTACCATTAATCAATCTGAAAAGCTATTTATTGTGCATTACCACAAGGTGCTGACAACTATGCCCATAAATCATTAAGCTGTATTATCAACTAGGAGACTAATGGATAACTTTTCTTTGCCTATGAGAATCTGAAAAGTGTTTTTAAGTGCTGTCTGCCCTCTTACTTTCTCAGAATTTGCAATTTCACTTACAGCATTCTGTTGGTAACCGTGGTGTGGGACCATTAATTCCATAAATATGTCCCTAAAAGTTGATGGTGGAACTATAATGATGGTAATAACAAGGACATTAATACAATGTTTCACAATTTGTAGAAGTATTCCCAATTAGAAAATTTGGTGAGGTACTGAGGGGAGGTATTTTGCAGATAAATTAGAATTGACTCCAAGAAGGTAAGGAAGCCTGTTGACCACATCTATATTTCAAAATGAGCAGGGAAATAAATTAATATTATATAACATGCTAATTTTTGGCAGAAATTGTGCTGTCCTAAACTCAAAGAGGAAAGTCATGGGTTTAAAAGAAAATGAGAGTTCCTTCTTTGCAAGATGGGTGTAAAGAACATTTTTAACCCTCCGATCGCCTCTTGGAATCTATTGTTGTGTCTTGAGGAATGAAACCGAGGCTATTCATATAATAAGAAAATTAATATAACTAGTGATTTTGGATGAAGTTTAGGCAAATTAATCTGTTAAATATTATGTACAAAATACTGTGCTAGTTTTGAGAGGGAAAAAAGGGCATAAAAAGGTTCATCAGATATAGCAAATCCCTGTGTATAATTCTCCTCCGTTAATGTTATGTGAATGAGGGATATTTGAAAAAACAGGTCTCAATGATTCCCTCAGCAAATAAATATCTATCGTGCTATTGTTGCTGCTTTGAAGACTCCTTTCCAACTGATCCTGTGTGTGGTTCCTGACCCTGGATTCTCATCCAACATGTACCTGGAATGAGAGTGTTCCTCAGGTTTGGTTCAGCCCTCAGGCTTTGTTCCAAATCCCATTTTCTCTTCCCTTCACTGGTCTCATCAACTTCTAAAGTTTATCTTTCTGCATAAGACTCTTGGAGTCTTGCATCATCCCAAACCTCTCTCCAAAGCTCCAGTCCCATAATTCTTTTAAAAATTATTATAAACTTACTATTAAACATCAGTACAAACAATTTGACTTTTTTTCAAATATTCACTTTTAAATAAATGAATTCTCCTCTACTCTATCTTGTACATACCAATTTTTATTCATACATGTTGTCTCTCAAACTAGATCGTTAGCTTTTTGAGAGTAGTATCTGTACTTTTAAATGTTCCTTGTATCCTTAGTTGTTCAGTCGTATCTGACTCATTTGGGGTTTTCTTGGCAAAGATGTTGGAGTGGTTTGCCATTTCCTCCTCCTGCTCATTTTACAGATGAGGAGACTGAGGCAAACAGGATTAAATGACTAGGTAATCAGTGTCTGAGGTGAAATTTGAACTCAAGTCTTCTGATTTCAGCCTGGGTGCTCTATTTACTATGTCATCTAGCTGTCTCTATGTCCCCATTGTTTATCACAATTCCTGGCACGCAGTAAACACTTGATAAATATTTGTTGATTAGCTGAACGCACAAAATGTCAACTACCACTTCCCCATTCCCGCCCCTGTACTCTGTAATAATACCCTCCTCCCCAAATGAACTTGTATCAGTTTTGTTATTTACTTGTGTACCTGTAACGCTCCCTGTTGGGCTGGGGGAGCCCAGTGCTAAAGACCTCAAGGGGCAAATATTTTAAACAATAGATAAGCACATTAGGATTGGTAGTTTTGGCTTATCTTTTTCTACTCAAGACTTGTCATAGCATTTGGAAAAAACAGTCAAGTGAAAATAGACAATCAGCGATGGTTGATTTAAATGTAAGGCAGAGAAAGACAGCCTTAAGAGAGGAGAGACCCAGAGGCAGAGGCAGTAACAGACACAGGTGGCATTTAGGTGAGAAGGTAAGACAGCACCCAAGGTTTTTTCTCCCTCAACTCCTGTCCCTTCTAGGATTTGACTCCCAAGTTCCCTGTTATCTTTATCTATTGTGAGGCTATTTTTCCTTATGCCTTATTTCTTTGGATAGAGTTTGTTTTCTTGTTTTGTCTTTAACTAGGATCAAGGATGCCTCTGAGGGGGCTTTATACTTCACAGAGTACATATGCTGGAATTTTCCTGTTTTCATTTGACAGTTTAGAAGCCATCTGTAAAATAGTACAACCATTGAGGAAAGCGGTGTGACTAAAGCGTCTATACTCTTTGAACCAGACACCATTACTAGGCTTATACCTCAAGAAAGCCATTGATAAGAAGAAAGACCTCATAGACAGTAAAATATTTATAACAGCACTTTTTGTGATAGCAAAGAATTGGGAACAAAGTAGATGCCTAACATTCAGGGAATGGCTAAAGAAATTGTAATGGACTCTTAACTTTACTGTAAGAAATGATGTATGTGATGCATACAGAGAAGCTTGAAAAGATCTACAGGAACTGGTGCGGAGTGAAGTTAAGCAAAGCCTAGAAAACAATGTCAATAGCAATGTAAATGGAAAGGACAATCATACATGAAAAAAATCAAAAATGACTATAACAAAATTATAAAGATTCAGCATGTGCTCAAATGGCAGGACACTCCTAACTCACTCTTCCAGAAGTGGAAGGTTCACCTGTGTCACAGGTTACATATAGATTCAGATTTTTTCAATGCATTGAGTTGATTTTTTTCTTATTTGGTTTTCTTCCTTTCAAACATTTGTTGTATGGAATAGCTCTCTGTGAGGACGAGGGATACTGGGGAAAACGATGGTGATGTAAAAAGCAGAAATGCATCAATAAAAGCTTCCTTTTTTTGAAAAAGAAGCCACCTAGAGGATTTTTTGTTATGTTCAATTATTTTTCAATGGGTGTCTACTTTTTATAACCCCATTTAGGGTTTTCTTGGCAAAGATCCTGGGTAGTTTGCCATTTCCTTCTCTAGCTCATTTTACAGGTAACGAAACTGAGGCAAACAGGGTTAAGTGACTTGCTCAGGGCCACACAGCTAGTAAGTGAGATCAGATTTGAACTCAGGAAGATGAATCTCCCTGATTCCAGGTCCAGTGCTCTAGCCACTGTACCACCTAGCTGCCTACCTTGGGGATAAGGTCAAGGTAGTAGTGATTTATTTTATTTTACAAATAATATGATAAACATCCCAACAGGCAGATAATCTAAAAATGGAGAGTCTAGAGCTTTTCTCCTCCCCTTTAATTTATTGAAACATTTTGTTTTTCATTTCTATGGCTTTTTAATGACTAGGTTTGTCTCCTTTGCAGAGTGTAGCCCTTGGACTCTGGAGGCTGGAATGAAAGGGAGGAGAAGGCAAGTGTCTAGGAAGGAAATGCACCCTGTGCTGGCCCCGGGAGGCTTGGTCTGGGAGGATTTTTATTCTTCTCACTTCCTGAGGCGAGGGAGTGGGTGAGCAGCTTCCAGACAGCTGGCTACCATGCTGACATCCAGTGGTTACACTATATATATATATATATATATATATATATATATATATATATATATATATATGTACATGTATATATACATTTGTATGTGTGCAATATATGCATGTGTATACACACACACATATACATACATAACTATAGCTATCTATCTGTTTCCTTACACTAGATTGCAAATTCCTTTTAAGGGCTGATTTTATGTTACTTCTATCTTTCTATTCCCGGTGATGCCTAGTACAGTCATCTAGCATGTACTACGTATTCAATAAGCACTTACTGACTGGTTCCTCAACCAACTCATTTTCTATGACCTACTCCTCCACCCCACTTTAGCCTCACCCACAAATAGACCACCTCTGTGTTTATGAACTTTGAAATTTCCTTATCTGATCATGATCTGGATCAGCTTTCCACATTTCCCTCTGCTTTACAATACTAAACTTTGCTCTTTATCCACTCTATAACCTCTAGTGCCCACATCCCTCAGTTCTCTCCCGGGCCATCACCTCTGCAGCCGCACTTTTCTGCTTTCCCTGTCTTGACTCCTTGGTGAACCAATTCATCTCTACACTGGCCAAGTATCATACTGCCCCCTTTGCCTTGGCAAGCTTCAACCTTAGATGACTCCCAACATCTGCTGCTTTTACTTCCTATGCAGAAGTAGAGAAAAATCACAAAACCTTTCCAATCGGTTGTACTGCAAATTTATAGTACATAAATCTAACCTGGGTTAGATTTTAAGTTATTAATTTAATTTTAATTACATTTACTTAACTCACTAGGGCATCTTGGTGGAGAAGTGGGTAGAGCATTGGGCTTGGAGTCGGGAAGACTCATGTTCAAGAGTTCAGGTATGTGACCCTGGGCAAATCACTTAAACCTAAGTTCCTCCTCTGGAAAATGAGCTGGAAAAGAAAACGTTAAGCCACCCCCATTTGGGGTCCCAAAGAGTCAGACACGACTGAACAACAGTAATTAACTTGGTACCCCACTCTCCACAGCGGCTCTTCCAGACCTTTTTATCCCAAACCTCTCATGGCTCTCCCTCCTCCACACTCTCAGTTGAGTACTTTGTCTTATATTTTTCTCAAAAAATTTCTGCCTTAGAGCTCTTTCTTTTCCCCCTATTCCTTATCTCATACAACTCAGATGCCTTCTGTCACTATCTTCTCCTTCACTCCTGTCTTACACGAAGAAGTAGGAAAGCCCCTCTACACCACAGGTGACCCTATGGCTTCCAGCAGATTGCCCCCTCCCCACTCTCATTATCTTCCATCTCTCTCTGTTGGCTACTTCCCACAAACATGCCATATCACTGTTTTGATCTGTCCATTCCTGCTAATTAGCATCCCATATCTCTCCTGCTTTTTGTGGCTTTCACTTCTCACTGTCTTCTTACCTCTCTATAATTTGGCTTCTGACCTCATCATTCACCAAAGTCCTCTCCCCTAATTACCAATGTTCTCCTAATTGCCAAATCCAGTGGCCTTTTCTCATTCCTTTTTACTCTTGACTTCATCTTTTGATACTCTCAGTCTCCTTTTCCTCAATACTTTATTGTCTTTCGGTTTGGGGGCTGCTACTCTCTCCTGGTTCTCTTCCTACCTATCTGACTACTTGTTCTCAGTCTCTTTTGCTGGATCTTCATCCAAGCCATGCCTGCTAACTGTGGGTGTCCATCCCACAGGGCTCTTCTGTTCTCCCTCTGTACTGTTTTACTTCATGATCTCATCAGCTCCCATGTATTCAATTATCATACCTATGCTGGTAAGTTTCTAATCTATTCATCAAATCTACTTTACAACTCAACCTCTCCGCTGACCTCCTGCCTTACATCTCCAACTGCTTGTTAGTCTCCACCTCATGTTCTGTAGACCTGTGGTGTCAGACTCAAATAGAAATAGATTCCTGCACACTGACCATTGATTTGGGAAATCACAAGTTAACATTATCTAGGTTGTATTGTATTTTAGTTTCTTTAAAAAATATTTTCCAATTATGTTTTAATCTGGATCTTGCCACACTGGGTAGGTTTTGTGGGCAGCTTGCTGCAGCTGGCCATGAATTTGCACCTCTGCTGTAGGCATCTTAAACTTGACATGTCTACACATATTGGGCAGGGCAGAAGTGATAACTTAATTCATTAGAATGAGAAACAGTGGTCAGAAATGCAAGTGAAAAACCAATAAAGAATGTCCTAGAGAGGAGAGATATCCGGGAGAAGGGGATGGTTAATGTTAAAATCTAGAGAAATATTAGATAGAATGTGGATTCAGAAAAGTTCAATTTCAGTGCCCACTATATGCCAGGTGTTGTGCTTATTGCGCGCTGAGAAAGAAAGTGAAGAGACAGTCTGATCTCCAGGAGCTCGCAATTTAATAGGGGAGACAATATATGAATAACTATGTACAAACAAACTATATACAAGATAAATAGGAAATAATCAACACAGAGAAGGCACTACAACTAAGATAGATGCAGAAAGGCTTCCTTTCATTGGATTTAGTGGTTAAGAGATTATTGGTAACCTTTGGAGAGAACAGTTTCAAGTCAGTGGTGGGTTTGGAAGCCAGGATTCAAGAAGTAAGTGGGGTGTGAAGGAATGGACATAATACATTTAAATGACTTTTTCTCAGTATTTTACTATGAAAGGAAGAAAGCATATTGAATGATAACTTGAAAATCAATTTAGTAGCAAAAGCAAGTGAAAAAATTTTAAAAATGAGGGAAATAACGGCATGTATTTAATAGCAGGAAGGAGCCAGTGAATAAGGGGAGATTGAAGATACTCCTAAAGGTGATAGGAAGGGATGAAATCAGGACCACAACCAGAACAGTCTGCCTTGGCACGGAGTTTGGGGAGTTCGGGAGTACAAAAGGAAATCAGAGGAGGAGCGGATGAGTGATGTTATATAGCGGATTTAAAAGTGTATAGTAGGGGAGAAGATGGACCTCAAGGTATATGGACTCTATTTTCTCTTAGAGGAGAAGGCAGGATTTTCTACTGAGAAGGAAGGAGAGGGTAATATTGGAGGCTTGAAAAGAGAAGAAA
Organism: Bettongia penicillata ogilbyi; assembly: GCA_023548195.1. Lineage (NCBI taxonomy): Eukaryota > Metazoa > Chordata > Mammalia > Diprotodontia > Potoroidae > Bettongia > Bettongia penicillata. The sequence continues at coordinate 2,314,267 of JAJHZJ010000298.1, read as the reverse complement.
AAAAGTTTGTAATATCTTCTATAGAGTCATAGAGAGCCAATTAAGGCAGAATAAAAGGATTACTGTGCAACAGTGAGGGCTGGTTGAATGAAGTTAAACAACCCAAATCAGTAGTAGGCTCCATCTTCTAAAGTTGTATTCAGTAGCATGGAAGTAGGGATGGAGAAGGCAAAAAAGATAGGGATAATCTAGGGTGGGATTTGGCAAGACATGAATGGTGACAGGACAATGGGATATTGCATACAAAGCCAAGTGATAGGGCATAATCAAACTGGTCAACCACAGGGTCAAGCCTATGAAGGGAAAAATCTGAAGTTAAAGCAAAGGTTATGTTCCAGAAGATCTAGATAGAGTGGGGGTCAGAGTAAGGAAAAATAATAATTTTAGGAGAAATGAGGCAGAAGCAGAGGCTAACAGGTTATAATTAGAGAAAGGAATTTCAGGATTAAAGGTCATAAGAGATAGCATATTATCTCAATTCTAGAACCTTCCCTTTGTTGGTTAATTCTTTTCTGCTTATCCTATATATAGCTTGCTTTGTAAATATTCATTTGCGTCCCTCCCATTAGCTCCTTGAGGACAAGTTACTGTCTTTTGCCTCTTTTTGTATCCCCAGAACTTAGCATAGTTTCTGGCACGTGGTAGGCACTCAATGTCTATTGACTGATTGATTTCAGGTGGTGGCTGAAGTTGGGCGAATATAGGGGTAAAGGTCATGGGGGCTGAGGCTGGTTAACTGAGAGGCAGGGTGTTTGAGAAAGTCTCAGTTGACATATTGAAGTTCTATAAAAAGAGGTCCATTTTAGGGGTGGAATTAAAGAGTGAGAATGAGGTACTCTCCTTGAAAATGGAGGCAAATGCCTTAAAGACTGATAGATAGCTGTGACATTTAGACTAGGTGATATAGGTAAATGGAATGAACCTCAAAGTAGGAGAGCTTTCTGGGTGGCAAAGGGAAGGGTCTAGAAGTGGTAGTGGGGAGCAGAGAGTCTGCTTGCTGCTTTGTCTTCATTATTAAGAGGCAGAGCTGTGCAGGAGAAACAACTAGCTTTTCAGTCAGAGGTTCTAGGTTCAGATCCTTGCCTTGCTATTTACTACCTTTGTGATATAACTACTTTACCTTTTTGTGTCTCAGTTTCCTCTTCTGTGAAATGTGAGAGTTGAACCACTTGACCTCTAAGGTCTTTTCTCATTCTAGATCAGAGATTCTTTTTTTAAAAGAATGTTTTTATTTTATTTTTTTCAATTACTAATTTTAAAACAATCTTTTTTTAAAAATAATTTTTGATTTTTCAAATTCCTTTTGCTCCCCCCTCCTTGAGAAGGCAAGCACTTTGATATAGATTATATATGTACAGTCATGAAAATATGTATTTTCATATTACCCATGTTCAAAAGAGAACAAAGACAAAAAAAATCCAAGAAAAATAAAGTAAAAAAATATACTTTGATCTACATTCAATTTCCATCAGTTCTTTCTCTAGAGAGCATTTTTTCATCATAACTCCTTTGGAATTTTTTTGTATCATTGTATTGCTGAGAAGAGCTAAACCATTCACAGTTGACTATCCTTACATTATTGCTTTACTGCATATGGTAATTTTGCACGTAAGTTCATGTAAGTGTTTCCAGGTTGTTCTGAAACCATTGTGCTTGTCATTTCTTATAGCACCATAGTATTCCATGACAATCTTATACCCCAACTTGTTCAGTCATTCCCCAACTGATGGGCATTCCTTCAATGTCCAATTCTTTGCTACCACTTTTTTTTTGTTACCAACACAGCTGCTGTAAAAACATTTGGGACCTTTTCATTTTTCTTTGATTTCTTTGGGACATAGACCTAGTAGTGGTATTACTGGGTCAAAGGATATGCACAATTTTACAACCCTTTGGGCTTAGCTGCAAATTGCTCTCCAAAATTAGATCAGGGATTCTTAACCTTTTTTTTTGTGTCCTGGATCTCTTTGGCAGCCTGATGAAGTCTATGAACTCCTTCACAGAATAATGATCTTAAATGCATAAAATAAAATATACATTATTACAAAGGAAATAAATTGTATTGACATCTAGCTATCAAAATATTAGAGAATAAGTCTTGGGGACTCCTACCCTAAGAACCCCTTCTCTAGATCTATGATCCTATATATAATGTAAAGAGGATAAGAGCTTAAGGCGTAGAAGTATGAATAGAAAGGTTTGGTACTGATATAAGAGATAATAGCTGAGGTCAAATCCATAGGACTGACTTGACAGTTGATTGAATGTGGGAATGAGGGAGAGGGAGGAATCAAAGATAACTGAAGTTCTGAATGTGAGTGATGGGGAAAATTTCCATCAACAGAAACTGGGAGAAGAGGCAAGTTTTAGGAGAAAATTATAAGTTCATTTTTGCACATGTTGAGGTAGGAAGTCCATGTGGACATATTTAGTAGGAAACTGGAAATAAGAGACTGGAACTCTGGGATTAGCTCAGGGTGGGAATATCAATTTAAGATTCCTATGCATTGAGGTTATCATTGAAGCCATGGGAGTAGTAATAGAGATAAGAAAGAGGGCTATGGACCCAGACTTAGGGGACTCCTTATATTCCCCCTCCTTCCTCCTTCTTCCTCCCTTTTTCTTCCTCCCTCTTTCCTCCTTTTTCCTTCCTTCTTCTCTTCACCTGAGGATGCCCTGCTCAAAAGAAAGTACATCTTGTTGGCTGAAATCTGCCTCATTAACTTGGAGTTTACTGGCTAGATTTCTTAAAGACCAAGCCTTACACTCAATTCACTCTGGAGCTCATAGAGTGGACAATAAGTCTCTGCCCTCCTATCACAGAGTGAAAGTAAATAGTAAATATTTCTCTTTTGGCCAGCAATCCTGAGGGTCTTTCCCTCCCAGTTTGATTTTTAAAACAATTTTTATTAAAGGGGCCATCCCTTGACTTACTTCTTAAAGAGGTCTACTCACTGAATGGGCGCTACCTCACTCCAAGTGAGCACTGGAAAAGACCATAGCCTAAAAAGGCCAGGGTCTCCCATTGCATCCTGGTCCATCTCGTTATCCTGATGAATATCTGGCCGCTGGACCCAGATGGCTGTGGAGAAGAAAATGAGGTTGGTGACCTTATACAGCCCTCCCTCCCTCAAATACAAGTCAATTACAAATCATGTCCTCATTCCCTGCTGTCATGGTCCTCTTTGAGAATGAAGGACAACACAACAATACTTAGGGGATAGAACACAGATGATGATCCAGCAAAAGAGACCTGAGAAAGATGAACAAACAGATAGGAAAGTAAATTTACAGAGAGCAGTGTCATGGAAAGTAAGGGAGGAAGGCATTTCAAGGGACTTAGGGGTGGTTGACTCTTGAAAACTTCAGAAAGTCAAGAAGGATGAGATCTGGAAAAATATCCATTGGATCTGACAATTGAGAATTCACTGATGTCTTTGGAGCATTGGTGGGGATAGAATCCAGATTACAAGAGATTGAAGAATGAGTGGGTGGTGAGAACATGGAGGTAGCACGTATGGTGCTGCCCTATAGTGGGGAAGCTAGGTGGTGCAGTGGCTATGGCACCAGTGCAGAAGTCAGGAGGACCTGAGTTCAAATATCACCTCAGACACTTGACACTCACTAGCTCTGTGACCTTGGGCAAGTCACTTAACCCCAATTGCCTCATCCTGGGTCATCTCCAGTCATCCTGAGGAATATCTGGTCACTGGATTCTGATAGTTCTGGAAGAGAAGTGAAGTGACCTGCACAGCCCCCCCCCTCACTCAAAACAAAGTCAAGTGCAAATCATGTCATTATTTCTCTGATGGCATGGTCTTCTTCGGCAACAAAGGATGAACACACATACACACACAGACCCCAAAATTAGTTGACCCAAATTAATTTTTCACTTTAAAATCTCTCATTGAACAATGTTTATGCATAACTTTCCACAAAATAAACTAAGCTTGATTTGTGCTGTCCTATTATCTTGAAATATGATAAATAATCTGTGGGTATCTTGTGGGTAAGGAAAAAGAATATATATCTTCCTCATTTATTTATTTATTTATTGGATATTTATTTATTTATTTAGCTTTTTACATTCATTTTCACAAAATTTTGGGTTCCAATTTTTCTCCCCTTTTATCCCCTCCCCCCATCCCAATACCCCAAGCAATCTAATTTTCCCTATCTCCAATCTGCCCTCTCTTCTGTCATCCCTCCCTTCTCTTGTTCCCATCTTCTCTTTTCTCCTGTAGGGCCAGATGACTTTCTATTCCTCATTAACTGTATGTCTTATTTCCTAGTAGCAACAACAATACTAAACAGTTGTTCCTACAACTTTGAGTTCCAAATTCTCCCCATCTCTCCTTCCCCACCCATTCCCTTTGGGAAGGCAGGCAATTCAATATAGGCCATATCTGTGTAGTTTTGCAAATGACTTCCCTGATAGTCGTGTTGTGTAAGACTAACTGAATTGCCCTCCATCCTATCCTGCCCCTCATTGTTTCTCTTCTGTCTTTTGATCCTGTCCCTCCCCAAGTGTTGACTTCAAATTGCTCCCTCCTCCCTTTGCCCTCCCTTCCATCACCCCCCCACCTTGCTTATCTCCTTCTCCCCCACTTTCCTATACTGTAAGATAGGTTTTCATACCAAAATGAGTGTGCATTTTATTCCTTCCTTTAGTCAAATGTGATGAGGGTAAACTTCTTGGTTTTTTTTCTCAGCTGTCCTCTTTTTCCAAACTCCACTAAAAAGTCTCCTACTTGCCTCTTAAATGACATATAATTACCCCATTCCATTTCACCCTCTTTCCTCCCCCTACCTTTCTCTCTCACCATTTACCTTAATTTCTTTTAAGATATGGTCCCATCCTATTCAATTCACTCTGTGCTCTCTGTCTCTGTATGTGTGTGCATGTGTGTATGTGTGTGTGCATGCATGCGTGTACATGTGTGTGTGTGGTCCCACCAACTACCCAGATACTGAAAAGTTTTAAGAGTTACAAATATTGTCTTTTCATGTAGGAATGTAAACAGTTCACTTATGGTAAATCCCTTAAGACTTCTCTTTGCTGTTTCCTTTTTCATGCTTCTTCTCATTCTTGTGTTTGAAAGTCAAATTTTCTTTTCAGCTCTGGTCTTTTCATCAAGAATGCTTGAAAGTCCTCTGTTTCATTGAAAGACCATATTTTCCCCTGAAGTATTATACTCAGTTTTGCTGGGTAGGTGATTCTTGGTTTGAGTCCTAGTTCCTTTGCCTTCTGGAATATCCTATTCCATGCCCTTCGATCCCTTAATGTAGAAGCTGCTAGATCTTGTGTTATCCTGATTGTATTTCCACAATACTGGAATTGTTTCTTTCTAGCTGCTTGCAGTATTTTCTCCTTGATCTGGGAACTCTGGAATTTGGCCACAATGTTCCTAGGAGTTTCTCTTTTTGGATCTCTTTCAGGTGGTGATCGATGGATTCTTTCAATACTTATTTTGCCCTCTGGTTCTAGAATGTCAGGGCAGTTTTCCTCAATAAGTTCATGGAAGATGATATCTAGGCTCTTTTTTTGATCATGGCTTTCAGGTAGTCCCATAATTTTTAAATTGTCTCTCCTGGATCTATTTTCCAGGTCAGTTGTTTTTCCCATGAGATATTTCACATTCTCTTCCATTTTTTCATTCTTTTGGTTTTGTTTGGTGATTTCTTGGTTTCTCGTAAAGTCATTAGCCTCCATCTGTTCCATTCTAATTTTGAGAGAACTATTATCTTCAGTGAGCTTTTGAACCTCTTTTTCCATTTGGCTCATTCTGCTTTTGAAAGTATTCTTCTCCTCATTGGCTTTTTGAACCTCCTTTGCCAATTGAGTGAGCCTATTTTTCAAGGGGTTATTTTCTTCAGCATTTTTTTGGGTCTCCTTTACCAAGGTATTGACCCGTTTTTCATACTTTTCTTGCATCTCTCTCATTTCTCTTCCCAGTTTTTCCTCTACCTGTCTAACTTGCTTTTTAAAATCCTTTTTGAGCTCTTCCAAGGCCTGAGCCCACCCGACAACCCCCTGGGATGTCTGGGAGACAGAGGCCCCGCCCTCCACATCTTTCCCTGATGGCAAGAATATCTCCTCGTCGTCAGAGCCAAATGGCGGGATCATTTGCACCTGCTCAAAGAAGCTTTCTATGGTCTTATTTTTCTTCCCTTTTCTGGGCATTTTCCCAGCCCGTTACTTGACTTCTGAGAGTCCTGTCCACCCCTGCCTAGATCCACCCAGCTAGTGCTTGGGGTCTGAGATTCAAATGGGCTTTCAGTGGCAGGTGGGGCTGCTATTCAATGTGAGCTTTAGTTCTGGTGCTGGCGTGGGGGGCAGGGCCACCTCCCAGGGTCAGTTCCCTCAGGGGCTTTATGCAGAGACCTTCAGTAATGGAGCGGGTGGGGCAGGGCCGTCTCCCAGGCTCAGCTCCTTCAGGTGGTTTATACAGAGACTTTCAGTAATGAAGATCCTGCCTGCTTGGGGAGTCCCGGGGGCTGCCGCTGCTGCCTCTGCCTCCGCAGCTTCCTCCCGAGGGGGCCCAAGCCACGGAGACACCCCGCTCCCCTCTCAGCCAGCCCAGCTGTCTCTCTCACTGAGCTGTAGCTTCTGTGGGTGGAGGGACCTTCCCAGCCGCCGGAGGATCCGTCCCTGAAGCCTGCTTGGATCAGCTCCTCTGGGGCCACCCGCCCAGCCAGGGCAGCACTGGGGTGGGGTCCACTTTCCGGGGTGCGACGGACCCTGGGGACGGCTCTCCAGGGCTCTCTGGAATGGAAATCTCTTCCACTATGTTTCTGCACATGCTGCAGTGATCCAGAACTTGTGGGAAGCTCTTCTTACATTAAATCTATGGGCTGTGGGTTCGGAGCTCGCATACGTGAGTCTTTCTACTCCGCCATTTTGACTCTGCCCCCAAGAATATATATCTTAATTATGGTGATCAGGATTTAAGGAGAGGAAAAAAAATCAATGCATTATTGTTGCTGGAATTCATTACTATATATTCATATTCTCCTCCATGTCAGTATTGAAAAAAAAACCAAGGATGTCCGTGTCACGAAGATGTGGCAGCTAGGTGGCACAGTAGGTAGAACTGTGGGCCTGAAGTCAGGAAGACCTGAATTCAGATGCTTACTGCTATAAAACTTTAGGCAGATCAGCTGAGCTCTGTTTGACTCAGTTTCTTACCTGTAAAATGGGGCTAATGATAGCATCTACCTCCCCGGGTTGTTGTGAAAGTCAAAGGATATAATAATTGTAAAGCACTTAGCACGCTTCCTGGCATATAGTAGGTGCTATATAAAAGTTAGCTATGATGATGATGATGATGATGATGCACTATGATGACAGTAAAGATGCAGTGCCCAAAGTTTGTGAAATTCACAATCAGGATGATGTCATAATATTCGCCACTTTCAAAGAGGGGTTGTGAGTTGTAGGTCCTAACTCTACTAGTTGTCTGGAGCATCTGTGTTATAAATATAGAGTTTTATTCTTTGAGGCTTGGATGGATTTAGCATTCAATTAACAAGCTTTTATTAAGCACCTAGTATGTTGTTGTTCTGGGCACTAGGAATAAAAATAAAAAAAATTCTACTTTTAAGGAGCACACAGGCTAATGGAGATCCATCATCTCCATGTAAATACTCCCTCCATTGATGCATTCTGTAACTTTTCCTTGGTTTTTCTTCTTTGCCTATATGCCCTTCCATAAATTCTTCCTATAATGCACTAGAAATCTTACTCCTGTTCTTTTCATATCTCCTGGATATCACTGTAACTAACACTTCAGCTGGGCATTTGCCTTCTCCCAATTACTCAGCAAAGACCAGCTGTGGTGAGTCAGGGTTACTGACTGAGATATAAGTTGTTGTTAGTCCCTGAAGCTAATCTGGTGTTATTCAGATTTCTATGACCCTACCAGAAAAGTGAAAAAAAATCACTCTATTTACAACTTATTGAATTTTATTCAAAGATATAGACAACTGCATTCCAAGGGTAATTTAGGGTACAAGATGGTTCAGTCTTCCACAGGATTGGGGGGCCCTGTATGCATATTCTGTCCCAACCTGTGAAATGTTACCCACAGCCTACTCTGATACTACATACCAACATTTTCCACAGGGTGGCAGACTACACAGATTTAATTATTTGTTTCTGAGATTCCATACTTCCTTATGGATTGTGAAGCCTGACTCTTCACTTCGGATTTTCTGGAGTTTTAACCAGTAAGGAAAACAATTACTCTCATATTATTACCTTCTTACTTTGTCTTTAAATCTATGCTTTGGGGTCTTCAGGTATTATAGCTGGTGGGGGGACTAAAAAGTAAGAAGGGTCCACCTCCCTGCCTCATGACTGGCCTTGCAAATTCATCATATAGCACATGTGAATGGCTCCCATCTAGCTTACATGGCATTGCAGCTGGTCATTTATGTAACTAATAAAGATAATAGCTAATATTTATATAGCTCTTTAAGGTTTGCAAGACACTTTACAAATATAATTTGATTTGACCCCCACAATAACCTTATAAAGGAGGTGCTGTTGTAAGACATGGTTCCTGTCCTCAGTGAGCTTATAGTCTAGTAGGGTGATCAGACACAATGTTAAGTATAATATTTACACAATTGGTGCATTTGAGTATTACAAAGAAAAGTACTATGTGACATTGTCATGACTTTGTAGTCACAGCACAAGGGTCAGTTTAGGAAGTATAGTTCTGAAATTCTGAGTCTCCCTTCTTTTGTTTGCTACTCACAGGCAGCTTCAGGATAGGAGAAAGAACGAATTCAGTTTCCCGGCTGGTAACACTGTCTTTCCCTTTCTCTGTTCCTCTTCATGTTCTCTGATCAATCTATGTCTTGGGTATTGCCCCTCTGATGGCTCTTTCTTTTATCCCCAGTCTAATTTTAAAGACAATTCTCTATCAATTGGGAAATGACTTGTAGTCTTACAAGTTTGACAAAGTTCTTTATGTATTTTTTCCATTGACTCCTTTATCTGATAAACAGTCTATAAAAATTTTCTGCTTTCCTTCTGATCTTGGCCACATTTGTTTTATTTGTAGAAATCCTTTTAAATTTAATGTAATCAAAATTATCCATTTTATCCCTAACTTTGCTTTCTATATCTTGTTTATTTATAAGTTGTTTGCCTGTCCATAAATCTGATTAAATAATATGTTCCATGTTCTTCTAGTTTTCTTGTAATATCTCTCTTTATATAAAGTCATTTTGATCTTATCTTGGCAAATGAACTTTTGCTATATTTTTTAAAACACAAGTGCAAGTCAAGAGAGAGGGAAGAGGTATAAGTAGGTTACCATAAATTACCAAATACTTAGAGTTGACATTTATATAGCACTTGAAGATTGGCAAAGTACTTTACATATATTATATGAGAAATTAGCATTTAGGTCACAAGACTACCCCTTATGTACCCCTATCCTTATTCCCTATGCCAGGATAACTAAATGGGAAATGGCTCCATCCCTGATGTTAACTATCACCCCATGTAAAGTATAATCAGCTGCTCCTTGTGGTCACCCTCTCTGCTGTGAGAAGGGGAGAACTTCTCCTGAAAGCAGCAACATTTGCATCTATCTTCTGTCATCTGAGGAACTCCTTAATCTCCTGACAGGAAGCATAACTCAACAGGTCAGAGCAAAGTGGAAAGTCCTGTGCATAAAAGTGGAGTCATGACAGGCTCCATGTGGAAGGAACTGGTTAGTGCCACCTGCAATATTATGGTGTTAGCTAATGCTTTCATCCTGTCCAGAGTCAACAAAGTAGCTTGAGATATGCCTTTAAACTATCACAATGCTGCTTTATTTTAATCTCATATTGCTTCACTTGGGAGGAAAGACAACTGGGTACCTGATATATATGCTGGAACATCAGTAAGAGGACATGGGGGAAAGGGCCAATGCTAGAGGAACCAGAGAGAAGAGGGTGAAGGTTGGAGTGTAGGCCTTTGTCCTTTTTATGGGACAACCTTTTTCTTTCATATTCTTGGGAGAGAAAGTGAAGGGAGAACCCTAGATCACCTAACAAATGATTAGAGTTACATGTGATGGCCCAAGCCTGTAATCCCAGCTACCATGAAGGCTGAGACTGGTGGATCTCTTGAGCTTGCAAATTCTGAACTGCAGAGAAGTATGCTGATCAGTTGTCTACATTCAGTTTAGCATTAATATGGTGTGCCCTCAGGAGCAGGCAACTACCAGTTTACCTAAGGTGGTTCCACTAGCCTAGGTCTGAAATAGAGAGGCCAAAGCTCCCGGTGGATGGGATTGGGTGCTTATATTAGCAGCCTTCAAGAGGTGGGGAGACCCAGTATTCAAAAAAAAAAAAAAAGACTTAAAACAGATGATCAGACATGGAATTCTATGCCGTATTTTGCCCTGGGTTTAAATCCTGGCATCATTCATTCATTCATTCAGCAAACACTTCTCTTTTTTTTGCTGTGTGCAGAGTACTGTGTTTTAAAAAAGATAGAAAAATTAAATAAGACATAGTCCTTACCCTCATGAAATTATCTACATAGGTAACAAACATATATGAAAAAAATAACAGTAATTCACATTTATATGGCATTTTCCTATTTTCAAGATGTTTTTCTCATGATAATCTGATAATGTAGGTAGTATATTATTATCCCCACTTTGCAGATGTGAGAAGCAGTGTAATATATTGGATAGAATGTCAGTTCTGGGGTCAGGAAAACCTGGATTTAATCCTGCATTTTACACTTACTAGTTATGTGACCCTGGACAAGTTACCTAACCTCTGTGTATCTCAGGCTTTGTCTGCTTTATCCTATGGTTTATCTACAAAGTACTAAGCAATTTATCAACTGCAATGGGGGAAGGAGTTCACCAGACTAACTGAAATCAGAGAGTCCTCTAATAATTGTGTTTATAGATAAGGAAACAGACCAGGAAAGGTTAAATGACTTGCCTGTGAACACAGATATCTAAGTACTTGAGATGAGATTCAAGTTCATTGCTTTTCCCATCGTACCATGATACCTCATATGCAGTGTTCATTGAATTAAGATGTGAAGAACAAAAGAACTTCCATACTGGGTCAGACTCATAATTTTTGATGGTTTCTCATCTCCTTTGTCAATTTCTGTCCACTTGTACAGTGTTATGAAATTTTTCTGGAGACTCATCACCATGGGGGCTCTTCTCCTCAACCTCTTCCCAGGGACTAAGTTGTCCTTTTTGACATCAGTTTCAGAGGATTAGGGATATATTCCAAATATGTACTCAGTTACCTTAAAATTTGAATATAATCCATAAATTTTTCTGAATGTGTTTATATTTTCAAACTCATCACTTTTTAGGAGTAATCAGTTTTACAAGGTTTATTACTTCCTTTTACTCCTGTATTTCCCCCTAGTTCTAGTATTCTAGAATTTGGTGAAGAGGTACATATTCACCCGATTATTTTGGATTGCAGAATCTAGAGCTAGAAGGACCATTTAATCCAATCCCTTCATTTTATAGATGAGGAAATAAGAGTCCCAGAATTGTTTTTCCCATGGTCACACAGATAGTAAAAGGTACAGCTGGGATTTAACTGCAGGTCCTCTGAGTCCAAACCTAATCGTCAAGAAGAATTTATTAAGTACCTACTATGTACCAACTATAGTTCTAAATAAAAAGTATTAATACATGTATCTCCTCAAGGAACTTAAATTCTAATGGGGGAGTACAACATATAAAAGAAAAAAAGGGGAAGGCCGGGGTACCCACATGGGGCTATGGTGGAGAAAAAAGTATGAAGAGGCAATGCAGGAGCCCAAGAAAGAATGGGAGAGTGAACATGACTGGCCTGGGTACTTTCTTTAAAATGGACGTTCCAAGGGGAGTGAGGTGGTGCACCAGCCCTGGAGTCAGGAGGAACTGTTCAAATATGTTCAGTTTTAGTTCAAATCTGGTCAGACACTTACTAGCTGTGTGACGTCAGGCAAGTCATGACTCCAATTGCCTCAAAAAAAAAAAAAACCAAAACAAAAATTACAGATGGAACAGAGAAATCAGAATTAAGGGGCTGCAGAAGTACAGTTATCTTCCGTAATTGGAAGGCTGCTGAATCAAGATGGAGAAAGAAGTCTGTAGTCAGGACTGGAGCCCAAGAGGAACAAAAAAGTGAAAATCTGGTGCTGTTTCATACAAGATTTAAAAATTTTTTTGCAATACTCCCTTTCAGAGTTAATCATTTCAGACTGACAAGTTCTAATCTCTTCAGTTTTCGCTCACATTGAACTCTTCCCTTTTCCTTTTTCCATCCCCCTTCATCATTTTAATTGCTTTTATGTTGACTTTATCCAGCTCTATTATTTTTTTTTCTAGAAATGCGTGGCTCAGACCTATCTGGAGTGTTTTATGGTTGAATGAACTGTGATTTTGTATTGGAGAATAATGTATTCATGATGTTGGCCAATATTCTCTTTGTCCTTTTGGCTACATCAATCACAGCAGCAAAAAGTCTGCTAAGGTGACTTCCTAGATTCTTCCTTGAGTTGTAACTGATTGCTTAGAGTACTTGATTTAGTTTCCCTCAAATAAATGCCACATTTAAATTCACGAGTTAATTTCTGCTCACTTTCACAGCCTTGTGAGATTTTTCTACAGCATATCCCTATCCAGAAAAGCTTAGTGTCATCTATAGAATCAGAAATTCCATTATGCATGACTTCTGTCTGATAATTTAGATAAAAATTGCTAAATAAATTGAATTTTCTGGATAATAGTGCCTCTTCCTGATGGAGTAGACATGGCCTTGGGATTCAGGTTCTCATAGGCTATGCTAGTAGAGGCAAACTGGGGTTGTTCCTGAAGCAAACAAACTCTGGGTACAGGTCTGGTGACACATTGGGTATCTATTGTCTGAGGATCCATTTAGCTAAATTCAGAAGGATTCATCACTGGAGGGTTAGTCAGTTCAGACAAAGGTGTGTTGTAACGCTAAACTATTTTTACTCTTCTTTAGCTGCCATAAGGCAGGTAGGTGGTACCATGGATACAGTGCCAGGCCCAGAGTCAGGAAGACTTGAATTCAGATTTGGCCACAGACCCTTACTAACTGTGTGACCTTGGGCAAGTCACTTGTCTTAGTTTCCTCATCTGTGAAATGAGCTGGAGAAGGAAATGGTGAACTATTCTAATATCTCTGCCAAGAAGACCCCACATGGGATCACAAAGAGATGGACAAAACTAGATGATAGTAACAACAATCAACCTCAGTAATAACTAGTGTTTATATGGCAATTTATGTATATTATCTCATTTGATTCTCGTGGCAGCTCTGTGAGGCAGATGCTGTTGTCATCCCCATTTTACAAATGAGGAAACCAAGATCCAGAGAGGTTAGGGGATTTGTCCAGGGTTTCTAAGGCTGGGTTTCATTTTTGTCTGTGTTCCTAGTGCACATTACAATGCGTGGCACACAGTAGATATTTAATATGTATTTGTCAACTTACTAAGTTTCCACCATGGACAAGGTACTGTGATGAGCACTGAGAACATAAAGATAATGAAAAAAGCAGACATTTCATTGGGGTGGGGAGGGGGTCGTGAGGGAAGAGGAGGCTACTATCTGTACAAATAAATATATGATTAATTTTTTTTACCTCAGCAGCACCTGAAGATCATCTCCTGAATTGTGGAGGGATGGTAATAGATGCCAGTAGAGGATATTCCAATGAAATCTCATGTCCCTGAAGTACTGAGGTAAGGTACTGTTTAAAATTCACCACATGAAGGATTCCTACCTTTTGTTTCCAGTCTCCAAGCTCATTTCCAATTTAAGACAATGTCACTGCCCTGTGTCCCATGGCTTCTCAATTTTTCCTTTGGAGCTTTTTCAGAGATATTTTGAAAGTCTAAATTAGTTACACATTTTCTTTTATCCATATGCATTATTGCCTTAGAGAATTCCATTAGACAATCAGGCATGAGTTAACATTATAGAAATCATATCCCATCAATATTAATAATTTATTTAAATGTTCAAAGATCTAACACAAAATAAGAAGGAAGAAAGACTCTGGAATCCATAGAGTTTTATAATAGGAATGTGATTCTTTGAGGTTATGGTGGGAGACATCTGAAATTTCTGAGGAAGTAATAGCCTCCAGAGGGAAAGGAGCCTGATAGGCAGTGGTTTACTGGAGCCAGCTCATATCTGCTCATCCCATTGTTAAACTTTCAGTGTGAGCATTTATACCTTTGAAATTGGCAAAAGCTACAATTTAGAGCTTGATTTTTTTGTTTTACTCATTGTTTAAGAATATGATGGAGAAAATATTAATGGTACTATTTAAGCCTAAAGTGTGCTGTCTATATTTTGGAGAGAGAGAAGGAGGAGAGCTGGTTGTTAAACAGCTACCAGCACACCCTTTCAAGGAGGTCACCAATATCAAAGATACTTGTTATTAGGCACTTTTTAGCTTGGAACAAAAGACGTGCCATTGTAGTTGGAAACTTCCCAATGCAGTGTACTGAGGCATCTGTATATTGACTGAAAGCCACAGTCAATTTAGAGCTGAGCCATCTTCATGTATTGAAACGAGATGGAGAACTTCCTGAGAAATGTCAAATCTGTTAATCAGTGCTCAGTTTTGGTGGTAAATATGGGAATGAGTGAACAGAAGCAACCTAAAGGATTACAAAGTCCTGGGCCAAGAATTGAAGAATTTCAGCAGGTGGTATTCACACAGTGATATATGGGCGGTGAACAGCTGGTGTAAGAAGTACACTGGTAAAAAGATGGTGTAAGAATATGGAATTTGATTTTTTTAGATCAGAAATTAAGATAAAGTAATAATGGACTTTAGGCTCGGAATGGAGTCCATGTAATCTGGACCAGAAAGAATGAGTTCGCCTCAAGATTTGCTGATTTGATCCAGAGGGTTTTAAATAAAAAATGAAAGAGGAGGGAAATAATTACCTACAGACAAATAGTAAACGATACTAAGGAGTGACATTTGTGACATAGGAAGAATTATGGTGGAACAATTTTTTTTAAAATGCAGGAGAAAATAATCTGCGAAAATGAATGATCCTCTTGGCTCAGCTGCCATTATGCCAATGCTGAGAATATGGATAATAAATGAAATGAACTAGAGATCTCAATACGAGAAGGGAAATATGACTTCATGGGTATCATTGAGATGTAATGGAATGTGATCTATTGCTAGAATACGACAGAAGGTATATGCTTGGTTCAGAAAGATTAAATAGAAGTGGTAGCAGTGTGGCATTGTTTATTAAGAAAACTGCATTTTTCTTTGTTTCTTTAATGACTGCTTCAAGAAATATATGCATCTAAGGCAAAAAGACTGATGGAGATCATATCTTAGCACAAAGGAGCTTAGCATAATGGGATTATACTGTAGACCACTTAGAAAGATGGATTGAATGTTTAGTTCTTAATGCAGAGGCCAAGCTGGCGTGGAGACTGGTTATAGTTGTGATGGGAAACTTGAGTGATTTAGATACCTGCTGGTGGTCTCTCTTTGCCAAAAATAGAGCACTTTGCAGTTCCTTGAATTGCTTGCTCATAATTTCCTACTTTAAAAGGCAGAGGTTACTCTGAAGGAAACTATGATTTCGATTGCAATTATCAACAAAGAGAAACTAATTGGGGAAATGGAAATTATGGGAACATTAGAAATAAAATTAACATGGGTTCCTGACAGATTTTTATGAGATTTCCCTAGAGATCTACATGAATTCATCATTGCATCATGCAGGTATGGTGCCTGCCTTGGTCTATCTTCCAGCTTTTACTTGTAGTTTGAGGTCCCATGGGAGATGGTTTCCAGATTTAAGGTACTATAGCTCATGAGCCCTCAGTGACATGTTTACCTTTAATAGTCAACCACTTGATATAGCTCAAAACAAATTTAATTTAATCTAATGTCACAGTAAAAACAATAACCACAGAAACATTCCTTTTATCAACCTGGGATACATTATCCCACAGACATTCACACAAAATGGGCATACACATAAAATAGTGGTACAGAGGCACAAACATAGGAAACAAAAGGCAATGCATACTTCTGGCACTGTAGGGTCCAGGTAGTCTTCCCTTCTATGGTATCCTCATGCTGATCTGACTAGGGACAGCATCTCTGTTGGTCAGATTAATCACCTGGGCTTTCTGGATCTGTTCCTTTCTGCAGTTCAACTCCTGATGTTCAAGACTCATCTTCCTTTTCCATTTATAAAGCCCCTTCAGTGTCTTTCCTTGGTTGACTGGTGTAGAAAGTATGTTTTGCCTTTTAAAGGTATACAAGAAATGTGACTGAGTCTTTGAGCATTCAGTGACTAGATGCCCTCTAATTCTATTGAATTTGAAGAACCTCATACCCTTTAAAAAGGTATCACAATCTCTTCTAAGACCTTGACCTTGTCCCTATTCCATGTCCCTTGTATTCTGTGATATTGTAAACTGGACTGGGGAGAAATCAGTTATTCAGAGGGTGACTTTATTAATTCTCCTCCTCTACGCAGGTAACCTTGGGTTCTTGGAGGTATTGCCAGCCAAGTGCCAGTTCAGACAGATTCTAACAGGCTATAAAGGATTCAAGTATAGACCTGATAATGAACTTTATGTCTGTTGTTTGAGTAATATTAGCTTAGCTAAGTACTGAGATCTTTGGTGTCAGGGTGCGTGTGTGTGTGTGTGTGTGTGTGTGTGTGTGTGTGTGTGTGTGTGTGTAAAGAGAGACAGAAAGAGACAGAGAAAGACAGAGAGGGAGAGAGAAATAGGGTGACAGAGGCAGATTGTTAAATACAGGGAGAATAAGATAGGGCCTTGGGAAGGAGGTGGCAAATGATCTGTGTCTTGAAGAAGGATAAGAATTCCAAGAGGCAGAGGTGTTCTAGACGCAGGGAATTACCTGCATTAAAATCTCAGAAGTTGGAGAGGTAATATTACAGAGATCAAAAAAGCCAAATTGACTGGAATGGAGAATGCACGGAAGGAGGTAAAATGAAACAGAAGTGGGAAGATAGATGGCATGGTTAATTGAGAACATTTAAAGCTAGGAGGCATTTGTATTTTATCTTGGAGGCCATAGGGAGTCATTGAAACTTTTTGAGTTGGAGAATGATACAGTCAAATCTGCTTTATAAACATTAATGTGGTGGATGAACTGTAGTCAGGGAGAGGGGAGAAGAGAAGCAGGGAGATCAGTTAAGGGGTTATCAGAATACTCTAGGCAAAACATGGTGAGGGCTTGGACTGAAGTAGAGGCTATATAAATGGAAGTAAGGGGACAGATGGAAAAGTATTGTAGACAATATAGAGGTAGAATCCATAAGACTTGGCAGCTCATTGGATATGGGGAGTAAGAGTGGCAAGAGACCAGAATCACTTTAATATTACAGTCTTGGGGAACTGGAAGAATGGTGATGCCCTCAGGGGATTAAAGGTGATTAGAGGAAGGATTTGAGGAAATATAATAAAATCAGTTTTGGACATGTTGAGTTTGTGATATCTATAGGACTTCTGGGTAGGGATGTCCATAAAGGAAGTTGTACTCTAAGACTTGAATGCATGAGAAATATGAGGTCTACAAACATAAAAAGGTAAGTATGAATGAAGAAGGATAAATTATTTGCATCCAAATATGAAGAGATGATAAATTGTCTCTTGTGGACCTTATCAGGGCAGTAGAGGGAGTTCAATTAGACAAGACCTGACAATTGTTCTATTATGGTTTGATGATCTTAAGAAAAGAATAGAAAGAGAGGGGCAGAGGAATACATTGGGGGTGGGGTGGGAAGGGAAAGGAAGTGTAGGGAAAATTATCTCACATAATCAGGGTATACAAGTAGACATATATACAAGCATGGAGGGGAAGGAAATAGCCCTCTCATCTGAACTGCTTAAAATAAGGAATAATAACACACACTTAAAGTTAAGGTACAGAAATATATTTCACTCAGTAGGGAAACAGGAAGTAAAGGGGAGAAAGGAAGAGAGAGTTTTAGAGAGAGAGTAGATTAAGGAAGGTTTTAGTCCTAATTAAAACAAACTCTGTAAGAATCTACAACAATATTCATAGCTGTCTCTGAAGGGGCAAAGAATGGGAATGTGAGGGAACATCCACAAACTGGAAAAATGAACTGATTGTAGTATGTAAATGTGAGGAATATTATTGTACTGAATTCTAAGAAGTGTGATAATCGATCACGATCCCAGAAGGTTGATGATGAAACACACTACCCACCTCCTGATAGAGAGGCAAAGGATTCAGAATGCAGAATGAGGCAAATATTTTTTGGACATGACCAATGTTGGGGTTTGTTTTGATCGACTATACATGTTTGTAATGGGCTTTGTTTTTCTTGTATTTTCAACTGGGAAGAGAGGAGTTTTGGGTGAAACGGTGACAAGGTGGCTCTTGGCTGATTAAACTAAATATATACACACATACATAAAGATAGATAGATCACAGGTGGAGGAGTTGTCCATGGCAAGGAGAAGGACCACTTCTCATCTTTTTCAGAAACTGAAGCAGAAGAGAAAATAAAGAAAATTGAGGATTTTAAAAAGAGGATTTTTAAAGCAGGGTATAGGGGAGAATGGGGAGCTCTGTTCTTAGTAGAGTAGGAGGTGAGTTCTGCTGAGAGGGAGGAGTAAACAAGGCCGTTTGAGGAGAAAAGAAGAGACCGTTGTGAAGGCCATACTAGCCAGTCAATCAGTGCTGTGGAGCAGGGAGGGCTCCGATTAAGAATAGATAACATAAATTTTTAGCACACAGCATCAGATTGTCTCCCTTTCTCCAGAGTGTTCAACAGGATGTGAATAGTACCAGACAAGGCAGATGGAAAACGTACATGGGGCTTTGCAAGACAACCGGCGAGAGGACAAGGGTATTTGTGGAGAATTTCAAGATTAGTAAGTGAGTCAAGCTTGGGAATGGAAGGAAGTGAGGCCAGGACTGGGAGTGTAGGGAGGAGCAAAGGGAAGGAAGTCACTATGAGGACAAAGAAATTTGGGAGGAGTGGGTAAGAGGAACTGATTGAAGGACTGCTAAACTTGTTCAACACTATTAAATAAAAGAAATATAAATTCAATACTAAACTCACTGCACTGGCTGGGTACATTGAAACTTATCAGCCTAAGGATAAAGTAGACCACTGTAGGAAGTGGGCAATTGAAGAATTCTAAGCAAGCCAAGGAACTCAACGAAAGACCCTAGATCCTCTAATATTCCAGGTGACCTCCATTGCTGGGAAATAGGGTGAATCTTCTTTCTGCTAAGCCTTCTTGGGTGAGTTGACCCAAGACTTTAATTTCCTGCAAAGGCGGCAGAGAGGAGCCAATGCCATTGAATACTTTATAACCTACTGGCAGAGCAGTGAATCCCAGCTGAGGTTTTGTAATATCCCAAGGTTTTGTGCATCATCCCAATTGACTTTTACAAAATTCTGGCACCATAACTCATATTTTTATTTTTATATTAAATTTATCTTTTAAATAAAGATTTTCTTTTAAAAATATATAATTATATACAATATATATTTTGCAAAAGTTTCATAACAGAATCTATCCTTTTTTCCTTATATATATGTATACACATATATATATACACACACACTTCCATACGCCACCTATATTTATAGGGAAAGGAGTAGAAAGAGGAATCACAAAATTAGAAAAAATCCAGATGGTCAGAACTTTATAGAGGGGCTGAGAATGACAGCACCAGTCATTCTTTCTACTCATTCATTTTATTCAACTAGAATTATTATGTGCCTACTGTATACCAGGCATTATACTAGGTACTTGGGATACATATAAGCCAAACACGAAACTGTAAGGGGAGATGACGTACTTAAAATTAAATTCAGAATAATTTTGGGTGGCAGGGAGAGGGCACTAGCAACTGGAGAAGATTAGGATAGGCTCTCTGTAGGAGGCTATTTGGACTGAGGTTTGAAGGAAGAGTGGAGGTGAGAATGGAGTATATTTCAGCATGAGAAATAATAGCCTATGCAAAGGTATGGAGAAGAGAAATGAAAAACAGACCAGTTTAGCTGGAATTGTGGAAGGAGAGTAATGTGCAGTAAAGCTAGAACCATACTGTGAAAGACTAACAGAGAAATTGGTTTTTGTCTTAGAGGTAAGAGAGAACCCACTGCAGTTTCTTGAGGTTGGGAGCACCTTGTGCTTTAGGAGTACCAGCTGTTTGGAGGGTGGATTGGAGAGGGAAATAAACAGAAGCTGGGAGACCATTTAGGAGGCTAATGTAATTTCTAGAACAATTTCTCATAATGCTATATTAAAATGAGTTTGTTTTGGAAAATTACACCTGTGGCTAGAATTTTTTTTATCCTTGTCATTTCCAAATTGATTGAAACATTTATTTTTTTTTTTGTTATGTATATTCTCAAATAGTACAACACTGACTCACTTTTTAAAAAATGTCAGATAAGATTGTGAAAAACAACAAAAATGGTACTTGTGAGTAATAACCTGCAAGGAAATAAATATAAGGATGTAAAGATAAAAGTGTCTGGAATCAGTGATTTATGACATCACAATGTCCATCCATTTTTATTTATCCGAGAGTGATTATGTTGTCTTGACATTTAGATGTTTTTTATCATATCCTTCAGAATATAGGGCTGAGGAAGGGAAAACAGGTGACACATAAACCAATCAATCTTTTTCCTAACTAGTCATGCCAAAGGGCTGAGTAGTGGAATAATGAAAAAAACATAATAATGGAAAAAATGAGCACAGAATTTGGAGTCAGAAGCCCTGGGTTTGAATCCCTTGGCTCTGTTACTTATTAACAGTGTGATGTTGAGCAAATCATAGTCACAACCTCTAAGACTCCTTCCAGCTCTAAATTTTATAATTTAGGGTATAATTCAGGGTAAAAAATTAGTTACTTGGAAATAGAAAATGGACTGCATTTGGTTTTGGTTTTGGTTTTACAAAGAAAAAGAGAAGATTTAAATTATCTGGATAATGACCAAATCCCAATTTCAGTCAGACTTTGTTTATATTACATATAAACATAGAGGCAACTAAGTGGGACAGTGGCTAGTGTGCTGGACCTTGAGTCAGAAAGACCCAAGGTTCAAATCCAGCCTCCAACACTTAACTAGCTGCATGACCATGGGCAAGTCACTTAACCTTGGTTTCCTCAGCTGTAAAGTGGAAATAATAATAGCACCTACCTCATAGGGTTGTTGTGAAAATCAAATGAGATGATATTTGTATGATGCTTAGCATAGTGCTTGGTACATAATAGGCACTATAGTACTATTATTATCTAAAGACCTAGAGTATGGCATACTTTGTTTTCCTTTAACCGTTATGATTGTAGGTGTATATATGTATTTGGGTGTGTATGTATACACACACACACACACATACACACACACACATATATATATGAGAGAGGACTGCTCTCTATCTGTCATACCAGTGGTTCTTAAAGTACTTTACACACGTCATTCCATTTATTTGCTCTGTTTATTTTCATTGACTATTTTCCATGCCTGAAATGATCTCTTAATACCTTCCTCTCTTCCCACCTTATCTCTCCCTTCTGGCTTCTTTCAAGTATTAAGTGTAAACAGTTCTTTTTGTGATGGCAAAGAATTAGAAATTGGGGAGTGGCTGAACAAGTTGTGGTATATGATTGTGATGGACTCCTATTGTGCTACAAGGAAGGATGAGTAGTACGGTTTCAGAAAAAACCTGAGAAGGCTTATGCTGATGCAAAATGAAGTGAGCAGAACCAGACCATGGTACATAGTATCATCAATAGTGTAAATATAATCAACAATGAAAGACTTGGCTGCTCTGATTAAGACAATGACAAAGGATCTATGATGAAAAAAATGGTATCCAACTCTAGAGAGATCTGAGTGCAGATTGAAGTATATATTTTTTACTTCACTTTTCCTTTTTTGTCTCTTTTCTTTGGAAACATGGCTAAAATGGACATATGATTTGCATGACTTCACATATTTTAATATATGCATATATATATATTAGTGTCCTCTATATTAGTCACCATATGCATTCATATACATGTGCACAGGGAAGCTAGGTGGCCCATTGGATAGAGGATTGGACTTGGAGTCAGGAAGACTGAAAAGACTAGCCAACAGTAAATAGCAGAAATAGAGCTGAAGTCCTGTAGTCTTCCTGTGTGCTGGCAAACCACAATTCTGTGGTCACCTGGCAGCTATGAATGGTATGTATGGTCAAGCATTTCTGCTGACCCTTCTTTGGGCTACCAGGTTGAATATACTAGGCTCAGTGAATGGAGAATGTGGATGCCATTATGTTAGTGGCTTACTGGGTGAGTCAGTGAATGAAAGGACTCTAGAAGGGTGGTCCTTAAAAGTATTCAGATTTTTCAAAGCTGAAGGCCATCAGTTCTTGTCATGGATTTCATTAAGAAGAACACTGGTTGTTTGAAATAAATTCTCCCAAGTGTCTAAGACAGCAAACACTAACATTTTCTGTATTTATTTTTGCCTTTCCCTTAGAGGCAGTTAATTTCTGTGATTTAGGTTTTCCTGGGTCGATGTGCATAAAAATTGTAATTTTTGCATATGTTAAAATGAGGTTTGCTACATTCATTTACACCAGACTAATGAGATAATTGCGCTGTTTGAAAATGAACAGCAGAAAAAAACCTTCCAAACCTTTCAAACCTTCCAAAATAGGAAATACTGTTTTAAATAGTACTAAAAATAGTGATCACTTTTGCTGTATCGCCATCATATGCATCATGTACGCTTTCGTTGTTCAGTTGTTGCAGTGATGTCCTGCTCTTTGTGACCCTATTCGGGGTTTTCTTGGCAAAGATAATGGAGTGGTTTGCCATTTCCTTCTTCAACTCATTTTACAGATAAGGAAATAGAGACAAACAGGGTTAAGTGACTTGCCTAAAATCAGCTACTATCCTTGGCCTCTTTAACCTCTAGTGGCCATCACGTCCTGCTCAGAACTCCTGCTGTATTTATTTGATTTTACATTTTGTCATTGGTCATATATGCACTAGGTGGCTTGGTGGATAGAGTGCTGGGCTTAGAGTCAGGAACACTCATCTTCCTTATCTGTAAAATGAGCCGAAGAAGGAAATGGCAAACTACTACAGTCTCTTTGCCAAGAAAACTCCAAATGGGGCCATAAAGAATCAGACATGACTGAAAAATGACTGAACAGCAACATTATTTAACTTTCCATGTCATTTCCCCAAGCAAACTGGAGAGCCTTAATTAATATTGGACAAATAGAAATTTGTCATAAGTGGGGCATTTTGTAGTTCTTCTTCTTCATCCTCAGGTGGCACAGAGCCTGAAGTCCCTTATAGATCTTTCCAGTGATTAAACTGTCCCTTCTTACATGACTGTGCCCATGGGGTGGGCACAATATACTCTTACTATGCTACTTGCCAAACCAGCTGAAATTGCCTTGAATTCAGTTTCTTCTAGTTACAGCTCTTTCAGACTATAATTTTCTTGGGGGTAGAGACCATATTTTATAATTCCTGTATACTTCATAACACCTACATGTCTTTTTTTTTTCAAGAAATACTGCTTTTGGAGCTCTCTTTTACGAAACAAAATCCCAGTAATTGAAAATTACATTGATTCTTTTCTAATGAATCTGACCATAGATTTCCCTCCTTCATTCTCAAAAAGGACCAGTGTCATCATGAGGGTGATGTCTTGACTTGAACATGAATTTGGGTATAAGTTCACATACTCAAAGAGTAGCAAAATGAACCCAGGAGTTCTGATCTCTGCTGCCTGTAGACCTGAGTTTTACCCTATGCTGTGTCTCTAACTCATAGGACCTCAGGGTGAAGGGTCTGTCCTTTCTGGGCCTTAGTTTTCCCATCTCTAAAATGTGCTTGGAGACAAGTTTGATGCAGTGACCTTTGAGGTTAATGTATTGTCTATGATTTGATGAATAAACTGATTGCTCTGCCCCCTGAACCACAAAGCAGTTTGAGGTGAGCAATGACTTGTACATTCATTGTTGTTTTCACACAGACACAGAGAATTGGTGTTTTGGTTACTCCACCTTTGGTCCCTCCCCTTCCCCCAGTGAAGTAGGTAACTGTGGCTAGCACACTCAAGAGGATGTTGACAATAATAGGTCTGAGGTTTTACACTGCTAAAAGTACTGTGTAAGACCAGGAAATAACAATTATCACCTGTGTGCTATTTTTTCCTTTGTGCATTGTTCTGGGTCTTGGGGTTGGGATGGGGGGAGGCAAGAACGAGGCATTTTCTTAGGTTTCCTTCCCTTGAGGCTGGTGTAATTCTGAGTGGCCTGTTTTTCAGGGCATCCTATATCCTTTTCTAAATCAGGGACAATTATAGTGCTTCTCCTTCTTGGGTAGGAGAGAAGAGAGCTAAATGAAGCATACAAATGCACTGAATTCCAAAGGATATTTACCCTTGGACAGTAATCTCTTCCACACCCCACAAAGCATTCAAGAAGGAAATATTCTTGTCACCAGGAATATTTAGGATATTGGATCTGAAATTCTAAACCTCTAACATACTGAGAAATACAGTTCAAGTAATCTCTTCTGAATATAGTTCAGATGCTCTAATTAAGGACTATACAGGGCTTTTCAAATTCCTTGCTCTGTGAGAATTCTCTTGTTGACTTTTATTTTAAAATAAGTAAACTAATGACTGAACTTTGGAAATCTTTTTGTTATACAGAGATTTTTTAAATGATAATTTATGCAGTAGGATTTAAACTATATCTGACCCAAGGTAAATTGAAAAATCAAAATAAGAAGTTTGGATTCTCCTACTGCTCTCCATCCTTCCTTCTCTTCTCTACTACTTCACCATAAATTCCCAATTCCTTTATGGTCTTTTCTATTTCTTCCTCCCCATTAAAATCTACTGTAAGAAATGGTTCTGAAACTCACTCATATTAAAGCATAAATGACCTATAATGGTTAATAGTGGAGAACTTCATTTATCTAAAATTAAACGCCTTGTAGTTGACCCTAATTCTGTAAGGTCACTGGATTGCAAACATTTTATAACTTTGCAGATTAATCTTAGAGAATTGTAAGAGAAGCAGAGAATTGAATTGATATGCCCATGGGCACACAACTAATGTGTGTTAGTAGTGGGATTTGAAACTACTTCATTCTGCCTCTATGTCCATGCTCTCTCCACCACGTGAAATTGCCTCTCTAGTCTCTTATTTAGGGCTCTTAAAATTATAGTGGAAAGAAATTTAGACAGAATCAAAAGAATTGGGTTTACTCTTAGCTCTGTCATTGACTCATGTTGTGACCCTGGTCAAATCTTTCACCTTTGTTTAACTGTTCTGTACCTCAATTTATTAATCTGTAAAACAGAGGGATTAAAAAATATAATCTAGTTTTCTTCTAACACCAATACTCTTTAATGTTCTGAGATACTATGGTAAATGATGGTGACATATTGGAACTTCATTAAGAAGCCACCAAGCACAGGGGATAGAAACATAATTCTGACCTATTTTAGAGAGTTGACTACCAAGCACATAGTCCTGAAAAAACAAAAATGCAGTCCTAAATAAATTAAGCTGCTTTTGCCTACTATGTGGCTCTCAAATGATTTTCTGAATCTGAAGGTAAGAGCCTAGATAGAAAAGTTTTGTCCCCTTTGACAAAGGCATTAACATGGGCCTACTCTACAAGTACATCACTACTAATAGCAAAAGAGAATATTTCAAGGTAGTATAGTGGTTGTGGTTATAGTATTTAGTTACAAGCATCATATGACATGGCCATTAGGATGCTCTGAATTGTATGGAAAAGAGATGAACAGCTGCATTTGCTATTTCCACTGCTCTCGAAGAGCCAACTAGGGTATAGCCATAGAGATTCTTGTAATTTTCACGAGGTGGAGGGTTTAACATTGATTGAACTATTTGGTGAAATCTCGGTGACAAATTCTTGCATTTACTGAGAGGCTCACACCTTAGGCCCCCCCTCTCCCATTTCACATCTAGATGAGGGTACATTCCTTTGTCTGTTACTATAGTGAATTTGGCTAAGTGTACAGAATAGTCACAAGCTGTGTGACCTTGGGTGGAACAGGTCATTCACATATGCCTCAAAAACTTTTTTCTGTCCTATTTATGTAAAATAGAAGTTTGACTATATATCACTAAATTGTATAGAGTCAACAAATCGTAACCAAAGAATTGATTTTTGTTTTTATTAATTGTAAAGGGGAAGAGTTTCTCAATAAATTTGGTGAATATAACTCTTCCCTTACAGAGCATGGCTATGCCTCTATGTTAAAATGACAAAGATAACTTCTAATTGTTTTCCAATGACTATGACTGCTTCCAAGGTGATTGGTTTGCTGGGACTTAAGAAACGTTCTGGCCGGAGGACCTAGCTTTCTGTGCGTCTTTTGAAGAAAGCTAATACTTTTCATTTTTTTTTTTTTTTGTACTTTTCCCCTCCAGCTTACAGTAAGTAGGAGGTGGGAAGGAGATTCCTCCCCACCTCCATTTTATTCTACAATAATACCTTCTATCCACTCTACAAGAAGCAATTAATAGCATCTTGGGTCAGAAGGATATCACCCACAACTTTCTTGGCTACTTGGCCTGAGAAGAGAGTTTTCAATAGTGTGCTTTCCTCAATCAAG
This sequence comes from Bettongia penicillata ogilbyi, assembly GCA_023548195.1. Taxonomy (NCBI): domain Eukaryota; kingdom Metazoa; phylum Chordata; class Mammalia; order Diprotodontia; family Potoroidae; genus Bettongia; species Bettongia penicillata. Next base: position 2,287,574 of record JAJHZJ010000298.1, on the reverse strand, counting down.
AAATGGCAGCCAGGGCAATGGTAGATTGTTAAGGGTTCTTGTAGAAGCATAAGGCATAAACTTATGGGCTGCTATGAGTGCTTTAATTATTTTCCATATCTCTCTATAGGCTCCTCTAAATCCTTTGTGCCTTTTGTATTTTTTTTTTTAGAGATGAAATACCTGATATCTTCTATCTGATATGCATTTGTTACCTTGAGAGCTTTTGTGGGAAGCCAAAACCCCTGCTATACTCACATTTGTGGAAACCTAGAGGAGCCTATTTGGAGCTTTCTCAGAGTTACCTCTTAGAACAGCAGATGACCCTCAGGGGTTAACCCTGAGACAGAACCTAGTCTGTGTGAATACAGAGCTTGTTGGGTCCTGGGCCATCTGTTACCAAAAGGTAGAATAAATTAATGTCGGACAAAATTATACAATGTCAAGATGATTTTGCCTTTTTAAGGTTTTAAAAACAAAGGTTAAGCTTGGTTTAAAAATTGTTTTCATGTACAAAGTGTAGTCTTCATGTGTAGGAATAGCATTCTAATACTTCCCCTCTGATGCAACTTAGGCTAATTTTTCCTTAAAAGCTATTGAGGCCACCCCTGAGACTTGGTTGATTCAGGGACTGACTGTAACATACCATCTTCTTCATTTGAGTACATACCAATCACGAGGAGCACAAGGCCTGTTCTCTGATGCTTGGCTGCTGGATCATAATAGGCATCTCAGACAAGGGAACTTTACTCATCTAAATAGAACTGAGGTGTCCTCAATGCCTATTCTTGTTAGATATCTTCTTCCTACTTTGCCCAACCAAGTCTCTTCGTTCATTGTCAGTGATCTATGAATGTCTTATTTTGTTCCAGCATTGAACTTAAACTACCAGAGCACCAGCCCAAGTCAAGCCCAGCCCAGAACCTCATGCATCTTTCAGCTCAGAAAAGATTAATGACAATAATGAGCATTTATATAGGACCTACTAAATGCCAAGCATGCGCTAAGTGCTTTACAATTAGTATCTTATTTCAGTTTTGCAACAACCATGGGGCATAGGTGCTATAATTATCCTCATTTTACAGATGAGGAAACTGGGGCAAACAGAGGTTAAATAACTTGCCCAGGGTCACACAAATAAGTGTAAATAAGTGTCTGAGACTGAATTTGAACTCAGGTCTTCCTGACTCTAGGTCTATTGCTCTATCATGAGCACCTAGATACCTGTATACCAGCTAGATGCCTATAAAAAATAAGGTAAAGAAGAATAAGAACAGAAAATGCAAAATACACAAAAAACAGTGTTCTGAGGCCAAATTAGACCAAAAAATTGTGGTTTCCTTTTCAACAGTGCCTATTTCATGGAATTTCCCCACATATGTCATAGGTAAAGACTTTGGATAGATCTTTGCATTGTTAGCTTTTTAAATGAGACATTTATGCAAACTTCCTTTCATAAACCGATGTGAATGCAATTAACCCAGTCTTATGCTGTGACTTTTGATTTGGAGTTGATGTGTAAACATATACAGCTGGCTGTGGTTCTTGGAAAGGCTTCGCTGCTAGATCCGAATCTTGTCTTGCTAGACAGTTCAGGTTTATATTATTTGCTGACAGATAGGGAAATTAGAGTGCTGGAATGGTCCTCCTGTCTCTTTACCTTTGGGGAAGTATTTTATTTCAGGCATCTCAGATAAATAAATAAATGAACCACTTACTGGCTGATACTTTACCTAGTCTCACTATTTTATAATACATAGCTTTCTAATGAGTGTCTTTATTTATTTATTTATTTTTAAAGAAATACTTGTAGACAGTTAGGACATGGCTCAAATATGAAAGGACTCAGAGGACATCAAGGTAGTGGAGTGGATAGAGTGCTGGACTTGGTGTCAGGGAGGCCTTTGGATCTTTCTCAGACACTTACAGGAGCCCAGAGAAAGTCAATTAATCCTTCTTAGCCTCAGTTTTCTCATCTTGAAAATGGGAATAACAAGCGCAAGTCATGTCATCACCTTGATGTCATGGTGCTCTTTGAGAATGAAGGACAAACACAGTCTATGTGGAACATGACAGAAGTGGCCAGCTTTAAGAAGGGGGTTCCAAGAGATAGTGGTGTCTTCAAGAGAAACCCCTCTCAGGGTTTTTGTGAGGATCAAACGAGAAAATATATGTAAAGCACTTTGCAAACTTTAAAGAGATATGTGAATGCTAGCTGTTTTTATTATTGATTCCCACTTGTGAACTCATTAAATCTCACCCAGCTAAAAGTGATCTTTCCCTCCTCAAATTTCTCAGAGTACTTGGATCCTTTCTTGCATTTACCATAGTCTGGGTTGTATTAGTTTGGCAGTGTGTCATAATTAGTAGAGTTATGGAACTGGTCAGGAAAATCTGAGTTTTATTAGCTGTGTGACCATGGGCAACTGACTTAATTTTCCCGTGCCTTGGTTTCCTCCTTTGTAAAATGGGATCCTAATACCTACTTGACAGGGTTGTTAATGAAGCTCAAATAAGGTACTAAGTATAGCTATAATAGTAATAATAATAAAATAACTAGTAAATATACATATGTGTCTATATGTGCATACATATATGTATATATATGTACACATATGTGTGTATGTATTTATAGTGCTTTAAAGTTTGCAAAGCACTTTATGGTATCTGCAAAGGATTTTGGAAACGTTAAAGTCCTGTATAAACCCCACTAATTATCATTACCAACCAATAAGCATTTTATTAGGTACTAGCTATGTACTAGTATCACTGGGGATATATAAATACAAAGAATGAAATAATTCTTATTCACAGAGGGCTTACATTCTAACAAGGGAGACAAGTACAAAGATACATAAATATGTACATAAAATGTAAAGATAATAAATGCAAACAAAGGCAAAGTTATTAAATACAAGGTAATGTACTAGCAGTTTAGGGGGATGAGAAAGTGGGTGCTTGAATAGCCTGTTGATGGAAGAGAAGGATTCTGTGATGCAGACATGAGGAGGGAAGACATGGGAGCAACTGAAAGGTGGGAGATGGAAGATGGGAGAGAAGGAAGATGGCAGAATAGAGAGAAGACTAGTTTGACTGGATTGAAGAGTGCAGAAGTGGGGAGTATTGTCCAACAAGGCTAGAAAGATGGTTTGGGCTCAGGTTGTAAAGGGCTCAAGGAATTTATCCTAGAAGCATTAGGGAGTCAATGGCATTCATTGAGGAGGGGAGTGGCATGATCATACCTGGGCTGAAGAAACATCACTTTGGTGACTGAGGAGACGTGAGACAGGGATGGAGAGAGACTTGAGTCAAAAATATCAATTTTTTTTTTTTGACATTAATCAAGGCAAAAGTGATTAGGGTCTATACAATCCATGGGACCAGAAGAATGATGGTACTTTCAACAGAAATAGGGAATTTTGGAAGAGGACAGGGTTTGGGGGACACATAATTTATTCTGATTTAGACATGTAGAGTTTTAGATGTTTTCAGAATATTCATTGAAATGTATAATAAGCGGTCATTCTGGGACCAAAGTTCATTCTGTTTGCATACATGTTTATTCTTCATTTTATGTTCTAAGTTTCTTGAGGCCAGATATTAGATGGTTTTTCATCTTTGTCTCTCCAGAGATTAGCACCATGCTTTGCACATATTTGGTGCCTAATAAATATTTGTTGAATTGTATTAAAAAATGATGCTTAAGCCAGTTAGGCATAGCAGCATGAGTATCAAATACTAGTTTTAGCGATTCAAGTTATAAACAACTTTACATGTTTTAGGTTAATTCACTGGTTAAGAAAAGACGTCACTGCAGGTTTCAGAAGGATTTGGAGAAATGGGGGTGGTAATGGAAGGAGAATATCCAAATATGAGAAGGAGAATGGTGCAGCATGATCCAAAAGCCAAGCTCCTCTCGTCAATAAGGGGGAAGACCAAATTAAAATAACCTATATACAGTCGGTACAAATAAAGGACAGAGGAACTTCTTTTAGAGTGGTTCCGAAGTGTGGTTTCCTAATAGAAATAAGAAAAACAAGAAATTTGTCTTCCTTTTGGATAGGATAAAAAAAAAAGATAAATGTAATAATTTTAACTCTAACTGCAAGTGAACTAAATCTCTGATAAAAAAACAAAAAAAAAGTTACAAAATAGATTAAAAAGCAGAATCTAACGTTATGGTACTCACAGGAAACATTAAAATCTAGAGTGATCTAGTGCTGCTAATGATATCGGCAAAGTTGAATTCAAACAAAAAAATTAAAAAAAAGCAATAGGAAATGCAAACTAGATTTAGGCCAAAGGGTTTGTCCAAAAGCAATGGGGTACAAAGGAAAGAACTATGGATTTAAAGACAAAAGACTTGGTTTTACATCTGACCTCTGTCACCTTTCCCTATGTGACTTTGGGCAAGTTAGTTAACTTGGAAGGATCTCACTTTCCTCAAGTATAAAATGATTCGGGTGGACTAGATGATTGTTAAAGTCCTTGATCACTCTGGATCTAGGATTCTTTGAGATTACATCAATTTTAAATGTATCTATACCTATTAATCCTGCAGCAAAAGCTCAGATTGATCTGTGATGTCATAGGTTTGGGCATTCCCTTCAAAGTGTCAATTGGAACCCTCTCATACATGCTCATTCTGATCATTAAATAACCTCCCCACGGGGCATTCATCCAAAGTCATAGTGGTCTCATTTGCATTTTCTTGATATCAAGAAAATGGATCAGTCAGGCTGTCTACCTGGCTCATGATCAGTCTAACTGATCAGAAAATATCTTTTATTTTTATTTGTAGGAGTTCCTAATATATGGGAGTTATATACTGCAGCCTTTTCACATCCACCAAACTCTTCTCCATTACCTTATGAGTGACCATGTGTTTTAATCTTTCCGAGTCTCCTTGTCTTGCAAGTAGGTGGCACCGTATGTAGAATGCTGGACTTGTAGTGAGGAAGACACTTAACTAGATGTGTGATCCTGGACACATCACCCAGCTACTCTTTGCCTCACTTTCCTTATCTGTTCTGTGAAGTTGGGGTGATAATAATAGCACCTACCCCCGAGGATTGTTGTAAAGATAAAAGGAGATATTTGTAACGTGCTCTGAAAACTCTGAAGCACTACAGAAATTCTCCTCCTCCTTCTCCTCCTCCTTCTCCTTCTCCTTCTCCTTCTCCTTCTCCTTCTCCTCCTCCTCCTTCTCCTCCTCCTCCTCCTTTTCCTTCTTCTTCTTCTTGTTTTCTTGTTCTCATCCTCCAACTCCTCCTCTTCTATTTTCTCCTCCTTCTCCTTTCTTCTTCTTTTGCAACACTGGTAGAATATTATTTTAAAAAACCTTTTTTTTTCTAAGAAAACATTTTGGTCACTAAACAGCTTTGTGATTTCCTGAAGGCAAATAATTTTTAAAAATAGTCATAATAACAATGCTACAATAACTAAAAGATATAAGGACCCTATGGAAAGTAAAAAAAAAATGACATTAAAGAAGAAATTGCAAAAATAATAAATGGCATTAAAAGTAATAAAAATGTAGATACTACATATCAAAAACAATGGGATGCAGTCAAAACAAGATCATGAAGCAAATTTGTAGTAGTGAATGCTTGTTGCAATTTTTAAAAAAAGGGATAGGGATAGGGAATAGACCTGTGATTTCACTGGTATTAGGAAATTTTGGAAAGGGTAACTCCTTCTACCAAAATGGGTCAGCACCTCTTTATATTTTATAGTCTTAGAGAGTTTCCTAGAATGCTGAGAGATTGGAGGCCTTGCTCAGTCATTCAGCCTGGAAAGATTTGGGGTAATACTTGAGCCCAGGCCTTTCTGTCTTTGAGTGCCAAAATTCTACCCACTATTTCAAGCAGCCTCTTAATCCGTAATAAGGAGAAGGAGAAAATGATTGAATTAAGTTTGTACCTAAAAAAACCTAGAAAAGGAGCAAATCAAGTTAGAGTAAAACCAAATATAGAATAAATGTAGAATAAAAATAAACACAATCAGAGTAGAGATCTATATAAGTAGCAGGAAGAAAACAAATGAAATGGTACATGCACCTACCCTTTAAAAAAAGACCAACAAAACTGATTAAACAGTAGGAGTAATTTTATTCAAAAACAGAATACTTCCAAATCACCAAAACTAATAATGAGAAAGGAGAGATCACAAAAAAAGGGATTAAAAAATCTAGCATTATAGTAGACAGCTTTATGCTAATAAACTTGAGAGTCTAAAGTAAATGAATGAATGAAAAAAGGTCAAAGTCTTACTAAGTGCTAGAAACATTGGGTATACAAACTGAAAAAGCAAACTAATTCCTGCTCTTAAGAAGCTTATATTCTTTTTTATTTTAAAAGGGTTTATTGATTTTTTTGGCTTTTTTTACATTGCCAAAATTTCTCCAAATATCCCTTCCTTTTTCCTGTTGAAGAGACTCATCCTCTATAATAAAAGACTTACATTCTAATAGGGGAAGATGTATAGGTAAGTGGTATTTTGGGGAAGGAAGTCATAGCAATGATTGAGTCATAGAGTAATTTATTGATAACTCCTTTCCAGGAGCATGGTTTTTATAACTATCCCCCAAGCAAAAGGTGGAAAAAAGTCTAGGTAGGGAAGAACCAGAATTGGTGAAATTTTATCAATCATGAAATGCAAGATTATTCGCAAAAGTATCAAGGACCCAAATTTTGAAGCAACAACCTAAATAGAACAATGTTCCTAGGAGAAATAAGAGGTTAATAAAAGACTGCTCTACAAAAAGATACTGGATCTGGATGGATACACAAGTGAATTTTTCCAATCTTCTCAAGATCATAAGTAAATCACAATTTTAAGTGGGAAGAAAAAGTTGAGGAAAACCATCAGCATAACAAATCATATCCATCATTAGATGCAGAGAAAGCCCTTAATAAAGTATAGCACTCTTTGTATTAATTTTTAAATAGATTTTCCCATATCATATAAGACAAGGGCATCTTAGAAACCATGAGCTAATATTAAATGCAACGGAGAAACACTAAAAACATTTCCTGTTAAAAGCAGGTGTTAAAGAAAGATGTCCATTTCTACCATTCCTGTTAGCATATTTTATGGAATTCTTAACAAGGACACTAAAGCACATCAAAGAAATTAAAGGAATGTAATTTAGCAGTGGAGTTATTATCTCTATTTGCAGTCATGGTTGTATACCTAGAAAATCTAAGACAGTTAATATAAAATGAATGGCGGTAGTAAATGACATTAGTAATGGGATATAAGATAAGCTCACAAAAATCAAGTACATTTCTATACACCACTGTCAAGAATGGAAAGATTAATAGCCTTTACAATAATTACAAGATGTGTCAAATTAGTTAAAGTTATAGCAAGATTCATATGGAAAAATAGATAAAAAATATTAAGGAGACCCATAAAACAAAACTAGCAAAGGTAGATTAATACCATTCAATCTTTTTTTTTTTTTTTAAGGACATTCACTCTTAAAAAAATCACCATAAAGCAATAATTATAAAAGCTTTCTAATCCTGGAAAAAAATAGAAAAATAAACCAATGTAACAAGATGGGGAATCAAGATAGAGAATGCAATATGTAGAAAAGAAACATCCTTTGACCAGGATTTGTTATTTCATTTGTTATAGAAAATTCCTGGTGAGGAAACTACTCCTACCAATATAGACATAGCACCTGTCGTTCAATAATAGTCTGAGAAGCTGCCCAGGGCATTGTAAGGTTAAACAACAGTCACATAAACTTTATGTGTCAGGAGGAGGGTGTGAACCTAGATCTTCCTGACTCCAACACTGGCTCTCTACCCACTACCCATTGCTTCTTCTCATATCAGACTAATATTTCATAATCCATGTTTAAAAACCACTTAGGAAAGAAATAATTATTTCCAGTTATAAAAACTAGGAAAATGGTATTGCTTCATGGTAACATTTTGGGTTGCATATACTAGACACCACAATATGCTGTAATGATAAGTTATACAAATTTTAAAAAAACACAAAAAACCTTGGAAGAAAAATTACTGATATATCTGTTGCACTTATGGATTGGAGTTGGGTGGAAGAGACATTTTTATTCACCCAAATTAAAAAAAATATTGTAAATGACACCAATGGGATTATGAAAAACTAAAAGAACTTTCCAGAACAGAAAATAAATGTATCTCAAACATTAAAAAATGGATTAGAAAAAATATTTGTGATTAGATAAAGACTTGGAATCCAGAGGCTACAAGGAATAAATACATATTCAGAAGGCTAAGTTCCACAGTGGAGCAGATTCAAGGGACAGGAACAGACAATTTTTGTAGGTTGCACAAATTGTTAATAATTACTTGAAAAGATGCTCAAATTCTCTAGCAGTCAGAGAAATGCAAATCAAGGCAATCTTAAGATAACACTTTGCAAGGATGTCAAAAACAGAGAGGAAAAGGATAAAAATCTAGTGTTGACCAGACTATGGAGGAAATAATCACATTGTTGGTGGGATTCAAAATCTTATGGTTGTTTTTTATGGTATTTTAATAATTCATACATAAACATTTGTTCAGTCATTCTCTGATCAATGCTCACATGTTTTGTTTTTGATTTTTGCTACAAAGTATAAATATTTTGGTTTTTATGGGTGTAGTGGACGGCCCGCGTGGTTGAAAGAAAAGTGTCATGGGAGTCAGGAAAAGATAGACCAGTTCCGTTTATTGATCTGAGGGTTAGGGTTATATAGACAGAATCTGAAAAGTCTACGTGACATTCTGCTCATGTCCTGTCCCAGTGATTAAATCAATCAGGATGATTAAATCAGTCTTAAGTCTAGGAGCATCTATTTTACATATCCCTTGTTTTCTGTAATTCTCTTGTTTGTCTCACAGAGACAACATCTGGGGGGCATGGAGAGCCATTCCGGATGATAATGAGCACAATATCCAAGAACAGTTTCCCCGAAGGTCTATCCTGATCTCATCAACCTCACTCCACCCTGGCCCGCGACATATGGGGTCTTCCTTCCTGTCAGATCTCATACATCTATATATATACACACAAAAACAAGTGTGTGTGCATATATATCTAGTAGTATGATGGTTATGTCAAAAGGTATGAATGGCTTAGAGGCTTTTCTTGCATAATTCCAATTTTTCATAAGTTTGGACCAATTTGTAGTTTTGCCCATTGTGTATGAGTTTGTCTGCCTTCCTACAGCTCCTCTTATCATCACCTCTTTCCGTCTTTGCCAGATGATAATGAGGTGACGCCTCAGTCTTATTTTGATGTTCATTTCTCCTCTAATTTGTGATTTAGAGAATTTTTTTATCATTTTAATTTCCTCTTTTGAAATCTAATTTTATATCCTTTGAATACTCATTGATTAGTATATACATCTTGGCCTAATATATTTGTGCAAATTCCCTTTATTTTTTAAATTACAGACTTTTATCAGAAGTATTTGACATGAAGATTTTTTTTACTATGTGACAATTACCTTCTTATTCTAGCTGTGTTTTGCTTATACAAAACCTTTTTAATGTTATGTATTTGAAATGATCTCTTTTATCTTTCATGGTCACATCTGTCTCTTTTTAAAAGAATTCCTCCCCAATCATATCCATAAACTGTATCTCCTTCCATTCTTCAATTTTTTATGATGTGATCTTTTATATTTAGGTTGCTTATCCATTTTGAGATTATTGTGATATGTGGTGTAAGATGCTGGTGTAGACCCAGTTTTTGCCAAATCATTTTCAAGTTTTCCCAGTAATTTGTGTTCCTGGTTTTTATTTTTATTGAAAACTGAACTATTGTGTTTGATTGCTTCTAAGTCTTCCTCTAGTAGAGTTGGAACTAGCATGGAGTGGCCAAGACTTTCTGTTTAGTGTTAATGTCTGGTGACAGCATGCTTCCTCTTTTCCTGGCAAAGTGTTTATTTACCCTCCCAACCCTGTTCATTTGCCTGGGCCTCAGCTTGATACTACACAGGGTTATAAAACAACTCTGCCTCTCTCTTGAGATCCTTTTACTATCTGAATGCCTCCCCCCCCCCCCCCATTATGCCACCTATGTCTCAAATATTGCCTTCATTCATTGTGTGATTTGTGCTAATGGTGTCATGTCAGCTCCCATCCTCATAATAATCCCATTACTGATAGAACTGTATCTTAACTCTCTTGTTGTTCCTAGGACTGAGCATAAGACACAGAGAAAAGATATTCAATAAATTTATTGGTTTCGGTATCAATTTATCTATTTCCTATCAATAAAAAAATCACCATCCTTCCCTCCCTGTAATCAACTAAGGATGCTGTACCTCAGAGTCAGTTTCCATTACATCTAGTATTATAGGGTCTTCTCATTGCCCTAATTACAACCTTGAAGACTTGTAGGCTCTATATAACTGGTACCTCTCAAACATTATGGCTAACAAATTCCTACCTCCTGCTCTTTTATGTGATTCATAGCTGTCTTCTACTTACCTATAAAAGAAATAGTGAGTCTAGATGGCCTTTGAGTTACATTCCATCTCTAAATCTGACCTGATTATCAATGGGACCAACTAGATAACAGAGACCTAGCCAGGAATTCCAACACCTGAGACAAATCCAATTGAGCAAAGATGAGGGGAAAACCCCTTACCCTGATACCGCTCCTCATACTCCTTTCCCTATCCAGCTCTATCCTTCCCTAGACCCTATCTTCTTCTGCTTCCCCTTTTCATTTTGCCCCCTGGAATTTTCCTCTATTGTTACTCAATCCCCCCCCTCCCCCCACTCTCCATATTAGATCTCTTCCTTTCACACTCCTTCCTTCTGGCACTCCCTGAAACTCAGCTTTCTCCTGAAGACACCACTCACTGTCTTTTGGTCCTCTCTCCTTCAAGCTGACCACTCCTCTCAAATCCCTGCGTAAACAGGGCTAAGGAAAAGAATCAGAATACCCCATGTTCCTCATTGTCCCTTTCAAACCCTCTCGGTTTCACAATTACTCAGAAACTATACCGTCTTTAAAATTCACTCTATTATTTTTAGATCCTTGATGCTGTCATTCATGGACCTTCTTCTTTCCCAGTTTTACTACCTAGTCCACAGTCTTTTGCACCCCAGTCCCTGACTCGTTTTAAACACTCTGAATGCCCAGTCCTACAATCCGCTCAATTTTCTCAAGTGTACTTCCACCATTTGCTGGAGTAATCACGCCTTTCCCCTCACCCTTGCTCAATTGGATTTGTCCCAGGTGCTGGAATTCCTGGCTAGGTCTCTGTTATATAGTTGGTTCCATGGAGCATCAGATCAGATTTAGAGATGGTGGGTGCCTCAGAAGTCATCTAGTTTCCCTACTTCTTTTTACAGGTAAGGAAACTGAAGTCCAGGAAGGTTAAAGTGACTTCCCCAAGGTTACATGGTATTAATTATCAAACGTGGGATTTGAACCCAGATCTGCTGACACCAGAGCTTTTTTATCATGCTGCTGCTGCTTATACTATCTACCTTACAGGTTTTAGGGAGGAATGTGCTTTGTTAACTTTAAAGTGCTATGCAAATGCCATATATTATGGTTGTAATTTTGGGGGGCCTAATTTTTGCCAGTAGTTCAGCATGCACACCCTTGATCACAACAGAAATCAAATAAAGAATGATACTGGATTAGTAGAAGTCTACCTTTATTTCTGGAAGTCTATCAAAGTGCATTCCTTTCTGATTGTGGGTGTGTAATGTGGCTATCATCTTAATCTGTAGTTCCCTCAGCTTGATCTTGGTTAAGATTTTCTCTGCACACTAGAGGGCTCCTCAGACTTACAATACAAGAATATGCCTACAAAACTAAGAAATGTGCATTGTCCTTTTTTTTTTTTTAAAGTATTACAGTTAGTGATTAAATAATTTACAAAGTTCAATAGTTAATGTCTAAAATTAAAATTATTTATGTGTGAAATAGGAAATATTTAGACATAGCCTAATGACAGATATTCTAGAGTGGTAACAAGTGTCAAAGGTCGTCATCTTGTCTGACTTGTTTCCCTGTTCAGAAATCCCTTTTATAACTTGACAGGTAATCATCAACCCTCTACCTGAACACCTCCAGTCCCATTTGCTCCCAAGGTAACCCATTCCACTATTGAATGACCTTTACTGTTAGAATGTTCTTACTTGTGTTGACTTAAAATTCGTCTCACTCTGACTTGCAACTTTGCCCTCTGGGACCAAGAATATTCAGCATCTCCAGGAACTGCTGTGATCTGGTAAACTTGAACCCCCCAAGCTGAAGTTGTTTGAGTGTCTCAAAGTTACTATGGATTCTGATCCACATTTTGTAGCATTTCTAGGCCCAACCATCCTCTTATTTCATTTTAGAAGAGACAGTGGTAAATAGGTCAAGCTGACCTTTTCTAAGCCCTATCTTAAGCACTAACATTATTACAGAAACAGGTGACAGGAGAAAATCTTGAAATGTGACTTAGATTACAGAAAACATCCAAGAGAGGAACCATAGAGAGTTTATACTGCATGGACAGTTATTAAAAGAACTCTAGGGAATGAGCCTGTCAGTAAGGCAGCATTCTTAGTTCCTCACTGGCTAAATGACTCACTTTAGCTTTGAAAGCATCAATCTCCTGTGTTTACTGTTCCCAAAGTAAACACCTTCCTACTTTAAAATGAGAACAGGCATCTTTCCCTCAGTTACATTTTGGTGACTGTGATCACTGGCAGGGCTTAGTTTGCAGTCTATCATCACGAGATTCGGGTATGCTCTCAGCAGCCTAAAACCATTCCATCATCCTTCTTGTTCAGGGATGAACCTGATGGTCTCGTTATGCTTCCTTGTGGCAGAGGGCTTTTTAAAATTTTTTTCATTTGCCATTATCCATCTGGGACATAGGTATGCAGAGAACATGTGCCCAGCTCATGGCACACCCTGGGGTAGCATTTACATTGGCCTTTCCTATTCCCTTAAAGGAAAGAGCCAACAGGAATGTTCCCATAGGGTGGGCTTTTTTTTTAGATTATACATAGCTCTGCCCTTCTACATTAGCATGGAAGATTGATTGAAAGTTGACTCAAGAGGCAGATACTCTTGTCTTCTGGTAGAGATGGTGATATATAGTGGGTGAAGAATTACAATAGGAGGCTTGGGGCCTACCTAGTCTTGACTCTTCCTAATTGAGTGTTTGACTTTGGAAACATCGCATATCATCCTCTGGCTTCATTTTCCTCGTCAGTAAAGTGAGGGAGTTGGACTAGATCATCTCCAAGGTCCCTTCCTTCTCTGATGTTCAGTGATTCTGTCCTTTATAGCTAGTTTTGAAACTTTAAGCTTACCTTTGATGATGACCCCACATGATCTAAGAATTCATAATATTTCATAATGATCATTTGTGCTAACTTTGTAAAACTGCAGATTCATGAGTCTAGGGCTGATAACTGACTTCAGAGACCATCTAGTTCAAGGTCTTCATTTTACAGATGAGGAAACTGAGGCCCTGGAAGTCTTGTCTCAGGTCATATAGATATAAGTGTGGGAGGTGGAATTTGAACCTAGGTGCTTTGATTCAGGATTCAGTGTTCTTTCCCTTTTACCATATTTCAAAAATCCATAATTTCATCATTGTGGGCATTTTCTCCATTGGCACACATTGCATTCCCTCCACACTTCAGTAAGCAATCATCTTGAATTGCCATGGCTAAAAAAAATAATTCTTGTCCGATGGTCAACCCTTTGGTGATGAAATTCTTTGGATGTAGCAAGGCTGGTCATCAGACTATAGGGACATTGTTTAGTTCAGAGCTTGAAATCTTTCATGCTTGGTAGGACCTGTCAGAGCTTGGACTCTACTGACATGACCTTTGAGAATTCAAGGTCAGCCTCCACATTTGTCAACTGGTCCTTTATGTACTGGGCTCCTACAATGAGAAGTAAGGACAGTGTTGGGAGCACAAGCTTTCCAACTGAAAAGAAGCTGGATGAAATAGGAGGGCAAGGCATAAAGCAGTGATCCGGGTGTCAGAGCCCACCCTGTAGGAACAATCCTATTGGCCCTTTCCATTAAGGGAATATGAAAGACCAATATAAATGCTACTTCAGGTCCTGCTGTAGAGCTGGGCACATGCTCTCTGCACACCTATGTCCCAGACTGATGATGGGAAATGAAAATTCTTCGTTTTCTGACTTGGCACTGTGTTACTTGTGTATTATTGAGCTATCATGTCCTGAACCCTGGTCCTCATCTCTCAGATGGTACTTTTTGAGGACTTGTGATTTGGTCTCAACGCTGCTAATACTTCAGATACCACCACCTCACATATGGCCCTTTCACTTCCTTGCTTCTTGATGTCAGCTTGTTTGCACCATGATTTTAACCCTCTGCTTTCATAGAGACTTCTCAAGTACAAATCTTACCCCTTCCCCCTTCTTCTCAAATTGCAAAGAATTAAATCAGTGCTGTTTAATTGAAATCTTTCATATGCCTCAATCCTGGGCATTGATGACTTATTGGAAGATGTTAATGGGAGATTACATACTTATCATATATAAGATTCAAATCCTGGCCTTGTCACTTTACTTACTTGCTGCTGTGACATTGGGCAAATTACTTTATCCCTGTAGACCTTTTTGATTACATAAGGACAAGGGTTCTAGATGATTTCCAAGGGGAAAGGTCACATGCTCCATTGGTCAAGAGATCTAGAAAGCCTCCAGCATATTGGGTGAGTGTCCTATGGAGGACTTATGACAGGGCAGAAGCTGCCCAGGATGGACAGGCTAGAATGGCTTGTATCACCCCCAGTGAAGAAGTTATAGATTGAACAAAGCACTGAGGTTTGTATTTCTCAGTTTTATTATATTTACAAGTGTAAATGTTTGATTGTATCTTTCTCATTGCCCAGAGAAGTACAGTGAACCTCATAAAGGCTTAATAAACATTTGAGGAATGAATAGATGAGTCAGTTACAAACCAAACAATAAAGCTAATCCTACCATGAAGACCTGACCCAGAAGGAGCTGGTTGACCATCCACTTTCCCTGTCCTCATTTCTGTTCACTCTTCCTTGAAGGTGATTGAAAAGTTGGACATGACTCAAATGACTGAACATCCCATTTGGAATGGCATCCCAAAGTCAGCATGTCTAAAATAGAACTCATTATCTTTCTATCCCAAATCTACTAGCCTTCTTGCCCTCCTTATTACTATCAAGAGGTACTACCATCCTTCCAGTCACCTAAGTGCATAAGCCCAGTGTTATCCTCAACCCTTCACTCATGCTTACTCCGCTTATCCAGTCACTTGTCAAATTTTGCCATCCCTACCTTTCCATCTCTCACTATCTCACTTACCCTTCTCTTTATTCACATTGCCCTCCCATCTTCTTTTTTCTTTAATTTAAAAAACTCATTTAAATTTTAATACAAAATGAGAAAAGAGGAAAAGAACATTTCCATGTACACAGCAGAACATGAAAGGATTCAGCATAAAACAATTTATTTACACTTCAAAAAAACCTGTATAATACTATACATTGTTTTCAAAGCAACTCAGCTTTTTTTTCCTCCTTTTATGTTTCCTATTATTCTCTGCTATACATATTTTACTTTATTTTTTCCTCCCCCATCTTTAAAGAAGGCTACGATAAACAAGGACATGTAAATACATATTTATGTATATATATATATGAAGAGCGATACATATATATAGATATACATAGGTATCTATAAATACACACATATATATGTACATATACACATGCGTAAAGCTGTATTATTCATATTGCCACTTGTTATCTCCTTTCTCTGAAGGTGGATGGCATCTTCCTTCCTAGGTCCAAATCTTTCTGTGTTTTTCTAAATCTACCAGCTCTTCATTTCCTACACCACAGCAGTATTTCAGTACATCACATCCTATCGGAGAGATTATCTGTGAAAGTTTCTTTCCAATTTTCTACATTCCTTCTATTCTTGGCTACATTGTTTTTATTTATACAAGAAATTTTTAATTTAAAATAATCGAAATTATCCATTTTACACTTCAACAATGCTCACTCTTGTCTTATACTATTGTTTAAGATCTGGTACTGCTGAATCTCCTTCCTTTGTATCTTTTCCCTCTGTTTCTTTGAAATTCCTGACCTTTTGTTCTTCCAAATGAATTTTACTATTTTTTCTAACTCAGTAACGTAATTTTTTTGTAATTTAATTGGGATGGCATTGAATAAATAGATTAGGTAAAATTATCATTTTTTCAAATTACCTTTTACCTACCCATGAACAATAAGTATTACTTCAGTTATTTAAATCTGATTTTATTTGGATAAAAAGTGTTTTTTGTTTATGTTCATGTAGTTCCTGTATCTGTTTTGGCAGATATATTCTCAGGTATTTCATACTGTCTAGTTATTTTAAATGGTCCAAAACAATATTGAATGATATTGGTGACACATAGTGTAGTTTTCCTATTTTTCTCTTTTAATTAAATCTATTTTACCTTTAGCTTTGTTTGAGACCATGATTACTACCCCTGTAGTAATTTTTTAACTTAATAAATTCTACTCCAGCCCTTTATTTTATCTTTGTATGTTTCTCTCATTTTTATTGTGTTTCCTGAAAGCAACATTTTGTTGAATTCAAATTTTTAATCTGCTATATATTTCTGTTTTATGGGTAATTTCATCTCATTCACATTCTAAGCTATAATTACTTGTTGTATATTTCCCTTCCTCCTATTTTTCTTCAGTATCCTTCTACCCTATTTACCTTATACCTCCTCACTGCTCTTATTTACTTTTAAACCTGCTACCTTGCCCTCCTATTTCTTAACTTGCCCACCCATGTAGGAGTCGCTCCCCTGTTTTCCCCCTACCCTATCCCCTTGCCTTCTTATTTCTTTCTGAATTTAGAAGACTTTTACACCCTTCTGGATATGTATGTTGTTCCTTCTTTAACCCATTCCCAATGAGAATAAGGGTCCAGTACTACCTACCTTGCCCTTAACTTGCTTCTTCTGTATCAATTCATCCTTTCATGCCTCATTTGTATGAGATAATTTTTCCTTTTTATCTCTCCCTGCATAATTTTATTTTTTTAGAATCATGCCATCATACACAGATCAACTCAATCCTTTCTTTCAAATTATCCAAATAATGATGACAACCTTAAGAGCACTGATGACATTTTTCCATATGAAAATTAAATAATTTGACCTTATTGAGTCCCTTATAATTGGTCTTTAATATTTATCATATATTTCTTCTGGATTTTATGTATAGAATTTCCTGCTAAGTTCTCCTGTTTTTGTCACAAGTACCCAAAAGTCTTTCAGTTCATTAAATGTCCATTTTCTTCATTCAGGATTATACTTAACTTTGATGGGTAGGTTACTCTTGGTTGTAACCCCAGTTCTTTTGCTGTATGAAATACAGTGTTCCAAGACTTACAGTCCTTCACGGTAGGAGCTGTTGGGTCTTATGTAATCCTTTCTGTAGCTCCATGATATTATTTTGTTTTCTTTTTCTTGTTGCTTACAGTATTTTCTCCTTACCCTGGGAGCTTTGAAACTTTGTGATGATATTCTTGTAAATTTTCCTCTTGGGATCTCTTTCAGGTAATGATTTCTCATCATCTTTCAATCTGGATTTTTCAAATGGCTTCCTAAAAGATCTCCTAGGTGCAAATCTTGACCCTCTCTAGTCCATCCTTCAAAGTGCTGCCAGAATAATTTTTCCTGAAGTGTAAAACTGTCCGTATCACTCCCCTACTCAATAAACTCCACTGGCTCCATTTTACCTGTAAGACTAAACATAAACCCCTGGCATTTAAAGCCCCTCACAGGCTGCCCCTGACTTATCTTTCTGGACATATTACACACTACTCTCTAGCTCTCTCTTTAACTCTGTCTTTGTCTGTCTGTTGCATACACACACACACACGCACACACACACACACACACACACACACACACACACACACACACACACTACAGTCCATCCAAACTGGCCTTCTTCCTGTTCCTTCCCTTAAAAACTACCTTTTCTTTTTCTGTACATAACTAAATGTTTACAAAATGTCTCCCAGGTACATGGTCAGCTTAGTGAGGGAAGGAATTGCTTCCCCTTTATGGTTCCCAGGAGTTAACACAATGCCTAGCACATAGTAGGTTCTTAATAAAAACTGCCTGATTGTAGGATGCTATGCTGGCACTGGGAATATTAAGAAAAGAATGAAAAAGTTCCTGCCCTCTAGAAGTTTACATTCTATTGGAGGGAGGGAAAACAGCATACATCAGATAAGACAATATGTAATTTTGATATTGTTAGAGAGATGAAGGATTGGACTAACAACCTGGGGGTAGGGGGGTGGTGTGTAGGTGATCAGAATATACGGAAAGCTGTTTTCATGAGGTTTCTCAAGCATTGCTGCCATCCATTTTCACTATCCATGATTAAGTACTTTATTCTCTAGGGTTATTGTATGGGTAGTGAGGCTAGTTTCATGTTTTCTTGTTACCTTTAGGCCTATAGATGTTAAATGATTTGCCCAAGGTCACACAAACAATGAGTGATAGAGCCAGGATTCTAACGCAGGACCTGGGAGCCTAAGTCATATCCTGGACTTCTGTGAATCATTTCACAGATGATAATTAAATCCATAGAGTTAATGAAGTCACCAAGTGAGAGTCCTAAGGGAGTAGGGTTCTAGGCTTTTGAGTTGACAGGGACCTTAGGGATCATCTAATCCAGCTCCTTATTTTATAGATGAAGAAACTGAGGTCCAATGAATTGATGACACTTAAGGTCATATGGGTAGGATGTAATGGAGCAAGATTTGTAATTTTGGGTTTTTTATCTAACTGTATAACTTTTTCCATTATACCATATTGCCTCTAATCTTTGGTGAGGATGCTGAGGATGTATGAGGATTTGCCAGGATAAACATTACTCAGTTTAAGGAGAGATCTCTGGACCTGGAGTCAGGAAGACCTGAATTGAAATCTAGCCTCAGACACTTCCTAGGTGTGTGATCCTGGGCAACATAAACTCTGCCTTAGTTTCCTCAACTATAAAATGGGAACAATAGTAGCACTTGCCTCCCAGGGTTGTTTTGAGAATCAAATGAGATCATAATTATAAAGCACTTAGCACAGTGTCTTGCATATAATAAGCACTGTATAAATGCTGGCTATTATTATACTACTAGTAGTAATAGTGGTAGTGGTAGTAGTAGTAACTAACATTAATATTGCACTTTCAGGTTTGCAAAGCCCTTCACAAATAGCACATTCTGCCACCCTGGCAGGTAGTTGCTTTTATTATACCCATCTTATAGATGAGAAAACTGAGGGAAGCAAAAGTTATGGGACTTACCTGAGGTCAAAGGGCTAATAATAAGCATCAGAGGCAGAATTTGAAGTCAAGTCCTCCTGACCGAAAGCTCAGAGGTCTATTCACTGAGCCATAGTTGCGCTGTCTCCAAGATAGTCTTTTGCTCAGTGAGCTAAAGCATCAAGGCAGAACTAGGGCCTTGGGAAAGAACTAAGGAAGTGCAGGATGTCAGGTAGTCAGTCAATAAGTGTGCATTAATTATTTACTACGTGCCAGATGTAAGAGGTCAACTGGGGAAGATATTTCTGGGAAACAGCTTTGGGAAGAAGAGAAGAGAGAACTGGGCAGAATCTAGAAACTGCTCTGTCCGAGGTACCTATAAAGACCCTAGATTTCCACCCAGGGAGGGTGTTAGGGCAGTAGGGAGCCCAAGGTTCCATGGGATATAGAAGTAGAAGAGAAACTAGGTCACACCTCTGCATTCTCTCCACCATGCCAGGGCCACAGGAAATACTGGAATCTTGGGGTAACTGATGTTATAGACTCCTCTTCATGAAGTCAGATAATGGCAGGGGTAGGGAGTTGGCTTATTCATCTAGTCTATACTTATCATATGCAAGAGAGAGACCATCTGAGTCTGGGTGCTGTGATATCTGTAGTTTTTGTTCCTTGGTCTCTTGTTCTTGTGTGTTCGTGGTAGGGTTAGGAATATTCATGGGTGGCTATGAGCCTGAGGTCATATCCCAGCTCCTGGAAGTCACAGAGTGTTCACTAGAATTGGGAAAATGAGCAATGATGAAACCTGTAGTCAGACACAGGCTAGCTTTTGCTTATCTTTATTATGTTAGCTGACTTATCTCTGGATTTCCCATCTCTTAACACATCAAGCTCACTTCAGACTCAAGTCTTGTCAAACTCAACTCTCCCTTCTTTAAACTCCACAGACAGTAGTAAGCCTGAAAAATCTTCTGATATCTCCCAAACTGAAAGTGATCTTGTCTACTTCTGAACTATTGCAGAGATGTGTGCCTTTTATGTACTTAACCTACTTAATCTACTGTATTTATGTGTCAACATTTCTTATCTTTTGTTGTTTTGTTGGTCAGTCTTTTCAGTGACCCTATTTGGGATTTTCTTAACAAAGATCCTGGAGTGGTTTGCCTTTTCCTTCCACAGCTCATTTTATAGATGAGGAAACTAAGGCCAACGGGGTTAAATGACTTGTCCAAGGTCACATAGCTAGTAAGTTTCCGAGGCCAGATTTGAACTCAGAAAGATGAGTCTTCCTGACTTCAGGTCCATTACCCTATCCACTGCACTAGCTAGCTGTTCTTTTTTCACAAGGGTTTAAAGATGAGAACTATTTCTTATGCATCTTTGTATTCTCAATAGACACCTCTTCTTTCTCTTCCTCCTAACGATGTTTATATAGTGCCTGCTATGCACCAGGCACTGTGCTAAACTGGGGACACAAATAGAAAAATAAGACAGTACCTGCTTTCAAGAAGCTCATATTCTAATGGGGGAGACAACCCATATGAAAGGTCTAGTTACAAGTCAGATAGAAAGGTCTCCTACTTCTTCAGGTGAAATGGCAAAGCAGATGATAATACCTTTTATTTTGCATCATTTTCCTTGAAAAAATCATATCAGTTTCTGATGGTGAAGTATTTGGCAATGCCCAGAACTTTGGTGCCAAGTATTTTCTTTTCTGGGTCTTCAGTAGTTGTGTGTGTACTTCTTACAGGAGCAAGGTTGCCATGGTCCTTTGTTTTCCAAGAAGACTACTGACATCAAGAGGGCAATGTCTTGACTTACCTGTGAAATGGATTTAAGTGAGAGTTACAAAAAGTCATCAGCCCGGCTCTCTCTTCCAGAGTCACTGAAGTCCAGTTGCAATACAAAAGTCAAGGCAACTGGTGATGGCCTTGGATACAGTGGATGAGCTTGGCCTTTCCAAATCAAGGTCATTTCCCAGGCTTCGATTTGTCTGAGGCAATGCCCATTCAGTGGCTAAGGGCTAGGCAAGAATAGACTGTGTACATCTCTACAGTGACTGCTTCCCAGAATGATGGCTATGGGCAGCAGGCTGAAAACACTGCTAATTTCAAGACTTCTGTGTTTAAGATCCTGGGCTATCTCCACTGGGGTCTAGGGAGAAATGAGGAGGATGAGAATAATTAAGAATTTGCTTAATGTCAGAACAATACCCTCATCAGTAGGGCAATAAGGACCCAGAACAATCTACAAGTAAACGAATGGAAGTTGATCCTCCTCCAGGATTATTGAAGCAAATAGAAAGAGTCATATCCTACCAGCCAATCATTCAGCAAGCATTTATGAAGCACCTACCATGGGCCAGGCACTGTTTCAGACACTGGGGACACAAATACAATGAATGAGGTAGACGTTCCTCAAAAGCAGCGTATGTTTTAATAAAAGAGACAAATATGTATCTGAGGACATGATGAATAAATGTAAAAGTGATTAATGCAAATACAGAATAGTTAGAGGCGGTGCAAGGAGACAGGAGAAGGAATGTCATGTATGAAGACCAGAAAAGGTTAGTTTGACTAACTGCAGCCACTGAATTTTCTGGAGTAGGGAAATGATGGGATCAGACTTCTGCTTAAGAAAATTCTCTTCTGGAAGCTCAGATGTGGGTGGGCTGAGGAAGGTTCAGATGCAGGGGGAATGGAAGAAAAGAGAATAAGCAATTTATATAGCACTTGCTATATGTCAGAAATTTTGCTAAATGCCTTTTACAAAACTTATCTCATTTGATTTTCACAACAACCCTGTGATGTAGGAGCTATGATCCCCTTTGTGCACTTGAGGAAACTGAGACCAGCAGAGGTTAAAGTGACTTTCCCAGGCTCACACAGTTAATAACTGAGCTTACACATATATTTAAACTCAAGTCTTTCTGACTCTGGGCTGAACCACCAATTCCTTTAGGGAGGATGGCAGAAGAAAGGAGAGGTTTGGTGGCCCACTTTGTGTAGTGTCAAGTCAGGTGGCAATGCCTTGGGGTTTGGAGAGAATGGAAAGAAGGCAGATGGTAAAGCCCAGTGGGTCAGAGGGAAAAGAGACGGGGAGGGAAAGTATCATCTTTTCCTTTATACAGGTTAATCCCACCCCAGACCACCCCCTGGGATGCTGGGAATGTGCTCTCTCCTCACTTCTACCTCTTTGATCCGTACATGTCCCATCTCTTCCCAGCTCAGCTGCAAGTCTCTAGCCTCAAATTACTGTGTATTTTTTCTCTAAACATTGTATCTACTTATATGTGTACATGTCATCTCTCCCTACATAATGTAAAGTCCTTAAAGACTGAAATTGTTTCATTTTTGTCTTTGTATTTCCAGAGGTTGGCTTATATTTATGCATAAATACTTAATTATTTAATTAAAGTGTTAAATTAAAGATTTATTTAATGTTTATGTAATATATATGTGCACATATAACATCTATACAATATGTACTATATATTTTAGTATATATATTTACTGCATATATAATATGTGCTCTCAATAAAGGAATAAATGCTGTTTGATTGATAGTGAATTTTAATCAGCACATAGTGAAAAAACTTACCATCTGCTCCCTGGATTCTACTGAGATGTCACAAAAAGACAACGTTTAACTTTGAATCAGAAGGCACTTTTTTTTGTATTTTCTCTTTGTTTTCCACCAAACTTAGAGTTTGCTTTCATTTCTACCAATAATCATATGAGAAGAGTGGTTGATTTCAATAGGGTTTTCATGTTTAATAGGCAGAAATAATGGAGCAGTCAGAAGTCAGGAAATTCCAGAGCTGTGGGCTTCCTATGGCAATGTGAAGCCAACTATGTGGTTGTATCCTGTGGGCGTGAATTTATTTCTATGTGCGTATAAG
The DNA here is from genome assembly GCA_023548195.1 of Bettongia penicillata ogilbyi. NCBI lineage: Eukaryota > Metazoa > Chordata > Mammalia > Diprotodontia > Potoroidae > Bettongia > Bettongia penicillata. The sequence continues at coordinate 2,264,387 of JAJHZJ010000298.1, read as the reverse complement.
ACATTTATTAATTTCTTCAATATGTCAGGGAGCTATGATTTCATTTGTGCATATCCAAGCCCCTCTTTGCCTTAACATATGATCTTTGGGAATTGCTGTCTGTGGAAATTTGTCACCCTGAGATTAGCAAGGCAGGTCCTCTCATGACAGATTTCATGTCCATTACTGGTCCTATATCAATGCCTTTCAACATGGTAGGGACTTCTGGAGTTTACGTTCTGTTGGCTTAGTTTTTGCAGAACTCAAGGCTTTTTCAATGATAAAGCATCAAGGCAGGACCTTTGTGGAGAAAGAGGCTTATTGTATTTTAAGTCTATGTGATATGTAAGCACACATATATACTATGTATGTATAGGTATGTATTTGTAGTATATATGTAATATATAGTCCATATAGTACATGTTGTATAAGGTAATGTCATTTGTGAGAAGTGAAGCTAGATAGTGGAGGACACACATCTAAGCAGCTTGCTCTCCAGAAGAAGCTTGGGATTCCTCATTCTACCCTTGTCAGTGGATCTATTAGATCTTCTGGTTTATATATATAAAATAGTTCACTTCCAACTATACTATAAATACTACATGCTATATATGGTATCATATATAAGGGATAGCAAGCATTGTGAATATATAGATAATGTATATGCAATACATACACTGCATATTTAACATATATTCTTTATATATGCATATATGTATGCATGTAATATATAGGACTCTAGGTGGTGCAGTGGATTGAGTGCCAGGCCTGGAGTCAGGAAGACTCATCTTCTTGAGTTCAAATCTGGCCTCAGACATTTACTAGCTGGATGACCCTGTGGCAAGCCACTTAATCCTGTCTGCCTCAGTTTCCTCATCTGTAAAATGAGCTGGAGAAGGAAATGGCAAACCACTCCGGTATCTTTCCCAAGTAAACCCCAAATGGGGTCACAAAGAGTCAGACATGACTGAAACAACTGAATGACAACACTATTTGCAGTGTATATATTATCTAACCTATAATCTAGAAACAATGTAAAAAAATAAGCAGCCAGGATAAAAAATGGTTTTACATCAAATGGACAAATTATTCTTTGTAGGAAGCTTAATCTCAGAATTTAACTTCGATGCATTTTTTTGAATAGCAAGTGGCTACTAACAGCATATTCATATTCTCTTTTCTTTTTATGGAAGACAGACTTCCATTGCCAGAAAGAGGAGAATAACAAGATCTCTGACCCAGTTTTTACCTCTAATTTCCTTTCTTTAATACAATAATCCTTAGGTTGAGTGAGGTACCAAGGGGTAATGAAAGAACATTAACCTGGAATGAGGACACTTGGGTTCTGTCGAATCTGTCATTATTATTATTATAGCATTTAGATAACACTTTAAGGTTTGCACAGTACACTCCATGTGTTATCTCCTTTCATCCTCAAACAATCTTTGTGCTATTATCAGATGCTATTATTATCACTTCCGTTTTACGGATGAGTAAATTGAACCTGATGAGTTTAACTGACAAGGTTACATAGATAGGAAATGTCTGAGACAGAAGTCAAACTCAAGTCTTCCTGACTCCAAATCTAAATCTTTATCAAACTGGATCACCTGTTTTGTAATTGTTCAGTCATTTCAGTCACATCTCCCTCTTCATGATCCCAGTTGGGATTTTCTTGACAAAGATACCAGAATGATTTGCCATTTCCTTTTCCAACTCATTTTATAGATGAGGAAATTGAGGCAAACAGGATTAAGTGACTTGCTCAGGATCACCCAACTATTAAGTGTCTGAGGCTGGATTTGAACTCAGGGCTTCCTAATTCCAGGTCTGAAATTCTATTCACTGAGGCACCTAATACCATATGCATTTATTAAACCAACTTCTTATCCTTTTGCATTTTCTCCCTCTTCTGGCCCTTCTAGTGTTTTATGCCCTGTCCACCAGTGTTTTATGCAGCTGTCCTGCCTCTAATACACCCTAAACTTAATCTCAGAGTCTCAGGCAATTCTCCAACATTGTTGTACAAAGAGTTGTGTACATAATAGAAAGCGTTTTCTGCACTGGGAGCTCCCCACATAGCACAGAACCAAAGAATATTGAAATGAAGGACTGTGTTACTGACATGTAAAAATTGATATATATTTTCAACAGAAGCAGATCAAAGCCTTATGCATGTAATTATGCTGATTTGAAACTATGTTGACTTTATTTCACAAAGAAATAATGGATTTGAGTGTAGGGAAAATTGAATGAACCACCATATACAATGTTTTTTGAGAAGCATGGGGGAGAACTGGAAATATGTAGGTGTGATGAACCTCCCTGGGAGGAACTGCCTAGCATAGGATTCTTCAGTTGGCTGAATATTTGACCTACAGATTTCCTCATGGGCATCTATTCATACAGAAACAGTGGATATTCCCTTTCATTTCAATAGTATACACACCTGCATAAACAATTAGCACATGAAATTAATGGTAACAACAGCAGGAAGTTAATGTGTCTTCATGTGCTAAACGTAGTGGCAATGAAGGGGAGTTGCTGTCTTTTTAATGTGCTACAGATTGCATACTTCTGTTTTTGCTTCAGAAACCCTAGTAACTTGGTGGGTGAGAACCAATTTCAACTAATATCTGATCTCACTCAGAGGTGCTATTGTCATGGCTGAGAGACTAGGTTGTTATACAGCTGTTGGCAGGTGTCAGGTTTCTCACAGTTTTACAGCTGTATTTTCTATTCTCTAGAACAACTTTGAGGTTTATATAGTTCACTCTGTTGGAGTCATGGGAAGCTTGTAAACATAACTTTCGGGAATAGGGTTTCGGATAGCAGCTCAGGAATCAGTATATTGTGTCCAGATGTGGTTGGTCATGTATTTGCTAGGTAAGGTTTTCTGATGAAAAGATATAATGCTTTCTCCCCACCTGTATCCCCCTTAACAGATATGCCTCTTACTCATTAAATCTGTTAAAGGGCAGAGAGAAAACTTCTGACTCTTTATACCTGACCTTGAATAACTCATTCCATTTGTATTTCTTTAGTTTTTCTTCTTAGGGAAATGAGGCTGAAAGTTGTGCTGATGGTAGTAGCAAGGGTAGGATAGGAAATCACGATATCAGCAGCATCTTTAAACATAAAAAGCCATCTTTTATGTGAAAACTTCTATGTATAGATTTTAAAAATAGACTTGCCAGATGTGTTATACAGTATATCAGTAGATATCAGCTCATGGGCTGCTTGGACACTCTTGAGTGAGACAGTCAACTTGAAATACATATCCATCCCTGTCTCCCAACTGGAATTTCATACTTTTTTCCCCCTTCAACCCAAGGTAGTCATTACCTTAAAAAAAGAATATATATAAAATAAATATTAAAAATAAAAATTCTTCTTTTTAAAAATAATGTGTTTTCAATTTTCAACAATCACTCCCATAAGTTTTAAATTTTTCTCCTCCTCCCTCCCTGCCTCCCTTCCCACTAAGGCATGCAAAAAAGTCCTCTTCTAAGAAGTGATTCTAGAACAACTCTGTCATCTCTGATAATATTCCTTGCTCTACATCCCCTTAACACTTGGTAATTATTCAATTCATTGTAGTGATTGGTCCTCTCTCTGTGTGTTCATGAAAATCTGTGTTGCAATAGTGTATTTATCAATGGAGATATACTGTAAACAAACTTAAAGATGAACCTGTAAATGAATTCTTCAGTAAAGGATGCTTCTTTTGATGGACCATCCAGTTTTATCAACCTTAGAAATTCAGATTTTTCTTATGTTCTATTTTCATAAAGTGACACATACTTATATATATTAGTTTGCAATTGTTAATTCTTCATGTTGTGGTGGTTCTTGCTTTCTTTTCATTGTCACTTTTTTGTCTCTCACATAAGACTATCAGGTTTTTTCTGCCTTCTATTTCTCTTGACTCTGCTTGCCTTATACTGTAAATACTGAGTAAATTCTTGACCTCTGGCTACAAATTTGAATAGAGCATGAGTCTTGAAGTCAAGAATACCTGAGTTCAAATTGAACCTCAGACACTATCTGTGTGACCCTGGGCAAGTCACTTAATCCTATTTGCCTCAGTTTCCTCATCAGTAAAATGAGCTTGAGAAGGAAATGATAAGCCATTCCAGTATCTTTGCAAAAAAAAAAACCACCCCAAAATGGAGTCACAGAGAATAAGACATGACTGAAAGAAAAATGACTAAACAACATTACATCTATGGCATGTCTGCCTGGTATTTAAATGAAAAAACATTGAGATCATTCTCCAAGAGTTCTCTCTTTTTCTCCCTTCTTACCTCTTATTGCTCCAATGCTCTCTGTTGCTATTTCCTTCACTTCTGTCTCACATGATGAGATGACCCTTTCTCTTGCCAAGGTAACTCTTGTCTACATACTCAACTGACCCCATTCCATCCCATGTTCTCCAACAGATTACTCCCTATCTTATCTCCTCTCTCTTCTCTTCAGTCTCTCCCTGTCTACTGACTGTTTGCCTACTGTCTCCAAGCAAACCCATTTCTCCACTGTCCTCAAAAAATACTCACCAGATCCATCCACCTTCACTGGCTATCATTTCATATTTCTCCTCCCTTTTGTGGTTAAACTCTTTGAGAAGTTTGTCTACAATTTATGCTTCTGATGCCTTTATTCTCATTCTCTTCTTAACTCTGTCCGATAACTTTTAACCTCATCATTCAACTGAAATAGCTCTCTTTAAAGTTACCAGTGATATCCTAATTGCCAAATCTTAGGGTCTTCTTAATGCTCATTTTTCTTGACTTCTCTGCAGCCTTTCATGTTGTCTACTCCTTTCTTTTCCTTTATACTTTGATTTCTCTAGATTTTCCTCCATTCAGATTCTAAGAGCAGGAGGAATGTTCATGATTGACGTCTTTGTCCTATGAATGTCATTGAGGGTTCTCCCAGGGGCCAGGCAGTCCTTCATAGAATAGGGGTCAACAAACTATGACCTGAGCCCCCTGTCTGTGTATATCTGTGAGCTAAGAATTGTTTTTGCTTTTTTAAATACAATAAAACTTTATTTTAAAATATAAAAAACATTCTTATCTTTAGGGCTATACAAAAACAGGTGGCAGGCAGGATTGACCCAGGGACCATAGAGGTATTTGATATTTGGTATTTCATATCAAAATGACCACTGAGCACTTTGAGAGGTATTAGTATGGGTTATTGTTTTTCTTTTTCGCTTGTTGATGGTGGTTTTATTGGTCTAAAATCATACTTCTTTGGGGTTTATTGGCTTGTCTGCCAGACTGAACTCTGCTGACCACAGAACAATTAAATAGTAATGATACCCAGAGTTGGAGGTAGAAGACTTTGTGGCAGGACTAGTAAATCCTCTTAGAACATCCTCCCTTTCTGGTAGTCATGAGACTCGGGGGAAATCCAACAAAAATAGGAGAAATAAAACGAAAGCCATTCAATCATCTAGTATTGATTGAGAATCTACCATCTTCTCTCCTGTATTCTAGGCAATCACATGTGTCCAATCAGTCACCAGACTCTGGGGAGTTATTTGAAGTATTTCAATCTGTCTTTCTGTTTATCTCAGTGCCACTGTCTTAGACTAGTCCCTCATTACCTCACCTCGGTGTTACTAATAGAGCTCCAAGAGTTTCTCTGTCTTGAGGCTCTCCTTTCTCTGACATTGTTCAGTTGTTTTTCAATCATATCCCACTCTTTGTGACCCTATTTGGGGTTTTCTTGGCAGATACTGAAGTGGTTTGCCATTTTCTCCTCCAGCTCATTTTGCAGATGAGGAAACTGAGGTAAACAGGGTGAAGTGACTTGCCCAAGGTCATGCAACTAAGTGTCTGAGGCTGGATTTGAACTCAGGAAAATGAGCCTTGCTGACTATAGGCCTGCTGTTCTATCCATTGCACCATTTAGCTGCCCTTTCTCTGATGTATCCAGTACCAGATCTCCTGTTATAGCATTATATTATTAATATTTTTACTGAGTGCTCATTGTTTTTATTGGAAACGCCACACTCTTAGCCTGTCCTCCCAACCTGAACTGACTAACCACTGCTTCCTCCAATTCTGCCAGCCCCACGAATGTGTTCTCTTGTCTGTAGTGCTGTTTTTCTATTCTCTAACTTGCCAACTCTTATCTGTTTTTCTAGGCTGAGCTTAAAAGTTCCACCTTTCTGTGAAGTATGCTTAAATTATTCTAGCTCTCATTGGACTCTCCCTTTTCTAAGCTTTTTAAAAAAATGCTATTAATTTTGTAATTTAGGATTCTGTTGTAGTTTAACTGTTCCATATGGGTTTCCCATCCCTATTCTTGTTCAGTCATGGAATCCATTTGGGGTTTTCTTGGTAAAAATACTGGAGTGATTTGCCATTTCCTTCTGTACCTCATTTTACAGATAAGGAAACTGAGGCAAACAGGGTTCAATGACTTGCCTAGGATCAATCAGATAATAAATGTCTGAAGCTGGATTTAGCCTTCCTAATTCCAAGCCCAGTACTCTATCCACTGAGCCACCTAGCTGACTCCATGGCAAACAGGGTTAAGTGACTTACCTAGAGGCATACATCTAGTTAGAGACTGAGGCTAGATTTGAACTAAGCAGGCTCAGCACTCTATCTGTTACACTACCTAGCTGTTCCTCACTGAGTATCTTCAAAGGGATGCTGACTTGTGCAGGATGCTTTGCAGGGAATTGTTGAACCAGATGGTTTCTGGGTGCCTTCCATTGCTGAGATAGTATGACTTTATGAAAATTCCTCTCTTCATGTGTTTTTGGGGGATAGGTGGGGGTGGGAAGTGCTGTTTCTACCAAAGTACTTCCACTGAATTCCAATTATATTCTTTTAAGTCAACATTTATATAGTAATTAGATACCACCTTCTGGGAGACGCTATATTAACTCAGAGTCTACTAAAATGCTTGAAATAAGTTTTTTTTTCCTAGTTGCAAAATGGGAATATTATTTGAGCCTTTCCTATAGAAAAGTCCTTTGGGACCTATTTAAGTGCTTGGAAAGTCTTTGGAGAGGTACTGTTTAATTCATTATAATAACTAGCATTAATTAATTAATCAAATCATGAAAATCCAATATTCTCCCAGTGGCAACTTAGGCCTTTTGGATTCAAATCAGGGAATACTTCTTTATTGATGTCAGTATTTGGTGAATCGAAGAGTAAAGAAAAGCCCCACAAGGGAGGTGGACCTTCTAAGTAGGCTGCTACCTGGTTTGTTTGTTTTTTTAAAATGTTCTATTGTATCTTTCTCTATTAAATGTTTCCCAGCTACATTTGGACTGGCCTGCTGCACTGACCACTGTCCTTTTGGCAATTCTTTGACTACATGTTGCAAAGGGGGTTGGTTGCTACATGTTACTCAAAGTGACAAGGGAAACAAGTGGTAGAAAAGATATCATCAGGAAATGTATATGCAGAAGAGGTGGGCCAGGTGGGTTATGAGCTGAGAGAGAACTAGTGGACAGTGTAGCTTCTGGTACACAACGCTTAGAGCCCTACCTGGAACAAGGTCTTGTGTGTATTGATCTTCCATGGAGGAATTAGTGAAGAAGATGGATAGTAGCCACATTGATCAGATCACAAGTCCATTGGATACTGAAGTCCTGGCTGTGTTTCCATCAAGCAGAAAATAATCTTTCCTAGAAAGAGATTCTTCACAGAAACTAGAATGGAAGATAAGAGTAACTGAATTCAAGTCAAAGTACCAAGCCCATATATTTTTAAAAATTATTTGTAGTAAATTCACCTGTACATTTTCATACTAAGTGACTGTTTTCAGACATTATTCATTTTACCTAGACCTTGAATACTAAAAAAAGGATTGATTAGACTGCATGGCATGAATTATTTTAATTGTACACATGCAGAAAAAGACCAAGGATAGGCTCAATGCCTTTTGAAGAAATTTTATGTGCCAACTGATATCAAGAAAGAAGGGCAGAACTTTGGCCTTAATGAGTTGTTTATTCCTGCAACAGGCTGTTGTTACTGACCTGTGTGCCTCTGAGTGTGCTGGGCCTGGAGACCTGCAGTAATTGATGTATATCCTTGCTGAGTCCTTGTTTGTAGACTTCTACTGTTTGTCTTTAGCAAAAAGACTTTAAATAAAAATTACTTGTCTCATTAATTCAATTACTCCAGTTCATAAATGTTCATTCAAGGCCAGCGTATATACCTCACCTAAGTCAATTACCAAACAAAATAGTTTATAAAAAGTTATATGTAAATCAGATATTTGTAACCATACCTTCTTAATAATTTACATTTTAATTTCAGAATTCCTTTATCATCATTTCTGACTGATGTACCATCAACCCTCATCCCTACACTTGAGGTTCCCTAATTTTCTTTGTCAAAAGAATTCTTTTTAATAAACTGCAAGCCAACATATAAATGCACAATGGGACTTGTTCTTTTAATTTTTTAAAAGTTAAATTTCACTCATTTCAATTAAGGAATATTTAAAAAAAATTTTCCCATCTCCCCTTTCCACCCCTGAAAAAAAGAGGAAAATATCCCTTATAATAAATGTAGTTGTTGAATAATCTTCAGTGGTGTTGAACTCTTTGTGACCCCATTTGGGGTTTTCTTGGGAAAGATACTGAAGTAGTTTGCCATTTCCCTCTCCAGCTCATTTTACAGATGAGAAAATGGAGGCAAAGAGATTTAAGTGAATTGTCCAGGGTCATAACTCATAGGTGTCTGAGGCCAGAAGGATGAGTCTTCCTCACTCTAGGCCCCTCACTCTATCCAGTGGACTACCTAGCTGCCTTTGTAATAAATACGGATCATCAAGTAAAACAAATTCCCATATTGGCCATGTCTTAAAATGTGTGTCATTCTTCATATTGAGTCCATCACCTTTCTGTTAGAAAGTAGTTAGTGTTTCTCATTATTAATTCTCTGGAATCCATGGTTGACCATTGTGTTGCTCTTTAAATGAATTCTTTTGCCAAATGACAGGATTTGTAGTTTGGTAGATCAAGGAGATGCCACAGACATAGGATGCTTGGATTTTACCAAGGTTTCTTAACAGAGTTGTTCAAGTTATCCTTTGGACTAAGTAGAAAGATGTGGGCTAGATGATTTTACAGTTAGGTGGATTTGAGACTGTTTCAATTACTGTACATGGTGGGAACTCCCTACTAGCCCCAGGAGTCCAGTCTTTGCTCTGTGCTATTCATCATTTTAATCATTAACTCAGATGAAGCCATAAGAAGCATGCTTGCCATTTTCACAATTCAGGAAGCAGGGGAGGGTAGATTAATATTTTGGATAATAGAATATGGATGGAAAAGATTTCAAAAGGTCATAAGGACAAGTTAAATTTTATAAGATGGATCTCAACAATGCTAAATGTAAATTTACGGAATCAAAGAATGAAAAAATTAGTGGATTTTTTTTCTACTTCAACCAGGAATCCCCTCTCTAACATCCCTAGCCAGTGATCTTACCACATAACAAGGGGAAATCCTCTACCTTCTTAGGCAACCCAAGTGCTAGCCATGGGTTGAAAAAAATAAATTGTGCTAGTACAGAGTTGGGGAGGCATCATCAGATGAGTGTTTGGGAATTTTAGTGGAATACAGGCTTAAAATGAATCAACAATATGACATGGCAACCAAAAAAAAAGCTAATGTGAACTTTAGACAGTGTCAGAGTCTCTAGGTAAATCATTTACCTTCTCTGGGCCTCAGTTTCTTCTTTTGTAAACTGAAAAAAGGCCATCAGTCTGAATGGCTCCAAGGGCCCCTTTTAGCTCCAAAGCTACAATGCAGTGACACTGTGATAGTCACTCTGACCTAGTTAGGCCACATCTCAAGTGCTGTGTTCAGTTCTTTGCACCCCATTTTAGGAAGGAAGTTGACAGATTGAAGTAAGTCCAGAGCAGGGTGATGGGGATGATGAGAGGACTGGAAACCATGCCAAAATTTGATAGGAAGAGCCAGGGAATCGTAGAGAAGAGCAGATTTACTTAGGAAAAGGGAAGTGTTTAATAAGCTGTCATGTGGAAGGATTAGGCTTGATCCATTTAACTCCAGTGGGTAGAACAAGGAAAAGTGGGTAGAAGCTGCAAAGGGGCAGATTTTGGCTTGATATGATGAGAAACTTCCTAAGAATTAGAAGTGTCCAAAAAAACTGGAGGGCTGCTTTGAACAGATAGTAGGGGATTCCTGTTAAACTAAGATTTTAACTCTGGGATCCCTTTCAATTCTGAGACCCTATAATTGTGAATAATTTTGTGAAGTTACTACTGACCTTTTGTCATATCTATGTATAAACAGTCATGACCCAGCTTTTTGTGAAATCAATTTTTGGAAACTGTGTCATAAAACAGATGGTTGTTAAGTGGGTAGTGTTTCCCTAGGAACAGGAATAGGAATAATGTTATAATTGGGCGTTACTTTCCTAAAAAAGAACTTGACTTCAGAATAAATCATTGATATGACCTCCAGTATGTGATAAAAGCAAACACACATAAACCTCTATTATAATTAAAAATAGTAAAATTATGCTTCAAGTCTCATAAAATGGATATACCTGTTGATTACATAAGGATTTCCAATTTAATATACATTGCTTTTACAGTGCTTTAAAAAGTATGTCTTAGATTTGACCTAAAACTGTTATGGTAACTTGTAACCATTAATGACGCATAAATAATACTTTTATCAGCCTTCTTACAACCTAAAAGGTCATTTGATGACCCATGTCTCTTTTAAAAAGCTACTTAAGAAACTTTGAGCTGATGCCTTTATTTATCTCTCCATAAATTTTCTTCTAGCAAGTGGAGGCTTGAAAAATTCCTTCACTGACTTAAGCTCTTCTCTGGGACTATGGTAAATGTTCCATGCATGATCATTGGTGGTGGTAATGGTAATTATTCAATTTCTTTCTTCATAAAATGCATTTTTAGGTGTAATGCCTGACAACATTTTTGCTTTAACTTCTCTCCATGTTTGCTGCTACCCTTCACACAACTGCATCTCATTCAGGAGAGCAAGTAGGTGAGATTGCACTTCCTTCAGACTTGTTCTGTCAAAGAGATCAGATAGAGCAGGTTATAAATACTTCACTGTTTAAATCAATCAATCAGCAAGTATTTATTGAGGACTATGTCTGACTCTATGTGACCCCATTTGGAGTTTTCCTGGAGTGGGTTGCAATTTTCTTCTTCAGCTCATTTTACAGATGAGGAAACTGAGGCAAACAGAGTTAAGTGACTTGCTAGGGTCACACAACTAGGTCAGATTTGAACTCATGAAGAAGAGTCTTCCTGATTTCAAGCCTAGCACTCTGTCCACTGTGCCACCTAGCTGACCCCTGCTAGAGATATACAGGTAAAAACCAAAAGAGGCTACATCTTCAAGGAGTTTACATTCTATTAGATGTATAATTTCTTCTACTGGTACCCATTCCAAATCTTTAGTTACTTAAGTGGATGGTGTCTGAGAGTTGTTTTGGCTAAAAACCACATTATTTGAATTCAACCTGGCAATGAGACTAAGAATTTATCTAGGTTGGTCTTTGAACAACAGATATTCATTTAAAAAGACATCACCCATACCATTCCACTATTACACCTCAAAGTCCTGTGGTGACAGGCAAATGATGCAGCTGCAGGTGCAGATAACTGGGAGCTGTAGTCACAACACTGCACACAGGCGGCGCAAGCCATAGGGTTGTTTCTCACTGGAAGCAAGAGTAGGACTGGGCAACCCCCAGGGTGTCTGAGCAGCCTTTTATGGATTGTGCTACTCACCTCCTGGTGTGAGGAAGGGGACTAGAAAAGGTGCCCTAAACATTGTCTGCTTACCCAACCCTGACCTGATTACCCTGTCAGATGGGGAATCCCACTATGCAGTCGAAACACAAAAAAATGTACAAAATGTATAAAAGCATCTGCAAAGATGAGTCCACTCACCATTGGTACATGGAACATATGAACACTAATAGAACCACCCCAAATATTCACTTGGACTATCTGTGCCCAGCCTGTGGTAGAGTATGTTGGTCTGATCAGCCACAGTTGGACACACTGAAATTTCACTTTATCTTGGTGGTATCATTTCACTCCTCTTCGAAGACGAAGGACAACAACCAACCATTCATTTCTCCATCTGTGAAGACTTTCCAATTTGGTAGGACCTAGCAGAACTTGAACTGTAATGATATAGTCATCGAGAATCACAAGTCCCTTCCATACCACCATGAGGTAAGACTGTGATGTGTAATGTATATGAAGGAGGTCAAAAGAAAAGCTCTACTTTATTTTGTACAACATGTCTGTTCAAGACAGTTCTCTCTCCTTTGGCTATGGCATGTTGGTCTGTGCCCTCTTTTTTTTCTTGGTTTTCTATGGGTCTGGACAACAACCCACTTGTTTTCTTCAAGCCATAGTGTGTACAAACCAAATTATTATCATTAGCACAAAACTTCAGAGTGTCTTTAACTATTGCTAAACATTCAAACAGTTGATTATTTCTCACCTAGCTGCCCTGTTTTGGGATTTCTCTGACTTTTCACCTTCATTTTCCCTTTTCTCCCCTTTTTGGTTCCTTTTGCGTCTTGTCTTCCTGCCTTAGATTATAAGCTTCTTGAGGGCAAGAACTGGTTTTTTTGGTATTTGTATCCTCAGTGTTTAATACAGCACCTGGTGCTTAATAAATGTTCATTGACTATTTATCAATGAATATTTATTAAGCACCTACTATGTGAACGAATGAATAAAGCATTTATTAAGTTCTTAGATATGCAAAGCATTATGCTAAGTGCTGAGAATATGAACAGAAAAATCAAGACAGTCCCTGCTCTCAAGAAACTCATCTTCTAAAGGGAAAGACCACACATTTGAGAGGTTTCCAAATGGAAAGGTCCAGTGGTTCTTAGCAGTGGCAAAGCAGATGGTAATGCCTTTTCTTTAATGTCATTTCTACTGACAAAATAAGGTCACCTTCGAATGGTGGACCTTTTGATAGTGAGAAGAACTTTCTTGTCTGGGTCTTCAGTAACTGTGGCTGTAGCACCTGCAGGAGCAGCTGTCAGGCTGCATGTGCACTGGGATTGTTTACCAAGATGATGACTGAAGGCATTGGGATGGAACCCTGACTATTCCCAAGCTCTTGTATTCTGGATTCTGGGCTGTCTCCATCAGTCTGAAGAGAGGTGGTGGTCAATGTGATGACAGTGATTTGGTTTGACATGCTGCCTCCTGTCTCTCCCCCTGAGGGCCTTGTTGCTTCATTTAGGCTGACTTGCCTACCCTGTGTGGGGATGGCTGGTCTCTTTCCCATAGGAGTTGCTGTTTCCCTGGATGATGGCTGGGCTGGAAGCAAGACCAGTAGGTGCTCCCATTCCCAAGGTTCTTATGCCTATCCCATCTCCTAGCTATAAATTGAGAATATAAAGACAGAAATGAAACAGTCCCTTCCTAAAAGGAGTTTATTTTCATCAGAGGAAACAATGTATACTTATATAAGCATATACAAAGTTATATGCATAAAATGGTATCCCAGTTATTCATCATTGCCCCCCTGTATTTACACATTGATGGAAACTGCTTAAGATTAAGATTGGATTAATGGGGGAAAACATGTTAAGTAGACATCTTTCAAAGAGTAGTATTAGTAATGTACTTGACAAAGAAAGATGAAAACTGCTCAATTACATATTTAAAAGTGGGGTACACTTTTAATTGCTTTATTTCATTTTTCTACTTTGTATCAGCCACTGTGTTAGATGCTGGGAATATGAAGAGAAATGGAAATGGCCCATGCCCTCAAGGAGATTAAGAGTTACAGTATTTCACTAAAGTATGTACTGTTGGAGAAGGGACTGTGTTTGAGCATATAGACATGACTGTGATTTATTCCAAGGTGAATCATGATCTTACCAGTAATTGGAGAACAAAATTCCAAACGCAATTGTGAGGGAAGCATAGAGAAATGCAGCATTATTTACAGGAAAGAATCTGTCTGGAAGTAGGTGAACAAACTCAATTGCTACATTAGTTGTGGGATGTTTTAGTCAAATTCTGGGCAGTACAAAGCTGAGTGAACAATTTCTTGCAATGTCTCCCGAACACTCTTTTGGAATGATTCTTCTGTGCTTCGGACTTCTGGCTTGAATCCTTAGTTTTGGGTCCTTGGATTTCCTTTCTGCCCATACTGCCTAACGCACCCCATGCTTTGGCATTTGCTGTCCTTGGTAACTGTCAGATATGTTAGTAGGTATCTGAGACAAAGACAAAGATTTTTTTTTTTGAAAGGGGTAGAACAGAAGACAATCTAATGGTGTGTTCTTCATCCATAGGTGGCCCATTCCTAAAGATTTCCACCCGTATTCTTGATGGGTACAGGTGTAATGGTGATTGGAATTTTAGTGATGGTACTGGATGAGAAAGAAAAGTCATGCAGACTGATGAAAGAGAGAGAGGGGCAGTTATCTTTGGACCACTATGGGGAGGAAATACCTCCTCCCTCCAAGGAGGAAGCATACTCAGAGAGTATGTTGTTTGCCATAATTACACTTCTGGTCATAACCCAGCTTTCAACTAAATCATGACCCTGTGTACCCAGCAATCTTGTGCCAAATACTTCTGAGTATAGCTACCAGTAATATCACAGAATAGCCTCTCTTGCTCTTTGACCCCAGGAAAACTGTGAAATTGACACAGAGTCAACACCTGTAGACAAAGGGTCTACACCTCTTCTTTATGTACCTCTTTTCCCCTTTTAGCTTTCTTCCCTTGCCTAGATACTGTGCTCCAATACTTGCCTGTCTCACCTATCAGGTAGACAAGAGAGTTGATGAGTCACAAACATCTTAGGGTGAATTAGTTTAATGTGGTTCTCCATTCAGGAATAGTTTCATGTTAAAAGATTATAGGAAAAAGGAACTGAGAGAAATGAAGCCATAATAGTGGAACTTCAGACCCTATGACAAGTGTGTGGAGCTATATTCAGGCAAGAGAGCCTTCTCCAGCCCTCATTACACCACAGAAGCAGGCATAGACTCTGCCTGTACCTAAGGCTGACGCCACACAAGTCTGATATTTTTATTTCTAGGGTTGAATATTCCCAAGCTGTTAAATTCCTAGTGCTTTGGAAGATTTCCATAAGAGACAGAAGATGTGCATTTTTAGTAGCTCATACCACATAATGGAGAAGACAAGCAAATGTAATAAAATCCTTTCCTGAGCACTTAGTAGCAGCCTCAGCAGGTTCTTAGCACTCCTGCAGATAGGTTTTGTTTGATTGTAGGACTGGAAATGGAATCCCCTTGCTCACAAGGACCATTTGCATAACCTTTGAACTCATCTATGTCCATGGCAATGTTGATCTGCTTCATAAATCTGAAGCCATCTGGTTCATCCCTCTTTCTCCCGGCCATTTCACAGATAAAGAAACTAAGACCCAGGGAGGTTAAGCAAATTTCCAAAAGTCACACAAGTTGTAAGCATAAGAGGCAAAATTTATACTCTACTATTTTGATTCTAGGGGCAGTTATTTTCATTGTATAACCATGATACCTCCCTCTCTTCTGAAAGATTATTGTCAGGAAATGTAATCTAGTATAGGCCTGCCCAACTTATGGCCTGTGGGTCTCTTGGATTTCTGGTGGCCCTCAAAAAATGTAGAGGAAAACATCCTCTACATTTTTTGAGGACTCAAAATCCTTTGACATGCCACAAATGAACTGAGGGTCACAAGGTGTTTATTAGCTAGTAATAGTAGCTTCTTGACAAATCATTCTCTCTCTCTCTCTCTCTCCCCCTCCCCCTCTCTGTAGTGGGATGGAATCAGAGATTATCCATTGCAGGAAATAACCTCTTCCTCCCAACTAAAAGGTGTCATGTTGTTAATAGTTTAGCCCTTTTTTAGTTGTGTCTGACTCTTCATGACTCCATTTGAGATTTTCTTGGCAGAGATACTAGAGTGGTTTGTCATTTCCTTCTCCAGTTCATTTTGCAGATGGGGAAACTGAGGCAGGCAGGTTTAAGTGACTTACCTAGAGTCACACAGCTAGTGGGTATGATCAAATTAAATGTAGGAATCTTTTGAAAGAGGCTAATGGAAACCATTAGTGTTTCTAAGTTTTAGGCAAGGAGAATTTGAACAATTATGCATAGATATTTTTCAGTTTTATGTAGGGTCCATGTATGTCCATGTAGGACATCTATTTTTGTATAATACAAGAGAGCTTATCTGTTCTTCAACGACCTCCTTTTTGGAAATTCTTCAGTGATTTCTTTACTCATATTCTTTTTATTATTATTACCTGTAATAATAATAATAGTAATTGATATTTATAAAATACTTCAGAATTTCAGTGTATTATATACATATTTATATACCCATTTTAAAGGTGTGGACATTAAGACTTAGAGAAGTAGAAACTTAATTGTCATCAACAATTGTGTCAGAGGTAGGATTTGAATCCACACCTTCCTGATGGCAAGTCCAGCACTAAATCCATTATTCCAGTTGGTTTGTCTACTGCCACTCTTGGTTTTCAAAGGTCCTCATATTCTCCAACAAAAAAAGCTATCAGAATGGTATTTCCTTTTGAGATAAAGCATGCCATTAAGAGGTCAGGAAGGCTTGGGGTTTATAAATATCAACCCGCTCTGCTCAGAATAACAGCAGACAAATCAAATAACAATCTTTGTATACTTGTTTGGGAAAGGACTTTTGGTTCAAAAGTCACAACTACACTGGGGCATCTGGGAGCACTGCCCAACTTGGGAATACCAGCTGGATTCCATGCTGGAAGTCCCTCTTCTCCTCCTAGTGGTGAGGTGGCAAAGGAAGCATTTAAGCGCAATTTGAGGATTCATTGATGCCTTATATTGCTTGAATATTTCCAGTTTTGTATGGGTCTTAGGATGTTCTTGGGTTCAGTCAATGGAAGGGAACATGGAGGCAAGACAGAGATGTATTCAACTTTCTCTATTGACTGAAATGTCAATTAACATTAAGCTATTAGCAACTTTATACTGTTATTTGCTGATTTAATTTTTGATTTATAGTTCAGTCAAAAATAGAGTTCACTGAAGTTTGTCTTGGGGATATATTCTTAAGTCTTCCATAACAGTTTTGTCTTTGAATATAAACTCCTTGAGGGCAGAGACTGTCATTTTACCTTTATATCCTTATAGCCTAGCTTAGAGACTTTCATATAATAAAAACATATTATGAAAAGCTGTATGCTTTGATTTCTTGAATTAAATTATATTGAATTGCAGATTTTATTCTTATAAAATTCCTGCATATAACTATGGCTATACATAGACTTATCTTTTTTAATAAAAAGATCTGTGAAAAATAGCCATTGAAAATCTTTAACTTTTCTAATAAATAATGTCTGACTTTTGAGACATATAATGAAAGTTATAAGGAATTAATTTGTGGTAGTTTAATGATAAAATATACAGTTTCTCTGAATAAAAAAATAATTTTCTTTAACAGCCAGGTAATTAGTCTGTTTATTATTATTATGTGCTTATTATTTCTTCTTTAGCATCATTTATATGATCATTAATAATAATAAATGTTAAAATGTTGACAGACTAAATTTGTTTCTACTGAATAGTTAGAAAACAATTCCTGGAAAGAATCAGATTTTTTTTTTATAAAGGATGCTCAAGAATTTTCTGACAATATGCCTCTTGCTTTGAAAAATTCTATAGTTGGTAGCAGGTATCAAATACCTGAAAAGGTATTATATTGTTTGCAGACAGAGAAGTCATTATCAGTAAAACACATGAAGGGAAATATGATTTAATGATACATAAAGAGAAAACAATAGAACTGAATTTTAAATGGCACATGCCGTAGGTGGAAAATGAGAGAACAGTCTGCCTTGAAACAACGTTAAATTAGAAATGCTAACCACTATTATTCTTTCTGTGGGAAGGAGAGAGAATTAAAAAAAAAAAAAAACCAAAGCATTAAGTCTGATTTGTCTTGTGGATATGATCTGCTCAACCTTATTTTTTCCTGAAAGTAAAGGGATAGAGATCATGAAAGTTTAAAAGAGCAATAAATATTTTGATTAGGGTACATTTCCTGAAGTCAATTAAAATGATATTGCTTCATCTGAGCCCTTGATGGTAAATAGTAGTTAGCTCCTCGATAAATAAATGAATAAAGCATAGAAGTTATTAGAAATTTTGACTTACCTTATTCTCTTTATTTTTGTGCCTTTCAATTAAAATTATTCCATGTTTGTCTATATTTGATTGTTCCTTCACCTGGATATCCTTCCTTGTTTCTTTGTCCAATCATTCTCTGCTTGCAGTGTTCTCACTTGACTGTGTCATTACCCACTTTTTGGCTATAATCATTGTGTATAGGTTCTCGGCTGCCTACACCAAGCAGGCACTGTAATAGAGAGAGTAAATAGTTTTTGCTCTAGGATTAGCATTCACCAGCCCTATTCATAAGTGCTACTCTTGATAATTTCAGAGACAAAAGGATTTGAGTCAGTATATTGTCTGGTGACGGGGGAGAAGGGGCTAGGATCTGGCAGCCATTGGTGGGGTCTGCATGGAGGACATTAAGGCGAGGGAGAGATGCATGACATAGATTTTAAGGATGAGTTATAGGACAGCAACAGCGAATGAGATCACCAGTTGAAGGGAATGTGGGTGGGATTGGAGAGAAGATTTTACTCTTGTATATCTAAAAACTCTCAGGTACCCTTGAATCTGGCAAGTATGACAAGTTGAGATCACTGTTTTGTCTAACCTGTACCCTTAATTCTTTTTTCCCAAACAGCAAACCTTTATAACTTCTTAGGCCTTGTGATTCTTGGTTTGTTTGTTTTTACTTCCTTTCTTTTTTTTAAAAAAAAATTTTCCCTCAGTTACATGTAAAGACAATTTTTAACATTTATTGTTTCAAAACTTTTGAACCCCAAATTTTCTGGCCTCTTCCCTCCTTCTTGAGATAGTAAGCAATTTGATATGTTAGACATGTTCATGATTCTTAGTTTTCACCTGTATTTTCCTTTAGATTGCAGATGGTGCATTGCATGAGTGTGCTGGATTTTTAAACCAGAGGATGTGGGTTCAAATCCTGATTCTACTATTTTTATGGACTTGAGTTTCCTCATTTCTAAAATGAGAGGAAACTGGATAAGATGACCTCTAAGGTCCCTTCCAGCTTTACATTTATGATCTTTTGATCTATTAAGCACCTTGTCATTCTGAATCCATGATCTCATCTCTGTCCTTCAAGTTCCTTGATTTGATCTATTTTTAGATTTGGACTTGTTAGCATTGCATTCTTGACTTTAACCTTCACAGGACTTTCTGTGGAGTTTGCCATTGGAACTCAAATAGAGGAGGGTTCAGTCAAATAATCATTTATTAATGATTAATGGTCAAACCAGGCACATACTAATTTGTCAGATTCTGTGCTAGTGACTAAAGATACAAAGACAAAATGAAATGATTCCTGCCCTCAAATAGCTTACTTTTTTTGGGAGGAGACAGTATGGGCATATCTGTGTGCCAGATGTATACAAAATAAATGGAAGGTGATTGTAGGGTTGACCCTAGTAACTGGGGGGGGGGGGGTTGCGGTATGGACCACAAAAGGCTTCAGGTAAAATGTAAACCTTGGATATGATCTTTGAAGAAACTAGGAATTCTAAGAGACATAGAGAGAAGCACAGGACAGCTCGTGTAAAGAGTCAGAAATGGAAGATATAGTGTTATATGTGAGGTACAGAAAGAAGGCCAGTTTGGCTAGACAATAGAATGTGTGTAAGAGAGTAATAAATAATAAGACTGGAAAGGTAGGTTGGAGCTAGATTGTAAAGAGCTTTAAATACTAGAGGAGTATGTATTGGACCCTAGGGAGCCAATGGAATATGGACAGTACTTGTGATACCTCACTGTCACCATCCTTACTTAGCCCCAATCTAGGATCTGCCCTTGGAATGGGTTTTCATAGTATGATATGTAAACAAGGATAGAACTAATTGTAGCGATGACACTAAGGTAAGTGTGGACACTGGGGTTGGAGGAGGATCAGAATTAAAGTACCTAGGTATCAGCATCAGGTAATTTCAGGCAGAGCTGGAGCTCAGGACTAGGACACTGACAGGGGCTGACCACAGCAACAGGCAGGTTGAATTGGGGTGGTGGAAGTCAAGCAGGCGATCAGAGATGAACCAGACAAACAGGAGTATGGTTGGTAAATTGAGGTCAAGGGAGACTGGAGTTGAAGCCAGATGCCTTAAATAGCAGCTACGGTGTCCCTCAGCAGCTTTTGCTTTATCAGTGGAATTTAGAGCCCAAATAGAGAGGCTTTCATTTAGAGCAGTTTCAAGGCTTCCCCAGAGTCTCACCCCAGGGTGACAATCTTATCTAGCAAAAGGGCTCCATCCTGTCTAGGTGGTTTCTCTTCTACCCAGTGGGTGGTGTCTTCTTCCTCCCTCTCAGCATCAGAACACCGAGCTGCTTCCTCTGGGTACAAGGAGAAATAACCTAGGTGTGGGCTAGAGGCTGACTGATTCTGCTGGGTTCTTTGGCTCCCCTATGACTGTCTTCTCTTCAGAGGCTGGGGTCCTGATAGTTTTCTGTTAAAGATCCTGCCACTGACTCTGTGGCCTACTGGACTTTGGATCCTGCTTGTCTGTGACGGCTTTAGACCCAGACCTTTGCTTGCCTGGATCTATAGAGCACCTGCCTATTTTTCTCTGTTGGCTGACCTCCATTGATTTAAAAACCTTGTTTGCTCAGAACTTCAGTTCAAGCACACTCCATATAACATTGTTCCAACTAACGTCCTTTCACAAGTGTCGGGAATACATTATAAGCCGCTCCCAGGACATCAGGAAACCCCCCACTGTAACATTTGCTGATCACCCAGGATACCCCAAGGCATAAAGCAGCTTGCTGGTGGTGAACATCAGCTACTTCAGCGTTAACCTGAACGTAGGCTAGAAGCTTCCTGCTTAACTGAATGTAGCTCTTATCTAGATTTGTCCCATTCGACCAATTAACCAACCAGCATGTATTAAGCACCCACTATGATCCAGGCTCTTGTTCTAGGCACTGGTGACAAAAGAGGAAGCAGTCCCTGCTCCCAAAGATCTTCCAGAGGAAATATCATGCACATAGAATAAATAGAGACAAAATATGTATAGAATTCAGTTTCTACCATGACACCCTGGAGGCACTGCAGACAAAGGCAGTTCAGTTGAGCTCGTATAATACATATTAATTTCCTACTATGGGCTAGGCACTGTTCTGGGTACCAGGGATACAAAGACAAAAATGAAAGTCTGTTCCCTCAAGGAGCTTACATTATGGGTGGAGGAGGGGAAAAGAATAGGAGACAACCAGTGGATGTTAAGCCGGGGGGAGAAAGCACTGATAACTTGAGGGTGGGGGATGTAGGGAGATAAGAAAAAGCTCAGAGCAGGAAGTTGTACCATTCTAGACACTGAGGGTGATAGTCCATAGGAGATGGAATGCTGAGTTTGGGCCAGTTTGGCTGGGATGAAGAGTGGATGATGACGTGAATCTGTTAGGGTAGGTTGGAACCAGAGGAGGGAAGGTTTTGTGTTCCAGACTGGGGAGGTCTTTTTTTTTTTTTTTTTTAAATCCTAGAATCACCAGGGAAACTTTTGAGTAGAAGAGTGATATAGTGAGAACTGGGTCTTAAGAAGATTCATTTGGCAGCAGTGTGGAAGGAGTAAAATAGAGAAGGGCAAAGAAGGGAAACCAAATTGCAATAATATCCTAGGGAAGAGGTGATGGGTACCTGAGAAAGACAAACTAGGTAGAGAGAAGGGACAGATGCAAGAAATGTAGCCATAAAATCAATAAGAATGATTGGACATGGATCACAGGGTAAAGGTCAGAAAATGATAGAATCACGGGACCTTGGGGTTGGAAGGGACTTCACAGATTATCTTGTCTAACCCATATCTAAACTACATTATCCTCCTCACTATAACTGACAAATGGTTATCTAGCTTTTCTGAGATGTCTGATGAGGAGGAGCTCACTATCTGTGTTGTTTAATCATTTCAATCACGTATTATTCTTCATGACCCCATTTGGGGTTTTCTTGGCAAAGATACTGGAGTGGTTTGCCATTTCCTTCTCCTGTTCATTTCACAGATGAGGAGGGAGGTAAACAGGGTTAATATGTCACATAGCTGCTGCCCCACTACATATTCAGGTAGCCTATTTATTATGCATTTGGAGAGCTCTGAATTTTTCCTGCTCAAACCTTTATTTGCCTCTGTAGATATCTTGAGGATTGGAGGAGTTTTCTGTCTTTTTCCTCCCATCCTTTTCACCAAAAGGCATCCCTTCCATACTTCTGTAGTTGAGTTTACCACCATCTTCCTGGCTGCTCAGGTTCATAACCATATAGACATTCTCCTAATGTAGAGTAAGATCAATTAGCTTTTTTGTCTGCCATATCATAATGGTGACTTAAAATGAGTTTGTAATCTAGTGACTGAAACCCTTAGGTCTTTTAAAGAAGTACTGGTGCCTAGTAATCAATCTCCATCTTGGATAGATGATATTGATTTTTCTTAACCCAAGTATGAGGTTTTATTTATCCTACAAATTTCATCTTATTATATAAATATATATTTAAGTTAATGTAATATATATAATATAAATACATTTGCCATTTATTAATTCTATTAACATTCATCAGATACCTACTTGTGCTATGCTAGGAATAAAAAGATAAAAATAAGACAATCCCTACCCTGAAGAAATTTATATTCTACTGAGGGAAACAACTTGTACACAGAGAATTAAATACCAAATATATGCAAAGTAATTTCCAGGGGGAAGGTATCACATTCTAGGGGGAGGAATCAGAATACATTTTATAGGAAGTAACACTTGAGCTGAGCTTTAAAGTAAACTAAAAATTCTATGACAGAAGATGAGGAGGCATGGAGCCAGCCTATGCAAAGACTTGGAGATGGGAAGTCTAACACTTTGGGCAGAGAACAATAGGTAAGCCAATTTATTGGAATATGGAGTGTCTGAAGGAGGGAAGTATGGAAAAGACCTGGTACAGTAGGCTGAAATCTGACTGTCTTTCCAGAGAAAGAACTGATAAATAGGAGTATGTAGAGAATGATTTTACATATATACATATACATGCATATATGTACCTAGGGTAGGGATGGGAGGAGGAAAAGGGAAAGAAAAAGAAAAAAAGAAATTTACATGATCACTTTATTGTATATTTAAAAAGAATAGAAAGTTATACATAATAGATTTACAGTTTCTACAGTTTCATGTGCAGTCATTTTTTTTATTATACTACTATAGAATTGCTTGCTTTATTTCATAAATTAAAATAAAATAAATAATAAGAAAACCCTAATGGAAGAGTTTGTATTTTATTCTTAGTATTTTCTTACTCTCCAGTGTTGCCTTGCACATTATTACACCCAGTAAATATTCAATAAATGCTTTGTTATTTCCACTGAAGATTATGAGCAGGGGAATAACATGTTCAGACCTCTGCTTTAATAATATTAATTTGGGGGTAGTGTGATTAGACAGGGTGAGGGATTTGAGGTAAGGGAGCAATTAGGAGGCTGTTACAATAGTTCAGATAAGAGGTGAGGATGGCCTGAACTAGGGTGTTGTGGAGAGATGGGGATGAGTGCCAGATACTTAGGATCCTGACTCTGGGAGTGTTAACTATTCTTTCCAATTCTTGGTAAATCATGTAATATTTGCCTTTGTTCAAGGCATTGTTTTTTGTTCAACCTTCTTTCTCAGAGAGGACCAGTGACATCAGCACTTGTAAGTGAATTGAATTTAAGTGAGGCAGAGCATCACTGTCTCTTTCAAAGTCATCAGAATCTAGTGGCAAGACAGGTCAAGAGGATGACTGGCAGTGGTCACAGATGTAGTGGGAGACCTTGGTCTTTTAATGCATTAATAAAATATTAAATAGCACAAGACCAAGCCTGATTCCTGGGACATTCCACCAGAGACTTCTTTTCAAGCTAAGTTAGCCATTAATGACTCCTCGTTGGGTCCAACTGTTCAACTATTTCTGAATAAACTTAATTATTGTAACATCTAGCCCACATCTCCCTATCTTGTTCTCATGAATGTCATAAAAGACCTTGTTAAATGCTTTGTTAAAATCTGAGTAAACTATGCCTAGAATATTCTCCTTATCTACAAATCAGGTAAACCTATCAGTCAAACCAGGGATGATCTTGTGGTTACAAATATGAGTGAAAGGATAGTGGTGCCTTCAATAAAAATAGGGAAGTTTGGAAAAGAGGAGGATATAAGTAAGAAGATAGTGAGTCCATGATATGAAGATCCTGGGGAATGATTATATCCTATGCTTAAGTTGGAGAAAAACTCATTAATCAGTTAACTCATACCTTTCCAAGAGAAAGTTTTATTCCTATAGGCAGTTGGGCAGATACTCAGATATTCTCTGATTGAGTTGGCAACATGATTCTCTTAGTCCACAATTTACTTCATGAGATGAAGACTACAAATTTCAGTTAAGGTAACTCCATGTGGTTCCCTAAACTGGATAGTCCTAGGACATTTGTCTTGACTTGTCAAAGCCTAGTCTATGTTCCACACCCTATGTCTGCATGGACTGCCCATCCCTGATGACTTCAGTAAGTCACCTCCTTTTCATCTTTTCAAAGATCTGAAATCCCCCCTCCTTGCTTCAGCCTTCCCCAATCGCTGACAGTTTCCACCCATCACCATCCTGCCTGAGCATGACTTTTCCACAACTAGCTCCACCAAACCAAATCCCCATACATTAATGTTAGTGCTTTATTTGGTAAATTTAGCTGATATTTGTCATTCATTCATTCATCCATTCTAAGTACCTCGAGTGTTTAATGCAATGTTCTAGGTGATTCAGGGGAATAAAAAGGACCTTGCCTCCAGTGAGCGCAGAATCTACTCAGTGTGTGTATGTGTCTATGATAAGATAGAATACATAGTTAAGTAAAATACTAATGAAAGGAGTTCAAAGTGTTATGAGTCAGATGAGGAAGATATAACTTCTAGCTGACTGTGGGGTTCAGTTCTAAGAATCCCTGATGGCTTAAAAGGACACGCAGCACTTGTACTGGACCTTGAAGGACTGATGGTTATCTGACCAGTTCTGTGAGTGGTTACCACATGTAGCCTTTCCAGGTCTGTAGGGGCAAATTCCTAATTTGATTTCCAGAGTCACAGAGTTGGAAAAAATGTCAGAGAAGATCTAGTGTGGAGGCCGCAGGTTAGGTTCCCCCCTGAATTCTACTCCAACTCATAAATGAACAGGAAAGCACTCTAGACACCTGGAAAATGGTCATCCAGGTTTTGTTTAAAAGCTTTCCTGAAACAGGCTATTTCATTTTCTGAATCTTTTAATTAAAAGATTTTTCCTTACATTGAACTGATATAACTCCCCTCCAATACTGGTAACTCCTATCCCTATGGAGCTGTGTGGAACAAATTTAATGACCCTCACATGTCAGCCCTTCATATATTTGAAGGCCATTAGTATGTCCTGATAGAACTTCTTTTCTCCAGGTTAGTCATACCCATTACTTTCAGTTGACCTTCATAGGATAAGGCTTCCAGTTTCCTAAACATCCATGTTATTTTCTTCTGGATGCTCTTGAGGATGTCAATATCCTTCCTGAAATGTGACACTTAAAACAGAAAACAGTAATCCAGATGTCCAACCACAGCTGGGTAGAGAGGGACTATCGCATTCCATATTTTGACACTTTTAATGCTTCTATAATAGTACCATATTGAGCCCCAGACACTTTGCAGGCAAACTGCTATTCCCCCCTCTCCCTTTACAGTTTCCTTTCATGCATTGTCTTCTCCTTTTAGATTGTAAGTTCTTGGAGGACAGGGACTGTCTTTTTTTTTTTCTATTTGAACCCCAAGCACTTAGAATAGTGTTAGCACATAGTAGGCACTTACTAAATGTTTATCGATTGACTGACAGACTGTCTAGTCAAAGCCCCCCTTCTTGTACTTGTGAAGTTGACTTTTTCAAACCATGTATTAGACTAAATATATATCCCTTTTAAATTTTATCTTAATTGGCTCATGTTTCTAGCTTGACAAGGTCATCTTGGACCTTAACTTTGTCATCCAATGCCTTAGCTAGTCCTCCTAGCTTTCTGTCACCAACAATCCAAGTCATTGTTATCCAGTACAGGGTACAGATCCTTGGGTTATTCCACTGAAAACCTTTTTTCCAAGTTAACTTCAAACCATTATTTGCTCCTCTTAAGGGTTGGGTCCATTCAATCAGTATTGAATCCATCTTACTGAACTGTTGTGTCATTCACACTTCTCCCTTTTGTCCACAGGAATATCACTAAAGTCTTTCTCACTTTTACTAAAATCTAGGTAGATACAACTGTAAGCTTTCCTGGATCTACCAGTCCAGTAAACCTGAAAAAAAAGGCAATGATGTTAGTCTGTCACAACCTGTTCTTGACAAAGCTGTATTGGCACTTTCTGGTTACTGCTTCCTCTTCTAGATGTTTGCTAACCAGTTTCCAGCATTTAAAGTCAAACACATTGGTCTATAGTTTGTGGACTACATTCTTTTTCCTTTTTTTTTTTTTTTTAATCAGGACATTTGTTCCCTCCACTCCTGTGGCAACTATCCTATTTTCTGTGACTTAAAAGATCATTGACAATGGTTTAGGAAGACTTTTACTCATCAAGGATGAGAATGGCTATGTTGATGGGAACCTAATTTCTTGTTTGGGCAGTAAGTGTGATGCTAGAGGGGTTATGATTAAGGTGGAACATAATCCTCTCTTTGACTCACATGTAGCTTAAACCCTTGAAGGAACAACATTATCAGAATTTCTCACTACTTATACCAGATTATAGATTTCTGGGTAAAATTATGCCTAAAACCATTTTACTTTCAGGATAAGTAAAATGTTCTCTGTTTAAGGATAGAAAAGTTCTCCTAAGCTGTCAAGTACCGTAATGGGCAACTGTGATGAGCTGCTGAGTACATATGAAGAAAATATTGGTTTCTTTCATTTCAGACTAATAAACTGAAAATACTTTTATTCATATACCTTCCCTAAATTCATTGTATTCCCTACCTAGCAATCCTGAAGTAATTGATCGGCAGAACGTTTCTCATGTGTTGTCATGTGTTTAAATGCTCTGAGTCAGTGGCAGTAACTGAGTAGACTATGTGTTTTGGTTTTTGAAAAGCCACATTAACTTGTCTGGTTAAATGATAAGACCAAGCACAAGTGGCTTATGGAAACATTTTGGCTGCCTGGCCAGGTTGCCACTTATTGTTTTTTGAAAAGGATCCATGGCATCAAGGAGGTTTGTGGGGTGTTCAAGGAGGCTGTCACGTGTGAAGGCTCGCCAAGTCCTTTTCAGGGCTTTTCCTTCACCTTTGGTGTCTAATTGGCACTCAGCTCTAACCTCTGGTTCCAAGAATCTGTAGCATTCCCAGCAGCCACACCCGGATAAACCATTTGGGCGTTTGCAATTTAATTTAGTGAGCCTACCTGTTGTTTGGGTCAAGGAGGCATTGTTTGTTTTTAACTTTAACTGCTGGCTGGCTCTGCTTTTAGGATTGCATTAAAACCCAGAGGCAGAGGGGAGCCTGTAGCAAGTTGAAACTAATTAAAAGGAGACATTAGTTAATTATAAGGTACCATGGTTTATTCAGGTAAGCTCTTAGCCCTTCTTCAGACAGAAAGGACAGCACAAAAACTTGGTTATTTACTGTAGATGATGCTACTTAAATTTTCATTAGCTGGTTGTCTCTCCTAGCTTCCCCTGTCAAGTTGCCCAAGACCAGAAAGATCTCACTTCTGGTTTGTGTCAGCACAATAAGATTCCTTTTCTGGCTTCTTAATAATACCCCACAAATAGCTTGACAGAGGCTTCTCTGATCATTTTTGCTGGTGGTGAAGGAAGTAGCCACCTGGTATCTGGAAAAGATGCCAGATTTGGAGTCAGGCTCCAAATGGGTTAGCACTGTGCTTATGCCAACTTACTCCCTGTGTGACTTTAGGCAAATCACTTATGGGTGACTTCTCTGGGTTTCTCATCTTCGTGTAGAACTAAATGAATGATCTCTAAGGTGCCTATCAGCTCTAAATCTCTGATCCTAAGAACCAGTCTGTTGAAACATCCATAGAGCACGTCAGTCTTTAGGTGATGTTTTCTCACCTGTAGAAAGTGAGAAAGTGTTTTCCTTGAATAGGGATCGACTTAGCTGTAGACAAGGTAGATAGTGACGTCAATGCATGTGGTGAGGTTGAAATGGTCTTCAAAGATCCAGTGACTTCAAGACTCCAAAGTATTTCTCGCATTGGCTTGTTGTTTTCTCCAACCCTACCTTTTAAACGTGTTTACTTTACTGAGAAGATATACCAAGAACAGAAGCAGAAACCATTTCCCCCAACAGCTGAGAGTGCACCTGTATCCCCTCAGTCCCTGGGGACAGTGTGCTCAACCTTAAAGCAGTGTGTAGCTAGCGTGCTCTCCCCTTCCCTCCCCAGCTTTAACTTTGAATGTAGCGTAGCTAATGCATGGGTCAGTGTTGTTCCTTCCCAGCTTCCTTTGATCCCCTTCTGTGGCTAGTTCAAGCAGGTTTCTTGAGACTTCACTCCTCATCAACCTCAGTTGTCAGCAAAACCTGTAATAGATTCCAACTCCTGGGCCTCTTGAAGTTCCCAAGATCTCATCATGGTTTAATACTCCTTCACCTAAGAGCAGGAAAAGAGTCAAAGAAGAGAAGTGTAAATTCATAGCCACATGTGGGCCTGGGTGTAGAGATTAAGTCCCATGATATCCTTCCCCACCCCCACCTGAGATACAGCAAGTCCTCCCTTGATCTCAGTTCTCAAAATATCCACAAGTAGATTCACTTCTTGAGGGCTTTCTGGAAAATCTGTTTGTTTGGCTTTTTTCCCCCAGTGGGTTAAAGTTATTACATTACCTGGGAAGGGAAGTAAGTTAGCTGGCTAATACCAAGATATTATTAATAGTACCACCCAAAACTATCTGAAAGGAAATGAGACATAAGACAGTTATATTTTGACTAAGGGGCAGCGAGGGTTGGGAGGAAGTCAGAAAATAGCAGTATGATATACTGCTGTTCCATGCCATGTTCATAATCACAGTGGAGAACCTTGGGCAGTCAGTATCCAGTTTTGTAAGGGTGGAGATGGGACTGAGATGTAGATCTTGGCACTTGCAGGGGAAGACCCCTCCCTCCCTCTCCTGGTTGTGGGTGAGGATTGGGGGCACGATATTTAGGACTCTCAGGAAGTAGGTGTAATGTTATATAGGTATTGAGGGATTGTTGACAGGACGCATAGATGCTGTGAATGTTAGAACATGGAAGGAGAGGTAGTGGTGCCTGGGCATGTGGCTGCAGGGTGGGGTGTGTGTGTGTGTGTGTGTGTACATTTCGTTGTGACTACAAGGGAGGATGGGATAGTGTGAAACTCGGGGCCCAGAAAGCTGATATACTTGCCTTGTATTGTCTCCCCCATTATTAGAATGTGAGCCTGAAAGCAGGGATGCTTTTCTATTCTGTATCTTGTACACTTAGCTTAGTGCTCGGCACATAATAAATGCTCATTCATTCACTCACTTCCTTATCTTTATTCATCCTTTTCCCTGCTGGCGATTCGTATGAAACAGGTGTGTACAAGGCTTGTAGTCTGATTACTGGTAAGTGATCTCCCCACCCCCAGCATGTGCCAGTACAGAGACAGTGATAAGGTCAATCATGACAATATAATTTTAGTGTGGTACAGTTACCTGAACTCTTATCAGTACAGTTCATCTAGGTAACGGGCACAGTATAGCTTACTTCCAAATTGGTTTCCTCTGGCAGGGGCATGGGCCCCAGCAGTGGTGCAGAGGACAGTTTGATCACAGGTACTGTTGATCTGGGAGACAGGTGACCTTCACATCAGAAAATGTGATCCTTGCCACTGAGGGGAGCTAGGAAGAAAGGCAGGTTAGAAAATAGGAAAGAAAAGTGTCACTGAATGAGACCCTGGGGTAATGGCTTTAGTCTGGACAAAGGAACAAGAATCTATGGCACAGCCAGAGGGAGGAAACATACTCAGCTAGGGAGAACTGAGGGTGTGTGCTGCCCTGGAGCAAATGCCTGATCCCCTTGCCCTAGTTATGCCCTTGCTAGTGGCAGGGCATTATATATCTTATAATTGTTGTTTTATCAGTACCATGAAGGTGTCTCCACCTTCCTCTCCCCTTGGATGGATCTAGTTGGTAAATGTAGATCCTGAAGGAATAGTTTTCACTGTTATCAATGCTCCTAACTACACTCATGATTTAACAAGATGTTGGTGATGCTCACTGGTGTCCCCCTATTGACTACCCTAAGGGAGTAGTCAAAAAGGGAGTCTTGATGTCTCCCTTTTTCTTTTCTTTTTTAAAAAGTTATTTATTTATTTTTAGTTTACAATTCAGTTCCACAAGCTTTTGAGAGTTACATTTTCTCTCCCTGCCTCCCTCCCCTTCTCCCCAAGATGGTGTACAATCTGATATAATCTCTGCATCCCTTTTCCTTTTTAAAGGGAAGCAGGAGAACCTCTTTGCCTTTCTAGGTGGGAGTGAGCGCCAGGTTGTCTTTGTGTGGAGTCTGGCATATTTTCAGCTAATCAGTTGATCAAGTGAGATCTCCACCTCTGCCTCTTAGTATCTCATGCTTAAGCTTCACTGAGGGGTTCTTAAAACCTGGGGTCTGTCAACTTATGTTTTTAAAAAAATATTTATAACTGCTGTTGTTTTATCAATTCCAGTTAGGTTCAACTCTTTGTGATCCCTTTTGGAGTTTACTTGACAGATATTGGAGTGATTGGCCATTTCTTTCTTCTGCTCATTTTATAGGTGAGGAAACTGAGCCAGAGTTAAGTGACTTGCCCAGGATCATACAACTAGTCAGTGTCTGAGGCTGAACTTGTCCTCCTGACTTCCAACCCAGCACTCTATCCACCGAATCACCTAGCTATTCTTTTACAATTGCATCTCAGTGTACTTAGTTTATTTTGTAATAGGGTGTATTATATTTTATGTATTTAACAACATTGTTCTGAGAAGGAGTTCATGGGCTTCACCAGACTGCCCAAGAAGATCCACAACATAAAAATGCTCATAAAACCTTTCCTGATCTCCCCAGCTGCGAGTGCCCTCCCCCTGAAAGTTTACTTGGTATTCATGTTGTATGTATCTTTGTGTACATGTTGCCTCTCTTGATAGAATGGAAACTTTTGGAGGGCAGAGACTGTTTCCTTTTTGCCTTAGAAACAAAGTATGTAATAAATGTTTTTCAAGTGAATCCCTCCCCACCTATTGCCATTGTATGGGAAGCTGAAAAAGAGAGAAATTGTCTGCGATTCTATTTGAATTATTAATTTTTTAAAATTCTAGACTTTTGTTGTTTCAGTTGTTTCAGATTCTTCATGATCCCATTTGGGATTTTCTTGGCAAAGATCCTGAAGTGGTTTTCCATTTCCTTCTCCAACTCATTTTGCAGATGAGGAACTGAGGCAAACAGTAAAGTGACTTGCTCAGGGTCACACAGCTAATAAGTGTCTGAGGCCAGATTTAAACTCAGGAAGATGTCTTCCTGACTGTATGTCCAGTACTCTATCCTCTGTACCACCTAGCCACTCCTTTCTGAACTTAATAAACACCAAATAAAATGTGTATTTCCCTTTACATAGTAGAGCAGAGAAAAAGGATTAATTATACATGAACCTATGAGTCTCTGTGCCCCTTTAATTCCCAGTTCTTTGCTGTATCAAAAAACCTACTATAAATATTTTCTGATTTGTGGTCCGTTGTGGGTTATTGGGGGAGTTAGGAAGAAGGCAGAATGCTAGCATATGTATTAAGGGTGTTGGAGGAAGGTGTCGAAATATGGGACAAGAGTCAGGGATTGTAGTGAGTGAGTATATGTGGTATGTGTTTCATCATGGGAATGAGAGAGTATGGAGGCAGAGAGCCCTCTCTGTGGAACTTTTACAATTTTCACTGTTTTTTGTGTGTATGTTTGTTCCTGTGATCTAGAGGAAAGATTGCTGAACTTTTCCTCCAGACTGGGAGCAGGGGAACCTGGGTTCAAATGCAGACTGACACTATCTGTGTCACTATTTGTGACACTATCAGGACAATCACTTAACCTCACTAGGCCCTACTATGCTCCTCTATAAAATGAGGTCATTAGACCAGAAGACTTATGAGACATCTTCCAGCTCTAGATGCTTGCTCCTAGATATGGAGTAGGGGCCTTGGTTGCTAGTATCCCCACCCAAAACTCCAATTCATAAAACCTTTACTAGTATAGTGCAAGCAGTGATAAGACCCATAAGGTCACCTTGTGTGTGAGCACTTCACTGTACTGGAGTTTTGGTAATGACTGCACTCCTGGTTTTCTGTTTCCTAAGCAGCATTCCTGATTGGGGCTCAAGGTGAGGGGAAAATACAAGGGAGGAGCATGAGGCTTTCTAATAGCCTGGGAGTGTTCAGGGAGGCCACTTATGGGAGAAAGAGAAGTGGTGGGGAACCAAGGTCTCTGCATACTTGGGGATTTTGCCAAGAGCCAGACTTGTCCTTGAAGATAATTGGACCCAAGGATATCTGAATAATTCCTGATAGCACAAACTGGGCTCCCAGGCAAAGCAGCTTTCTGGTCCTCTGCTCTTAGCTTATTCTGTAGGAAAAAGAGGCATTTTCTGAAGTTTTGGTATCTCATCATATCTTAAGTCAAACTGTGTCATAACTTAGAATTATACCTGAGTAACATCAACTAAGGGACTAAGCATCTACAACGTCATTGCAGAATTGCAGATTGTTAGAGCTGGAGTAACAACTTGCATTCACATAGTCAGTCCGACTAGATAATTTTCCATAAGCCCTCATGACTAACAGTGTCAAAGGCCTTGGTCAGATCTACAAATGTATACAGACCTCTGTTCTGCTCCTGGCATTTCTCCTGGAGTTGTCGGGCAGCAAACACCATATCGACTGTTCCTCGGCCTTTTCTGAAGCTACACTGGCTCTTGGGTATATGACCATCTTCCAGGTGAAGGATCAGCCTGTTAAGGAGGACTCTAGCAAGAATTTTGCCAGCAATGACTAAGAGAGAGACAACCCTGTGATTGTTGTAGGACAATCTATTCCCTTTACCTTTATAGAGATGGATAATGGAGGCATCTTTGAACTCCTGGGGGATTACCTCCTCTTGCCATATAATCTGGAAAATTTCATTCAGCTTTTGTTTGGGCAATGGTCCCCCTGCCTTGTAAATCTCAGCTAGAATAGAATCAGCACTAGGTGCTTTGCCATGTGGAAGGAGCCTAATGGTCCTCAAAACCTCTTCTTCAGTTGGAACTTTAGCTAAGGAGGAATTGACTTCAGCCGAGGTAAACAGTCAGTGGCCTCAGCAGTGATTGCCTGGAGAATTTCATCAATATTGTATGTCAATTTCATGATGGCATGTTTGCCCAGGTTCTGGATAATGGACAATGTTCTCATGTCTTCCCAGTCACCAATGGAGTGAAACAGGGCTGTGTGCTTGCTCCCATGCTTTTTAGCATGATGTTTTCAGCTATGTTGTCAAATGCTTTCAATGAGCATGGTATCAATACCATGATGGTAAGTTCTTCAATTTGAAAAAGCTACAAGCCAAGATCAAAGTGGAAGGGTGTTGGTGCCTGATTTTCTATTTGCAGATGATTATGCACTCAGTGCAGCCTATGAAGCTGAGATGCATCAAAGTATGGATCAATTCTTTGCTACCTGTGCTAATTTTGGCCTAATAATTAACACCAAGAAAACACACGTACTCCTCAGTCACCACCACACCATCCATATGTGAAACCATCAGTTACAACAAATGGAAAAGTTTTGAATGCTGTAGATAAGTTCACTTACCTTGGTAGTGTACTTTCCAGGGATGTACACATGGACAATGAGGTTGATGCATGCATTGCTAGAGCTAGCTCAGCGTTTGGAAGACTCTGAAGAAAGGTTTGAGAGAGAAGAGGTATTAGACTGACTCCCAAACTGAAGGTCTACAGAGCCATTGTGCTGAACTCATTGTCATATGCTTGTGAAACATGAAAAGTTTATCAGTGCCATGCCAGGAAACTGAATTGCTTCCATTTGAACTGTCTTAGGAAGATTCTGAGGATCACCTGGCAGGATAGGGTACCAGACACTATTTTATGGAGAACTCTCATGGGGCCGGTGGTCACATGGTGGCCAGAAGAAGTGAAACAAGAACACTCTTAAGGTCTCTCTCAAGAACTTTGGATTTGACTGTGCAACATGGGAGCACTGGCACACGACCGCTCAGCATGGTGTGCCCACATAAGAAAAGGTGCTGTGCTCTCTGAGCAAAGCAGAATTGAGACAGCACAAAGTAAACACAGGATGCGCAAATTTGGGATATCCACCCCAAGTATTTACACACACTATCTGTGCCCAACCTGTGGTAGAGCATTCTGAGCTCACATTGGTCTGATCAGCTGCAGTCCGACACACTGAAATTTCACTTTATTATGGTGATTTTGGTCCTCTTCGAAAGTGGACAACTACCAACCAAGTAGGTACAGCATTTTAAAACCAAGTTTCTAAGGCAAAGTGAACTTTTTTGTTCCTTATATATAAAGGAAAGAGGTGAAGGGAACTTGTGACCTCAAAGTCACATGTGGCCTTCTAGGTCCTTGGGTGCAGCCTTTTGAGTCCAGGTTTTACAGAACAAATCCTTTTATTAAGGATAGTCTGTATAAGTGGTATTCCAAATAGCTTGGAACTCCTGATCAGAAAACCTCTGTTCAGACAGGTAACTTAGAGGCTGTGTGACTTTTTGCCTTTGTTTTCTCTCTGTGAAATGAAGGGGTGCAACTAAATTACTTCCAGCTCCAACAAAGGGGGATTCTGATGGTAGATCTGCTTTTTTTTTTCCATTTGGTCACTTTTCCTGAGGCCATATGTCTAAAGAGGCCTCTTGCTTATATATGGGTGTCTTTGTGTGTATATATGGGTTTGCTATTACTGTCCCACTCATTCTAAAAAATCTAATTCTATAGCCCATAAAGGCCAGCATATATGGCTACTTACAGGGCGTGTGGGTTAATTTTGTATGAATAGGCTAGGTTGTAGGCACCCTAAAGGCAGGGCCCATTCCATGAAGTCTTCCTGAAATTTGCAGCATAGACTTTTAGGTAAATTTTCTTAGAAGTGTCCTGTGCTTATTCACCTAGAGACATTTGGACAATACAAATTATAGAGCATATGGAACTTGTAATTGCAATAATGTTTTTGACTATCAATCTTATAATAAATAAAACAACTTAAAGGACTAAGTTCTTTTGTTTCATTGTATGTACACCATAGAGTATTCAAATTGTGCTATACCTACATTTGATAATATATATGTAATTTTTCTCAACTCTAATTGGCATTTAAGATAATATAAAATGTTAGAATTTAAGTTTTCTTTTGTGAGTTACATATTATTCTCCTGAAATCTCCTTTTAAAAACATCAAACATATATATTTTAAAACCTTTATTTTATTTTTAATTTGTAAAATAAAAAAATTTCCATAACATAATATAATAAAAAAGATGATTGCATATGAAACTGTAAATCTACTATGTATAGCTTGCTACTCTTTTTAAATGTACAGTAGTTATGTAAATGTCTTCTTTTTTATAAGTATTAAAGACAAGTATATACTTACCAGATTATTATGTGATGCTCACTGCAGAGATGAATCAAGAATTACTGAAGCTATATAAATTGCTAATTATTATTGATATTATTAAAAGAAATCTTTTAAAATGACTTTGGGATTATTCTTTGGGGGGTTTGAAAAATAGATGTGATTAGCAAATGGAGTGGGCTCTTGATTATTCTTGTTAATGAAATCAAATAGTCCTGTGAATAATATAAAAAGCAATCTAAAGACTATTTGTGTTTGGCTTTTGAATGAATTTTAGTATTCATATTTTAATATTGTTGAATCTGCCATTATGAGAATTCACAAAACTTAGAAATAATGAAGCAGTAATTTGGAGATTTGATGGATGGCACGGCAGTGCAAAGCTTTGTTTCTAGGAGAGTTGGCTCCAGGTGGGTATCTCATCATCTCTAATATAGAAGAATGTTCCTTATTATGTAGGAGCACTTATGAAGAAGCTCAGAGAGGATTGTCAAAGACATAACTGTGGTTGACAAGTAGTAGACTGGGAGTGGTCCACTGCTCATAATTGATCTACTTCACAGTAACATTCTGCCCTGGAGAATGGGGGCATGTCAGTGTTCAGGAAGGGAGACATGCCTTCCTGGGGATTCTTCTGCCTATTGCACTTCCTGCATTTTTTCATTCCCTTAAAGATTTATACTTCCAGGCTTTTTAAACTTTTCTATGGCCAAAGGATTGGGCTCTAAGTATGAATGGAAACATGTCTAGTGATCAGAGAAGGGACAGTTCAGGGGTTTTGAAGGGAACATCAACATGTCTTTTGAAATTCCCAAGGATGAGAACAGGGTTGGGGTGGAGAGAAAGATGGTGAGCCAGGTACTTCTTGAAATAAGAGGAAGAATCATCTTGAAGGGGAAGGGGTAGGCAGTAGCTAACAGCTACAAGGATCTAGATAGCTTGTTGCAGAGAGATGGAATCTTCTTCAAAGGAGAGGTTGCTGGGTCATGGCAGAAGAAGAAGGAGCCTAGTGTACAGTGAGGCATATGAGAATGTGCAGCCAGTATTGAAGAAGGTGTCAAGGGATTTGGTATCTACTTTGGGAATCTAGGCTTTCATGAGTGTGAGAAGATGGTGGGAACATGAGACAAAAAGGTCTGAGATACAGCAACAATGATATATTATAGAATAGCAGTTGTAGAGAACACAATGGAAGGAAAGAGCATGATAGGGACCATAGCTGGTCTCAATGAGTGAGAATAAGGAATCTCCCAAAGAGGCTTCATTGTCTGAATTTTCATTGCATATTTCCATTGGGGCAGAACCAGTTGGTTCCAGTTATTTATATCTCTGGTTCTAGAGAGAGGAATTAAGAGATTGGGATGCTATAGAGCTGGCAGGAGTAGTATCACCACAGTACCATCCCCAATAAGGAGCTGGCCATTGTGGAGTGGCTGATAATAGGAAGGATAGATTACAGTTCTGGTAGGGTATGTAGAGACAACAGGAAGAGGTAAGATTACTCTTATATGGAAAATGGGGTGAGGGTGGGGGTGCATTGACTCTCCTTCAGGAAGAATGGAGCAGTGATAGGACTGTGAGAGTAAGGCACCTGGGAGAAGTGTCATCACAGCGTTGTTGTGTTTGAGTCTCCTTCCCTTGAGTGAGTACTGATGTATGTATGTGCAGTGGAGAGACTCCGTGATACTGATAGCAGACTGGGCTGTGCCTCATGGTATTAGAGTCCATACACACAGAGCACATACCTGAGTAGGTGGCAAATGGTGAACATGCTGGGATAGAAAAGCCTTTCTAAAACTCCTTATCTAAATCTTGCCAGCTGAATTTGCTTCTGGTTTCTGTCCTTAGAGAAGGATGGCTGGGAACAACTTAAAAGGGAAAGATAATTCATAACCTTGTCAGGACTTTTCAAATCAATATGGAAAGGGAACTTGAATACTATGTGCCATCGTGCTAAGCGCTTTACAAATATCTCATTTACTCTTGCAACAACTCTGGGATGGTAGATGCTTTTATGATCCCCTTTTTACCTTTGAGGAAACTGAAACAGATAGAGAGTAAATGACTTGCCCAGTGTCACGCAGCTAATAAGTGTCTGGGGCTGGATTTGAACTTGGGTCTTTTATGCCACTTAACTGACTTAAATATTTCAATGAACTCTAAAGGACATAAGAAGATAGATACCATATGCAACCAGAGAAAGAACTGATGAATTGAAGTATTTATGGAATAATTTTACATATATATGTATATGTGTGTGTACATATATATGCACATATACATGTACATATACATATATATGTACACACACATATATATCTATTTGGGTCTCATGGTAGCCATCTTAGGGCGGGGAAAGTAGAAGGGAAGAAAGAAAAATAAATTTACATAACAACCTCATTTACATGCTAGAGCCATCTCTTAATGGCCTCAAGGGAATTTATACCTCAGAAATTTGTAGATTTGCAGTTTATGTGCAATCATTCTTTTTTATTATACTATGTTATGGAAGTGTTTGTTCTATTCCATAAATTAAAAATATAATAAATTTTAATTTTTTTTAAAAAAATTAAGTACTTCCTTTGTGTTCATTGCTGCATTAGGAGCTAAAAATATGAAGATACAAAGATAACCAATCCCTGCCCTTTAAAAGCTTATATTTTACTAGAGGGAAATAACCCATACAAAAATGGAAAAGCGTGAAATGCATACAAAGGAAACTCTACAAATCAGGGCTTGATTTATTGTTTTCTTAATTGCCTAAACTTAAAAAAAGGGATAGAGAAAATGTTAATAATGCAGGTTAAACTTAAAAGTGTGTGGCTTACATTTTTAAGTAGCCTTGGGGTGAGGAAAGCATTAACAGCTGCGCAAGGGGGGAAGGTCAGGATAGAGCTTGTGTAGGAGGTGACATTTAAGCCAAGATTTGAAGGGAGCCAGGGATTCCAAGAAACTGAAATAAGAAGGAGGAGGATTCCAGCTGTTCCAGAAGAATGGAAATGGGAAACAGAATGTCACCTATAAGTAAAGGGCATGAAGGGAAAAAAACATGAAATCTGGTTAGAGAGGTAGATTGAAGCTATATTGTGAAGAGTTTTAAGCACTGAGTAGAATGGTTCATATTTTATTCTAGAGACAATAGGGAGCCACAGATGTTTCTTGAGTAGTATGATCAGACTTGTGCTTTTGGCAGGGATATGCTGGTAAATATTTAACAGTCAGCTCTCAGGGAAAAAAATATAGCACTGAACACAAAGGATGTACTCAATTTTAAAAAATTTAAATTGATTATAGTTTTAATTTGTGGAATAAAACAAGCATTTCCTTAACATAGTATAATGAAAAAGGATGATTGCCCATAAAACTGCAAATCTACAAATTTCTGAGGTATAAATTCCCTTGAGGCCATTAAGAGATGGCTCTAGCATGTCTTTAATTTTAGGAATATAAATTTGATAGCTGTATAGATGACATATTGAAGAGGAGAGAGACTGGAGTCAAGGAGGCCAGTTAGGATGTTATTATAATATTAGGATGATGGCCTTGAGAAGCGGGTAGTTCTGACAGAGGTGGAAGCAACAGCATGACCCAGCAATAGAACATCAGCTCTGGGATCAGTGGATCTGATTTGCAGATATGCTGTGCTATGCATTATTATTATCTGGGCAAATCACCTCAACCATCTGGGCCTCAGTTTTCTCCTCTGTAAAACAAAGGATTTTGAGCTAGATGACTTTGGAGGTTGCTTCCAATTATATATTTATAATTTTTTCCCTAACTATATATATTTATGGTAACTTAGATTAACGGGGAAGGAAAACAGCTTTAGTTACTGAAATAATGTCCCAAGAGTCAGCTTTCAAATTTCTTTCTTTCTGACTTGCCCCAGTTTATACTGAATGAGCTAACAGGAAATAAACAGAATAATCTTCAATGCAGATAATCCAAGCCTGAATGATGAAGAGTTAACTGCATGATAATGTTCATCACTCTTAGCATTTCCCATCTAAGGTTCTTAGCACTTGAGAAGCAATTATGTATCATCAAGTCCATTTTGCAGATTAAGTGACAGGAGGCCGGAGGCAGTAAGTTGTGCAAGGTCACATGGGGAGAAATGGGCAGAACTAGCTCAGAGTCATAGGCTTGTGCTGTCAGAGAGCTCAATGTGCTCAGGTTTAAATCCATTCCAGTCACTGCATATCAACGTGATTCTCTTTAAAAACCATTCATCTCTTTCTATAAACACAGAAAATATCAATTCTTTCTAAAAGGATTTAAAAAATAACTTCTATAAAGAGGTTAGCTAATTTTATAGCTTTGTTATGATGTACACGCATTATCCACACCCAATGAGACTACCTTTGCTAACCACCTAAAACAGTCAATTTTTAAATTTTTTTTTTTGTTTGTTACAAAAACACTTTTTGCTGCCTGGCTTAATGCTTTCTCAGCCAGCTCCCCCCTCCAACTCTTCTACTTCTTCTATTCCTTTCCTCCCCCTTTCATCATTAGGTTCATTAATAGCTGGAACCTTGGCTATAAAGCTAGGACATACTGCAAAACAAAGATGATGAATTCTCAGATTAGAACATTTTTTCTTCTGTAAATTATTCTTCCAGACTCCATCAAGCAAACAAAGCCATGTGACTACTCATTGTTCAGAAGAGCTTTTTCTCTTTCACTCTTGGTGTAAATGTTTCTTGCTTTGACTCAAGGGTAGGGATGTCAGTGTTCTAAGTGGGTAAAAATGAATGTGACAGATTCATAAGCTGTACTTGTTAACCAGATTTCTAAAGAATGTGATTAAGAATAGATCAAATGCATTGTTTCTTTTGCAGTGTAACTTGAACCACCTGTCATAGGCTTGACAAAAGGAATAGAAGGAAATGCCACTTTTCACAGTGGGTAGAAAACTGAAGGAGCTCAATACCCTAAGTGGTGGTACACACTGCAAATTATATAAATAAACACCTTCATAAAGGGTCTATATTAGGAATTTTAACAATTTGTGTTATTCTTGAAAGCCAGAACTGTACCTTCTAATTCCTTTTCATTTTCCCCATTTCCAAATAAGCTTGGAGAGCATCTAGCATACTGAAGCTCAGCACATGGTCATCAGTCAGTGAATCCAACATGTTTTAGTTGTCTGCTACATGAAAGGCACCATGGAAACAAAGACAGAAATGAAGCTCATTAGCATTGTTCAGAGCTTCTGATGTATGGATCTGTCATCATGTGTATATTTTTTTGGAGTAGGGGAGAGGGAAAGTAGGTATATCAAAGAATAACTGAGTATGGAAGGTGTCATGGAGAAGACCTATAGGAAATTGTGCCTTCAACTTGATTCCTTAAAATTATCCAGGAATGACCTTTCAGACCCAGTAGGGCAATCCTAGATGGAACTAGTTTCCTCTGAAATGGACTAAACTGACATATGTGGTCCCTAACCAGGTTTCCTTTTAATATTTGGGGTTTGTTTGTTTTTGTTTCTAGAGAAAAAGAAAACATTCCAGCTTCTCCTTCTTACGTGCTAACCATTTCCCTGCCTCTTCTGAAACCCTGTGGGATTCCAATTCTACTCAATCCAGCTTAATTCAACCAGTAGGAAGAGATTCGGGGGAGTGGTGGGAGAGAAATAGCCACCATTCTTGATGAACTGAAACACCTGCAAAAATCATTGCCTGTGTATAACCTATATCAAATTGTTTACTGTCTCAGGGAGGGGAAAATAGAGGAAGGGGAGAGAATGTGGAACTCAAAATGTAAACAAATGAATGTTAAAAATAGTTTTTACATGTAATTGGGAAAAATAAAGTTATTTAAAAAAAGAAACTTATGAAAATAACATGAGAGATAAGATCTCAATCGAATATATTTAGAGTTGGTAGCACAAGCAGACTTTAATAGGTCATTCAGAAATCAGGAAATGCCTGCAATTTTAAACCTGTCATTCTTGTCTATATTTCTCTGGGTTGTTTTTCTCCTCTCCATCTCATTTGTCTCCATGAAACTTTTGTCTTTGCTTATTAAGAATATTTTCTACAGCACTCCCAGCTGGGGTAGCAGAGGCCCTGAACTCAGTTTCCTGTGATGAGGCAGCATGACAACTCAGAAATCCAGCCAGGAAGTGGATATGTGATTTTCCAAGAAAATAATTAAAATTCGAGCTGGCCTTTCATACTGGGGGAAGGTGGCCTCTGAGCTGCCTTCTACCATTAAGAGTCTGTGAGTCTGTGGTTATTGTCAGGAGTGAATAAAATGATGGTTATGAAAGCACTTTAGAGACTATGAAACACCATAGAAAAGGAAGCAGTTGTTATTACTCTTTTAAAAAAAAATTCCACATCTTCATTGAGGATGACTACCGGGTGACTATAGGGGACCTCCTGCATAGGTTACTTTAGGAGATGATTTCATCTCCTGTTCTGACTTGGGTCCAGATACCTCTAAGTTCATAGCAAACAGATGCACAACTAGGTTGAAATAGGATCTTGGGCTGAAACCGTGCTTGAGTCATACCCTTTGCTCCTCATGTGTATGCTAAATGGTTCACTAACTTTTACAGGAAACTTACTACATCACTTCTTCCACAATGTTTATGCTGAGGATACAAGGTATTCAGGGCTTCTGAACGTGCTTGACTTCATGTCAGCCTTTCCTGATACTTGTGCCTTGCCTGTCTGCGTGGTCAGGTTGGGATGCCACTAGTACTGGGGCATTGTCCAATTTGTTTCTGTATGGCACCCAACACTGAGTGCTCAGCAGAGGTTTAAAAATAGAATGTTGTCCTTCCCCTTTTTTCTTTTCTTTCATCTCCTCCAAAAGATAGGCCCCAAGAGGAGACTAAATGTTTTCCACTGGACAAATCATAATCCAAATATGGGGAGCTGGATTTTGCCTGCAAATATATTTTGGTAAGCTACTGTTGTCTAGGGGAAACAGTCCTGGAGAAAGAGGCAGGGTTCTAAATCTGGCTCTTCTGCTGACCTTAAGGCAAATTATTTAACCTTACTCTGCTTTAGTTTTCTCATTTCTCAAATGTGGATAATAGTATTCACCTTAATCTACAGAGGGGTAGCTAGGTGGTGTAGTGGATAGAGGGCCAGTTCTAGAGTTGGGAAGACCTCAGTTCAAATCTACCCTCAGATACTTACTAGCTATATGATCCTGGACAAGTCACTTAACCCTGTTTGCCTAAGTTTTACAGAGCTAGAAAAGGAAATGGCAAACCAGTATTTTTGCCATGAAAACCCTAAATGGGATCACAAAGAATCAGACACAACTGGGCAACACAGTCAGTAAGCATTTCCTAATACTTGCTGTGTAAGATCTGATTCAGATAAATTCCAGTTGATTTTTTTAACTCAAGAATAGGATTTTATATTTACCCTAATCAATTTTATTTTCTTGGACTCAGTACAATAATAGAATTTTGTTTTTTCATTTAGCTCCTCTCTCCACTGTATCTTCAGGACTTCCCTCTACTGATCAAAAGATGTTCTCAGGCCTCCCCTTTCCAAGAACACTGAAACAAACAAAAATCCTGATACCTTTTCAAAGAATAGTTTATACAAGCTACTTCCCATTCCTTACGCATGAATTCACTCATTCGATTCTTGCAGTCTGAATTTCACATCTGCGACTTACTTGAAACTGCTGTCTCCTAGGTGACCCCCTAATCACCAAATCTAGCGGACCCTCTTTTGGTCTCTGTTCCCTAATGGTTTGCATTCAGTACTGCTGACCTATCCCTGGACAGTGGAGTAGAGTGAAAAACAAAACACAACAAACCATTGTATTTGTAATTAGAGGTCCTGGATTCTAATTCCAGCACTAATGGCTAATTCTATGACTGCTGGGCAATTGCTTAGCCTTTTTGGTTTTCAGTTTCCTCATCTGTGAAATGAGAGAGGAGTAATTAATTAATAATGATAATAGCTAGTTACATAGAGCTTACCATGTGCCAGGCTAAGCTATGTATGAAGTGCTTTACAATGATTTTCTCTTTTGATCCTCAACAACCCTAGAAGGTAGGTGCTATTATTGTCCCCATTTTACAGATGAGGAAACTGAGGCAAATGGGTTCAGTGGTCACACAACTAGGATATGAGGCTGGATTGTCCTTTCCAGCTCTAACTCCTATAAATCTGTCCATCTTAAAATTCTTTCATTTCTTCTTCAAATTTATTCTGCCTCTCTAGATAGAGACAGGACATAGAATTTTGTTGGTATAGGGAACTCCCCCATAAATAAATTCCCTATTCCAATAAAAGTATTAAGAGAGTTGACTAGAGAGTTGAGAAGTTAAGTGACTTGTCCAGGGTGAGTATGCCAGTGTGTATGATAGTCAGGACTCAACTGTAGTTCATCCTGAGCAGCTTTTTCTTTTCTATGTCATCCTTCTTCCATTGGCTTCTTTGATGCTTCCATTTCTTTCTCCTTGATTTTTCTCTTACTATTCTCAAGCCTTTGTCCCTGGCTTCTTTCTCACTTAATATTATTTCCTTCAGCAATTTCCTCTTTTCTCATGCCTCTAACTTCCTTATTCTTGTGAATGGTGCCTCCCTCTTCCGTGTTAGGAACCCCAAGCTACCAAGTGAGGGTTGCTTTAAGAGATTCAGATGGGTGCCTTCTTGGAACCACGGTTATACCTTGTCAAAGGAACCCATGAAACTCTGCCTGCCTTCTAGACAACTAATCTC
Organism: Bettongia penicillata ogilbyi; assembly: GCA_023548195.1. Lineage (NCBI taxonomy): Eukaryota > Metazoa > Chordata > Mammalia > Diprotodontia > Potoroidae > Bettongia > Bettongia penicillata. The sequence goes on along the minus strand of JAJHZJ010000298.1, from coordinate 2,219,916 downwards.
TGTTGGTGGCCAACCCTTGAAATTCTATCCCTTTTGGCTTCTCTGTGATGTTGACAGTTTTCTATTTAAATATTCCTTGTGGCTATCCCATTTAGCTTTTTGAGGTTGTTTTGTATCACTGTATGTAGACATCTTTTTATCCTTTAGGTCTGATATCTTCTCTTTTTGAGATGTGGTCTGGCCTTCTGTTAGTGTCAATAGCTTGTGAACTAGGCTCCTCCCCTATTTTGGCATTAACCTTTACCAACCCACATTAAAGACTTGAAGTACATCCTGCTTGGCTAGATTTGGCTTCTTTTTGCTGAAAGAGGGAGCTGCCTTTCTCATAGGTAATTGCCCAGTTTAGCCTTTCTCCTGTGACTTTGACATTCCTCTTTGACAAAGTCCTCTGGCTTTGACATTCTTAGGCTTTCAGATTCTCTTGGAATCACCTTTGATTTCTCACCTCCCTTGCTCCATATATACAATTGTTGTTGCTGAGTTGTTTCATCTGTGACCTCATTAGGGGTTTTCTTAGCACAGATACTGGAGTGGTTTGCCATTTCCTTCTCCTTTTACAGATGAGGAAGCTGAGGCAAACAGGGTTAAAGTCACTTGCCCAGGGTCACACAGCTAGTAAGTGTCTATGGCTGTATTTGAACTCAGGTCCTCCTGACTCCAGGTCCAGCGCTCTATCCACTGTGCCACCTAGCTACCTCTACATGGAGTTGTTAAGTCCTGTCAATTCTATATCCACCTCTGTCTCCAACATCTCTGTTTTCATTTCCTACTGCTCATCCTATCCTCGATTTAGTTAACTTTCTTGTGGTAAGAGCAATATTCAACCCCTTTTCCCATTCAAGTTGTGCTAGTTTCTCCTTAAAGAGTATTGAGATCTTTTTTAAGATTGGGTCAGGGGACTGGTGACATTCCTTCCTCATTGCCTGAGTACACTGCAGCAGCAGGGAGAAGGGAGAGGTTCTTAGATGCTTGGCTGGTGAACTTGGCTGCAGTGGAAGTATCAACTGGAGGGATCCTCAGTGACTGTCCTCATTGAATAACCTTCTGTTCATTCCCCTCAAACTAACTGTCCAAGGCAGTAGCATCCTCCCAGTCACCCAGGTAGATAACCTAGGTATTAGTCTGGACTCCTTACTCTCTCTCACATCACTCCATATTCGATGTGTTTCAAAGTCCTGTTTTTTACCTTTGTAACATTTCTCACGTATGCCCCCTTTCCCCTCTGATATTGTCACCGCCCATCACTTCATGCCTGAACTGTTGCAATAACATGCTAGTTAGTCTACCTGCCACAAGTCTTTCCCCATTTCAATCCATTCTCCACTCAGGTATCAAATGAATCTTCCTAAAGCTCATATCTGACCATGTCTCTTTCTCTCCACCCCTCTGTGATTCCCCTGTCCCTATTTGATCCCCAGGAAAAATGTAAAATCCTTTGTTTGGCAGTCACAGCCCCTTATGACTTGGTTCTCTCCTATCTTTTCAGTCTTTTTACTCCCTCACCCTCATAATATGTAGTCCAGTGACGATGGCCTATTCATTATTCCTTGCACAAGACCCTCCTCCATACTCTGGGCATGTTTACTGGCTGTTCCCCAAGCCTGGAATTCTCTTCCTCTTGGTCTTCCTGGTTTCATTCAAGGCCTAGTGAAAATCTTACGTTCTACAGGAAGTCTTTTCTGATTCCCCCATAATGTTACTACTTTCCCTTTATAGATTATCTCCAATCTATCTTGTATATAGCATAAAAAGACTTGTGAGTGTCTCCTTTTATTCTAATATTAAACATGAACTACCAGGGGACAGGTCTGAGACAGGTTTAGCCCAGAACAATTCTGAAAGCATAGCTATAATTATGTAGGTTCCCTCCTCAAAATTCTGAAATGACTCCCTGTTATCTGTCAAATAAGTTCAGACCAACCACATCTACCATTAGTCCCCCGTTCCCTAACCAAACTGAATTATTAACTGTTCCCTCAGAACTTCTAGAACTTTCCAGTCTCTCCTTTGGTCTGAAATCCTGCTTGCTCTTCCAGGCCCAGTCCAAATGATGCCTCATCAGTGAAGATTCTCCCCGATTCCCCTGGGGGTTGACCTCTGTCTTGGTCTCCCCTGAATCCCAAGAGCACTTTGGTTGGAGTTCATGCTATACTGCCTTAACTGTAGTTATTTGTATCATAGTCATATTCCCACTGCTAAATAATTCTTACTTGTAGGACTGTGTCTTCTTTGAAAACTCTATCCCACCTAACAAAGAATACAGCACAAAGTAGGCATTGAGAATTTATTTATAGAATTGTAACCGAATTGAATTATAACCATTAATATTACTCACCCTTTTTGTTACGCTCACATAGTCATCTAATTCCGCATAAATGTTAATATTCAGTGCATGCTTTGAATGTTCTTCTCTGTCCTGCGCATTTGGAGTATTCATTTCCATAATGCTGCCTTGCAAGAGATATATGTTGATATTCTATCAAAGAAACATCTTGAGCAATTTGCGAACTGCTAAGTTGAAGCAATCAGCATTGACTCCATAAAGCAAGCCTAGAATTAGAAGCCACTTCAGCTGTTCAGTTTTTTTGAGGTTGAGGGGCTGATCTCTTCCCCTTTCCATCTCTCCAATTTTAGCACCCGGATGTATACTTTACATATACACTTTGTATATCTGTGTTCAAGAATTTCGAGATCTTGTCAGATGTGTTAGGGAATTGGTAGCTTGCAAATAGTTTCTTGTTGTTATTTTCAGAATTTAAGTAATTAATTGGGTTGACACTATTAGGTAGTTCTACTTAACTGGTTTTTAGGGGAATGTATTTTGTATATTTGGGAATCACAGCTTTAGAGCTTGAAGGAATCTTGGAGGTAATCTAATTGAAGTCCCTAATACCGCAGGGAAAGAAACTAAGGCCCAGAAAAGTGAAATCATTTACCCAAGATCAAATTACTGCCCAAGATCAAGCTGCTAAGTGGCAGTCAGGATTTGAGCCCAGGTCTGTGGTTTGTTAGAGTGTTTACTGGGAGATGTTTATTGTCTCAAAGAAATTTAAAATAAATGAAATATACCACATGTTACTTCTGCCAAAGACAATAAACGGTTTTAAGCAAATTTCTGGATTGATGATTTTTGTATTTTACTATGATTGAAGACTATATCATGCTTCTTTTAGGTAGGCATTAACTTTTATTTCACTGAAGTCTTGGCTTTACAGGGTGTGGTGTGGTATTGGGGTGGAGACAGACAGTGCTAATGGAAAAGGCTTTGTATACTGGGAAGGAAAATAACACGGTGACGACTGGCTAACCATCTGTCTTTGCTAGAGATGTGACAACAGTAACTGGTCCATAATCAACTTGGTGAGAGATCTCTGGGTTTCTAGAGGTCAATCTGATTTAGTCTCACATTGTGTTCCATCATGAATAAGAAGTTAAATAGCTTGGACTCTTTGTCCATGAGATACCAAAGCACCTAGCATAGTTCCAGGCACTGAGTAAGGAACTCAATAAATATTAGTTAAATTTATGAGCAAATACATTTCAATTTCATAGGAGTCATAGTATAAGGTGGGGGGAGGGTGGTTTGGAGAATTCTTCAGTTTGATCAGAGATTCCTCTAATCCTCTATTCACACTGTGATTTCTATGACTTTTTTTTAAAATTTTTTTATTCTTTAATTTATTTATTTATTTAACTTTTTACATTCATTTTCACAAAATTTTGGGTTCCAAATTTTTTTTTCCCCTTTTAACCCCTCCCCCCACCCCAATACCCCAAGCAATCTAATTTTCCCTATCTCCAATCTGCCCTCTCTTCTGTCATCCCTCCCTTCTCTTGTCTCCATCTTCTCTTTTCTCCTGTAGGGCCAGATGACTTTCTATTCCTCCTTAACTGTATGTCTTCTTTCCTAGTAGCAACAACAATACTAAACAGTTGTTCCTAAAACTTTGAGTTCCAAATTCTCCCCATCCATTCCCTTTGACAAGGCAGGCAATTCAATATAGGCCATATCTGTGTAGTTTTACAAATGATTCCCTGATAGTCGTGTTGTGTGAGACTAACTGAATTACCATCCCTCCTAACCTGCCCCTCATTGTTTCTCTTGTCTTTTGATCCTGTCCCTCACCGAGTGTTGACTTCAAATTGCTCCCTCCTCCCTTTGCCCTCCCTTCCATCATCCCCCCCCTTGCTTATCTCCTACTCCCCCACTTTCTTATACTGTAAGATAGGTTTCCATACCAAAATGAGTGTGCATTTTATTCCTTCCTTTAGTCAAATGTGATGAGGGTAAACTTCTTGTTTTTTTGTTTTTTTTTCTCAGCTCTCCTCTTTTTCCCTCCACTAAAAAGTCTCCTACTTGCCTCTTAAATGACATATAATTACCCCATTCCATTTCACCCTCTTTCCTCCCACTACATTTCTCTCTCACCATTTACCTTAATTTCTTTTAAGATATGGTCCCATCCTATTCAGTTCAATCTGTGCTATCTGTCTCTGTATGTGTGTGCATGTGTGTATGTGTGTGTGCATGCATGCATGTACATATGTGTGTATGGACCCCCCAACTACCCAGATACTGAAAAGTTTTAAGAGTTACAAATATTGTCTTTCCATGTAGGAATGTAAACAGTTCACTTCTGGTAAGTCCCTTAAGACTTCTCTTGGCTGTTTACTTTTTCATGCTTCTTCTCATTCTTGTGTTTGAAAGTCAAATTTTCTTTTCAGCTCTGGTCTTTTCATCAAGAATAATTGAAAGTCCTCTGTTTTATTGAAAGACCATATTTTCTGCTGAAGTATTATACTCAGTTTTTCTAGGTAGGTGATTCTTGGTTTGAGTCCTAGTTCCTTTGACTTCTGGAATATCCTATTCCATACCCTTTGATCCCTTAATGTAGAAGCTGCTAGATCTTGAGTTATCCTGATTGTATTTCCACAGTACTGGAATTGTTTCTTTCTAGCTGCTTGCAAGATTTTCTCCTTGAGCTGGGAGTTCTGGAATTTGGCCACAATGTTCCTAGGAGTTTCTCTTTTTGGATCTCTTTCAGGTGGTGATCGATGGATTCTTTCAATACTTATTTTGCCCTCTGGCTCTAGAATGTCAGGGCAGTTTTCCTTGATAATTTCATGGAAGATGATGTCTAGGCTCTTTTTTTGATCATGACTTTCAGATAGTCCCATAATTTTTAAATTGTCTCTCCTGGATCTATTTTCCAGGTCGGTTGTTTTTCCCATGAGATATTTCACATTCTCTTCCATTTTTTCATTCTTTTGGTTTTGTTTGGTGATTTCTTGGTTTCTCGTAAAGTCATTAGACTCCATCTGTTCCATTCTAATTTTGAGAGAACTATTTTCTTCAGTGAGCTTTTGAACCTCTTTTTCCATTTGGCTCATTCTGCTTTTGAAAGCATTCTTCTCCTCATTGGCTTTTTGAACCTCTTTTGCCAATTGAGTGAGCCTATTTTTCAAGGTGTTAATGTCCTCAGCATTTTTTTGGGTCTCCTTTACCAAGGTATTGACCTGTTTTTCATACTTTTCTTGCTTCTTTCTCATTTCTCTTCCCAGTTTTTCCTCCACCTGTCTAACTTGCTTTTCAAAATTCTTTTTGAGCTCTTCCAAGGCCTGAGCCCACTCAACATCCCCCTGGGATGTCTGGGGTCCTGAGGCCCCGCCCTCCACATCTTTCCCTGATGGCAAGAATATTTCCTCGTCAGATCCGAAAGTCGGGATCATTTGCATCTGTTCGAAAAAACTCTCTATAGTCTTATTTTTCTTCCCTTTTCTAGGCATTTTCCCAGCCAGTTACTTGACTTCTGAGATTCCTGTCCACCCCCGCCTAGATCCACCCAGCTAGTGCTTGGGGTCTGGGATTCAAATGCGCCACCCAGCTGCTAATCAATGTGAGCTTTAGTTCTGGTGCTGGGGTGGGGGCAGGGCCGCCTCCCAGGCTCAGCTTCCTCAGGGGCTTTATGCAGAGACTTTCAGGAACGGAGTGGGGGGGGCCGCCTCCCAGGCTCAGTTCCCTCAGGGGCTTTATGCAGAGGCCTTCAGTAATAGAGCGGGGTGGGGCAGGGCCATCTCCCAGGCTCAGCTCCCTCAGGTTGTTTATGCAGAGACCTTCAGTAATGAAGATCCTGCCTGCTGCTGGGGGAGTCCCGGGGCCGCCACCACTGCTGCCTCTGCTGCCGCCCACGCCTCTGCCTCCGCTGCTTCCTGCCCCCGTCTCTGCCGCTGCGGCTTCCTCCCAAGGCGGCCCGAGTCACAGAGACACTCTGCTCCCCCTCTCGTCCAGCCCAGCCTTCTCTCTCACTGACCTGTAGCTTCTGTGGGCGGAGGGACTTTCCCGGCTGCTGGAGCTTCTGTCCCTGAAGCCTGCTCGGGTCAGCTTCTCTAGGGCCGCGGCCAGGGCAGCGCTGGGGTGGGGTCCGCTTTCCGGAGTGCGACGGACCCTGGGGACGGCTCTCCAGGGCTCTCTGCAACGGAAATCTCTTCCACTCCATTTCTGTACACCTTTCAGTGGTCCAGAAGTTATGGGGGTCTCTTTTTACATTAATTCTATGGGCTGTGGTTTCGGAGCTCGTAAACTTGCATCCTTCTACTCCGCCATCTTGGCTCTGCCCCCGATTTCTATGACATTTAAATGTATTTTATATTCTAATATTTATCAAGTCCCTGATCAAATTGAGAAGTTCCCTTCACCTTAGAATAGGCTTTAGAAATTTTTTTCAACTCTTTCAATTTACACATAAGGAAACTGGGGCTCTAAGAAGTTAAATGATTTGCCCAAGGTGACACAATAGGTTTTGGCAGAACCAGATGTCAGGTCTCCTGCTCTTTCCACTATCCGGTTTGCTCTGTCAGTTGTCAGAATCCCTGACTATGCAAGCTACTAATGGCATAGGAAGGCATGGTTATAGTTACTGCTTAATTAATGATTCTTTTGGTTTCTCTTCTCCCCTACCTTCTCTTTCTCTCTTCCAACTCCCTATCTCTCTCCTTCTCCCCCTTATCTCTCTTTCTCCCTCTCTCTCCATCTTTCTTTCCATTATATATATCTATATATGTGTGTGTGTGTGTATATATATAATATATATATGCTTAATATATACTTTCACATATACACGAAGATAAATGGATGGATGGATAAATATATCTATTTTTCTCCCCTCTCCAACTTTCCCATCCTGATTTATTAACTTCTTGTGTTTATTCTTGTTTTTCTTTGGTGTGGTATTATTATAGCAGATTCTTTCCAAATGATCTGCTTCCATTTCTTATGTTTGACAGGAAGGAAATAATTTCAGTTCTTTTCCCAAGTTGAATTTCCCAACCCCAAATTAAATTCAAGGGATAGCTTGTCAGAACTATTGGAAGTGGTTATAAATTCAATTAATCAAAAGAAACCTGATCATGGGTTCCTCTTTAGCTTTTGTTTTGAGGATGAGCTGAAGGGAGAGACACTGGATAAAGGGGAAGGGGATGGTTATTCCTGTTTTATAAATATCTTGAATAGTGATGATAAGATACTTAAAAGGGAAAAAAATGAAACTGTAAACTCTTTACTAATATATGTAGAATAAATTTCTTTCTTTGAAGCTTCAGGGATGGATAGTGAGGGTTAGCACATGTGTAAAACAATCATCAAACCATTTTCCTGCTTCATTTTTGGAAATTCTGAAATCCTTCTTGATCTGGAAGATTCTATGAATGCTGGCAATACAGCTCTCTTGTCATTAGCAAAAAATTCTGACACGGCTGTTGGAAAAGTAGCCAATTCTGTGCCATCTTGGCTGCTTACTTATCTTTACCATATATTCTTTTGGGGGAAATGCAGCCTGAATGTTGGGGTTTGAGGAGATAGGTTTCCTATCTAAATCTACAAAAAACATCCCTCCCCACATTTCAAAAAAGGCTTTTTCTCCCCTCTCATGGTGGAGGGAATTGTTGTGGAGGAACTGTTGATTTTGATTTTAGATGTCTTGCCTTTTTTTCCTCTCTTTTTTCCTCGTAATTTGTCAAAATTGCCTGTTCATTATAAATAGTTTTCCAGCCTAATTGGAAGGCAGCTACCAACTGTGTACCCAGTAAAATCCAGCTGAGATTAAGCTCCATAAGGCCATTTTATTAGAAGAGAATGGATATTTTACCTCACAAATTCTGTAAAACAGCTTGATTATATCACCAAACATTGAATGGATATACTTTGAAATAAAAGTTTCTTAAATCCTGGATAGTTTAAATTAGGCATACCCAGGTATACACTGATAGAATAAATATAAATGCCCATCTACTGCCTCTTCCACAAACTGAATTCCATGGAGTATGTATTCTCCATGTTTCTGATCTTTATTTCTCCCATTGACCTTTGTTCAGGTGCTGACTCAAGGTCATAGCTACGGAACTGAAGAGGCAATGAGGACAGTTAAATTGATAACTTTAAGACTATGTAAGGGCACATACTTGATTTCCCTATGTGGCTTTAAAAAGGAAGGGGAACTACCAATCACACATGCAAATATTCAGATTCATAGAAGAACATAGGTAGAATTTCTTGGGCTATACATAGACTTGTAGAAAACTGTGTGTCTCCTTGTGTGATCTTTGCAAAGAACTCAAGTTCAGATGGAGATGAAACAAGAGTGATGGAAATCTAATCAGAAAAAGCAAAGGGTTTGCTAATCTCAACCAGAGAAAGGAGGAGAGGAGCATTGAGACACCTAGCTTTACTTGAACCTATGGAAAGGCCTATTAAAACCACAAGTTGTCTGAGTGATTCCAAAGCATTCAGTTGGGTAAGGAAAGGATCAGTAAATGGGGAACCTGGTGCACTTAGGAGTAACTTGGATCTATCCCTTAGCTGCTACTGTGACTCATGTGGATTGCATTGATTCAAAAAAATAGGTGGGACCTCACTTCCCTTCCCCAAGAGGGGAGTGTTGCTTGATGTCTTCCAGAAAAAAGATAATTATCCTCACTGCCAAGGGATTTGGGTAAAGCTTACTGCGCATTTTTGGAGGGATTCAGTTAAATAAAGCCTGGTTAGTATCTGATGTCTCATTAGCCTGAGTTCTTGCAAAGTATGCTAAGGGCCCATAAAGAATATAAACCAAATTCTATAGTTACATGGAGAGACCTAGGTTGGGAGGCAAAGTGAACCACAGAGGTCATTGTGAAGGATCCCCTGGGCTGAACCAGATATCTCCTGTCAGGGGCCAAGGACAGATTGACACTTGGCTCACGGTGGTTTTTCTTGTCTTAAAGGTAAACATGAAGTGACCTATCTGTAATCTGTGTTCAAGATCTGGAACTATCTTACCTGCAAAAGCACCTTTTAAAGAGATACTTATAGAAACTTCAACAATTGAACCTCCTTGGACACGGATACCAGTGAACACATGTTATACTCAATTCTGTTTTGTAATGTCAGCTCACATTTCTATGTGGCACATTAAAGTTTCCAAAGCACTTTCCTCACTATCGTCTGTGAAGCAAGAAGTGCAAGCATTATTTATTATCTCTATTTTTATTAATGAGGAAATGGTGACTCAGAAAAATTCTGACTTGCCTAAAGGTATAGGGCTAGAGGTGATGGAGCTAGCTAGGACTTGACGCTTTCTACCCCAACACCCCACACTTTGCTGCTGCTGGGAAATCTCTTGAAAGGCTCCAGGGTATCACAGGGACCTCTTTTGGGGCATCTCGGGTCCTGAGTGTGGACTTTCTAAAATAGTCTTTGCATTTTAATGTGTGTCAGTAAGGGTTTTCCTTGGTGGTTTTGATCCGCACTTTCCTTCCTGAAATAATTGCCTTGACCAGAGCTAGTTCTGGGCTTCAGGGCTTCTGTGCAAATAGCGGCTTCTCACTGCTGTGTGTATTTAAAACCTCAAGGTTTCAGGGAATCCTGCAGAACCTTCTTGACTTCTAAAACAAATGTTTTTCTTCTTGATTTGTGTGGTGGGTCTGCCTTGCCAGGGAATGTCCAATAGGTTACAGAGTTGCTAGTATGTGGCAGGGAGCACCCACGCTGGGTAACAAAAGCTCAAATGTGGTCTTTGTGGGCTCAATTCAGGACATACTTACATATGTCTCATTTTTTTAAGTTCGTTCCAAAGTGGCAAACAGTTGATTGTTAACTCAATTAATTACCTTGGTGACCCACCTAGAGGTGCCATGATTCTAGATTTACAAGTTTAGGTGCATTTTGAAATAGAAAAATTGTAAAGTTAAGAGCCACTATACTTTAAACTTTACTTTTAGATAAGAAGTCTACCTTTCCTTGTTATATTACAGGCAGTCACAGAATCATAGATTAGGATTAGAAGGGATCTTAGAGGCTATCTGTTTCAACTCCCTTATTTTACAGATGAGGAAACAAAATTTAATGGAGGTTGTGACTTTCCCAAGAGCACCCAAGAAGTAAACTTTACAGAAGGAATTTGAACCAGATTCACTGACTCCAGAAACAGTATGCTTTCTACTATATCAGATCAGATTCCAATATTTTGGAAATATTTCCAAACAACAATCACTCTGTAAGTAACATTGTAATAAGATTAGAAGAAATCTAAAAAGGCTGTTAAGTGTGGTCTCCTGCATACAAGTAGGTAGATGAACACCTGAAACAATCAGGACTTCTGGATATTTTTTTTTCAACCAATCATCAGTAAGTATTTATTTTTTTAACATTCATTTTAAAATTTTGAATTCCAAATTCTCTCCCTCTCTCCAGCCCCTCCCTGATCCATCTAGAAGGCAAGCAATATGATACTCATTATACATATGAAGTCACGTAAATCATATTTCCGTATAACCATGTTGAAAAAAAAGCAAGAAAAATAAAATGGAAAAAATGTGCTTCATTCTATACTCAGAGCTCATCAGTTCTCTCCCTGGAGGTGGATAACATTTTTCATTGTGAGTCCTTTGGAATGGTTGTGGATTACTGTATTGGGTCAGAATAGCTTGATTATCATTATCACAGTAAATTATCATTACATTATTGCTGTTACTGTTTATAATATTCTTCTAGTCCTGCTCACTTTACTTTGAATCAGTTCATATAAGTCTTCCCAGGTTTTTCTGAAACCATTCCCTTCCTCGTTTCATATAGCACAAAAGTATCCCATCAGAATTGTATACCACAATTTAATCAGCCATTTCTAAATATATAAGCATCCCCTCAATTTTGAGTTCTTTGCCACCACAAAAATTAAACCGCTATTTTTGTACTTATAGATCCTTTCCCTTTTTCTTTGATCTTTTAGTGATGTAGACTTAGTAGTGGTGCTTGATGGGTCAAGGTATATGCAGAGTTTTGTAGCCCTTTGGACCTAGTTCCAAATTGTTCTCCAGAATGTTTGGAGCAGTTCTCAACTGTGCATTGTGAGTGAACAGAACCAGGAGTGCATTGATGCACCTATTTTCCCACATTTCCTCCTAATTTGTCATTTTTTTTTCATATTCCAACTTCTGGGTATTTAAAGTTCAGGCATAGATACCTAATTCATTTCAAAAAGCATTTCTGTGCCAAATAATGTGTTGGTTCACCAAGTATTCAAAGACAGAAATGAAATAGTCCTAGTCCCCAAGAAATCTACATTCCATTCAGAAAAATATCAGCTAAACAAATAAGCAAATACAAAATATATGTAAAATAAATTTATTTGAGGGAGCTAGAAGGTCTACCAACAGGGAATGGGAGGAGAAAAGGAAAAATTGGGTATAGGAAGTAGCTTTTTCACTGAAGTTTGAATGTAGTTAGGGATTCCAAAGGGGCAGAGATGGGAAAGGATTACATTCCATGTGCCCAAGTGTAGAGGCTACTAGGTAGTATGCTTTAGTATTTAAAACAGAAGGCAATTACATGGGAATGAGTAGTTTCTTTATGAGTAAAATGCACCAACCTTCAATCATCTCACAGAAATATAGTAGGGATAAAAGTTTACTTAGTATTTTTAAATCTTTGGAGAAAGACACTTGTAGGTTCTTTATAATAATTATCTAGTTCTTAGATAGAATGGTATTACCTTGCTAGTGTACTTTCCAGGGATGTACACCTTGACAACAAGGTGGACACGCTCATTGCCAGAGCTAGCTCGGTGTTTGGGAGGCTCCTATGAAAAGTCTGGGAGAGAAGAGGTATTAGACTGACTACTGAACTGAAGGTCTACAGAGCTGTTGTGCTGATCTCATTGTTGTATACCTGTGAAACATGGACAGTCTACCAGTGCCTTGCCAGCAAACTGAATTGCTTCCATTTGAACTGTCTTAGGAAGATTCTGAGGATCACTTGGCAGGATAAGGTGCCAGCCACTGAAGTCCTTGCTCAAGCTGAACTGCCAAGCATTCAAACTATGCTTCAGAGAGTGCAACTCTGATGGGTTGGCCACATTGTTCAAATGCAAAATGTACACTTGCCTGAAAGACTATTTTATGGAGAACTCACATGGGGCAGGCGATCACGTGGTGGTCATAAGAAGCGATACAAGGATACCCTCAAAGTCTCTCTCAAGAACTTTGGATTTGATTGTGCAACATAGGAGACACTGGTACAGGACCGCTCAACATGGCATGCCCACATCAGAAAGGGTGCTGTGCTCTATGAGCAAAGCAGAATTGAGACGGCACAAAGTAAACATAGGATGTGCAAATTTGGAGTATCCACCCCAAATATTCACATGGATTATCTGCCCAATCTGTTGTAGAGCATTCCGAGCTCCTATTGGTCTGATCAGCCACAGTCATACACATTGAAACTTCGCTTTATCATGGTGATGTCTTTTTGGTTCTCTTTCAGAATGAAGGACACCAATGAACCAATTGATAGTTTTGATTTCTTTTTTCTTTTTAGAAAAGTATATGTCTATTATATATATATATTTTTTTAATCAGCAAAAATCTGATTTCCCTCCCTTCTACCTTAACATCCTCCTCCCACCCCTACCCCCATTGAAAATGAAAGAAATAAAAACCCTTTTACAAACATGTATAGTTGAACAAAACACATTTCTGCATTGTCCAAACAACTATCTCATTTTGTATTTTGAACCCTTCACTCCTGTATCAGGAGGTGAGTAACTTGTTTCTCCGTTAGTCCTCTGCAATCGTGGTTGGTCAGAATCCCTAGTTCTTCCAAAATTCCTTGTCTTTGCCATATTGTTGGTATTGCATAAATAATTTTTATAGGTCTATTCATGTCACTCAGTTAATACAAATCTTCCAAGGTTTTTTTTAAATCATCCCCTTTATCATCTCTTACAGTGTAATTGTACTACATCACATTTGTACACCATTCTCTCCTTATGGGTACCCCCATAGATTTCCATTCTTTGTCACCTCAAAAAAAAGCTACAAATATTTTTGTACATTCTTAGTTAGAGTTTGTTTGGATTTGGACTAATTCCTCTCTTGAGGCAGCTAGGTGACTCAGTGGATATGGAGCTGAGCCTGGAGTTAGGAAGACCTGAGTTCAAATCCAGCCTCAGGCACTTACCAGCTGTGTGATCCCCGGCAAGTCACATAACCTCTGTTTGCTTTAATCCATTGGAGAAGGAAATGGCAAACTACTCCAGCATCTTTGCCAAGAAAACCCATGGACAGTATGTTCCATGGTGCCATAAAGAGTAGGGCATGACTAAGCAACTGAACAGTACTTCTCTTAATCTATCTTCTCTCAAATTCCTGCTTTCCTTCCCTTTCCCTCCTATTTCCCCAGTGAATAAAATGTATTTCTGTATTTAATTGTATATGTATATGTAGGTATGGATTGTATGTATTCTTCACTTTGACTAGTTCTAATGGGAGGGAGGTTCAGGAGTCAATTACTCCCTTATCTCTCTTCTCCTTGTTTGTATAAATGTTTACTTGTACATCCTAATTGTGTGGGATAATTATCCCTAACCATCCTTTTCCCCTCAGTGTATTTCTCTTCTTTCTTTACATTTTTCTGTGACCCCAGATGATGATAGAGGTCAAAAGGGACACATGGACCATCTCTTCATATTAGAGCAGTTTATCCTTGTTTAGTTCTTTTTCATTGTTCTTTCATATTTACCTTTTTATGTTTCTCTTACTTTCTGTGTTTGAACTTAAGTTTTTTCACAGCTCTTTTCATCAGGAATTCTTGGAGGTACATGAAAGGTCCAGTTATTCCCCTTGTAGGACTGTACTCATTTTTTCTGGTTAAATCATTATAAGGCAGTATCCATTCCCTTCTGGATTTTTGTATTACAAACTCACCTGTCCTTGATGGTGGTGGCTGCTAAATCATGTGTGGCTCTTCAGTACTTATTCTTTTTTTTTTTCCTGGCTGCTTGTAGTGCTTTTTCTTTGACCTTGATTTTTTTAGCCTTAATTTGGCTCAGGATCAGGCCTGTACAACATAAGGGCCACTTTCAGCCTGCCAAAGGATTTTGGGCAGCCCTTGAAAAATGTAGGGGATGTAGAAGAAAGTAAAGATATAAAGAATGCTTTATCCATGCCCCCTCTTAACCTGCCTTCCACTAGTCAGTATTGTGCCCATCATGTAACTTTGTGGGTGGGTTGCCCCTACTCACTTTCTCCTGTTTGTCATGTTACTTGTGGAAACCATTGTCAATTTATCTCTAGTTTGAGATGAGCCAGAGTTGTATCTTTTGACTGTGTTTTCGGTTGTTACTGGCACCGAACAGGGACAAAGTGAGTGTAGCTATGCGCCAATACAACTGAGGCCTGCTATGCAATAAGTGGCAACAACCTGAGGGCTTCTAATTGCCTGGCTATCCTCTAAGCTACATGAATGTCTGGTGCTCTCTTCAACATCAGACATTCAGTTAGTTTTCCTTTATATGTGAGCAGTTGCTGTGGAGATTTTTTCAGTCTAACATTACAAAGAACTAGAAGATTGAATCAGAGCATAGAATGTTGAATCTAGAGTGGACAAATAGGTACTTGTTTATTTAAATGAGAGACAAAATATTCTGCCTTGTATGCATGTAGTTTTTCTGAAGGAATATAATCTTTGTCGCCATTTTGAATCAAAACATCCTGATTTAAGCAAATTGTACACCAATGAAAAACAAATTAAAGCATCTAAATTGTTGAAAAATCTTGGTGGGTAAGCTCAGAAAATGAGGCAACTACTAAGGTTCATTTTCATATTTCTAAAGAAACTGCTGCTTCTGGAAAGTCTTTTATTGAAGACTATTCATAAAGAAGTGTTTATAGACTTTATTGAAGACTATTCATAAAGAAGTGTTTGCTGATTACAGTTTTTGGATTATGTCCCACTTAGCAAAGTAATTTTTTTTAACATTAATATGATTTCATGATAAATAAAAATCTGAAGGAGTAAATGTAATTAACTGATATTAACTGAAGTTTCTCTTTTTAAAAATATGGTTTATTTGCAAAAGAGTTTAATCATTCATTATACCTTTACTTGGAAAGTTAGCCACTAAAAGCCTGTCTGAAGAAGTTGAGCCTATTTTAACTTTGGTCCCTACATACTGCCCAGTTGTGCAGGTTTGCTCCAGATTTTAGCTATCATGTTTCTAGGAGTTGTTATTTGGGGGTTTATTTCTAGGAAGTGATTGGTAGATCCTTTCATTTCTACTTTGTCCTCTGGTTCTAAGGGGTTTGGGCAGTTTTAAGGTTTCCTGAAATAGGATGTACAGATTTTGTTCGTAGTCAGTTAATCCAGTGATTCTTAAATGTTTTTCTCTTGATTTTTTTTTCTATGCCAGTTGTTTTTGTTGTGAGATAGATAACTTTATATCTTCTCTCTTTTTTTTCATCATTTGGACTTTATTTTAACATTTCTTGTTGCCTCATGAAATCATTGTCTTCTGTTTGCTACATTCAGATTTTCAGAAAGTTTGTTACTTGCAGAAGATATTGTATCTCTTGTGTCAGGTTATTAATTCCCTTCCCAATTTGCTCTTCTATAATTCTCATTTCTTTTTCCTCTGGAACTCATGTTTCATTTACTACCTAAACACTATGACAAAAATCAGGACTTAGCTATCCTGTTTTAAGGAATACTAAAAGCAAAATGCCCATATGTCTTAGAATCAGAGGGCAAAATGGAAATAGAAAGAATCTACCAATCACTTCCTGAAACGCCAAAATGAATACTCCCAGGAATATTATAGCCAAAATCCAGAGCTAGTGGTGACTGTCACCTGTTCCTATGCTGTATAGGTTAGGAGGTAGCCTGGTATGAGTTTGGGACTTCTCACCCTGGTGCACAACCTCTCCCTGAGTTTCCCTGGCCAGACTTCTGTCTAATGTCCGCAGACCTTTCTTCTGTCTCCCTATAGTGACCTAGGCTTGAAAAAAAAATGACACTGTATGACTTTTTCTTGGATTTCCCCAGCAGAATTTGGTGTGGTACATTTTCTAGGTCTATTTGGAGGAATGTTGCATGGGGAGGGAGCTCTCTGCTTTCTGCTACTCTGACATCTTGGCTTTGCTTCCCTATGGGTGTGATTTTTAATGTGATTCTTTCCTTGGTAGTAATGCAGGTAGGTAATAATACTAAGAATCATAATAGTATATTTATATGGTGCTTTATAATTAAAAACACTTTCACTTACACTTTCTCATTTCACATATCCTTCCAACTTCAGGACTACTGGATGAGCAATCCCCTTCCCATAAGGTCTTCACTGTCTTCACTAGTACACTCCAGTGTACTAGCAAGGAATAGCCACTTTCAGATTCTTTGCTTCCCCAAGTTATGTGGTCCCTTTGTAACCCCTGATGGTGGTGGTGACTGGGATGATCTTGGTGGGGTGACCTTCTTTCTCCAAGGTTACTGTTAAGAAAATCTACTCAATGAGGAAGGATAGGTCTCTGAATTCTTGATTTTAAGGTTACCTTGAAGCAATCCCTTCACTCCTTCCATTCCTCTAATGCTGGATTCAGGAATCATGCTGCCTAAAATAGCTGAAATCTTCCCTCCTTTCTGCAGGAGCTTGTGGTTCAGAAATATTTTCCTTTGTCCTGATGCCTTGGCCCCTTCTCTTCTCCTGTAAGTAGAAATAACTTATCCAAATGCATTCCATTCTAGTCCTATCCTCACTTTATCATGTGGCAATTGGAAGCTAGTTTTTGTTTGGATGCAAACTCTTGAAAATGTCATTCTAGTGTCAAAGACATCCTAAGAATTGATTGTGGAACAATGAGAAGCTTGTAGTAGTACTGTTTAATCTGGCCGTGGGGCTATGCACCGATTTTATTATCTGAAAGTTGTCTAGGAGATGAGTATATTTACAGAGGCATACCTCATCACAAACTTCATGAGCTTGAGCAGCAACACTTAGGTCAATACATCAAGGACCCATGATTTTCTCTGTGTGGGAACTTTCTCCATCATGTAGATCTATCAGTTGCCTGTGATTGAGAGAGGTTAAGAGTTAAATAGTGCCGAGCATGGTGCACCATGGTGCCTGCTTAATAATTTTCAGGAGGAGCAGGGGCTGGGAGGAAAAACTGAATCCATGTCTTCTATAACATGTTTTCCGATACTGCCATACCACTTTTGTACTATACTTAATTCATTTAACTTAACTATACTCAAGAATCAGGGTTATTAGTTGAGGACATAAATTGAACTGTTACAGAGTTCTTCATACTTGATTTTTTTTTTCCTAAGAAGACAGTGTTAGTGAGTGACATTGGTTACCTTTGAGTTACATCTCCTACTATCCCTAATTGCATCACTCCAGTGTTATTGTACAGGATGTCATTAATCCTAAGCACTTCATTCCTCCAAAATCCTTCCCCTTGAATGCTGCCATTCATTGGCATTAGGAGAATTTAGACAATCTGTTGATGAAGACAGAATGACAAGATTTAGAGGTGAAAAGGACTCAGAGGCCAACCAAATCCAACCCCCTCAATTTACAGATGAGAAAACTGAGACCCAGGGATGGTAAGTGACACATTCCAGTGGGGAAGGGAACATGCAAATGACTATGTACATAACAAGATATATACAGGGTAAATTGGAAATAATCTCAGAGGGAAGGTAGAGTTGGGAGTTAGGACTTGGAAAGGCCTCTTTCAGAAAGTGAGATGAGTCTTGAAGGAGGCAGGGGAGAGTCACTGGATAGGTGGGTCAGAGATAAAAGTGCTGGGTCTGGAGTCAGGAAGACCTGAGTTCAAATGTAGCCTCAGATACTTAACAGCTGTGTGACCTTGGGCAAGACACTTAACTTCTGTTTGCCTTCATCCACTGGAGAAAGAAATGATAAACCACTCTAGTATCTTTGCCAAGAAAATCCCATGGATAAACGAAAGTCAAACATGACTGAATGAGTGATCCATGACAACAACAAATTAGAAGGAAACTGGAACAGCTAGAGATAGCAGGTAGAGATAAAGAGGGACAGAATTCCCAGCATGGAGAATATATTTGGTCTGAGTAGTCTGAGACTGTTCTATTGGACTTTGCATTTTCTTTTGGTTTATAGGTAACCATTATCATTGAGATAACTCAACTCACATAGAGTTAAGAAGAATCAAATCAAATGCATCGGAAGAGTGCCAGTTAAGATGCCACCATGTTTTAGCTGCACATGTTTTAGTGGCAGCCTTCCCAGCTTCTTACCTTTACATTTTTCCCCCTTGTGTATTGGGAATTGTACATTATTGCAGCACCAGGTACTGAGCACATTTTGCATTCTTCCATTTGATTCGTGATACTTGATTATAGCCATTTTATAATACTTTGGTTAGAGGGAATAGTTGAGATAGCAAGCTGAAAATGCAAGTCATTTATTTACTTAGTCAGAACTGGAGTAGAGGTAAGTTGACTCCTTAGCACAGGGATGGGTTTTGTTTTTCTCATAAGTAATCCAGGAGAAAGGGATAAGGCATGGGACCAACCTGTGATTTCATTGATGTAGTGAAAAAATTTTATCTACCAATGTAGCTCAGCACCTTCTCAGCAACTTTAAGTGTTGAGAGCTGTCTAGAGCATTGACAGATTAAGCGACTTGTCCAGAGGGTCACATCTCTTTGTGTAAAAGATGAAGTTTGAAACCACGTCCTCTTAGCCCCAAGGCCAGCCCTCTTGACACTATGCCAAATTCCCTTTAATACAGGAGGATAAAATTTGAAATGAAAAAATTCCCCTTGTAAACATAACTTCTAGGGTACAAATATTGCATTATATGTGTAGAAGTGAATAGATCATGTTGCCTCAATTGCTTTCTGGATAAATTTGTGGCATGAACATTGTGATTGTGACCTGGGGTTCCTGTCTTCCTTTTTATAAGTAAAGACAGGAGTAAAGGGAGTAAATTAGTAATCTTGTAATTATTTCCTGTTAGTGTCAAAAATGAGGTTCTCTGTATGGCTCTGTGTAGTTCATACTAGGAAGTATCTTTTGTTATTATATTGCAAAGAAAGTCATTACAGTCATGGGACTTCCTGTTACATGATGTTTATAACTGTTTACAAGAATTTCATTTTGAATCAGGTTTTGGTTGTATATCACTTGTCACCTTGAAGAAGTAAAAGTAACCTTTTTCTTTTAAAAAAAAACCATGTGAAGAGAGGTTGCTCTGGGCTTACTTAAGTTTGTTAATAACTTTGATACAATATTAATTCACATAATACCAGTCTGACATGCATATTTGCCTAAACTAGGATTTTCAAATACACATGTTTACTATTTATGTATGCATACATAAATTCATTTATTTTATTCATTTAGTAAATAATTATGAAGAATTTACAGTAATATGTTCAACATCATTGGGGATACAAAGAATAAAAACTCGACACTATCCTTGTTTTCAGTTTTCATTCAGTCATTTTCAGTTGTGTTTGTGTGCCCCCATTTGGGACTTTCTTAGCAAAGATAGTGCCATTTCCTTCATTATCATTTTACAGATGAAGAAACTGATGCAAACAGGGTTAAGTGACTTGCCCAGGGTCACACAGCTAGTATCTGAGGCCACATTTGAACTCAAATCTTCCTGACTCCACACCTTCTACTCTGGCCAATATGCTACCTAGCTGTCCTTATACTCTAGAAATTTATATTCCACCAGAATACAAATTTCTCACAGCATTTAGTGTTCTCACATTAACCGTGTGCAAAGATGATTATATTGATGCTATGATGACGAAACTAAGGCACAATGATGTGATGTAACTAAACCTGGGCCATACAGCCAAGTGGTAATGTTAAGATTTGGACTCAGGTCTACTGAATTGAAAACAATAATTTTTTTTTCCACTCATGGCACATGGGACCACAGATTTAGAGCTGAAAAGGGCTGTCCAGGCCTGTCTCTCAAATTACTCACTGCACAACTGAAGCTGCAGGAATTTAATTGACTTGTTCAATGTATACTGACTTGTTCAAGTTATAGAGCTAGAAAGTGTTTGAGGGCTAGATTAGAACTCATGTTGGTGGGCTTCTAAACTCTGTACTCTGTCAGCTGCACCTCTCCCCTCTCCCTAACCATTGAATGCAAGACAAATTATTCAGTTACCTAAGATTACCTGTTAAATTAGCCGATTGATTCTAGGGATTTTTATTTAAAAAATGTTGACATTTCAGTTTTATTTAGCTCTTTGCTTTATCTTTTAGATAAGAAATTACAATGTAAATGTATGGATTTTTTTAAAAAAGTTTTTTAGAATTGAGCTCTATTAATGCATTTGTATTATGTCTTGATAGTTTGTCTCAGTGCCCACACTACTCCAGAATTTGGGGGTAGATTAAAGGATGAGTTCTTTTCTCATCCAGTTTTGGAGCAAAGGTCACAAAACTGATGCTAGAGAGTTGGGTTCTAGTTTTGGCTCTCCTACTAATAAGTTCCTTGTGACCTTGTGCAAAGGACAGGATCTGTGTTTCTGCACCTGAAAATGAGGTTGGGCTGTCTATTAGTTGTTTCTTCCAGCTTTAACTTTGTACCCGTCCTCTCTCTGTTGTGATAGCACACCTCTCTCTCAGTCAAGTCTTCCTACTCATCCTTCTTCCGCCCCCATCTGCACCCATATAGAAACACTGTCTTTCCCTATTTGTCACCTGGAACTTTTCCTCCCGTCAGGCGCAGAGAGCAGTTTGCCTTGTGTCCCTTGGAGCAATGCCCACTGTTGCTATTTCACTGGCAAGAACAGATAGATCCCTTCCACAAAGGACCATATGAGTCTCTTCCCCTTAGCAAATATATTCATTGTTTCTGCTGCGTTTAACTGAACCGATCAGAGAGAACCTTGTGTTGGAGTTGGGACATTTCTGAGCTATCTCATACTGCAGGTATTAAACCTAACAGTTTCATTTTAGTAGTTAGTGTACCTAATAGGTCAGCTGTATGGCTATATCAACCCAGAAAGTATACAACAATTTAACCTCTTCAAGTTCTGGGGTGTATCAAAGTCACACTAAGGTAGATTGTTGCCCAGCCGTGAGCTCACCTAAGGGAGGTTAAATTATATTTTGGGTAGGGAATGGCTACATGAGGCTACTAGGTGGCACAGTGAATAGAGAGCAAGCTCTCTCATGTCCTGAAGACATGAAGACCTGAATTCAGATTCAGCCTCAGAGGTTTACTAGCTGTGACCTTGGGCAAATCATTTTAACCTCTCTGCCTCAGTTCCTTCCTCTGTCAAGTGAGGATAATGAAAGCACCAGCCTCCCAGGCTTGTTGTGAAGATCAAGTGGGATAATGTTTGTATAGCATGTTAGTGCTATATAAATGTTAGTTACTATTACTATACAGAAGTGTAGGTGTATCATGCACTTCAAATCAAATGGATTTAGTTGTTTGGTCAGTCATGTTTGGCACAGTTGACTTTTCCTGACCCCCTTTAGGGTTTTTCTTGGCAAAGAATACAGGAACCGTTTTTTTCCCATTTCCTTCACTTCATTTTACAGATGAGGAAACTGAGGCAAATAGTGCCTTGCCCAGGGTCATAGCTAGTAAGTATCTAAGGCTGGATTTGAACTCAGGTCTTCCTAGCTCCAGGTGCTCTAGCCACAGCTTGCCAAAAGCAAATGGATAGTTTCTTCATTTAGTAACACATGGCAATTTAAAAGAAGTCAAAATGAGATGAAGAAGGGTCATCTCTGTACATGTAGGCATCTTAATGAGACAGTTCTTAGAGAAGAAGCCTTTCTGATAAACGGCTTTCAGTTACAGCCGGAGGGCAGTTTTGGTTGGGGCTAGTGCCACCCCAGCACTATGATAATAACTCATATTTAAATAGCATTACTGGAATTGCAAGCACTTAGCCTGCATAAATACTAAACCGGACCTCGTCGCTCTGGTGAAATAAAGTGTTTAAGAGAAGGTAACAGCAGAGGCTTGAGCTAGAAGGGAAAAAGACAAAGCGGTTGGCGATCTCGGAGGAAAGGAAGGGGAGGAAGCTGCCAGGGGGATATGAGTTCTAGCTAGGTGTTGAAGAGAAAGCCAGGAGCCTTGGGAGTCAGAGGTTTCCCAGCCTGGGCGAGCCAAGGAGGCGCTGATGGCTTAACAGGTGCCCCTTGCAGTCTTTCTTGCAATTTCCACCCCAGGAGAACCTATTGAAAGCATGCTAAAAACCCTGCGAGAAGGAGCACCCGCGGGTGCAAGGTTCTGACAGGGTTAAAACAGTCACCTGCAGCCGAAGTGAGACTCCGCTGGGAAGTAGGAAGTGCTGCGCTGGAGCTTCCTGTATAAATAAATGCGCTCTTTCCCCCCACCCCCCAAAGTCTCTGCCTTCTAGCAGCTGCGCTACCCTGCTTCGCCTGTGGAAGCTGGGGTAGCACTATGCTCTTGAGAGCCGGGAGGAGATTGTCCTACACCGTCCCTCTATAAAGGTCTTTGAAAGACGAGTCCTGTTGCAATCCTGAAAAGTGTATAGCTGTCAGCAGCTGCACACAGGCAAAGCTCCTGATGAGAGCAACGAAACAGTTTCTCCTCCAGTCGATGAGCAGCCCAGAGTGCTTGGTGATATGAACCTCCTCGGCTGCCCTGAGGAGTGAGTGTGGGGCTGTCGGAAAGTCAGACAGCTGCTGTGGCCACCAACCTCTTGGTGCAAGGTACGTTTCTGAGAGCTTGCTTTGTGTTCTGCTTGCTTTTACTTAATGTGGGAGTGCCAGAAAGGGGAATATAATGTTTAGAATCAGAGCAGGGCACCTTGATCATAACTTGTATGATATTTCGCTCAGTTTTCTGCAGACAGCGCTTGCATGGATGGGTGCTTGGCTACTGTAAAGGTCTTGAAAACGTGTTATTGTGTTTGTATTTTGAAAAGATTTTCTTAAAGGCAGAAAAAAATAGTTGTTACACTAGGCAATCAGTATTTTTCAGAAGTGCATTTGAAAAAAATGCAAAAAACACTAGCCCAAACCTTGGCTTGTGATTTAAGTAGTCGCGTATTCTCAGATGTTTACCTGCTGTTGCTTGGTAATAACTGGCCTGGTTCCCCCAAACACTGACATCAATAAAATAAACTCCTGTGTCAACCACTGTGCCTTCCACATGATTATTGTTTGGTTGCTTGTATTTGGAAGGAAGTAGAACGTTGAAATTGTATATTCCCTGTACTACTTATTTCAGATCACCATATTTAAAGCACATAGTAGGGGATTAATAATTATTGATTAAAATTAAACTGATTCCTAATAGGAGTTTTTATGAGTTGAGGCTCATGCTTGCCCCTCTATAAGCTTTCTCCTCCAGTACAAACACTTTGTGTCTTTCACTTTCTCTATCTGTTTCAACTGCAATACTACCTCTGTAGGCTGAACTTCTTATGTTTTGGTTTCTCTGTTTGGAATTCACTATTGTGGAGAAAATGCACCGACTTCTTGCCTGGAGCCCAGTCTGGCTGTTCTCTTCTCTGCCCCACGCATTTTGCTAGAATGTTAGAAGTGGTTCCCAGCAGGAATATTCCTGGACTTCTAGTTGGGCATTTCTGGAAGAAACCAGTCCTGTAGCATCAAAAGTCAAGAATTAAAATATCCACCCTCAAACAACATCCCTTTAGCGAGTAACATGACCTAAAAATTCCTGAAAGAGCAGATTGGCCGTCTGTAGGTCTACCAGCAAAGTAAACTAACTTTAAAATGACTCAGTTTTTTAGGGTGTGGGTGAGAGAGGCTAAAGGAAACCGGCCAGTCTTCACACCGGAGCGGGCCAATCATAAGATCTAGTTTTCTTTGTGAGCAACATTCATTTACTAGGCTGTAGCTGCCCCACTTCTTTTCCCTTTGCTGACTTTATCCCTCTCCCATTTTTTTTCTTCTTTCCCACCTTTTAACTTTTGAGGGAGCGTATACCTCTGGAGTTTTTCTAAAGCCTCTCTTGCCTAGTGATCTGTAAACAAACACGCAATTACACCCACAAAGCCAATTAGACCGTAGCTTTATGAAACCAATCTGTGCTCCTTCCCCCATACCTTTGGCCCCCATTAGTATTTTATTCTTCGTGACAGATACCCCCTTGGGAACAAGATGGTGATAGAAAAAGACTCTCCTGCAAAAGGAGAGTCTGGTTAACCGAAACAGATTTAATCAGTGCAGAAACTCACTTAAGGTAAACATGCTTAGTCAACACAGGAGAAATTTTGAGCAGTCACTGAAGCAGGCAGAATCAGGTCACAGTTTTTTTATTGTAAAAAAATTGCAACCCAGCTATGCTCAAACCCTAGTCCAGCCTCTGCTACACTTGGAAGTATAGGTTTGAGGGCTGTCAAACACTGTCCATTTACCCAGTGCTTTCCAAATATTTACATTAATCTGTGCCAGATATCTTGGGGCTGATCCCCCAGGAACATTTCCTTGGAATTCAATAGCCCCATTCTCATGAATGGCTCCAGCTTATTGGCAATTAAGTTACTGGGAATTTAGGTTTCCAAAATAGGCCAGCGAAAGAAATGGATCTTTTTTTTTTTTTTTTTTAAAGCAACTTTCTGGTCACTAGCCATGAACCAAAGAAGGGGTTTATTCCTATAGTGAAGAAATATATATCATCTCTTGGAACAGAATAACTGCCGTCTCTACATATATGACCATTTAGCTTCTTGGGAAATTTAAGCATCAACCATAGAAGTCAGTTACTTGCATTAGACAGGCATTGTTCTGTGACTTTACTTCATCCCTCCAGAGACTTGATCCCAACGTTTTACATGTTAAAATACTTACGTTTACGTTCAAAATGATACTCCTCTAGTTACTCTGCAAACAGGTCCCATTTCTGTGTTTTCCTAAGCATGACTTGTGGCCTCACTTTTCTGTTCAGCTAGGTCATTAGGGTCTGAAGTAGACTAGGTCAGGAATCATGCTGAACCCAGATGCTGGTTTGTGGGTGAGCAAAGTCCAGGTAACTGGAGATTGCACCTATTTTGCATAACCAATTATTTTGGGCATTGGAGAGGGGCCAAGTGGCCACAGGAATCATGCTTCTAAAGGATCTGTCTCTGGACCCTGCCCTATGGGGCTATCCATGGAATGGAAGTTACAGCTATATGCAGGCACCATGATTGAAGTGTAGATTTCTCCTTAAGGCTGCCTCAGGTCATCAGATCTCTTTGGTTTGCCCTTGTCAATCAGTCAGCAAGTGTTTATCAAGTGCTTACTATATGCCAGGTATTGTGCCAAGCACTGGAGACACTCTTCTAAGTTTGCTGGTGTTAATTTATATCTACCTCCAGTGATTGAACAGGGATTGAGGGGAAAGGAGAGGATAAAGAGCAGCAGTTTTGGGGGGTCTCCTCCCATGATTATGCCCCATTTTCATTTTGGATAGTTAGTGTTCAGGTAATAGAGAGTATATTGCAACTTTTAAGTTCATTATTTAAAAAAATCCAGCACATTGAAATAGGTCTAAATTACTGTTTGCTGACTTCAATCTTAATATTTTCTATGCTTTCTATCCTAGTAAAGAAACTTTAGTAAAGAAAATAAGAGTAAGTTGCCAATTTGAGGCCAGTATACTTATTGGTGGGCAGGAGAGTTTGGTCATTTTTTCCCCCTGGATATGCTCCCGTTGTGTGGCCATTATATAATAAAATTCAGATTCTTTTGTTTAACAATTCAGGAAAGCTGTTGTGCTGGGAAAAAAGAAAGCTTTTGGCATTTATTAATTTTTTTTCTAAACAAGTAAGTAGTAGTTCCTATCTCTGCAATATGGACAGGGGAATGTTTCTGGTCATTTTCTTCATTTGAATACAAAATATACTTCCTTAATTAAGTATAGTGGGAGATGAATCTATTCATTTGGATTATGGTACCCATTGTAGCTTGTTTGTAGATCTGGATAGAATCTCTCAGGCTTGTATTAAAAAATGTTGGGGCTTTTAAGTGATACCTTGTCTTTCTGGCTTGCTTGTCTCCATCCAGTTTGGAAAAAAAAAGAAAAAAAAACAAACACCACAACAGTA
The DNA here is from genome assembly GCA_023548195.1 of Bettongia penicillata ogilbyi. Taxonomy (NCBI): domain Eukaryota; kingdom Metazoa; phylum Chordata; class Mammalia; order Diprotodontia; family Potoroidae; genus Bettongia; species Bettongia penicillata. The sequence goes on along the minus strand of JAJHZJ010000298.1, from coordinate 2,193,552 downwards.
ACAACTCAGAACATCAGAAGTTCTAGTGTGTTTAAGCGTAGTGCTGGGTACATCGTAGATGCTTAATAAATGTTTATTGAATTGAATCAAATCAAAGTTAACTCAGGTCTAGATGTGTGGTGGTTCATTGTACTCCCATATCTAGGGTAAGAATTGCACTGTAACATTAAAACATTTAATTGAGGAACTAGAGTAATAGTAAAATAAAAGAGGAAATAAAATTAATACATATTCCCAACTGAATACAATCTCTTCTGCTTTTCCTCCCAGAGTAGTTTAGAAAACAAAAGTCTTCTAAGACTCAAAGATCTACAAAGGAGGGAAAGAGAGAATAAGTATTTATATTGTGCCTAGGATGTGCCTGATGCTTTAGAAACATTATCTTATTTGATTCTTACTACAAGCCTGTAAGGGAGATGTTGATATTATTCCTATTTTGCAGACGGCAAAATTGATGCAAACAGGCTAAATTACTTGCCCAGGCTCCTACAACTAGTAAGCTGCCTGAAGTCAACAAATTTTAGCTCAGGTCTTCCTGACTTCAGACTCAGAGCTCTGTACACTACCTATGCTGCCCTACCTGGCTGAAAAAGGATGGGAGTATATTATACTTTGAAAGCTTAAGTACAACCCCCTTCCCATCCAACACACACACACACACACACACACACACACACACACACACACACACACACAGCTGGGTAGCAGACTAGTCACCTACATCTGTGTTACTTGTCCTCCTAGGATTGGTTAGATCAGGTCCTACTCATCACTAGCTTTTCTGCAGCCAGAGTATTTTCTGAGAAATGGATCATTTCTTTGATCCATGTCTAATCCAGCAACAATTTTTTAAAAGCCCTTATTATTTTCTCTTATTTTTAGAAGTTTCTCTTCTTTATGCTCATGAATCCTGCAACAACCTCTTCTTCCTTCATCTTGGCTTCTGTTCCCACAGTCCTCCTGATGACAATCAGTTTTTTACTGCAGGTGCACAGGAGTTGAGAGTTCTTATGTTCAGTGAGTATCACACTGAACCCAGGCATCCTGGGAAATGTAGTCTCTCCATCCCTCCCTCACTACTGTTATAATATTAAAGAACCTGTAATGAAAGTTATTTCTGGTTAATTGTTAGCAGGTTCTCAGGAACTGTAAGTTTGAATCCCAGCTCATGGTCAGCTAGCTCTTTGTCCTTCCTAGAGGAACAGTGGTTTCAAAGTTCATTATGTTTTTGCTTGAAAATCCTAGAAAACTTGCACCTAATTTAATCTTAGTCACATTGTATTTAGCTAGTAGACTGATGCTACAAAACCTGGCTGGCTCCCTTTAGCACAGTCATGAGGTGTGAAAAGCAGTTACCTTATCAGTTCAAATATTGTTGGTTCTTTCTGCAGCCACAAAACAACCTTCTTGCTTTCTTGTATTGTAGATTCCTTCTTACAGAAACATGTGGTTTAGCAAAGGGGCAATATTTTACTGTTGAGGTAGTGAAGACCCCTTTACCAGCTGAATGTTTAGGAAAGCACTAAATTTAAAAGCAAACATGAACTAAGGTTCCTGTGCACTTCTTTGACTTCCTCAGAAATCCACATGGTTATATGTGCTTTTATTCATTCTACAAGCTTAGCTGGCTTACAGGGACCAAATATGGTAAGAAAACTGGATTAGGAGTAAAAAGACTTAGGTTCTAGTTTTGACTCAGTCACTAGCTACACGATATGCCTATGTCTCGGTTTACTCACATGTGAAATGAGAGAATTTAATTTCTAGTTCTATGTTTAAATATACCTTTAAGCAATTTAGGGCTGGTTATTCATGCTTTGACAATTGCAATTTATGATTTGAAAATTTAACTCCGTAGATAGGATCAGGCACTGAACTGGAAGGGTGCTTAAGGATCAGCCCCTTTACTTTGATGAAGAATTGGGGGAAGGGGAGACTGAAGCAGTGAGTTTATTGCCCAGTGCTTTCTAAATATGTTTTCCTTGAACTTTGTTGTTGTTCATTAATTTCCATCATGTCCTACTCTGTGACCCTATTTGGGGCTTTCTTAGTAGAGATACTAGAGCGGTTTGCCATTTCTTTCTCCAGCTCATTTTACAGATGCAGAAACCAAGGCAAACAGGGTTAAGTGACTTGCCTAGGGTTTCACAGCTGGTAAATGTCTGAGGCAAGATTTGAACTCAGAAAGAAGAGTCTTCTTGACCCCAGACCGGGTACACTCTACCTACTGCATTGCCTCCTTGAACTTTGGAAATTTGTTAATGGCCTCATTCTTGCCTGACTTCCTTCAAGTCTCAACTGAAAGTCCATCTTCTAAAGGAAGCCTTTCCTTCTACCCCTTAATGCTAGAGCTTTCCTTCTATTGATTATTTCCAGTTTGTCATGTATGTATATGGATGTATGTGTGTGTGTATGTGTGTGTATCCTGTTTGTAAATAGTTGTTTCTACTTTTTCTCCCATTAGACAGTGTCCTCCTTGAGATTAGGGACCATCTTTTGCCTTTCTTTGTAGCCTTAGCACTTAGCATAGTGACTGACACATAGTTGGTGCTTAATAAAATGCCTTTTGATATACTGAATATCTAAGTGGCATTATTTCTTGCTTTGAAGGGAGTGTTGTGCCAGGAAAGAAAAGATAGTTTTTCTGTAGGGCTGCTCAGAGCTCTAGGAGAAAGGAATATTACTGATTAGAAAAGCAAGTATGTGTTGGTGGAGGTGGGGAAGGAGGAGGCCAGTGGAGAGGAGCAATAGTATAAATTGCCTTTATAAAGAAATCATTAAAATGCCAACCACATAGTCATTCCTACCCACTTTGATTACCTAATTCTGTTAGGAGAGCTGTGAATGGATTTATACTTGCCTGATCGGGATTTGGTTCTTGTGCGGTAATAATGAGACTATTCTGAAGACAGTCAAGCTGAGTCATTTGAAGAAAATAATGATTTCTGAGCAACTATTAAACTTTGAGATCCCAGAATATGATTTTTCTTATTTCATCTTAATAAAAAATGCATTTTATATAGTTCCCCGGTGAATGTATTATTTAGGGCTAATTATGAGGGATTTTGATATTAGTGTTGTCTAAAAAGCCTGCTTTATTCCAATAGCAGTGAGTCCTTTAGAAAACATTTTGGCCTAAAAGATAATGTTCAGTACTAAAATGCCTTTTCCCTATGGAGCAGAGTTTAGAAGAAGTAAAAATTACATTTAAATTATTAGTTCCATTTCAAGAAAAAAAGATGAACTTTATAATATAATTATCTATTACAATTTCATATACCTTTGCTGGTATCTTGAAAGTAGAGATAGAAAGTATTAAGATTAAAGGCATTAAAAACCACTGTCAGTATCCCCCCTCCTCTTATTCTCTAGGACTGTGAATTTCAAAAGTTTCTGATTTACAGTGGAAAAGGGGGAAGAGGAAGGATGAAGGAAACCACATTTATTAAATACTGACTATGTGCCTGACCTTGTGCTTAGTGCTTTACAAATATTATCTCTTTACATCCTCACAACAGTCTTATTGCTGTTATTACTTCCCTTTTACAGATGAGTAAACTGAGGCAAATAAAGGTTACATGACTTGCCTGGGAATCACACAACTACTTAGTGTCCAATACCTAATTTAAACTCAGGTCTTCCTGACTCAACCTCAACGATTTGTTGAGAAAGTATTTCTTATTTGTCATATTACTTATGAACCACAAATTCAAAGCAAAGTATGCATTTTCTATGCAAGCAGATGTTACTCTGGAATAACCTCTCAGATTAAAAAGTCTCTTCTTGAATTATTTTAAAATGTACCAACTCTTAGTTTTTGCAGATACAGAAATGGCAGCAATGGATATATAGGGCCTTAGCCACCCTTTCTGGCTTTGTCCCAGACTGTTGGTGTCAAGGTTTGAGATGGAGTCTGTGGTCATTGAAACAAACAAAATCAAATAGCCAGTATAAGCACATTAAATGTGGAATCTTGGCATCATTAGCCCCATGCTCTGAGCTAAGAAGTTTTTTTGAAATGGAGATGATAACAGCCTCCTTTAAAGGCTTTCTTATATCTATCTAATAGAGTCTTTTAACCTCCATGGTTGAGGCCATCAGTTCCAATTTTCTCTTTTTATAGATCAGGAAGCTGAGGCCTTGGAGGTTAAATGACTCGTCCAAAGTCACACAGTAAATAAATATTAGAGTTGGGATTCGAACCTAAGCGCTTTAATTTTAGAGCCACTGTTCCTTTCTGGGTGCCATACTTCCTTATTAAAATGGATTCATTCCCTGAATCATTAATTCTTATTTTTTTCTGGATCCCTTATGGTTTCTACATATCCTCTTCAAAACACAGAGGTGATAATGGTCTAAACAAGCCACAGTACTCTGGCAGAAGTAGAGTATTCCTGAAGGATTACTTGCTGGATCATGTATTAATAATTATTGTTAGTGTAACCTATTTCAAATGTTCTGTAACGTATTATTATCCTGTTTGATTTTTGAGTAGCATCTTGTTGCTGATTCATCCAGCTTTGGTCTGCTGAGACTTCCAAGTCTTTTCCTGCCCAGTCTGGGTCCTCAAAGTGATTCCTCAACTGTATAATAGATTTTTTTTGTACGTGTGTGGTTATTATGTGTTAATTTGAACTTGATTCTGTTGTGTTTTAATTTTGTTTTTGAGGGGACGTTACCCAGTTTCTTACAGTTATCTTTGAATATACATTCTATCCTGATTTCTATTCAATGTAGTGAGATCTGTGATCTATGAGAATTTACCTTCAGTTTTTCCATCTTATACAGTTTTGTAATACTTCTAACTGATAAATGGTTTAATTGAAGGTAACCTGCCTTAAAGTCTAATTTAAGGGATGTGTTCTTTTCCTTCGAAATGAAATTTGTGTTCATGTTGCCATCAGCTGACTTGTCCCTCAGCTTCCCTTATTATATGCTTTTACCTAGGTGCTGACACTTAGCCATAATGTCCAACAGTGATCTGTGCACTGCCAGATTCAACATATTTTGTTGACTAAAAGCTCACACTGAAGATACCAACCACCAGCTAAACAAATCATTAGGTTTGGAACATCAGCATTATCTGCACATTTTTAGGTTATTGGTAAATTTTAGCAGGGTATGTCAATATGTCCCAGGAGCCATGGAGAGAGTATTTATAACTAAGTAAGCATTAGACCCTCTCAGCTTTTTTTTGCTATAGGATGGGAGAAGATAACAATATGTGAAGACTATTATGGGAAGGTGCCAGTATTTATGTTATAGCTTGACTATACATGGTGGTACTCTCTCTTCTGTGGTTTATTCCTTTGTTTACCCCTTCCTTTCTTGGAAAACTTCTTCTGTGTTGCACTTTCCCAGTGATGTGTTATCTCATCAAGTCTGTGATTCCACTTACATCACAGTCCTGGCACTGAATGTTTTGTCTCATTAAAGACAAACAGTCATGGGTTTCCCTTTCTTTGTCCTTTATTCCTGAGTCGGCCTTCCCATAATTTCCCAGGTCTATCCAGAGATGAGACAGCTCCACAGATAATTCATATTACATTTGACTTCATAACCTATTTACAGTGAATTCCACAGAGGATACCCATTTGCTGCAATGTACTAGGGATTGGAAATTTGGGTAACTCTGGTTGTGAAAAGATAAATTATCCTATTATTCTGTCAAGTGCCCTATTGCTAAAGCACTACTTAAGGAAAAGTTTGTAAAATTTTCAGTATAATTATCCTGTTAGAGCATTATTCTTCCATTTCCCCCTCTTTATTATTATAGTTTTACAAAAAATTAGCTACCTCTGATTTTGGCTAGTCTAACAGGCTGCAGCTCCATCAGTTAAAAATACCTCCAATGTCAGAGCGCTCCCACCCACTGCATATTTTTGGGAGTATATTGCTTTTTTGGGTTGCCAGCAGAATATGAAAATTCCTTATACACCCTGTGCTTCCTGCCCAGCTTCTGAAGTGTTCCTTTCTTCAGCAGTCTTAATGCAAACACAGGAGAGAAAATGGTTTTCCTGTTCTCTCCTATCAGTGCTTGGCTCCTCTCATATAATGAGTACTTTATAGTACAGAAGACATTTATAGACATAGGTAGAACTGCTGGGTCTCCTTTTAAAAACATAGTATAAACTGGGAAAAGCTCCTTCCTCCTTCCCTTCTTGCCCTATTGCTCTTCATCCCCCCTAAAACCACTCCCCCAAACCTATCATACTAATTTCCTTTTTATTTAATGTTTTATTTTTCCCAAGTACATGTAAAGACAATTTTAAACATTATTTTAAAAAAAACTTTGAGTTCCAAATTTTCTTCCTCCATTCCCTCCTCCCTAAGATGGTAAGCAGTTTGATGTTATATATGTACAATCATGTAAAACATATTTCCACATTAGTCATGTTGTGAAAGAAGTGGATTAAAAAATCCATGAAAAAGTGGAAAATAGTATGCTTTGGTGTGCATTCAGATTCCATCAATTCTTTCTCTGGATGTGGGTAGGTGCTGACACTTAGCCATAATGTCCAACAGTGATCTGTGCACTGCCAGATTCAACATATTTTGTTGACTAAAAGCTCACACTGAAGATACCAACCACCAGCTAAACAAATCATTAGGTTTGGAACATCAGCATTATCTGCACATTTTTAGGTTATTGGTAAATTTTATTTTTCATCACGATGCCTTCACCATACTCAATTCTAGAATCAGAGGCATTTAAGCACATGGAATGTTTATAATTTGAGATAAAATTTTTTCTCTGGTTGTCCTTTTCAAAGTCAAGTTTACTGTGTTTCTTTTTTCTTTCAGATCGTATTCTTTGCTGCTCAAATCCTCTTTCTCATTAGCAATTGACATAGAAAAGAACTTAATAGGCATAATGTAGTCCAAGAATGGGGAACCTGCAGCCTTGAGGCCACATGTGGCCCTCTAGGTCCTCAAGTGCTGCCGTTTCACTGAATCCAACTGGATTCCAACTGTAGTCTATGAAACAGTATACTGTATGGGTTTCCATTTAGTGTCTTATGGGGATAGTTCAAGAGGTTCAATGCTGAACATTCTTTAATGGCACCTTAAGCAGTAAACAGTTGCCTATTTATGTTACAAATGTATTTTTCCTCTGTGGCAACATGTGCATGTTTAAAGCATTGTAAGTTTGTTTCTGCAATGATTCGAAGCTTGTATGATCATGTATGTTATTGTGTAAGCACCTTATGAGTAAATATAAAAGGATATTATGACTATTATATTACCCTGGGGGTTCACAATGCATCTTTTGCAAGTGAAAGAGGTTTGTGGAACAAAAACCATTGGGGCCTACTCATGTAATGGAAAGAATGTTGGATTTAGAGTCAAAGGACCTGAATTTGGCTCTTGGCCCTGATATTTACCTCACCGTGAACTTCACAAGTCGCATTTCTGAGACACAGTTTAAAGCAAGAAGGATTGGCCCCATGACCCTTGAGGTCTTTTCTAGAGCTGAATCTGTGATCCCATAATTGTAGTAACTTAATAAAATAAATTAAGTATATATGTACATATACACACACACATATATGTACACACACACACACATATATATATATATATAACTTTTGAGGTTGTAAAGCATTTTCTTTATAAATATCTTATGAAAGTAGGTAAAGAATTATCCTCATATAATGAGAAAAATAATGATTTTTATAAAGGGCTATTTTGCAAATATTATCTCCTGTTCTCCATAGCAACACTGTTTGGTAGATGTTCTTCTTATCCTTATTTTGTACATGAGGAAACTGAGGCTCTGAAAGGTTATATCTAATCTGGGATTTGAATCTTCATTCCAAGGGAGTAAGTACTCTTTAAACTATACCACTGTCTCTACTGGATTTGCACTTATCTATATTTAAGAGCTGGATAGTGGTCAACTTGTTTTGCTTTATATCCCCTACTATTAATACAGACCTTGTACTTGTGGATAAGATAACCAGCTTATAAATCTTGGGTAATCTCACCATGCCAGCCTGGAGGTACTTTTAACACTGAACTAACAAATTATTTTCCAAAGTATGGTTCTTTTATTGACAGAAAAATTAATGGAATAATGCTGTTTCTTCCTTCTGCTCACTGGGTCATTTCTGATCATGTGTGCCTCTAGAAGATTGAATATATAACTTTACTTTCCTTCTTTTCCATCTGCCTTAGAGATGAATGCTAAGAATAGCTTCATTTTCTAAAAATTCCAGATTTGCAAGGAATCTTAGAGGCCATCTAGCTCAACTATCACTTGTATAAGAATTCCCTTTATCACATCCCCTAAAATGGACATCTAGAGCATACTAGACCTCTAATGAAAGAGAACCCACTGTACCTTCAGGAAGCCCTGATTCCTCTTGTGGATGCTCTTGGTTCTCCAGATTTTTCCATGGTATATGAAACTCTTAAAAGCAAAGGGCAACATTTATTGTACTTTTCATCATGTACAAGGTCTATATTTAAACTAAAAGAAATATCTCCTATAATTTCCAGAAAGCTACAGGCTTAGGTGGCTAGATAGAGGATTTTCAAGTGTTAAAAATCTTTAAAAACTTCAGCTAGAAAACTCTTTATCCTTTTCCTTAATTTTCATCTTAGGGTATCAATCCATGTCTTTTTATACTGCACTTCAAAAAAAGTTTAGGTACATCTGGCATTTTTTGTTTCTTTCAGCCATGCCCTCCTTGTGATGGGTGGAACAGTGACTAATGTCTTGGTTTCTTTGAAAAATTCACAAGCATGTTGCCAGGTAGGAGTGTTAGGACTGTGCTTTTTAAACTGTGCTATCCTGATGACACTCTTAAATGTAGCAAACACTTTGGATATAGGAGAAGTTTCTGACAGTCTTTTCTCTTTAAAAAAATTATTGATGTGTAAATAAAACCTCATGTTCATTTCTGAATATTTTCTTCCCATTCCCGCTGTCTAGCAAGTAATCCCATCTAATAACAAACTTAAAAAGAGGGGAGAGAGCAGTTCATCAAAATTAACACACACACTGACCATGTCTGCAATGGTCCACACCCATAGTTCTCCACCTCTGAAAAAGAAGAGAGCAAGGTATATTTTTGTGTTAATTCTCAGAGGCCAAGCCTGGCTATTATAGCTAATGAGAGTTCAGGTTTGTATTTTTCCCACATGTACATGTAGGGGTTAGAGACATCATGATGTGGAAAACCCACCTAAAATTTTTTGGCACTCCCTCTATAGCAGAGAAGAAGTCTGAATTATGATGGTATTAAAAGATAAAATATGTTGATATTATACAGTACTATACATATATTTTATGAGTTTCTAAGCTTTTTCTGTGCTGTGGGTGTGTTGACTGTGGCTTCCTCAAAACCCCCAAAATTCCCTTTTAATTTCTCATGCTAACGTGTGATATAGCGAAACTGCAATGAGTAAAGTCGTGAACAGGAAGGGATAACTGTATATTATTGTAGATAAATGTATATTAGTATAATTATGGACATTGTTTTCATGGTTGTGCTTCCTTTACCCTACGTAAGTCACATAAATCTTCCCATGCTTCTGTGAATTCTAAATATGCATCATTTCCCATGAAGGAGTGATATTCTGTTACTTTCATGTATCACAGATTGTTGAACTATTCCCCAGTTGATGGGCACCTATTTTGTTTCCAAGTCTTTGCCACTTAAATAAGTCCAGCTACTTCCCCTTCCCCCCGCTTCCCTGTTCAAGAAACATTTAGTGAAGAAATCTTTTCCCATTATTATGTGTACATACCAGCATTGCTTATTTGGATGTGCTATGTAGTCTCCTTTTTTGAAAGTGGTGAAGAAGCAGCTAATGAATGAGACTAAAGATCAGTGCCATGTAGTGAAGATTACCTAGGAACTAGGGTGTCTTCCCTGAAATTGAGGCTTTCTGAAAATAAATAAAACAGGTGATAGTTTCCTGACTTGGTACAGTCAAGAATGAACATAATTATATGTATTCATTTTCCCCACACCCAATGACTCAAGAGAATCTAAAGAAAATTGCAAACCTCTAGGTGCTGGAGTAGATATAGAGATTGAATATTTAATTGAATAATTGGAATGGGAAGCAGGACCTTAGTTAAGTAAGATGTCGCTTCTTGTGACTATTACTATGAGAAATTTACTATAACAGAAATGATCAAAGTACCTTTTGACCCCCAGTGATTTAACTAACTTTACTATCTACATGGTAAGGTACCCTTCCCACATAAGACCAGGAAAACACTTGTGATTTTATACTTATAAAAAGAGTTGATGATCTGTCTGCATGCATGATAACCAGGGATCTGAGCTAAGCATTCTCTTGTGAACACCTTGTTTACGTTTTCTGTGGCTGTCGTATTTGGGGGTTATCCTTTGGCTTGGCTCAGGCCCCCTTGACGTTATCTGCATGTACATCTCAAGTTGCCCGACTTTGTTTCCCTGTCAGGAAGTGGAACCGAGTGGTTACTGTGAGATAGTTGAGGGCTGCATGCACATTGTGGTAATCACAGGTTTAGGAAATGAATAGGAGACATTTCCCCACTCCTTTACCACCTCCTCTCACTAGTCTACCCAAACTGAATTATAATAGTTTCTGAAAGTCCTTAATAAGTATTTGATATTGGGTGAAATCTGTAACTTTTTTGGACCTCAGATTTCCAGTCTTTCATTTGTAACATTTGATGATGCATTGGGAGTTAATGTGGTAGAGGGCAGTGGTATGAAATAGAAATAGGGACCATGAAACCATACCTAAGGATCCCTACACATTGACATAGAAAGCCACATGTTAACATGATCCATATTTATTGTATTTTTTATTTATTTTGTCAAATATTTCCAAATTATATTTTTATTAATTTTTAGTTTTCAACATCCACTTCCATAAGATTTTGAATTCTAAATTTTCTTCCCTTTCCTTTCTTCCTCCCTGCCTAAGATGGTGTGCAGTCTGATATGTGCTCTACATATGCATTCATATGAAATATATTTTCACATTAGTCATGTTATAAAGAAGAATTAGAAACAGTGGAACTAGGAAAAAGAAGAAACAAAACAAAAAAAGAGAGCAAATAGTACGCTTCGATCTGTGTTTAGACTCTGTAGTTCTTTTTCTGGATGTGGAGAGCATTTTCCATCATGAATTTTCTCAATTATATTTTAATCTGTTTCTGGTTGCACTCAGGAGTGTTGTGGATCTTCTCTTTGATGCCTCTGGAAGAGTAGATGGGATACTTGTCTTGAAGTCAAAAGATCTAGGTTCAAATCCTACCACAAATACTCACTATGTTATCCTGGGAAGTCACTTCATTGTACCCTAGTTTCTTCATCTGTAAAATGAGCGAATTGAACTTGGCAGTCTCCAAGGGCTCTTCAAGCTCAAGTTGGTTGCACTATTATGCATTATTCTATAACTTATTTCCATTAACAGATACTGGACATTTCTGACAGCTATCCTACTGGGACAGTGCATCAAATATTGTGCATTTCTGCCAAAAGTGGTTCTTAAAGTAGAATAAAAAAAAACAACCCTCAATTCTTAAGAAATGTGTGTAGTATCATAGTCATTCCAAAATGAAAGTTTTAGTTTTCTGAAAAAAGAAAAAAAAGATTTGGGGTTTAATTGGATGGCCATTTTTTTAAAACTATAAGAACTCTGGGGATTTTTTAATCTTTTAATGAAAGCCTTGTAAAACTTATAGTTATTACAAAATGTAAAGATTTTAGGTACATTATTAAAAGAGAATTATTTTCAGGATTTCTTGATATAATTTTCTTACATCTTCTTAAATATAATTCTTAAAAAAAAGAAAAAACCAGAGTTAAAACTAGAGGCTCTTAGATCTCCTGTTTGCCCATAGTTCCCCACCTCCCTCCTCTAGCTCAAGCATACTTTATTTCAGTTGGGAGCCGGATGTTCCCAAAGTAGAATTGGGCTATCAGACTCCTGTGACTTTAGTGAAAGCTGTGAGACTACAGAAGTTGTCCTTATCTTTCCTTGAAAGCAGTTAGTTGGAATGGAATAAGTAAAATGGGATTGTTCTTGTGTTCTTGCATGATCCTTGAATTCATAGGGTCATAGCTCTAGAACTAAAAGGGACCTCAGAGATCATGTACTCCAACCTCCTCATTTGACCAAGGAGGAACTTGAGGCCCATGGGAGTCAAATCATTCAATCAACCAAAAAACATTTAATTAGTGCCTACTATGTGCCAGGTACTGTGTTCAGTGCTGAGGATACAAACAGATAGAAATGACTTGCTTAAGTAACACGAGTTGAAAGTGACAGCTGAGAGTTCAGTACTCTTTGCACCGAACCGTATCACTTTGTTAATTGCTATGAATGTATAAACTTAATTTTTAGCCCCCTCCCCACCAAAACTTTGTCAGGTACATAATACTCCCAGTCATGCCCTAACTTGATGTAGTCCGTATTTGGGTTGGTGGTTCTTTATGTGAATGCTGTCGGGGTTGTTTTGAGTAATATGGATCAGAGTATTTAAGTTCTGAAATCTGATTGCAGGGATTAAGAAGATCCAAGAAGTGTCCAGACATACTGATGGGCTCTGTTGGTGAGCTCTGCTATCCGACCATGACAATGGAAAACCCATCAACTGGAGAACTCTCCTTGGATCCTTTGGTCACTTGCAAGCTCTGTCTTTGTGAATATTCTCTGGACAAGATGACCATTTTGCAGGAATGTCAGTGCATCTTTTGTACATCGGTAAGTTTCCTTGAACATTTGATCAAAGCAACTTTTAGTGCAGTTTTGAGCAGGAACTTTAGAGGTTGTCTTTTTGCTACCTGAGCTGAGATCTTCTGGGATCCAGTCTCCACCTGAAATCTTCCAGTGATGGGAAATTCCTCTCCTTACAAGCAGCCTATTCCAGCTTTGGACAGGTTTGACTGTTAGGAATAACAGATTTTTAGAAGGATGTATTCTTAGCAGTGAGATTACACTTACCATATTAATTTTGATTCTTCCAGGTTCATTTTTGTTAGAATGCTAAAAATTATTACTTACTTACTAAAACTACCCTATATAGAGAATTTTTTTCTTCTAAATAATATTTGAATGGCAGAAAATTTTTACATATATATGAGAAAAGTGTGACTTAGTGGATCACATGTTGACCTTGGAGCCAGGAAGACATCTGGCACATATTGGCTTTGTGACCCTGGGCAAGTCACAACCCCTCAGTCCCCTAAGCAGCTCTCTAAGACTGAATTGTAGAGAGTGCTGAATGACATTGGTAAAGCAAGTATCCTCATCCTAGAGTTTTCTACAATGAATTCAGACATCCAATCCCTGTCTTCTCTCTTTGTCTCTATTTTTCTCTTTCTCTGCCTCTTTGTATTGATATAAACATATACAAAAAAAACAAAACAAAACCCCTGCCTTTGGAAAAATTCACTTCAAGGTTGGATGAAAAAAGCAAAATATCTTAGTTCACAAGTCCTTAGCCTGTGGAGTAAGTATTCTACATAGGCACTGAGTTTTAAGATGAGAAAGGCATGGTTAGTAATCAGCTTGTCTGAAAAGTATATGAAAGTTTTAATGTTCTGTATCCTCAGTATGAGGGAACTGTACCACTTGTGAAGGAAGCAGTTTCTTTTTCCTCCAAGGAATGACGTTATGTTAGGTGTTGTCAGGTGAGAGATATGAGGGTAAGATGTAGAAGAAGCAAATAGTGAAGGGTTGAAGATTCCCATATTTATTTACCTGATAATAATAGAGAGGTCTGATGTCTTACTGGAACGTGTTTCAAGGACATACAGGAGAATCTCTCAAGACTTGTCATCAGGATGACTACTTCTGATGATTTCTATGAGCAAAATCAGTATTAATAGAAGGAATTTAGCAATCAGTGTTGAATATTATGACTTTGTAGGTAAGAAATTAAAGATCATAAAGGCACATGTAATAATCTTCATTACAGCAATGAGTAGAATTAAAGTCAAGGCCTTAGAAAAGGAGGGATTGGAATTGAGAAGTGAACAGCTATTTAAGAAGATGGGGCATTAAAATAAGATTTGGATTTCTGGACCATGGCTTGAAATATATTGATGATAGATCCCTGGTCAGGGGATCTATCCTAAATAGGAATGGTAAGAAGTATTGTTTGGAAATCTTAGAAATCTCATCTAGAAGACTTCAAAGTAAAAATAATTAGGAAAGCTGTCTATAGAGATTTGCTAAGCTATTTACCAGAGAGCAGTTTCATTGTAGGAAGAACAGCACTGCTGTTTTGGGACACAAAATTTTACAAGAGATAAAGGTCCAAGAAAGGAACCAGCAATTAAACCTGTTGTCTCAGATGTCTGCATAGAAAGTGAGTAACAAGTAAGGTGACATAGAGATTTTAACCCATAGGGATTTCTGAGACTTTAGGGATGATACTTTTAAGTAGAAAATGGCTTTTAAAGGATATGTATTTATCTAAAGGAACAAAAAAGGCAAAATGTGTGAGTAAAGCAGGGGAACTCTACATTTCACAAAGATCCATGTCAGGAAACCTAAACACTAAAGTTGGGAGAGCATTTGATTTATTATCAGCAGAGGCGGAAATGAAGGGATATTGTCATTGGAATATCCTTTGGACCAGTGGTCTCCAAAAGGGGGGTAGGAAGGGGTGGAGAGAAGGCGTAGCCCCTAGAGGGTCCATGGCTTAACTCCAATGGTTGATCCACCAATTGATCTTCTAGTCAGAGGTTGGGAATAAAAGTGGCAATGGTGGGACCTGCCATTAGTACCAATGGTAACAATTATTATCTACCCTTATTGTCTAACACTCCCCCACTCTGCCTTCTCCTTTCTGTGCAAATTTTCATCTTCCTTCCTTCTAAGCTGGACATCAGCTCAGATGATGTTCTCCTGATAGTCGTGGCAGGTGTGCCTCAGAGGGCAGGTTTTACTGTTAGTAGAAATAACCATTGAGGAAGATTCTGGCTGCCCCTCCCCACCTTTTCATGTTTGATGGGATAGAAGGCATCCATAGGATGATCGGGTTGGATGAGTTGGATGGTTTCTGATATAGATCACTCACAAATATCATTACATTATCTTCCCATCCTATCCCTACCTCCAACTCATCCCTCATTCAAACTTCCTTATTACTGTTAAGCCACCACCGTTCTTCCTTCTAATCACCTTGGGTTTAGCAACCTCTCAGTCATCTTTTCCTCCTCTTCCTCATTCCACATGTCCAAGTAGTTGGCAGATCTTGCTGTTTCTATCTTCATCTCTCCTATGTATCCGCTTCTATCTAGTTAGACAGTCACCATCCTATCCTAGGCCCTCATTACCTCTCACTTGTACTATTGCAATAATCTCCTAACTGATCTCTTTTCCTACAGCTTTTCCCTACTCTAATCCATCCTCCTGCACCTTTCCTAAAGCACAGGTCTGACCAAGTCACTCACCCCACTCAGTGAATTTCAGTGGCCCCTTATTGACTTAGGGAACAAATATTATTTATTTTTATCTCATCCTTCTAACATTTCTATTTTAATCTGAATTTTATAATGTGCATAGATATAATTTATGAATAAGTAAATCTACACATGGGACTATATGCTCATTTTTTTTTTTTTACTGATAGGGCTATGTGATCAAATGCATTTAGAGATAATTTCTGTAGACAATCTGTTTGAACAATTAAGTGAAAGAGGAATTTGGGAAGCAGAAAATAGATCACAAGTCTCCTGTGGAGGTATATGGCACAGTAGTGATAAGGGACTTCAATTATCTTGAAATTTGTTTAAACTTTCTTTGCCCAAAACCAAACAACTAATCATTTATTGGCTTGCTTTGATTATTGTTTCTTCCTTCAACAGGCAAAGAAACAAAAAAGTAGAGCTATTTATTTTGGATCTGATTCTCCGCAATAAGGAGGAACTGTTTACTGTTGTGCAGTGGAGCAGAGAAGTGACCACTTCCTCATTGGAAAAGGAGAAGAAAACCAGACATAGCTATGTTTTTGGAGAGAAAATTTAAAAGAGGTCATAGGAAGGATAGGTAGGGTCCCCATGACTTCAACTTTTACAAGGGAAGTCAATTCAGGAGAGATGGAAAGTTCTCCAGATTGAGATTTTGAAGGTATCAAGAGAGGTATACTGTTTAACCAGAGAGATGATATTGGAAATGTTTATTAGCCTGGAGCAGTACTGTTTGAATTTTACTTGGAAGAAAATTATACTCAATTATCCAACAAGCCTTAAGAACTTACGATGCGTCAGGCACTGTGTTAAGTGCTGAGGATACAAAGAAAGGCAAAGGCTCCCTCAAGGAACCCACATTCTAATAGAGAATACAGTATACAAAAATTAGTATCTAAATGATATACAGTTTAAGTGTATGTATCCTTTCCCTCGGAGGAAAGGCATTAGCAGGGGAAAGTGGGTTGAGTGGGACATGGGGACCAGAGAAAGCCTCCTGAAGAAGAAGAGATCTGAACCGAAGCCTCTTAGGAATTCAAAAGGTGGAAGTAAGGAGGGAGAACTAGGCATGGGGGACATCCAGTGAAAAGGGACAGTTAGGAGATGGAGGTGTTGAGTGCAGTGAACAGCAAGCCTGGATTGTAGATAACGGAGGGGAGTAAAGAGGCCAGATCGTGAAGGGCTTTAAAAAGCAGACAAGGGCTTGAGTTGGGGGTGTAACATGGTCAGATCTGCACTTTAGGAAAATCACTTTGGCGGTTGTATGGAGGATGGTTTGGGGTGGGGAGAGACTTGAGGCAGGGAAACCAACTGGGTTACTTGATAATCTAGTATCAGTGTGTGATAGATGTGAGGGGAAAGAAGACCTCTGGGAGAGATGCTATGAAAGTAGAAACAACAAGGCTTGACCAAAACAGATGACAGTCAAGGATGACATTGAGGTTGCCAGCCTAGATGATTGGATGACATCAGTGCCTTGGCAACAATTGAGGAGTTTGGACATGGGGGGAGGGTTGGGGGAAATAATGAGTTCTATTTTGAACAAACTGAGTTTGAGATGTCCAAGAGGTAGTTGATGATGTGAGACGATCTCAGAAGAGAAATGAGAACTGGATGTATAGTTCTAGGAGTCATCTGCAAGAGGTTGAATGACTTGGATGTCTTAGGCTTGGGACAAAATCTCAGATTTTTTGCTTTCTTGGATCCAGTGTTTGCATATCAGAAAGATTTTCTATTCCTTGAAACAAAAGAATCTTTTTGACTTACTAAAATCAGAATGG
This sequence comes from Bettongia penicillata ogilbyi, assembly GCA_023548195.1. Classification (NCBI taxonomy): domain Eukaryota; kingdom Metazoa; phylum Chordata; class Mammalia; order Diprotodontia; family Potoroidae; genus Bettongia; species Bettongia penicillata. The sequence continues at coordinate 2,176,340 of JAJHZJ010000298.1, read as the reverse complement.
AAACTTTTTCCAGAGGTCTTACAGGTACCTAAAATAGGAAATAAAATTCATATTTTGTGATGAAATCTAACCATGTAGAGTTGAAGGCAATGTTAAATATGATTAAGTTGGTTCTGCTTATATGAAGTAGAAACTATGCTGTATTATAACTTAGATTCACCAGAAGGTAACAATGATATTTACGTTGTTTTCATAGCCACCTAGTTCCTCCTTTTTTTTTTTAAAGCAACAGAATTGCTTCCTATTTTTGCTTCAGCAGCTTGAGACTGGGAGCTTGTGAAATTAGAATATTGGACGGCCCAGTTTCAGGCATCAGAGTACTTCCTTCTCTTTGTTGAAAGCTCAAAATTGATTTATCCTCTTTTGCTTTTTTTGGTGTTCTTCTGGCTGAGAAGTTGCTGTACCCATAAACAATTAACTTTTCCTTATTCCTCCTGTAACCTGTGTTACTGCCAAAGTAAGTGCCCATCAATCCGAGTGGGGCGGCTGTGTTTGTGTTTAGACTAGGGTGCAGAAAGGTGTTATCAGTGAGGCTCATGAAGAACATTCCTCTTCTATTCTTTTTTCCCTTCCTTTGGCAGCTCAAAGAAAGAAGCTCCATGATCATCACATAAAATTTTTCACTTCAGAATTACACATGCAGACAGTATAAAGACCTCAGATATTCCTTTGGCTTTTGTGACGCATAAATAAATTAATGTGACTGTGCTCACATAGAAACCTGGTAGGCTTATGGGAGTTGAAAGGAGGAAGTAGTGACAGATTTTACTGAAGTCATGTGTGTTTATTGACACTTACATGGTGTAGTGGATAGTCAGAATCATCAGCTGTGTATCCTTGAGAAAATTGCTTAAATTTTCTCATCTTCAGTTTCCTTGTTATGCATAATGGTGATAAAAATAGCATCTACTTCATAGGTGTGTTGTCAGGATTAAATGAGATATTATATAGAAAGTTCATTGCAAAACTTAAAAATTCCATACTGATGTTAGCTATTTATAAAATAACACTTAAATAGATGGAACTTTGTCCTACTGTCTGTTACACTTATCTGTTACACTATCTATTGCTACCTATAGTCTTAGTATACAGTATAGTATATAGTAATCCTGAAGTACAGTGTACTCCTATGCGTTATACTACTAGACCTATACTACTATCTGCATACTTTTTCATGGTGCTTTAAAGATATTCTAGCCTGACCACCGTGCCGTGACGGTGGCTGTTCAGTCATTTCAGTCATGTCTGACTCTGCGTGACACATTTGGGGTTTTCTTGGCAAAGATAATGGAGTGGTATGCCATTTCCTTTTTCCTTCTCTGGCTCATTTTCTAGATGAGGAAACTGAGACAAGCAGGATTATATGACTTGCCCAGGGTCACACAGCTAGTAAGTGTTGAGGCCAGATTTGAACTCAGGAAGATGAGTCTTCCTGATTCCACGTCTAGCATTTTATCCACTGTGCCACCCAACTGCCTCGTACCATCATTAGGTATGCCCAAACATTTCTTCAGGGAGCTTCAATGTAGCAGAGACCATGTTTGGGACCGGAAAGATTACACTGCCTCATCTTCAGGTCATAGTGGTCCTGTGCGAATGAAAAGATTAAATCTGGTGGTGGCTAGTATAATTTCCCTGACATATCAGTCTCTTTCCTGCTCAGAGCTCTCAGATAAAAAATATGAAGTGATTGGTTTATCACATCAATTGTGGTGACGAATTTAATTCCAAGCAATTGAAACTAGTTAAATGTGGCCTTATTAGCATAAACTTACAGGCTTGGTGGTAGTGGCATGGTGATCAGGAGAACAGAACAATGAAGTGGGGAACTTGGCTTCTTCCCAAATTGCCTTCTTTTTTGACCTTAGTCAATTAATTTTTTTGTAAAATGAATGAACTGAACCTTTTAGAAACTATCTAGTTCCTCCTAACACAACAGTTCTATAAATTCTACTCTGATATTTTATGGGGGAGTAAAGTAAATGTATGCCACCCCTTTCATCTCATCCTTTAAGACCCTTGATCAAGTGCTGTCTTTCATGAAGCCTTCTCTGATTTATCCATATCCTTCCCTTCCTCCAATCTTTATAACTAGAAGTATCTTTTCATATTTGATTATCTCAGGATCATGATCATAGAACTAGGGCTTCTAACCTGTTTTGTGCCAGGGACTCCTTGACATGGCAGTCTGGTAAAGTCTTTCTTGAATAATATCTTTAAATATATATAATTATAAAAGAAAGCAACTAATACAGTTACCAAAATATTTGTTAAAATGAAAAAAAAATACATCATGGACTCCAGCTAAAGAATTCCTGATCTACAGCTAAAAACGACTTTGTTGTTTAGTTATGCCCTCGCTCTTGGCTCTTTATGACCTCTGGGATTTTTGTGGTAAAGATACTGTAGTAGTTTCTTTTTTGAGCTTATTTTGTAGATGAAGAACTAAGGTAAATAGGTTTTAGTGTGCCATGCCCAGGGTCGTACAGCTAGTAAGTATCTGAGGCCAGATTTGAACTTAAGAAGAGTCTTCACTTAGTACCTTAGAGATTTTTTAAATTTAATTCCTGTCTATTTATAATATAGATGAGGGAACTGATGTTGGACAAAGTTAATGGATTGTACTAAGGATCAAAGATATAGTGCTGAAAAGACCTCATGACCCTATCTAATAGAGTTTTTCAGGAACCCAAGTCCTGTTTCTTGATGCATTTCCCTTTCCATCACACACACACACACACACACACACACACACACTTGGGTTTCTCATCTAAGCATATAATAATTTTCTCCCTTGTATACCTGTTTGGATTTTAATGATAGCAATTTCTCTGTATTTCACACATTTGTAAGACTAACTCATAATGATGTGGTGGCAGCTTTTTTCCTTATTCTTATAGGTAACTAGGTGGGACAGTAGATAAAAGCATTGGGCTCAGAGTAAGGAAGCCCTGTGATAAAATCTGGCCTCCAACGCTTGTGGCTCTGTGACCCTGGGCAAGTCATTTAATTTCTGTTTGCCTCAGTTTCCTGAGCTGTAAAATGGGGATAACAATAGCACCTACCTCCCAGGGTTGTTGTGAGGATGAAGTAAGATAATAGTTATAAATCACTTAGCTCAGTCCATGGAATATAGTAGTTGCTTAGTAAATTCTTCCTTTCCTCCCTCTTTCCTCACCTCTCTTCATGTTTTCCTTCCACGCTTTCTGCCTCTCTTCCTTCCCTTCTTTTCATCCTTCATCTTTCATCCTTTTCATCTCTTCAGCTTCTAGCACACTGCTCTCCACATAGTGGGTGCTTCATATTTCTCAAAATTAATGTTACAGGCTAATAATGTTTGTTTATAAGTTTACAAAGTAGGACTATTTTCAAAATCATAAAGTAGGACTATAGTAAATCATTTCCTACAGATGAGATTCTATGCTAATTTTTAAAAACCCCTTAGAGAATGTCTAAAAGGAAAATATTTTGTTAATTGTGTAAGGATCTAGTTTCTCATTAAAAGAATTGGGAAATTGTACAATTCACAAATATATTTAGTAGTGAAATTTGTTACTGTTATTGCCGTGACAGCTCACCACCAACATATACTCAATACTGGGAAAAGGTGGAGTATTAGTCATGTCAAAAACATGTGGATTTGCCTGTTCAATTGAAATCTTGGATATTTTTATATTAAAGGGTAACTTTTTAGACTTGCTTGGGGGCTTGTGAAGTATTTATCTTTTGATCACTAAGGAAAGTGTCTTAGCATCATTTAGTTTTCATCAAAGATGTCCATATCCTGAAATGACACAATCCATATAAAAAACCTTGCCCACTCAAGATTAATCTGGAGACAAGTTTCAAAAGATTAGTTTCCATGAAGCAGCAGAGGTGATGGGCAGAGTCCAGCTTTTTCTTTGCCATGTGTGGCAAAGTCTGTCTGAAAGTCAGAATTGAAAATTGGAGCACAAGTGAAAGAAGAGACTCAAAACTTCCTCCTGGGAGTTAGGTATCAAAGCAGGGAGAACTTGTTAGGCTGCTCTCTTGTAAGCAATGATTTGCCTTGGTTTGTTTTGGAAGTGGTTTCTATTACCTGCGAGTTAAGGGGAAAATGAAAACTGTATTACTTGTTTTCATAACCTAGATAATTTCACCTGAAAAGAGTTGGTATGTTTGGGTTTGGCCTATTTACACTTCAGATTAAAGACAGGATGTGCTGAGCAAAAAGAAAATAGGGTCCAGCCATCTCCTTGGCTTTTTTTCCATTACATCTTCTTGGCACTAAGTAGTTAAACTCCCTTTCTATTCAGGCCATCAAGCCAAATGGGTTTTCCAATGTTTTAAGAGTGAGAGGAAATATAAAACATTTCAGACTGAACCTTCTTCCCCTTGAAACCTGTGGGGAAACTTTTAAGGAAAGTCCACATTCTGCCTTTAAGAGGCTGTCAGATTTGAATCTTGCCCTGTTTTTTTTTTGTTTATTTGGTTTTTTTTTTTTTTTAGTTTTATTATCATTGTTATTTTGTAACTGTCAGGTGAAGTAAAAGTATGGTCTTAGGAATTTGTAACTGTTCTTTCCAGGCTTCTAAATTACTTATGTGTCAGGAAAATAATACTAATAATTGGGTAAAGCATTTTAGTATTTGCACCAAGCTTTTCTGTCTTAAGTATACCAGGGTTGCATATTCATATGCAACTCTTCTACATTCTAAGAATACATTTAGGAAAAAAAGTAATTATTTAAAAGATTTCTAACTACTTCATGATAACTGTGTTCTAACACTATACACTCAAGCTCTCTTATTCAGCCTAGCCAGTGTTCTGGGAATTTCTAAGTCTAGCAATTAAGAAGAGATAGGAATTTCTTTGTTGATGTTTTCATGCTGGTAAACTAAATAGAGATTGTCCCTTTCAGTGAATGAGACTATTCAGTCCAAAGTATGGGTACAGGCATCATGCCAACTGAACTACAAAATCTGGAGTCTACTAGAAAGTGTGACGCTGAAAACACAAAACCCATAATACTTTGAAGGTAAATGGTATGTCAGGTGTTTCTAATTAGGACATAAAGCACAGATGGATAAGTATAATAAACTACCATTTTTTTGTAATAAACATATACATATGCATATATAATATAATCTGCTACTTAGAGATAAGAAAGGATTATAATGATCTTCATGCCTCCTGTTGGGATTTAGTGGTAGTTGCAACATTTTATACTTCCAGAAATGGTTTTTGAGCGACTTTCTTCTCCCCATAGACAAATGTCTTTAAATACTTGTCAATATAATTTCCCAACTAACAAATTCCTCTTCCCTATACTCCTGCCCTCTCCCACCACCCATTCATTCCTCAGATTCAATTCCATGCTGTCCCAAGCACTGAATGATAAAATAGATTTGGATCAGACCCTATCCGAAGATAGTTTTAGAGGATACTGTAAATTCATGCCGTTTTTGGACAATCATAATTGTTGGAATCTTCTTTCATATTAAGTAGAAATTTACCTTCCTGTAATTTCTGCCCATTACTTCTGTTTGTGTCCTCAAGGGCCAGAAAGGCTGGAATGCCTTTTCCGTATGATAACCCCTCAAATATCTTAAGATATCCCCACAATCACATATTTTCTTCTCTGGATTTAATGTTCTTCAGTTCCTTGATGGACTTTTAGAACTTCTAGCTCCCCTCACTGTCTTCCTGCATTACATTGTGAGCTCTTTGAGGGCAGGGACTATCTTTTGCTTGTCTCTGTATCCCCAATGCCTGGCATATTGTAGGCACTTAGTAAATGCTTATTTGCCATCTTGTAGGGATATAAAGAGTTTAACCAGGGCTGGAGAACCAGTCTTTGGATTCAGTCAAAGTGCTGCACTTGAGGACCTAGAGGGCCACATTGAGCCTTGAGGCCACAGGTTCCTCAGCCCTGGTTTAACTTTATTGACTACCATGTTGTTGTCTTTTTGTTTATTTGGTTTTCTTTCCTGTTTACCTTTTAATGTTTCTCTCGAGTCTTGTATTTGAAGGTCAAATTTTCTGTTTAGTTCTCTTTTCTTGAGGAAATTTTTCAAGTCCCTTATTTCATTAAATGTCCATCTTTTCCTCTTAAAGATTATGCTCAGTTTTGCTGGGTAGTTGTTTCTTGGTTGTAATTCAAGCTCCTTTGTCTTAAGGAATATCATATTTCAAGCCCTTTGATCCTTTAATGTAGAAGTTGCTAAGTCCCATGTAATCCTGACTGTGGCTCCTTGACATTTGAAGTGTTTCTTTTTTGACTACTTGCAGTATTTTCAACTTGATGCTGATAGTTCTGGAATTTAGCTACAATATTCTTTGGAGATTTCATTTTGGGATTTTTCAGGAGGTGATTGATAAATTCTGTCAATGACTATTTTACCCTCCGGTTCAGGGCAGTTTTCCTTAAAGATGCTGTCCAGGTTCTCTCTCTCTCTCTCTCTCTCTCTCTCTCTTTCTGATCATACCATTCAGGTATTCTAATAATTCTTAAATTATCTCTCCTGAATCTGTTTTTCAAGTTAGTTGTTCTTCCAATGAGGTATTTTACATTTCTTCTATCTTTCATTCTTTGGATTTTGTTTGACTGATTATCTCTCATAGTGTCATTAGCTTTCACTTGCCTAATCCTAATTTTTAAGGAATTATTTTCTTCAGTTGACTTTTATACCTCCTTTTCCATTTAATCAGTTTTACTTTTAAAACAGTTTTCTTCAGTGGATTTTTTTCCTTCCATTTGACCAATTCTATTTTTAAGGAGTTGTGTTCTTCAGTCAATTTTTGTGCTTCCTTTTCCAAGCTATTTACTTTTTTTTGTAATTGTCTTATATAACTCATTTCTTTTCCCAATTTTTCTTCTACCTCTGTAAATTGATTTTTAAAATCCTTTGGGCTTGAGACCAATCCATACTCCCCTTTGAAGCTTCGCATATAGGCATTTTGACATTTTTGTCCTCTTCTCAGTTTGTGTTTTGATCTTCCTTGTGTCCATAGTAACTTTCTATGGTCAGGGCTCTTTTTTGCTTTTTGCTCATTTTTAAAAGTTAAGTTATAGGTTACAGGGGACATCATCCTAAGCTTTTTATATTGAGGACCAGGGGCTTGACCACTGACTTTCTGCACTGGGGCTTCTGAGACTGACAGCTTGCCCACCATGCTAGGTTGGCCCAGCCTGGTTGTTCCTGTTGTGCCCTGGGATCTGGGACTGGCAGTTTGCCCGTTGCTGTGGGGCTGGAGGCCTCACAGCTGGCCTGCTGAGCCAGGATTATGGGGACTCAGTTGCTGATCTTTTCTGGGGCTAAGAGCGTTCAACTGACTTGCCCAGATACCACCTATGCTGGGCTCTGCTCTCCTTTTATCCAAGTGACACAGGCCTTTCCCGAAGTTCTTCTAAGTTATTTTGGCCTGGAAAATTGTTTCACTTCATCTTTTTGTGGATTCTGTCACTCACTGGGGAGAACTCAGGCAACTTCATGGCTTCTCTCAACCATCTTGGCTCCATCCTCCCTGTTACATTTCTTTTGAGAGTAGTTTGTTCATATAAATGGTCTTTGATCACTTATCTTATGGGTAATGGCTCTTGGTTCTCTATATATCTTGGATATTGGGCCTTTAGAAATATTTAATGTAGAGGTTTTGTTATTGCCCTCAATGACTGCTTCCATTCTTATCCTAGTTAATGTTGATTTTGTTAGTGTAAAAACCTTTTAAGGTAATATAATCATTTTGTACATGTAATCTACATGATGAATAACAATCTTTTGTGATTGTCACTTGCTTAACAATTCTGTCCTTAGTTATAACTGGGAAAGTTTGTTCTCCCTTTATTCTTTTTGTTTTCTTATGTGACCTTTAATATTCACTCCATTAAGTGAATTCCATTTTGACATCATTATGGTATATGATCTAAGACATTGACCTATACCTAATTCTGACTCAACTTCTTCTTTATTTTCCCAGCAGCTCTTTTTAAGTAGGAAATTCTTCCCAAATTGCTTTCTATTCTAGATTTATCAGACATCCCAGACTGAATTTTGTTGTTTTGTTCCAACTTTGTATTGAATAACCTCAGGTAATTACCTAGCCTTATTTAGAACAAGGGTCCTGAACTTTTTTTGTGTCATGGACCCCTATGGTCCATGTCAGAACAGTTATGTGTTTAAATTCATAATTTTAAAAATTCACAATTAAGTTCATAATTATATTAATAATTAAAGGAAATGTTCAATTTAATTTAAAGGTTAGTGAAAATAGAGATGTGATTGTTTTTCCCTCATCTAGGTTCATGGATCTCATGAAATCTGTCCACAGACCCTATTTGAAGTCTTTGGGTCCCAGGTTAAGAATGCCTTTGACACAGCTTTGAAAGTTACATGTTGAATTTATTGTACACCTAAGAAAAGCAAGTTTTACATAAGCAAGATTAGCAGTTTTATGCCTCTCCTGGCCTGTGCTGTATATAGGAATGCTTATTTTATTTGGTGTTTTTGAAGTCCAGAATAAAAAGAAAAGAAGATAGAAAAAAGTTTATTGTGATCTATAACTGCTTTGAATCATTTTATATATATTATTTTAAAATGTACTAGCAACAGAGAAATTAGTGGAAGGGTCAGGGAGCACCTGAAGAGTGTGGGAAAATGGTAGGGGTGGTGATTAGAGATGACTCAGGTATCTTCCTGGACTTGCACATCTTATTAATGTCCAGTGTTCCTTACTTCCCTGTTTACTTCATTATTTGTCTAGGGCAAGGAAAAAGCCCCATGCTAAGCCATGATGATTTGGTATTAGCCTTAAATATAGCCTAGAATGAGATAGATCCTTAGGATTCACCTACCTATTTTAACCTGCTACCCAGTACAGGAATTCTTTCTCCTGTTACAGAAAATTATCTTACCTCTGCTTGAATATTAATTTTGGAAAGTGACTTACTTCATCAATGAATCAGTCACCATTATTGGATAGCTTTAATTTTTAGGAAGTTTTTTCTTTATATTGAGTTGATGCTTTACATTCTCTGACTTTTACCCAGAGCCCCTAGGTCCATTCTCAGGAACCATTTAAAATAAATCTTTTCCTTCTTCTGCCTAATAACATTTAAACTATTTTAATTTAGCAACATATATTCCTTTGATTTTTATTTTTAGACTAATTATTATTAATTCCTTAACTGTTCCTGTTTGATTGAAGGAGTAGGTCATGTTTATTCTGGAGAAGATTCTCAGGGGAACATGATAGCTGTCTTCAATAATTGGAAGGAGAGGAGAGATTATTGATCGATTTGTCCCTAGGGAACAAATTCAAGAACACTGGGTAGAAGTTAAGAGGTAAGTTTAGATGAGAGGTCTATAAAAAATAAATAAACTTTACCACAGTTAGAATTGCCCAAGGAAGAATTTTCTGTCTTGAGAGTTGATATATTTCCCCTCCTAGGAGAAGCTACATGACTACTTTTCAGGTAGTGTATTGTAATGAGGATTCTTTTTATGTATGGAGTTGTATGGGTTGTGTAGTATATGGCTTCTGAGATCCCTTTCAATTCTCAAATTCTACAATTCCTCCAGTGCCATGATTTTCAGACCAAGATATAATATTTCTGGTTGCTGTCCTCTAGATTTATTCCTTTTTGTACCTGACAAACATGGTGCCTAGAAGGTGATGCAATAATAGATCAGGCACACTGCATTTTTTCATTTCTTCTCTGTTTTTATATTTTTAAATTGTTCTTTCATATTTTCGATTAACAGCATTTATTTTATCTCCCTCCTCTTCCCAGTTGGAAAAAATGGGAGGGGGAAGCAAAATCCTTAGTCAAGTAAAACAAATTTCCACATTGTCCATATCCAACAAAGTATGTCTCATTTAGCGGCTTCATCATGTCTCTTCTCTGTCAGGAGGTTTGCCTGTTTTTATGACATGTTTTTGCTCTTCTTTTTGTCTTGTAATCAAACAACTGAGATCTTGAAATATCTTGATGAAAGCTAAATCTTTCTTAAGTTTCTTTTTTTTATGTCACATTGCTAAAGCTGTGGCACATCTTTGGCTAATGATTATCTTCCTCCTGAAAAAGAAAGTTACTTAACTTCTTCTGTCTCCATCCCAGTTCCCCATCTTAAAGAATAAAACACATACACACACAGAATAGAGAATGTTCAACTCTTAAATGTAAAAGATACACTTAGAGCATTTCTATAGAAGGGAATTTCCAACTCCTGTCTTTGGTGCAGTCAAGAGTCTTCTTGTGTTGCTGTAGGCAGAATAATACAGGTTATGAAGATTACCATTTAGATCATTAAAACTCAAACATCCCCCATGAAAGAAAAGAGGAAAGGGGATAGAGTCTTCCTGGAATTGTGCAAGTCAGTTGACTCTTAAATTTCATTCATTAGATAAATTCATGGAATGAAGTTAACCCTTTGAGAGACTAAAAATCCTTCTAACTGTTTGGGTTTCATGTGTTTCACTCCCTTGCTAGGTGTGGGTATTATCAGACAGCACCATGTTTTATTTTATTTAATTTTTTTTGTGACAATATTTACACATTTCTTTAGAGCAAGAGTTGCTTGCACAATTCTGGTCTTAGATTGCACCATCCAAACACTCAATTTTTTTTTTTTTTACTGTTCTTTTAAGAAAAAGATGTAAAAGATCAGAGGTTAATCTCAGACTTTGAAAGGTCAGACTCCTTCATTTTGCAGATAAAGAAACTGAGGCTGAGGAATGTTAAGTGATGTATCCAAGATCACACGGGTAAGATTTCAACCCAGTTCCTTTGAGTCTTGGAGCAACTAGATGGTGAAGGGATAGAGTGCCAGGCCTGGGGTCAGAAAGATCTGAATTCACATCCAGCTTCAGACACTTACTAGCTGTGTGACCTTGGGTAAATTACATAACCTGTTTGCCTCAGAAATGAACTGGAGAAGGATGTGACAAACTCCTCTGGTATCGTTATAAAGAAGGTTATGATTTGGACACAACTGAAGAACGACTAAACAACTCTTGCCTCTGGATCTAATACCCTTTCTGCTGTACCAGAGATACCAGAGTGACCCTTGGCTTGCTAATTGCTCAGTGGTACGTTTCCTACCTCACAAAAAGGAAGTTGAATATATGGCCCAAACCTCTGGGCAAGGGAGTGCTTAAAGGTGAGCTAAAGAAGGCAGGACTTTTGAGTTTTGATTTTGCTGCTTGTTATTTTCCAAAACATATTTGAAAATCCAAACTTCATTATTGCATCCGCATTGGTTCTGTATACCCAAAGCAGTGGCGTATACCATGAGTGCCTTTTCACTGGCTATCCCCCCATTCTTAGAATTGTCTCCCTCCTTGTCTCTATCTCCTGATTTCCCCTGACTTCTTTCAAGTCTTTCATATTTTTCCTTAATAATCTTGGTGCTTTCCTTCTTGTTTATCTTCAATTTATCACATATATAATTTGTTTACAATTACATGTAAAATTGTGTAATGTGTGAGAGTCTTGAGCAACAAAGGATTACCTTGACCACAGAAGACCTAGAATTTATGTCATTGACCACCAAACCCTAATATGAAGAATTCTTTCCTTTGTGAATATATACACACACAAGACAACCTGCCCCGGGGCCAGGACCAGAATGAGAAAGATTTCTCACCTTCCTCTTGCATTAATTTAGCTCTTTGAAGGTTCTGTCTCAGTGGGTAGAGTGCAGTATTGGGCAGAAGTTCAAGGGGCCTATTTAGGCTAGATGTCATGAAAAACTTTCTAATAATTAGTGTTTTCTCAGCGTGAGATGGGTTACCTCAAGAGGTGGTGAGTTCCCCCTCCTTGCAAGTCTTCAAAGAGAAACCAGATGACCACTTGCCAAATACTTTGTCAAAGTACAGTGTCCATCTCTGTGATTTTTTTTTTAAGCAAAAGAGGAGAAAGTGACATTTAGTAGATTTAGCTTTCTACTCTGACAGTTATTGCAGTACTGAATTCCTTTTCCTATTAAGTAACTCTGTCTAGGCAACTTGCTTTCTGAGGTTAGTTGTTGGGGCTTCTATTCAAGCCTGAAAACTGGTGGTTTCTAGAGTGTAAGGTTTCTTTGGAGGAAATGGAAGGATGTAAAATTAGCTCAATTCTTAGTTTCTTTCTCTAGGAATCAGTCACTTTCCTTTCTGGCTAGGTTGTTTAGAGAGAACACCTGGCACAACTGGATTGCTTTGGGAATAATGTGGAGTCAGGGGCCCTATACTGGGACAGGTTTAGGGTTCTTGAGAGAGGCAAAATGGGGGAAAGGATTATTTCTTAAATGCCCCTGGTTAGTTATTGAATAAGTAATATTGAAGCACTCAGTAAACTACAGATTTAAATGTTCTATTGTGATTCTATCCATCTTTCAATATGTTCAGTTCAGTAGTTTTTCAGTCATGTCCCAGTCTTCATGACTCCACTTGGGAATTTCTTTGCAAAGATATTAGAGTCATTTGCCATTTCTTTTTCTAGTTCATTTTACAGATGAGGAAACCGAGGCAATCAAGATTAAATGAATTGTCCAGGGTCAACATAGCTAGTAAGTGTCTGAGGCCAGATTGAACTTGGAAAAATGGATCTTTCTGATTCCAGGCCTGGCGCTCTATACACTGTGCCACCTAATTGCCCCTATCTTTCAACATAGCTATCTTTAACTGTCTGCTTGGCACAGAGCAGTTAAGCCTATCACATGTTCAGCATATTTCTTTTCAATGTTATCTGTCACTGGGATTCCTAATTTTAGACGCTTCTTGATCAACAATGGCCATGACAAGAAGCTGTTCGATCCCATTTACTTGGTGGAAACTTTGTGATCTGAATCAAAAACTCCCTCTTGGAGAATTATTGTATCAAACACTGGAATGTTTATGTTTGGCTAGAAGGGATACGTGTTAATATGTTCTTAGCTTCTACTATTTTTTTCTGGTCTTTTTTCTTTTTATTTATTTTAAAAAAATAAATGCGTTTATTTAAAAATGTATTTATTTTTAGTTTTCGACATTCACTTCCATAAAATTTTGAGTTCCAAATTTTCTCCCCATGTTTCTCTTCCCACACCCCAAGACAGCATGTAAATTGATATTAGGCTCAACATATACATTCATATTAAACCTGTTTTTACGTTAGTCTTATTGTAAAGAAGAATTAGAACCAATGGGAAAAGCTATGAGAAAGAAGAAACAAAAAAAGAGAGCAAATAATATGCTTCGATCTACATTCAGACTCCATAGTTCTTTTTCTGGATGTTGACAGCCTTTTCCATCATGACTCTTTTGGAGCTGTCTTATATCCTTGTGTTGCTAAGAAGAGATAGGTCTATCAAAGTCAGTCATTGCAAAATGTGGCTGTAACTGTGTACAATGTTCTCCTGGTTCTGCTCACTTCAATCAGCATCAGTTCATATAAGGCTTTCCAGGTTTTTCTGAAGTCTGCCTGCTCATCATTTCTTATAGCACAATAGTATTCCATTACATTCATGTACCCCAACTTGTTCAACTATTCTTCAATTTCCAATTCTTTGCCACCCCAAAAAGAGCTGCTATAAATAATTTTGTACATATAGATCCTTTTCCCATTTGTATGATCTCTTTGGAATACAGACCTAGAAGTGGTATTGCTGGGTTGAACTTCCACTTTCAAAGTTAGCAGATTAGATTTTGAGCTCTCTCTCTCTCTCTGTCTCTGTCTCTGTCTCTCTCTTCCACAGACACACACCTTTTCTCTTCCTCACTCTCTCTCTCTGCACATTTCAATTAAGAGGTTTTTTTTTTTTAAAATCCAGCTTTATATTTTGATGCTTTCAATTTTTTGACCTACATTGTCTCTACTCTGGCACCTACAGCTATTTTGGAAGCAAAGAGGAATTGTGACAATTCTGGTTTAAGCAGGAGGGCAGATAGCAACTACATGAGTCAGGATACTAGAGTCTCTAACAATAATTAATTTTGCTACTCATGCCAAATCATTTAACTTTTTCCTGTCATAGTTCCCCATCTATAAAGTCCTCTGGCACCCCAAGTACTTTGTATCCTGGCCTTTTCTTACCTTTCTAGTTTCCTTACATGTTACTTCCCTCCATGGATTCTGTGATCCCAGCACTGGCCTACTTGCCCCTCCTCACAGACAGGCACTCCTGTCTCCCAACGCTCTCCATTCCCCAACACACCCTATGCCTTTGTACTGACAGCACCCTATGCCTGAAATGCTCTGCCTTCTCACTTCTGCTTTCTAATTTCTCTGCCTTCCTTTTATAGTAGGCTTTGGCAAGAGACTTTACCTGGCCCCCTTCTCTTCTCACCCTATCTCCAGCTCTCTAGGGATTTCCCTCTGAGGTTGTTGTCTATTTTTGTGTTGATTTTAGTCATGACTGACTCTCCATGACACCATTGGGGGTTTTCTTGGCAGAGATACTGGGAGAGTTTGCCATTTCCTTTTTTAGCTCATTTTACAGATGAGGAAACTGAGACAAACAAGGTTAAGTGACTTGCCCAGCGTCATACAGCTAATAAGTACCTGTGGCGGGATTTGAACTCAGGTCCTCCTGACTCTGGAGCTGGTACTGTATCCATTATATAACTTGGATGTATTTAGTAATTTATGTGTTGTTTCCCTCATTGGAATGAGATCTCCTTGAATATAGGATTTCTTTTTGTTTGTATCCTTTGTCCATAGCATAGTGCTAGGTACACGGTTGACACTTAACAAATGCTTGTTGACCAACTGACCTGCTACCTCACAAGGTTGTTGTGAAGAAAATACTTTGTAAAACTTAAGGGACTGGATAAATGGAATTGTGATTTATCATTAATCTTAATTAAATAGGAAGCTGTTGTACAGTGGTTGGTTTGGGTGGGGTTGGAGTGTAGAGGTCGGAATGAGAATTCTTAATGTATTGATATTTACAGATAGGGCAGTTGGCCTCTGATATTTGTAAATATTAGAAACAGTTCTCCTTTCTATCCTCAGTGTTTGTTCTAACCTTAAATACCTCTGGCTCAATTTTTTCTGCATACACCTGAGATAGGAACAAGAGCTGTAAGCTGTAATAGACACAGTGTTGCTTAAGATGCATGGTAAAATTTAGAACTGTATTGTGTATGTGTGACCATTGTAAGGTGAGCTGACCTTACAGTTAAGTTCTTTTGATACTATGGACACTAAATCCCTTTAAATGAAATAAGGGCGAATTTCATTAGTCTTTCAGTGGAGGTTAAAAGGTGTATAAATCCTGCAGGACAGAGCCATGTAGTCTATTATAGGTGCTTGATGCTATTTGAAGGACTTTGGACACACAATTCATGATGGAATAAAGGAGAGTCTCTAGAAACCTCTTGGGATCAGGTGTAGGTACCACCCCATTAAACAAGATGAAATTGCTTTTTATGTCCTCAGAAACAAGCAATTCTAGGTGAGAGATCTAAGCTTAAAATGGGAAAAGTTTGCAAGTAACATCAACCTGAAAAGTCATTTATTCACTCAATCAAGTTTTTATTAAGGCTAACCCTGACAACTTTGAAAGTATGTGTGTGGGGGGGTGTGTGGGGTGTGTGTGTGTGTGTGTGTGTGTGCTTTGAATACAAGAAGGTACATTGGATGCTGTAAGAGGAAGTAGAAAAAGTATAAGTCTGGAAAAAATAAAATGATGAGTGAGTAAAATAATCCCAGTGTTACATAAGGAGCATGAAATAATCTACACACTTAAGAGGTAGTTTGCACAAATCTGAACATTTCCTTAAAAACAAAAAACAGCCTTGTTTGTGTTATTTATATTTTAAGAATTTGATGTCCATACTAGAGAAAGGCATAAATCTGGAATCAAATAATATTTCCTTTTCTTTTTTGATGCCTTGAAACTAAGCCCCAGGCTCTCTTCCTCCCCCCACCCCCTTTCCTGTCAGTTTTCACTTGGAAGTCCTTCCTGTGAACATTTGAAGATTGTCCACCTTAATCTTAAAAGAAATCATTCAGGAATTTTTAAGAATAGTTGTAAGATTTACTTTCCTTTAGAAAACCTTAGCACAATATGTTTTTGTCTTTCTCTGTTTTGTCAGTGGAATTAAAAAAAAAGTTGCTAATAAATTTTGTCCAGAGTATCTGTTATATGATTCCCACCCAAATTCAAGCTGTTTTTCAACCAGTCTACAGCGCTAGTCTCCCTGCAAGCATCTCTGGAAATTGTAAGAGGCAGGAATCTTGCTGCAGAGGAGTATTTGCACGTTGTATTTGTAACAATGTATTTGCACATTGTTGTTGCGTTAATGACTATTTGTATCAGTTGTTCTGAAGAAGCCCCATTTCTGTATTCTGTTCATTGTTCTAGATTATAATGACTTCAATCAGATATACACATAGAGTAGCTCACTTATTTCCCTCTAAGTGTTTGCTGTCATTGTTTCAAAAATGGCATGTTTGGATTAATCTTCCAAGTAAAGAAAGTAGAACCGAAAAAACCATATACACAATGACTACAGCTGTATAAATGAAGACAGCTTTGAACAGAAACAAAACTGATCAAAAACAATGCACAATAGTGGTACTGACTTGGTGATGTTTCTTACCATCCACCTTCCTTTTTATAGTTAGGAAACTAAGACCCTGGAAAGGCACTGACCATCAGTATTCTTTTATACTGTTCTGCTTCACTTTTGGGGGATTAGCCACTGTGGGGAAGGGGTAATTGTGAATTAGGTAGAATTTTATGTGCTGCTGTAGAAGCAGAATTTATCAAATTAAAATAGATGGTCATCTTGAAATTTTAAAGATGTGACATATTTCAGGAGCTACTGCTGCTTTTTGTATGTACTGCTTTTTAATGGTATCAGGGCTGTATTTTATGAAACTTAATTTTACAGTTGAAACAGGTTAAATGACTTGTGCAAGGTCACATGAGTAGTAAATGTGAGGCCGGATTCAAATCTGGGTCTTCTGCCCACAAATTGATTACTGTTTCTACTGGGTGCCTAGCACACAGATGCAATGAGTATTTTAAGGAAAGAATAAAAAAATTTTTTTACATCATAGAAGTCAGTTTCTTCCAGAATTAGGTACTCTTTGTGGGAAGTTGGACGACTACTCTCATATACTATAATTACTGTGCCTGTTAGGTTACATTTGTCCTTTTTCCTTTTCTTTAGTAACTCCCGTGTTTTAGTGAAATGCTACTGAAGACTATGAATTGGAGCAGAAGGGCTGAGGTACAACAGCAAAAAAAAATGGATGAAATTGATGATATGATCCTAAAGTTTTTTTTTTTAAAATGCAAGAATAAAAATTCTCTGAAAGAATTGTAGTCAGAACGCAGAATGAAGCAGACTATTTTCTTTTTTGTTATGTTTCGTTGTGGTTTTTGTTTCATGGTTTCTCCCATTCATTACGATTTTTCTATGCAACATGACTGCTATGTAAATGTATTTAATAGGAATGTATGTGTAGAGACCATATAAGATTGCATCCCAATTTTGGGGAGGGAGAGAGAGAAAATTTAATGCTTAAGGAAGTGTGAATGTTGAAAAGTGAAAACAAATTGTTTTAATAAAAAACAAAGTAAAACTAGTAAGCTGCATGATTTTTAAAGCTAATTGTTAGCTATATCAAAGAGCATTTTGCTAGAATCTATATTCTGTGTATATTTGGTATTTGCTCAGCAGATATGAATGAACTGACTTCAAATCTTGGCCTGACTGTAGGCAAATCAACCGATCTCTCGGGGCCTCAGGTTCCTCATCTGAACGGGTTGAACTAGATGATTTTAAGGTACTATAATCTGAGAGGTTGAGGGAACTAAAAACCTCCTCCTCATGCAGCCTATAGTCCAAAGTTGAAAGGTAAAAATTAAAATGGAGACATTCCCTCAACACTGTCATAATCTCTTGAAGTATCTCTTGAGAATCTTCTCTTCTCCTGTGCCCTCTCTCTTCAGTCAGGCCCAGGACTGGAGAACTAACCAGATTGCCAAGGTCATCTCAGTCACACATGCTGCCAGATCAGGGGCAGGAGGAAAGGTTGGGGTCATGACAGGCATCAAGGCAATGCCAGCGTGTTGTGCTTTGGGGATGTAGCCAGTGGAGTCCTGCGTTGAGTGGGTGGTTTTTGTTTTTTTTTTTAAACTTCTCTTCCTCTTATTTTTAATATTTAATTTAATCTTTGCCACTTCTGCTTATTTTCTGCTTGATCTCTGTTCTTCCCTCCTTGGGCACCACTGTCTTTCTCCTGTTGTCTCCCATTGGTCTCCTTCCATATAGTAGTGCTAAGAGCAGAATCTCAGACCTGGTCAGTGTCTCCTTCTGGGACTCCCAAGGGAATACTTGGGACATAAGAGGTAGAGTCCCCATGAAGGTCAGTCCACTTGATGCTTTGAAAATGTTTGTATTAAATCTTCCATCTGAGAAATTTCACTTGTAGAGTTGGAAGGAACCTCTGAGTTCATCTAGTCTAATCCCTTCTATCTACAATATCCTTGATGAAGGAGGTGGTTCAATTCAGTGAGCATTTTATTAAGGTCACTGCGTGTAAGGGGTCATTAATGCCTCCACTGAGGAGTGCTTCCCACCTCCCAAGATAGCTGACTCCTCTTTCGGAGGCTTTAGAGGTTAGGAAGTACTTCTTATTTCAAGCCAAGATCTGCCTCCTTGTAACTTCCACTTCTTGAACCGAGTTTTTACAAGCAAAATAAATCTAATTCCTCTTCCGTAGTATTTTTTTGCTGTTATTTAGTAGTCTTCAGTTATGTCTGATTCTGTGACCAGTGTGCCATCTAGCTGCCCTCATTCCAGGAGGGTCAGTTAAAATCTCCCTCATGGTCCTTATACTAGCTGAAAGTGAGATCCTTTGTCATACTTATCTCTTCTATTATTTTTGGTTATTTCTTCTCAGCTACCTGGGTTTGCTTAATCTCCTCACCCCATTTTTAATGTGAAGTTCACTCTAAAGCCATGAAAGTCTCTTCAGATGCTGCCCACTTTTTTCATCATTGCAATCTTTTATTTAGTGTTTAAAGAGGTTTCAAAAACCTATGGCCTCTTGTCCATCTAAGAAACCTAAGTTATTCTTGCCTTCCCTGTTAGCACCGTCAAGGTTGCTGAAGGGACTTGTGACCAGAATTCTGGGACAGTAAAATAAAAAAAAAAAAGATACTAATGAGGAGGAAGCTGATAAAATACTAGGCAGCATTCCCATTTTTACTCCCAAGAGAAAACAGTTATAAAAGGATAAACTGTTAAATGTTCACGTGGCAATGTACAGGAATTTGGAAAAACTTTATTCTTGAGTATTTTGAAGTAGAACAGGAAGCCTGTTCAAAGAACATGTTTAATTTGACAATGTATCTAGTCTATGTAAAGAAATGTTAGTATTAGTCCTTGCTCCTGATTATAGAATACATTTGAGGGAAATGCAAAACTCCACAAGCAAGCATTGTTCATGTGTTTCTAAATAAGACTTATAGTGAATGACTGAAAAAATATTTATTAAGCCTTTACTATAGGTCGACCATGATACTAAATACTATAGATACCAGTCCAAAAGCAAAGATAGGCCCTGCCTTTCCTAATGAGGTCAAACAGCACACGTGGTGTGGTGCATCCATGAAGGTCCACCTGCCCCCTTTTTTGGAAAACTAGTAAAATTGCCAGGAGTTGGGTCTTTGGGTGTAGATTGGTGTGGTTTGAGGACTGGAGTGAGGGAAGGGGTATAGGGAGTAAAGTGAAGCCTGAAGTAGGCCAGGGGAGGTAGCCACCTATCATGACAGCAGTGCCCCTGACTCAAAGTTTGGGAGATAACAGAATTAAAACAACCAAGGCTGTTTTACCAGGGTCTCTGGTGCTGTTCTCAAATGCCTGACTTGACTGCTCAAAATAAAGAAGGTAATAGACCTCTTAGGCCTACAGGTTTTGAGGATTTGATTTTAGTCAGTTGGAAGGCAGCATAAGTAGTTCATAATTGGACAGGGATTTGAGTATCTTGCTTAACCAGAGCTAATGGTATCAATGTTTCTCTGAAAGTAAGTAGGACCCACCTAACCCTTTACAAATGGATCTGGCAAATGCAAAGGGATAGCTTTCTGTATATGGCATGGCTTATAACATAGATAGCCTTAATACTATGAGGAGGAACAGGATATAATTTCCCTTATAAATAGCCTGTCTATTCACAAAAAGCTTCCCACAATATGCTTTCCTGGGGTTGGAAGTATTTTGAGACTAATGCCAGGGAAAACATTTCTTTTTCTCAAAATGGATTAGATCTAGGATGTCCTGTTTATGGATTGTTGCCTAAAATTTACACTATGACTAGGGGGAAAATGGGTATTATTAAAAATATGGCAAGCATTTATGAAGTGCCCATTGTGGACTCGCCACAGTGCTAGGCACCGGGGACTCAAATATAAAAACAAACCAGTCTCTGTCATCAAGGAGTTTAAACATTGCTCAGCCTTCTCTTAGGGGCTTAAAAGCAAACATTTTTCATACTGTTACCCTGAAGCAGTAGAATCAGATTTTGAGTTGAAAGTAACCTCGGATTTTCCCATATCACAAATACAGTTTACTATTCCCAACAAGAAAGTCATTTGGCCCTAGCTTAAAGACTGTCAGTGATGGGGAACTCAGTACCTACAAGGAAAGCCATTTTACTTTTAAATATCTCTTGTTTTTGCTGTACCCAATACATCATTTTGTTAGTATAGGGAGTGGTTTATGAGGAAATTCCTTCTCCGTAGGGCCCTGAGAGATGAAGTGATTTGTCCAATGTTGCAAAACCAGTATAAAATGGTGGAGAGATTTGATGTTCTTGATTCTGGAGCACTGAACCATGCTACCTTTCCAGTGTCTTATTAAAGAAAAAAATAGGTTGAGTTTAAATCTGCCTCCCTATCATTTCTACCTATTCATTCTCATTCTGTCCTCTGGCTAAATAGATAAGGAGGTGGACTGCTCTGGAGAAAGGAGGGAAATAGATCAACTAGGGCTGCACTGGTATTCATATTGGGTAAATCCTTTATGGAGGAAGATGGACAAGATTATAGAGGCTGAGATGGCATGACTGGGTTGTGATCTGTACTGGCAGAGAAGATAGCTATGCTCATCAAATCTGTTATTCAGTCTTTTTCAGTTTCTTTCTGCCCTTCATGACCTCTTTTGGGGTTTTTCTTGGCAAAGATACTGGAGTGGTTTGCTTCTCTAGTTCATTTTATAGATGAAGAAGCTGAGATAAAAAGGGTGATTTGTCCATGGCCATATAGCTAGTAACTGTCTGAGGCAAGATTTGAACACAGGAAGATGAGTCTAAGTCTAGGCCTAGCTCTATCCACCGGGCCACCTTGCTGCTTCATGAAATCTGTAGATCCACTGCTTCAGAATTACCCTACCTCTTCTTCCTGCTCTTGCTTTTATCGCAATACGTACAGTTTTCCCATAAAAAGAAAACTGTCGTCTTCAGTTAGCTGTCAAAAAAGAAAGCAGTCTTATAAACTGATTTACTCTGAGATGTTAATGATTGTTTATAGATTCATGGGTTATCCTTTCTGGGATATTTCCATGTAATAGGTACCTAATAAGTGTTTTTTGAATAAAATTAAAAGAATGGCCTTAAGAGATGGCAGTATTCCAGGCTCAAGAGTAAATTTCAGCTACCGATATCTAGTGGATGAAAGAGAGATTTTTGGCCGGGTGCCCTTTTCAGTGCTTCTTAAATCACAATACTCACATGACTGCCAATTTTACCTTTGTTTAAGGCTAACCCTCACTGAGCAGTACAGTATTCATTGTTCTGGTTCTAGACAATCCGACCGTGAAGAGGGCTGTTGGGTAAGCAGCTGAATTAAGAATATATATATATATATATATGGAATAAGCATTGGGAGATAGGTGCTATTATTACCCCTGTTTTCTACAGTTGAGGAGACTGTGGCAAAGCAAGGTTAAGAGACTTGCCCAGGGTCACACAGCTAGGAAGTGTCTGAAGCTGTATTACTAGTGGCCTTGAATAAACCAAACGGTTGGTTGGCTTGGTTGGTTGCTGTGCTTCATCTTTGAAGAGGACCAAAATGACCTCACCATGATAAGGTGAGATTTCAGTGTGTCTGACTGTAGCTGATCAGACCAATACGAGCATGGAAGGCTCTACTACAGGTTGAGCACAGATAGTCTGCATGAATATTTGGGATGGATATCCCAAATCTGTGCATCCTGTGTTTATTTTGTGCTGTCTCATTTCTGCTTTGCTCAAAGAGCACAGCCCACATCAGGACAAACGAAATTCTTTCGAGATGAAGTTACATACAGTTCATTGCTCTTCTGTGTATTCTATCCAAAGTTGTTGTTCCTAGTATACACCCTTGTAATGATTTGTTTTCTGAGGATTTGATCCCCAGGACTGTCAAGTAAGGAAACAGAGATGATTGAAGCAACAGCTCTCTTCATCTTCTGTGTTCTTAGAGTGTTATTTCACTGGCTTGATTTTTTTTTTCCCTGTTCATTTCTAGTGCCTGAAACAATACACGCAGCTGGCAATTCGAGAAGGCTGTGGAGCTCCCATCACTTGCCCTGACATGGTCTGCTTAAATCGTGGTACCCTACAGGAGTCAGAGGTATGGAAAGACAAGGGCAATATTCCCTCTTAATATACTGTCATTCTTCCCTGGGACTTTCTGAACTCCAATTGCGTAGCAGTGAGCCTGCCTTCCAGGCAATCTAGAAAGAAATATTCATTCAGAAATATTTATTAAGACAGTGGCTATCAGGGACTTATTCAGACTCTTGCCATCTAATCATTGGCAGTTCTTTCATACACCCCTATTGGTGAAGGTATTTTTATTGCTAAGGATGGCCCCGGACCAATGATGTCAAACTCAAATAGAAATAGGTTCCCTATTGCTCCATATTGACATAGAAAACCACCAAATACATCCGTTGTATTTTTATTTATTTTACAAAACAATTCCCCATTATATTTTAATCTGGGGCAGTCAGGGGTGTTTGACATTTGACTTGGATTACCACCATTGGTAATCAGATTTACCAAGTGAGCAAAGTGTAAGGAGTCCTTTGCATTAACTCACCTTAAGTGAGTACCAACTGGGCCTTGGCCTAAAGGGACCAAGGTCTCCCGTTGCATCCTGGGTTGTCCTGATGAATATCTGGCCACTGGACCCTGATGGCTCTGGAGGAGAAGTGAGGCTGGTGACCTGCACAGCCAACCCTCACTCAAAAAACAGTCAAGTGCAAGTCATGTCATCATTGCTCTGATGGCGTGGTCTTCTTCAGTAATGAAGGATGAACACAACAACAACAAATTCTAGAAACCTAAGTCATAATTGATTTTGGGGTGGAGTATTTTTAAAGTGGAAGAAACCACATATTGAATACAACTGCAGACAATATTGAAATAAAAGTAGTCCTGCAAATGGAAGCGATTAATCAACTCTAGAGGGGGTGAGAGGGGAGTGGGAGAATCCTTCATTCAGTGTTCAGTAAACACTGAATATCACTTGTGTATCAGCCCCAATACTAGGTGCCAGGGAATGTAGGAAGATGAAGCATGTCTTCTAATCTCAAGGAGTTTACAATTTATGAGGGGATATAAGACGTGCATATAAATAATTACAGTTCAGACTTTGATAATATGAATTAAGGGCACATCATTTGGTGGGTAGAGAGAAGACTGGTCTTAGAGGTAGGAAGTACCTGGGTTAAAGTCCTCTTTAATAATAATTATTATAATAGCTAACATTTATAATCTCTTTAAGATTTATAAAAACACTTTACAAATATTCTCTCACTTGATCCTCACAAACCTGAGAGGCAGGTGCTAATATTTATTTCTCTTTTATACAGATGAGGAAACTGAGGCAGATAGAATTAAAGTCACTTGCCCAGAATCACATGATAAGTGTAGGAGACAGGATTCTCGGTGCCACCTTAGCTACCCCCACATTCTGGTTTCTCACATTTACTAGTCTGGGCAAATTCCTTAAGCTCCCAGTCCTCTAAGCATTTCACTAAACCTAAGACACAGGGTATAGCACTAGTAGAAGGAGTTTCTATAATGTTAGTTCCTTACACTGATGAAATTACATTTGGGATTCTAAATTGATTCCCCTTTCCACCCAAAAAAAGTACAGATAATTTTAATAACTACAGATGAGGGCATGATCACTACCAGCTTGGAACAGAGGAATGGTGTTCAGGTTTTTGAAGTCCAGGCTTCTTTGATAGAGTTTTTAATAGGTCTTTCTTGGGCTCTTCATTTCTTCCCAGGAGTTTCCAACCCCATCTCTTCTATCAGTGAACTTGTTTTTCCATTTTGGCTATTCATTAGTTGGTGTAGTTTATAATTAAGATTGCATCTTCATCTTAAAAAACACTAATTGTGAATTGTAGGGTAATGAATCTTAAACTAGGATGAATTTAAAAGCTATCAGAATACAGAAATAATCATTCGTTAGGAGACACAGTGATGTAGATTGTCAGTGGTTGGTTAAAGGTCCCTTTCTGGGTTCTGGGGAGAGGCAGAGAAGCCAGAACAAAGTGATAAATGAATGATTGGCCAGCAGGAAGATCAAGATTATATTTAAACTCTAAATGTACATACACCAGCTGCCACATATAAACATACATCAAAGAAATGAGCAGGGAGGTCATAGAGTAGAGAAAATAATTCTCATGAGCCTATACTTGAGTATGCTTTACCCACCATGGGGAAATTTCATTACTGCAACTGTACAGACCACGTGGAAGAAGTTTAGGGGACAATAAAAGGAGGAAACAGAAGCTTGGAGGTAATCGATTTTAGAAAATAAATAATAAAAACAAACAAGATTATCTTGAAATTGTGTTTTTGAAAAATTGAAGATTATATATACACACATACCTTAATATATTTGTATGTATAAGTAGAAATAAAATATCAAAGAAAGAATTATTTAGTTTATACAATGGGCTAACTTTGGTGGAAGTTATGGTATAATAGAAGGAGCACTGGCTCTTAAATCAGTGGGTTTATAAAGCTCAAATCCTACCTCTGAGACTTATTAACCTTGAGCTAATCACTTAACCTCCCTTGACCTCAGTTCCCTCATCTCTAGCCTGAGAGAATTACATCAGTTGGCCTCTAATGAAGGTCCCTTACAGCTCTGGATTTCTGATACAGAATTATTAGGACTAAAGCATGGAACTGAGTGAGAAAATATTTAGGCACACTGTCAAGAACATCCTGATCATTATGAAGTTTAAAGTTAGATTAAGGAAGGAAAATATATAACATGTATTTGTTCTGGGAAGGTACCACTTTAGCATGTAAAAACTGTGTCTCAATAAGTAGGAAGAATGAATCCAATCTCCTGAAGTGGTCACATGAAATTTGTACAATTTGAAGTTATAATTATGTAAAAGTATGGCAATTGGTTCTAACCCAATGGGAACATAACAGTAAAAACTCAATTAATGTGACCATTTTAGAGAACTCATTATTCACACTAATCTGAGACCTATTTTAATTTGCAATTCTGATATAATCTTTTCCAATTTTATGTTTTTCCCAGATATTTTTAGGATGGGATTTTAATCTTGATGTGAAAAATATGTACCATGTAATATCAATGTCATTTAATCTTAAATTTTAAACCAAACTTGTACAATCCTCACATCCCAAGAATCTCTTTATCCATTTAATTGATGGAGACCTATAACCATATGTTGAATAGCCAGATATTCATATTAATATGTATGTATAAGCCATATAAAACTGCCTTAGTTGCGCAGAGCTATGACAGAATATTTTTTCCTCCTTTGCTCCATAAAAGTTTTCTCTTTCACTCTCATAGCCACTCTCCTTTGCATGCTATACAAATAAATGCACATAATCAGACTAGGAAGGTAAAAATATATTTCTGAATTTTTAGCTCTCCTGGAATCAGTGTTGTAAGACTATAGATTCTATGAGAAAATCTGTTTGATCCAGTCCCTATATAAAGCAAGTTTACTTTAAGGTTGCATAAGATATATTTAATGGACCTTAAAGAAGAATTTATAAAAATAAGATATGGGGGAAAACTATAATCTTTCTGTAAGTTGGAGACATTTTGCAAATCCTATTTCCCATTAGGTGATCAGGAAGACACTGCAGGGTGTACATTAATGGACCATTACCATATTCTTTGCTTTTGTTATGAGCCTAACTGATGAAAGGCATTAGCATGTCATAAATGGGAGTTCTGAAATGTCCTGCTGGTATTTCTATTACAATATATTATAACTCTTCTGTATGTTCTCTTTGAAAATGCGATGGCTTTTTTTATGTGTTTAAATATAGTAGGTCTCTCTCTATAGGAGTTGCTATGGGATACAAGAAAATAGGGAACTAATCCTCTTTCCTCTTAATGGTTTTACCAAGAAACTCTAGCCTACACATTGGCTTGGCTCCATACTCCTACATCCCTCCTGCCTCTGACTGTGTGTGCCCTCTTTCTCCCTCTGAGATGGACCGTCTGTGATTTTGAGACTTGTCTTTCAATTACTGAAGCAACTACTTGGAGAAAAGTTCAGCGTCTACTTCACTTGGATATTATTGTTGTGCAGTGTTTCCATTATGTCCAGTTCTTTGTAACCCCATTTGGGGATTTCCTGGCAAAAATAATGGAGTGCTGTTTCTTTCTCCAGCTCCTTTTTTCCAGATAAGAAAATTGGGGCAAACCAGGTTAAGCCATTTGTTCAGAGTCACACAGTTAGTAAGTATTTGAGGCTGAATTTGAATTCAGGTCTTCCTAATTCCAGGTCGCATTTAAATGGAAAACAATAGAAAAAGTCATTGCATTTTAAGTCAGATCATGGGAGAAGGGCTTCTACAGAAAGCCTTACCCAACCTTTCTTAATTCCAGTACTTTTCTGTTATTTCCTATCTTGCATTGAGTTTGCTTTTTATATTTTTTTGCATGTTGTCTCCTTTATTAAATTGTAAGCTTCTTGAGGTCAGTAGCTGTCTTTTGCCTGTTTTGTATCCCTAGCATTTAGTGCAATACCTTGTACATTGTAGGCACTTAATAAATGTTGATTGGAATTTCTTCTGCTAGAACCTGTTCAGAAGAAGGACAAAGGAAGGAAGGAACTTCTGGACAGTTGCTATCACTGTCATCTCTAGCTTTGGACCTTTTATGTATATCTTTAGGCCTTTTCTAGCATGTGAACCTGAGCATAATTTATATTCAGTCTGCCCAACACACAGGTCTGGTGTTTATTGTTTTTGTTATTGTTTTAAATACTGGAAGGTGTGACTCAGTTTTCTCTTTTGACCTTATTGTGGGTTAGTGCCTGACTTAAAGTTATACCTTAGGAGAAGAAAAACTATGATTAATTTTAAGCTATTTAGTTATAATAATTGAGGAAGTTCAGTGCCATTTACTTTCTAGGGTGAGGCTGAACTTTTTGGTTGGGCAGTGGAAAATTTGGGTGTTGAGCAAGAAGGCCTTTTGAATAGTGGTTGGTTGCCACCATGCACCCTGAGCAATTTAACCTCTCTTACTGCCAGTTTGAGATCATAAATAGTACAGCAAAGGGAGGAACCAGCAGCTTACTGTCACTTCTCCCCGTCCTGAAGGCACTGACTACATCCTTACCCTGCCCTGCCAGGGCCCTTCCTGTATAAGAAGAGAAGGAATGAGAAAGGCCTGCTGGAGTCACTAACACACCTATGGTTAGTCATTATTCCTTGCTCAAGGAGTGGGTCAAAGTTGCTTTTTCCACGCTACAAGTATCTAAACTACGTAGGTCATTTTTTAAAATTCTGGGAATATAAAGACAAAATGCCCTTCTGACCTCCTAACCATGGGTGTCCCTCAAGGCCCATAGGTGTATGCCAAGGTAGAATCTGGGGCCCTCTTCCCTCTGTCTCTGTTACCTTGCTTGACAGTCTTATCAGCTCCCACGTATTAATACTTCAGTGAAGATAATTTTCAAATCTATTTGTCTAGTCCTAATCCATCGGCTGACCTCCAAATTTCTCTAATGCTTACTGGTCGTATCTAACTGGATGCTGTAGACATATTAGACCCAACATTTCCAAAACTCTCCCTTCTTCCTAATTTCTCCATTTCCACTATCCTCCCAGTCATTCATGCTCAAAAACTAGATGTTATCCTTGATTCCCCACTCTCTCTCATCCTCTTTATCCAGTCAGTTGCCAAGTTCTGTCATTTCTGCCTCTGTAACATTTTGTATGTGACCCCCTTTTCCTTCTGGCACTACCACCCCCTTGGTGCAAGCCTTCATCATCTCATGCCTGGACGGTTGCAATGGCCTGCTCGTGGCTCTCTCTGCTACAAGTCTCCCCACTCCATTCAACCTTTTACTCAGCTCTCAATTTGATCTTCCTTAATTGCAAGGCTGATCATATCACCCCTTCTATTTGGTAAGCTTCAGTGGCTTCTCCAGGACCATCTGTTAAGATAAGATTATCTAACCTAACCCCTTCCTACCTTTCCAGTTCTCTTACACCTTACTCTACTCCATGAAATCTGATCTAATGCCATTGGCCTCTTTGCTGTTCCTTATACATGACTCTCTGTATTCTGACTCTGGGAATTTTCATTGGCTGTCCCTTGTGCCTAGAATTCTCTGCTTCCTCTTTTTCTCCTCTTGGCTTCCCAGGCTTCCTTCAAGTCTCAAATAAAGTCCTATTTTCTATAAGAAGCCTTTCCCTGTCCTTTTAACCTTAGTGTCCTCCCTCTGAGATCATTTTCAGTTGACCCTGTTTATTTATAATTGTTTGTATGTTTCTCCCCTACTAGATTATGAACTCCTTGAAGACAAGGACTGTTTTTTGTGGTTCTTTCTATTTCTGTGTTTAGTATAGTGCCTGGCACACAGTAGGTGCTTAATAAATGCTTGTGGACTTGACATGAATTTTTTGAGTTGGTACAACAATCACATACATAAATATAAAATAATTTCAAAATAGAGTAAGCGCTAATAATTGGAGGGGTAACAAAGTGTTATATAGGAGGTGGCATCTGGAGGTGCTTAAATGAAGCTAGAGATTCCAAGAGTCAGAGGTCAAGAGGAAGTAAATATCTGAAGACATTTGGGGCCACTTGTTCAAAGACAGAGAAATGGGAAATGCAATGTTGAATATGGGGAGCAGCTAGCAGATAAGTTTGGCTAGAGTGTATAAAAGAAAGTATTGTGGAACGAGACTGGAAAAGTAGGATGAAAACAGTATTCCAGAACAACTGTGACATAGAATATTTGAAGGACAGTAGGTTAAGAGAAAGTTGGATAAGAAAGTTGAGGCCAAGTTTTGGAATGTCTTGAATTTCAAATTCAGGAGTTGACATGTATTTGGTAGGTAATAAGAAAGAGCCACAGGTTTCTGAGTAGAGGAGTGATATTTCTAGTCAGAATGGGTTGGAGAAATGATAGACTGAAGCTAGCAAGAGGAGTTAGGAGGCTATATAACAATTTAGGTGGGAAGAAAAGTTTTGAAAGGTTGAACTAATATGACTGCAGTGGTTGTGGAAGGAAAGAGATGTAGATGTAAAGATGTAGAGTTGCAGAAGTAAAAATAAAACAGGAATTGCCCATTAATAGGGTGTTCTGGATAAAGGAAAGCAAGGGGATCTGTATGACTGGTAGCAGAAAAATAAAGAAAGAAATTATAAGGGAGGAACAGGTTTGGGAGAGGGGCCTGCTAAGTTGGAGATGTTGGCAGGTCATCCAGGAGATACCTAGCAGATAGCTAGAAATGTGGGGTTGACGTCTGGAAAGAAGCTAGGGATGGAGATGGATATTTGGCAGCCATCTATGTAGAGGTAGTTATTGAAAGTACAGGAGTAAAAGTGGTCACCAAAGGATAAGGTGTAGATCGAAGAGGACCTGAAACAGATACTTGAGGAGACCCTCATTTAAGGGGCAGAAAGAAGATGAAAAGCCCACAAAAGAGGATTAGTCAGAGAAGTAAGAAGGGTGGTTTATAATGTCAAATGCTAAAAAAAAGGGTTAAGGATGGGATAAAGAGTCTTTAAATTTAATAGTAAGGAGGTCAAGGTCATTCTCCATTATAGTGTGGTGGGAGCAGAAGCCAGAATGTGAGGGCTTTAGAGCCGATAGGCAAGTGAATGTAGATAGGTTTTATAGGTTGTAATGAAAGTCAATGGATATGGATTGTGGGCAATCTTCTGTTTAGAACATGCCAAAAATTTCAGGCCTGACATTCTCCTACTACATGTCTGATACCACCTGTCTCTTAAGGAACCTTTTTATATGTCTTAGTGTAAGTAAGGAAGTGAGACAATAATTAGAGAAGATGTAGTCTTGGGCCAGGGGGAGAGTGACAATCCTCCAAAATAGGAAGGTTAGCAGCAGCATCAGAGGCTGAATGGATAGCAGCAAAGATTTTAGTCAAACGACTGAACATTCAGTTAAGGTCCATTGGAGTCAATGGAGAGGCATTTGGCAAGGATGGCAGAAGTTTCTCACAGTGCATATTTTTCCATCTTTAATAGAGTATGACGTGATAAGATTAGAGCCATTTGGAATTTCCTTAGCAGCAGAGAGAACTGTCTCTTACTGCATTCGAGTCATGTATTCCCCTGTTTATCACTGCCTCCTCTTCTTTCTGGGCTTTGTTAATAGAAGTTGGATTCCTAATGCATGTGTCTTGAAAATGATCAGCACCTTGGAGCAAGCCCCTATTTATTCCTAGTTAATTCTTTCAATGGCTCTTCCAACTTTGTCACCGGCATCTGAGACAGAGAACTCCATAGGTGACTGGAATCAGGAATAGAATTTGTTTTCCTTTCTCCTGGTCCAGCAATACTCTTAAGTCATTCTCACCTTTCTGTTATGTGGTTTCATGAGTACAGTTGTTAAAAACCACATAAATGAAAGAAAGCATTTTTCAGAAATTATCTATGTAGTTCAACTGAAGGTTGGCACTAGGGATTGTGTTTTTTCCATGTTCTGTTTGGCTGCTCCTAGGCAGGAACTAAAATGGAAACATCTCAAGGGCAGGATTTTTTGTTGTAGTTTGTAGCCTCTTTTGAATCCCCGGTGACTCAGTATAACTGTGTTATAAGTTATGTAACTTATAACAACTAATATTGATTAAGTGTCTAGGGCCAACCAGTGTGCTCAGGCCTGGGGAGACATTACAAAAATAATCCCTGCCTTCAAAAAACTTAATATTCTATCAAACTAGAGACAAAATGACAATATTTATAAAGTGCTTTTGCAAACTTTGCATATATAAATGCTGGCTATCATCTTTAGCTAGCAAGCTCTTCATCACCAGTCATCTTCACTTTTAACTCTGGAAGAGAAAGTGAGGCTGATGACTGTGCAACTCTGCCTTACTTAAGTCCAATTCAGAGGCAAGTCAAGACATTGCCCCATGGTATCTTGAGTCTTCTTTGAAAGCAAAGGAGATGGACAAACAGCTGTTTCATAGGAAGGGTAGATGGAGGTGAAGGTGATAGGACAGGTAGAACTGGTCTTTGATGAGGAATATCGCAATGCCTTCCTTCATTTGGAGGAAAGTGGATGGAAGTAGGAAGCTGTTTTACTAAAATACAAATCAATAATCTATATCATCAAGGTATAGTTTGTATACTACACCTTCTAGTTTTATTGATTGCTTTTTGTTTTCACATCATAATCATTTGTAAAATTTATTCTTCCCCAATGTAATAAAAATTAAAAAAGACAATTTGGTAAAACCAACCCACATATGAAGTACCCTGGACAGCACATGGCAGTATTCCATACTCATAGTTCCCCCTGTTGCAGTGACATCAGGATAATAATATTTTTTTTTCAACTCTAGGGCCAAATTTAGTCATTACAATTACATACCATTCAGTTTTCTTACAATATTTTTGGTCATTTTGTCTATTTTTCCCACAGTCCGTTGCTTCATTTTGCATCAGTTTATATGTGTTTCTCAAAACTCATATTTTTTGGTTCCCATTATGTGGTAATATTCCATTGCATATCTTATGTGCTGTGATTTACTTAGCCATTTCCCAGTTGATGGGCACCTGTAGTATTTTATTTCTAGTTCTTTTCTTCCACAAGAAGAGTTACTATAAAAATTGTGTTATAAATGAGACCTTTCTGTCTTTGTCTGTGGTTTCCTCGTTGTTGTGGTTTGGTCCTGTCAGTTGCGTCTGACTCTTCATGAGCCCCTTTGGAGTTTTCTTGGTAAAGACACTGGAATGCTTTCCATTTCCTTCAAAGCTAAGTGACATGGCCAGGGATACACAGCTAGTAAGCGTTAGAGGCCAGATTTGAATTCAGGATGATGTCTTCCTAGCTCCAAGTCTGGCACTCTATCCACTGTCCCAGCTAGCTGCCCTTGATTTCATCAGAATATGTCAGTAGCAGTGCTAAGTTGAAGGGTTTGTCAATTTATCATAGTTCCAGATTTCTTTACAGAATGGTTTGATATAACTGCAACTCTCCTTGCTGCCTGTCCAGTATAGATTATTAAAAATACCTGTTGTCTTCTTTGCCAAATTTTTAGGTGTGTGAGATAGTTATTTTTATTTGCATTAGTAATGCAGGAACAGTTTTTCATACAGTTGTTAATAGTTTGCAGTTATTTCTTTGAGAAAAAATGTTCTTATCTACCTTTAAATGGCTCTTGTATTACATCTTCATGTTAATTCTCTCTATATCTTGGCTCTCAGACCCTTATGCCAATGCCATTATAAAAGAATATACCTCCCCACTCCCACCTCCCAATGCCACCGCTTGCAGCTATCTAACCTGAAGCTAATGAGGGAACCCAAACAAGCTTTAGGGTCAGTCGCTACATGAGATTACAGCCTTTGGTCACCAGTAATGTGGGCTTCCATAATGGGTTTATCCATTTTCTTTCTATTTCTGGTAATAATTATTTGTTTCTGCTGTTGTGACTTGAGGACAGGTCACTTTCACTGTAGTTTGGTAGGGTCATTCTCTCCGTAGCGTTTCCCTCTTTTGGATCTTCCTTGTTTTTCATGCATGACATGTCCCTTTCTTGTGACAAAAAAATAATAAGTGACATTGAAATGGTCCTAGGATTATATTATTGGAAATGCTATGTTGGAAAAGAGTAAATAGAAATTACTAGGACAAAGTTCCCCTGATATTATTTGACAGGATTCTTTTCAGGTTTTTAGCTCAATTATTCTTGGGGTCAGTGAGACCCAGGCAATAGTATTTCCATTCCATACAATAGAAAAATTCTAGTGGCAAATGTTTAATGGCTTTGCCTGAAACTTCACAGTCAATCAAGGTTCAGCCTTCTCTTCTGTCCTTTCTCTTTTTTCCACAAGCCCTCATTTTATTCATTAGGCAACTTGGCTTCCCAGCAAAGGTGAGTAGGTAGTAAAGGAAATGAAACAAAATAGGCCTTTGGAAATGTTCTGTCAAGCATTCATTGTTCATTCAGTAATTTTTCAGTCACGTCTGACTCTTAGTGATCTCATTTGGGTTTTCTTGGCAGAGATACTGGAATGGTTTACCATTTCCTTCTCCAGCTCATTTTTTACAGATGAGGAAACTGAGGCAAACAGGGTTAAGTGACTTGCCCAGGGTCACAAAGCTAGTTAAGTGTCTGAGGCCAGATTTGAATACCGGAAGCTGAGTCTTTCTGATTCCAAGACCAGCACTTTATCTACTGCTCCATCTAACTGTTCCATCAAGCTTTCATTAGGTGCCTACTGTATGCCAGGCACAGACGCCTCTGCATCTTGTAGTCTCTGGGTGCTGTTCCTGCACAATTCTAATAGTTATTTAGAGCAGCTGCTCCCTAAGTCATTTCATCTGTCACCAGGCCACAGGCTCATAGGATTACAGATTTAGAGAAGAGTATAACTTTAGAGACCCTTGCTTTATAGACAAAGAGATTATTAAGTGACTCACCCAGGGTCACATAGGGAGTGTTTGAAATCAGGTCTTTCTGAATCCCAATCCCGTGCCTGGGCATTATGCCACATGTACTGCCTATGAGACTTTTTATCTGCATTACTCTATTTTCCTATTTCTTCTTTTATGTCATTTAAAACTATTTTTAATTTAATAATTTAATTCAAAATAAGCATTTCCATAACATAGTATAATAAAAGTGATTGCACATGAAACTGCTAATCTATTAAGTATAACTTACTATTCCTTTTAAATATAGAATAAAGTTATCATGTAAATTTCTTTCTTTTTCTTTTTTTCTTTTTTTCTTCTCCACCAACCTAGGGATGACTACCAGTAGACACAGATATATGTATGTATATACATATATATGTACACATAATATACATATATACACACATGTGTGTGTAAAATCATTCAATACATCTATTTATGAATTCTTTCTCTTCTATATCATTATCAGATATTTGGAGGACTTTCATATAGTGACAACACACTAAGAATTTTAGGGAATTAAAAAATATTCTGCCATTAAATATGACATTTTAGTTTGGGAAGATTTGGCATATGAAAAAATATAAATCTTAACCTGAGTCTTCTTTGGAATGTTAGTGTTACAATGAATCTTTTGAAAAACCTTCTTTGTTATTTATAGAATTCAACAACCATAGCACACAGATATGCATATGTATGTGTGTAAACATACATGTACATGCACAATCACACATATTACATATACACATGTATGTACCCACAGAGCAGTTTTCAGCTGAATAAAGCTGCTAAGAAGAAAAAGCTTTTATTCCCAAACTCTGTTTCTGGTTTAATTTCTGTTGGGAATGGGAAATATCCCAAATTGCTTGGCCTTTTTGGTTCTTCATACAATGTAGTTGACAGTTTAATTTTTTATCCAGATGGCTAATTTGATTTTTGTCCTCCTTTAGGACTAGATTCTATCATGTGTCACTATTTATTGCATAGACTCAAAATATACCTAGCTGTCGCTTTTCCTCTCCCAGACCTCTTTTACTGTACATTTTGTCTCATCATTAGCTGTAGTAAAGTGCAGCAATTTGTAGACATAAAAATAAAAAAAAATTTAAAAAGGAAACTTGAAGACTTATATTAACGAAGTTAAGAATGTAACCTGTATGGGCTTGCTCACATCTTAGAGATTGGTTATGAAATCCTTCTCTTTCAAATGATAAAATATTTTAAGCAGCATTGACATACTTGAATCTTGATGTCCGAGGATTCTTATTTTTCAAGACTATGTCTGAGACTAAGAAGCTATTCTAATGAGCATCTTTGAAAGGCAATTGTACAATTGAAAATCATCAATCTCAGAAGATATTTGGCTACATAGGAATAATTACAAGTTACAAGCAAAACTCTGGCTCACATCCTCATCTGGGAGGGAAGAGGTAACGTTACATGAGAAGCCTGCAAGTTGGTAGTTCATTTTTTACTAATATAGCATATGGCTTTATGTGGTCACCAAGATTTCAGGCTCTCTGTGTGTCAGGAGACCTAGTTTTGTTTTGTTTTTTAATTAGACTAAGACATTTCTTATTTTTATTTTATTTTTTATTGTTACTGCTGTATTTTATTTTATTTTTTTCTTAATATATATTTCTTTATTTAACTTTTTACATTCATTTTCACAAAATTTTGGGTTCCAAATTTTCTCCCCATTTCTCTCCTCCCCCCACCCCAATACACCAAGCTTTCGAATTTCCCCTATCACCAATCTGCCCTCTCTTCTATCATCCCTCCCTTCTCTTATCCCCATCTACTCTTTTGTCCTGTAGGGCCAGATGACTTTCTATTCCCCATTAATTGTGTTTCTTATTTCCTACTAGCAAGAAAAATACTCAACAGTTGTTCCTAAAACTTTGAGTTCCAAATTCTCCCCAACCCTCCCTCCCCACCCATTCCCTTTGGGAAGGCAGGCAATTCAATATAGGCCATATCTGTGTAGTTTTGCAAATGACTTCCATAATAGTTGTGTTGTGTAAGACTAACTGTATTTCCCTCCATCCTATCCTGCCCCCCATTGATTATATTCTGTCTTTTGATCCTGTCCCTCCCCAAAAGTGTTGACTTCAAATTGCTTCCTTCTCCCATTGCCCTCCCTTCCATCATCCCCCCCACCTTGCTTATCTCCTTCTCCCCCACTTTCCTGTATTGTAAGATAGGTTTTCATACCAAAATGAGTGTGCATTTTATTCCTTCCTTTAGTCGAATGTGACGAGGGTAAACTTCATGTTTTTTTCTCAGCTCTTCTCTTTTTCCCTCCACTAAAAAGTCTCCTGCTTGCCTCTTGAATGAGATATAATTTACCCCATTCCATTTCACCCTCTCTCCTCCCACTACATTTCTCTCTCACCATTTACCTTAATTTCTTTTAACATATGGTCCCATCCTATTCAATTCGCTCTGTGCTCTCTGTCTGTGTGTGCATGTGTGTATGTGTGTGCATGCACACATGTACATGTGTGTGTGCATATGTGTGTATGTGGTCCCACCAACTACCCAGATACTGAAAAGTTTTAATAGTTACAAATATTGTCTTTCCATGTAGGAATGTAAACAGTTCACTTTTGGTAAGTCCCTTCTGACTTCTCTTTGCTGTTTACTTTTTCATGCTTCTTCTCATTCTTGTGTTTGTAAGTCAAATTTTCTTTTCAGCTCTGGTCTTTTCATCAAGAATGCTTGAAAGTCCTCTGTTTCATTGAAAGACCATATTTTCCCCTGAAGTATTATACTCAGTTTTCTGGGTAGGTGATTCTTGGTTTGAGTCCTAGTTCCTTTGACTTCTGGAATATCCTATTCCATGCCCTTCGATCCCTTAATGTAGAAGCTGCTAGATCTTGTGTTATCCTGATTGTATTTCCACAATACTGGAATTGTTTCTTTCTAGCTGCTTGCAATATTTTCTCCTTGACCTGGGAATTCTGGAATTTGGCCACAACGTTCCTAGGAGTTTCTCTTTTTGGATCTCTTTCAGGCGGTGATCGATGGATTCCTTCAATACTTATTTTGCCCTCTGGTTCTAGAATCTCAGGGCAGTTTTCCTTGGTAATTTCATGAAAGATGATGTCTAGCCTCTTTTTTTGATCATGGCTTTCAGGTAGTCCCATAATTTTTAGGTTGTCTCTCCTGGATCTATTTTCCCAGGTCAGTTGTTTTTCCAATGAGATATTTCACATTCTCTTCCATTTTTTCATTCTTTTGGTTTTGTTTTGTGATTTCTTGGTTTCTCAGAAAGTCATTAGCCTCCATCTGTTCCATTTTAATTTTGAGAGAACTATTTTCTTCAGTGAGCTTTTGAACCTCTGTTTCCATTTGGCTAATTCTGCTTTTAAAGCATTCTTCTCCTCATTGGCTTTTTGAACCTCTTTTGCCAATTGAGTGAGCCTATTTTTCAAGGTGTTATTTTCTTCAGCATTTTTTTGGGTCTCCTTTAGCAAGGTATTGACCCGTTTTTCATGCTTTTCTTGCTTCTCTCTCATTTCTCTTCCCAGTTTTTCCTCCACCTGTCTAACTTGATTTTCAAAATCCTTTTTGAGCTCTTCCATGGCCTGAGCCCACCCGACATCCACCTTGGATGTCTAGGATAGAGATGCCCCAACCTCCACGTCTTTCCCTGATGGTAAGCATTGTATTTCCTCATCAGAAATGAAAGGAGGAAGAAACATCTGTTCCCCAAGAAAGTACCTTTCTATGGTCTTATTTTTCTTCCCTTTTCTGGGCATTTTCCCAGCCAGTTATTTGACTTCTGAGATTCCTCTCCACCCCCACCTAGATCCACCCAGCTAGTGCTTGGGGTCTGAGATTGAAATGCTGCTCCCCAGCCTAAGGGCTTTCCGTGGCGGGTGTGGCTGCTATTCAATGTGAGCTTAAGTTCTGGTGCTCAGGTGGGGGCAGGGCCACCTCCCAGGCTCAGTTCCCTCAGGGGGTTTATGCAGAGATCTTCAGTAATGGAGTGGAGCTCCTGCCTGCTCTGGGAGTCCCAGTCCGCCGCTGCCTCCTGAGGGGGCCCGAGTCACGGAGACACCCCACTCCCCTCTCGACCAGCCCAGAAGTCTCTCTCACTGACCTATAGCACCTGTGGTTGGAGGGACCTTTGCGGCTGCTAGAGATTCCGTCCCTGAAGCCTGCTTGGATCTGCTCCTCTGGGGCAGCGCGGCCAGGGCAGGGGCTCCGCTCCACGTCCGGTGTGTGATGGACCTTTGGGGTCAGTTTTTTAGGGCTCTCTGGAACAGAAATCTCCTCCACTGTGTTGCTGCATGGCTTGTACTGCTCCAGAATTTGTGGGGAGTTCTTTTTACAGGAAATTTATGGGCTGTGGATTCCGGAGCTAGCATACGTGAGTCTTTCTACTCCACCATCTTGGCTCCGTCTCTCTAGGACATTTCTTTCTTATCTTTTAAAAATATTATTGTTCTGAATTTGATAAACATCAACAAACATGATCATTTCCAGATGCAAAGGACAGAAAAATAGAATGCATATTAAACTCTTCAATCTGTTACAAAAGTTTGCCTTAAAAAAATGAGGTATGTAAGTTCAATACGGTAATTTCAGACCTCTCCTGCTTCTCTGTGTCTTTCTGAACTTTTTCCTGTTCTTTGCTGAATATTTTTAAAAAATGCTTTAATAATCCTATTTTTTTAAGG
The DNA here is from genome assembly GCA_023548195.1 of Bettongia penicillata ogilbyi. Lineage (NCBI taxonomy): Eukaryota > Metazoa > Chordata > Mammalia > Diprotodontia > Potoroidae > Bettongia > Bettongia penicillata. Next base: position 2,137,773 of record JAJHZJ010000298.1, on the reverse strand, counting down.
TATCACTATCATTAGCTCTTTGACTAGATGGCATAGTAGATAGAGAGCCAGGCCTGGAATCAGGAAGACCTGGGTTGATATCCAGCCTCAGACATTTCTTAACTGTGTAACTGTGTGACCCTGGGCAAGTTACTGAACCCTGCTTGCCTCAGTTTTCTCATCTGCAAAATGAGCTAGAGAAGGAAATGGCAAACCACTCCAGTGTCTTTGTTAAGAAAACCCTAAATGATACAAGTCGTTCCCCAATTGATAAGTGGTCAAAGGATATGAACAGATTTTCAGAGGAAGAAATTAAATCTATATATAGTCATATGAAAAAAATGCTCTAAATCACTATTGATTAGAGGAGAGATGCAAATTAAAACACCTCAGGTACCATATCACACCTAACAGACTGGCTAGCACGATAAAACAGGAAGATGAGAAATGTTGGAGATGTAGGAGAGTTGGGACTCCAATTCATTGTTGGTGGAGCTGTGAGCTGACCCAATCATTCTGGAGAGCAATTTGGAACTATGCCCAAAGGGCTTTAAAATTTGCATACCCTTTAACCTAGCAATAGTGCTTCCAGGGCTGTATCCCAAAGAGGTCATAAAAATGGGAAAAGGACCCACATGTACAAAAATATAGCACCTCTTCTTTGTGGTGGCCAAGAACTGGAAATTGAGGGGATGCCCATCAATTGGGGAATGGCCAGACAAGTTGTGGTATATGAACATAATGGAATACTATTGTGCTATAAGTAATGATGAACAGGCAGACTTCAGAAAAACCTGGAAGGACTTATATGAACTGATGCTGAGTGAAATGAGGAGAACCAGGAGAACATTATACATAGTAATGGCCACAGTGTGTGAGGACTGTTTATAATAGATTTAGCCCTTCACAGCAATGCAAGGACCTAAGACATTTCCGAAGAACTCTTCATGCAAAATGCCCTCCACATCCAGAGAAAGAACTATAGAGTCAGAACTCAGAATGAAGCAGACTATTTTCTATTTTGTTACGTTTTGTTTTGGTTTTTCTCATGGTTTCTCCCATTCATTTTAATTCTTCTATGCAACATGACTAATGTGAAAATGTGTTTAATAAGAATGTATGTGTTGAGCCCATATAAGATTGCATGCTGTCTTGGGGAAAGACATGAGAGGAAGGAGGAGAAAAATTTTAAACTTATGAAACTGATTGTTAAAAACTGAAAACAAATTAATAATTAACAATATCAGAAAAGAAAACCCGAAATAGGGTCACAAAGAGTTCAAGAAAATCAAACCAAAAAACTTCTCTTGTAACAAAAAAGTGTAGTTAAGCAAATCACGTCCAAAAACTTATGCCTCATTCAGCACCTGGAGTTTATAACTGCCCTGTCAAGAGATTAAAAAAGTATCTTAGATCTAGTTGATGTCAGTTGCTGTGTAATCTAAAAAGTGAGGTGCATAATCTTTTCAAAAACCAGGAAACCATTTTGAGTATCTAGAAAGTGGGGGAAGAACAGGATCTCTTGCTCCAGAAGAGTGTACACGTGGCGGTGTGGTAGACAGGACATGGGATGGAGGAGTTCATAAGAACTGGAGTCAATCTCTGGCTCAGTCACTAATTCCCCATGTGAACTTGGACATGTGATAAACCTCTCTCTGAATTTGGATCTTCTTATCTGTGAAGTAAGAAGGTTGGACTAGTGATTTCTTGACCCATCCTAGAGTGATGTGCCCTCTGTTAGAGAATGACTTATTTGTTCGGTCATGTCTGACTCTTTGTGAATCCATTTGGGGTTTTCTTGGCAAAAGATACCAGCTAGAGTGGTTTGCCATTTCCTTCTCCAGCTCATGAGGTAAACAGGGTTAAGTGACTTGCCCAGGGTCACAGAGCTAATAAGTGTCTGAGGCCAGATTTGAACTCCAGAAGAAGTCTTCCTGATTACAGACCCAGTGTTCTATCCATTGTGCTATCTAGCTGCAGGGTTGACTTGTGGAGGAGAACTATAAAAGCAGTCAAAGATATTAAGATTTGTGTTTAGGTGGTACCAAAAACTCAACAAGGAGAGGGCTTTAGAAGGTAGTAACAAACAACCCCATGCAGTGCTGGAAATCTCACCTTTCTCTTTTTTGGTTTCAGATTGCCTGCTTGGTATCAGTGGATCAATTTCAGCTCTACCAACGGTTGAAGTTTGAAAGAGGTAGGACCTTTTCTAGCCCAGACACCATCTTTAAAATGAACATACTTTCCAAACCACATTAACTAATATAAAAGACTGGGTTAATTGTGTACTTTCAGAAAAATAGTAGGGGTAACCTGAAAGGCAAAAGCTCCTACTCCAATAGAAATGTTTTAAACTCTCATCTCTGGTGAAAAAAAAAAATGTCCAGACCTTGAACAAATTAATCTTTTTCTTGTTCCAGCAGTGTTCTTTTACTTGGAATCTTGTTAGATTGTGAGCTCCTTTGAGATCAAGGACTGTCTTTCGCCTTTCTGTAGCACAGTGCTTGGCACACAGTGAGCACTTAATAGATATTAATTGACAGTGAATTTACATGGTCCATGGAAAGACTTCTGCAGTAGTTTATAATAACACTAATGTAAAGAAAGGTGACACTTCTTTTCTGAACTGATTTTACCACTTGCTATCCTAGTTTTTTTCAGATGGGATCAAAATAACCACTTATAAAAAGGTCTTCATTTTTATTCATGTTTATTGATGTCATAAGGACTAAATTCATCTCAAAGAACATCTAAGTACTTAGTATGTATAAGGTATAGTGTTAGCCTCTTCAAATACAGAAATGAAAATTATCTTTTTTTTTTTTGAGGAATTTCACATTTAACAAAGAGGATAAGATAAGGTAAAATGTGATAAGAAAAATAGTGATCTAGATAAAATATGGCTAAAATTTGATGAGGTAGATGGATGGATTTCAGCTGGGTGTCATGGGAAAGGGGTGGGGCAGGAGGGAGGATGGTTCAGGGAAGATTTCATTGAGTCATGGCTTTGATTTAGGTCTTGAAGGATTTGAGGAAGTCTTGAGACTGCATACCCTGTAGTATGGGGAATACCTTGTACCAATTTGGACCTAAAAGAAGGCATGACAAGGTCAGGAGTACTGTCCGACTTCTGACTGTGTCTCACATCAGGGAGCACTTGGAAGAGTGTAACTTCAGAGCTACATATTTAATCTTTATTGGAGCTTTTCCCTTTTCTTTTTTTAAAACAAGCTTTTGTTTGACTTGATTTCTTTCAAACTCTGGGCCAGTGATGATTTGCATAGCTATTCTAATTATAGTGCCCATCTACCAATATGGGGTTGCATTCTCATTCCCCTTGGCATCTAATTGCTCATACCCAGCTACTGTAACAAAATGTAACTATGGACTGACGTCTGCGACTGACAACTCCAAACTCTGAGAAGAATTCTTGTTCTGTTGAATAATAGGCTTCTTTTGTATGTAGTCTCACTGAGCCAATTCAGTGAACTCTTAATCGATTGGCATGGTTAGGGAATATGGTGTCCTAAATGGGATTGGCTTAGAGTCATCCCAGGGTTTACGGTTAGTGGAACAAACATTCATTTGGGAGTCAGAGCCTCGGAGCCAGGATTTACATATTGGCTCTGATACTTACTAGTAATCTAACCTTGAACAAGTCTTGACCTTTCTGGGGCTCAACGCTCCCATCTTTTATGAAGGATTTGTACTAGGTGTTTTAAAAGTTACTTTCCAGCTCATTTATTAAGTACTTACTAGGAAAGGAAGGGAAACAAACAAATAGTAAATGCCTACTTAGCACAATATAAATACTTTACAGATATCCCATTTAAACCTTACAACAACTCTATGAAATCAATATTATCCCCATTTTGCAGTTGAGGAAACTGAGGCAGATAGGCTAAGTAACTGGCCCGGAGTCACACAGCTAGTAAGTACCCAAAGTCTGGATTTGAGCTCTGGTCTTCCTAGCAATTTACTATCTGTACCACATTGCTGCCTTCTAAGGACCAGGCACTGTGCTAAGTGCATAGGTATCCTATATCTTACTACTTTAAAAAATTTGTTTATTTCATTAAATATTTCCCAATTACATGTAAAACTTTTTAACATTTATTTTGAAATCTAATTTTAATATTTTTTCTTCCCCAGCTACATGGGAAGATAACTTTTAGTATTCATTTTTAAAAAAATTTTGATTCCAAATTTTCTATCTCACTTAGCCCCTCCTGGAGATGGTAAGCAATTTTATTTAGATTATGTTATGCATAACGTTTATTTTTAAAAATTTTGAGTTTCAAATTCTGTCTCCCGTTGTCTTGCTGAATGCTGGGCACATTACTCAAGTAATTTAGTTCCCAGTTTCCTCATCTTTAAATGAATACTTGGCCTGTTCTAAGGTTTAGTACCCCTGAGCTTTCCCTTGTACAGTGCTGTATACTTATTAGGCACTAAATAAATGTCTTAGTGTATATACCATAAATAGAATGACACATCATCACGGGAAGAGGAAAAGACATTGCTTTGGGACACCTGGGCTCTAGTTCTATACTGTAGCTGGAGGAATTTGGGCAAATCACATGACCTCCCCGATCTTCAGTTTCCTCCAGTGTGAGGTAAGGACCTTGGAGACTAGGATCTCTCAGAGCCCTTCTAGCTCCAACATTCAAAGATTTTAAATTTTCTTTAACTTTTATTTTTTTATTTAAAACATTTTATTTTTAATTTATGAAACAATTATTTCTATAACATAGTATAATTTTTAAAAATAATTGCACATAAAACTGCAAATCTGTTATGTACAACTTGGTATTCCTTTTAAATATAGAATAAAGTTATCGCATGAGTTTCTTTTTTTTCTTTTCTCTCCCCCTCCCCACTCTACCATTAGACACAAATGCCTACAATTAGACACAAATATGTGTATATATATATATAAAGTCATTCTATACATACTTCCCTTCATCAGTTCTTTCTCTGGATGCAGGTGGCTTCTTCTTTCATATGTCCTTGTCATTAATTTGGGTGCTAAATTTGATAAAAATAAATAGTGCTCCAGAAGGATGAAACATAGCACTTGCCTCCAGGCAGAAGTAATAAAGTTAAAATGAAATAAGAGATGTACATTTTCAGATGTGGCCAGTGTCGGTGTTAGTTTTTGAGGGATGTCTTTGATTTTTGAAAGAGGTAATGTAGCCTGTATACCTTGCCGTATGAGGAATAGCCGCCCAAATTCATGGACAGGCTGTGAAGGACTTAGCTACTCTCAGCAACACGGTGATCCAAGACAATTCCAAAGGACTCGTGCTGAAACATGCTATCCGCTTCCGGAAAAAGAACTGAAGGAGTCTAGATTCAGTCTGAATGCAGAAGCACACTGTTTTTTACTTTCTTTCCTTCTTTCATTTTTTTTTTTGGTTCGAGTTTTTTTCCATAAAATGATTAATATGAAAATATGTTTTACATGATTGCACATGTATAACTTATATCAGATTGCTTACTTTCTCAGGGAGGGGAGAGAAAAGGCTAGAATTTGGAACTCAAAACTTAAGAAAAAACCCCAAATCTTAAAAATTATTTCTACATGTAATTGGAGGGAAAAATAAACTGCTATTTTAAAAAAGAAAAAAAAAACAAATTATGGACGTAGAAGAAGGCAGCTCTGTATTGAGGAATTTATTTTGTTTTCATTTTTATTTTTTTTTAGATATGTTCAATATGGTGAGCTAGTGAGAGGAACAGATTAAATTTTAAAAATTCTTGTTAATTCAAAATTGGAAAGTTAATAAAAATAAATCATGCTAAACTGATGCTGAATGATAGGAGTGGTAGAAACCTTAGAAATGATCTAAGACAACTCCAGCGTTATGTCTTTGTTTACTTAACATCTAGTCTGGCATGTTGTAGATGACATTTAATAAATGCTTAGTGATTTATTGATCGATTTTCTTGGATCTGGAAATTGAGACTCAGGGACATTGTATAATTTTTTGTTTTCACATTTAATGACTCATCTTGCAGTGCCTCAAGATCATAATTAGGATTTAAACTTAGAAAGGGTCGTTGGAGAGTTAGTTCAAGCTCTTCATTCTAAGGGTCAGTGAGGGAAATGATTTGTCTGAAGTTTCATAGAGTAAGAATAGAACTAGGAAATGAACCCAGGTCTTCTCACCCCACATCTAATTTTCTTTATATTAAGGAAGGGAACAAGCATTTATTAAGCCCCTAAGGAGTAGAAACTGAGACATAAAGAAACTAAAGGGCAACCTAATTTACATTTGCCTTTCTAGGGCTTTTTATGTTTGTTTTTTTTTGTGCCAGGTACTGTGCTAATACAATTTACACTTACTATCTCATTTGATCCTCATAACAACTCTGGGAGGTGGAAGCTATTATTATACTAATTTTACAGTTGAGGAAACTGAAGCAGAGAAGAAGTAATTTGCCCATAGTGACACAGCTAGTTAGTGGCTGAGGCCAAACTTGAACTCAAACTGACTCTAGGCTCACAAGTCTATCAGTTGAGCTACCTAGCTGCCTCTAAAACCTAGTGCTTTGGCGATTGTCACACTACCATAGAAGACCAGTTATTGAGTGTTGTGTTAACTAAAACTCTAACAATTTACCAGATAGAGCTCATTGATAACTAGATGTGTGCTTCATATGAGGTATCTGATCTAAGACAGGTGACCTTGGGATCCATGCCATACAAAAGGCGGGTGAAACCTATTGTAGCTAGGACTTTCTGGTGCCTCTTGGGAGTAAATTCCCTTGGACAGAATTTGAAGCAGATCTGTGGAAGACTGAAGAAATGGGTACTTTGGCCCTGGAGGATAAGAGGATGACTTTTTGAGATGGGGCATTGAAAAAGATGTTTGGAAAGATTGGTTCCCATGGAGATGGGAGAATGTGGATCAGCATATTTGTGGTAAAAAAGACCATTACAGTGGGGGGAAAGGGATATTTCTACAGGGAGATGTTGAAGAAATCTTGTATGGCATTTTTTTTTTTTTTTTTACTAATTGAAGTTTACCTCTATTTAATGCACCATTGTCATATTATTAGGCACAAATATCACCAATAAGGCAGAACAATGTAAAGGCCAAGGAGAAAGAATTAAAGACCAGGGTAGGAGGGGAATAAAAAGAATGGAAACAATACAGAAAACATAAAGGATGGATAAGGATTCAAAGTAGGCAATAGAGGCAAGGCACCAGAAATTCCTTGGCTGCTCTTCTGTGGGTATCATGACATCTGAGGTCCTGTCCAGCACCAAATCTACAATTAGGTGATTCATAAGTGGTAAAAGAGAGCACACGTGTGTGTGTGTGTGTGTGTGTGTGTGTGTGTGTGTATGTATACACACACATGGGGACGGGACAGACAGACAGACATGGTGTAAATGAAAAAAATTCTGAACTGAGATTCAAGAGTCTTGGGTTCAAATACCTCCACCAACACTTTTAGATATGTGGATATATATGTAAGTCATTCAAGCTCTCTGAGACTTGATTTTTTTACCTAAAAAGTAGGATAATCTGCATTACTTATTTCAGAGGATTTATAACATTTAAGAATGAAAGGGATATTAGAGACCATCTAGTCTGGCCCTCTATTTTATAGGAGTAGAAACTGAGGCATAAAGAAACTAAAGGGCAACCTAATTTACATTTGCCTTTCTAAGGCTTTTTATGTTTCTTTTTTTTTTTTTTAAATTTATTTATATAAGTTTTCAACATTCATTTCCACATAATTTTGGGTTCCAAATTTTCTCCCCATTTCTCCCCTCCTCCCACCCCAAAACGCCAAGCATTCTAATTACCCCTATCACCAATCTGCCCTCCCTTCTAACATCCCTCCCTTCCTTTATCCCCATCTTGTCTTTTGTCCTGTAAGGCAAGATAACTTTCTACACCCCATTACCTGTATTTCTCATTTCCTACATGTATGCAAGAACAGTACTCAACAGTTGTTCCTAAAACTTTGAGTTCCTACTTCTCTTCCTCCCTCCCTCCTCACCCATCCCCTTTGGGAAGGCAAGCAATTCAATATAGGCCATATATGTGTAGTTTTGCAACTGATGTCCGTAATAGTGTAAGACTAACTATATTTCCCTCCATCCTATCCTGCCCCCCATTTCTTCTGCTCTCTCTCTTTTGACCCTGTCCTTCCTCAAGAGTGTTGACTTCAAATTGCTCCCTTCTCCCATTGCCCTCCCTTCCATCATCCCCCCTACCCTACTTATCCCCTTCTCCCCTACTTTCCTGTATTGTAAGATAGGTTTTCATACCAAAATGAGTGTGCATTTTATTCCTTCCTTAAGTCGAATGTGATAAGAATAAGCTTCCATGTTTTTTTCTCTCACTTCCCCGCTTTTTCATTCTTCTGAAAAGTTATTTACTTGCCTCTTTTATGAGAAATAATTTGCCCCATTCCATTTCTTCCTTTCTCCTCCCAATATATTTCTCTCTCATCCCTTGATTTCATTTTTTAAAGATATGATCCCATCCTATTCCATTCACCCTGTGCTCTCTATCTCTGTCTCTTTCTCTCTCTTTCTCCCCGTGTGTGTGTGTGTGTGTGTGTGTGTGTGTGTGTGTGATCCCACCAACAACCCAGATACTGAAAAAAGTTTCAGGAGTTACAAATATTGTCTTTCCATGTAGGAATGTAAACAATTCAACTTTATTAAGTCCCGTATGATTTCTCTTTGCTGTTTACCTTTTCATACTTCTCTTGATTCTTGTTTGAAAGTCAAATTTTCTTTTCATCAAGAATGCTTGAAAGTCCTCTTGATCTAGAAAGCTCCTTGGAACTAGGAACTATTCAGTTTCATCTTTGTATCACTAATACTTGGCAGAGTACCTTACCTATCAATGCAATGAATTGAATTTCAGAGACCTTTTTTTCGTTTGTGATACCAGGAACAACCAAATCCTTGAAATGACTAAAAATTCAGCAGCTCATAAAAATTAAAATAGCATGTTTTATTTTCACTGGCAATTGGAACAGCATGTGTATGCAGGATTTCTCTTGGTAGTAGTAAAATTTCATTTAGTGCCTTTCCTGGCATAGCCGCATGATGAGGGAGAAAAGCAATGAGATGACTTTAATGTTTACTGAGCAGGCAAAAAGTGCGGCAACAAACAAGCAGTGTACATCTCCTGCCAATGTAGTTTAATGGGGAAATGGTGCGGCAATGTCAGTTTCTGAAAAAGGAAAAGAAAAAAACAGCATTGGGGTCAAGGAAATGGTCATTTTGATTCTCAGAATGTATATATTTTCCAGGAATTGGCAGAAAACAGAAGTAGAGTGAAAAAAATATCCATACAATTCTACACAATATTTCCTCCTTCATAGAACTTAATCTCATGGATGTGTAGGAAGAGTCATCAGCACTAGTTTGTTTTCTTATGCGATGATTTGTTGCATTAGTAATACATTGTGCTTTCCCTAAGTAAATTCCAGTAAAAGCCTGTTTTAATTCTTCCATCTCTCTGTAAGCAAATGTCATAGTTAATCACTTCCCTACTGGGTTCATATGAAGGATTTAGTTGTAGTGTTAACTTGAAGATACACAGTTTGATTATATGAGCTCTTGGCTTTTCTCCTGCCTCTTCTGATTTTCTTCTGGCAATCTCTTGGCAGACAGCTGGATGGTGGAGTGGATAGAGCACCAGGCCCAGAGTCAGAAAGACGCATCTTCCTAAGTTCAAATACAGTCTCAGACACTTACTAGCTGTATGACCCAGGGCAAGTCACTTAACTCTGTTTGTCTCAATTTTCTCATCTGCTGAATGAGCTGGAGAAGGAAATGGCAAATCACTCCAATTTCTTTGTCAAGAAAACCCCAAATGAGTTCATGAAGAGTCAGACATGACTGAAACAACTGAACCATAAAACAGTAATCTCTTGAAATGCCTCCCAGGGAGTAAGAAGAGGAAATTAAAGATTAAGTATAGACTACCTTAACCTTTCTATTCTTTAGTTTTATTATTAGATTTGGTGAGAGGAGGCCAAGCTACAACTATTAGTTGTAGATTTTGGTTATCCATGCTAACCTGCACTCTTACTAACACAATCAAGCTAGTGGCACCATCTTGCATACTTTTGTTAGTCTCTTACTTTTCAGAGTAATGAGCCCAGTATGTCTCTCCTATCATATAATAATGGCTGTATGACCTTGGGTAAGTCACCTAACTTTTCAGAGCCAAATGCAACTGTCTAAAACTAGAAGCATCTAGGCTCACAACTCTAGGCTTCCAAGGAAATTAATAGGCTGCCTGGTCCAGTTTCCTTATTTTACAGGTGAGTAAACTGAAGCCTACTCTGCATTTATAGTGAGAGCTTTCTCATGAGAAATCTTTTATACCATTGAAATCATAGATCTTGATTAGAAAACAAATGAAAGTGAATGCAATATCATTTGTAAAGGTCTTCTTAAAATGGTGCTCAAATCTTCATGTTCATTTAAACTTCTAATGTAGCTCAGTGTAGAAAGGAAGAAGATGTTTTAGCACCATGCTCTTTGGTTAAAAAATAGAAAGTAGGTCAGAATGGAAGAGACTGGATAAGTATGAGCCAGAAGCAGTTGAACATAGTAGCCCAGTGTTTGATAATCCCCAAATCACAAGCTACTGGCAGGAGGCCTCCATGTTCTACAAGAACTGAGAGGAAACCTACAAAGCACCTTGGCGGTAAATAGATTTAAATTCACTCCATTAACACTACAGTAAGTTCCAAATTGAAAAATAAATTTAAAAAATTAAATAACCACAATCTCATAACCAAATGAGATAGATTGTAAAGGATGAATCGAATTATGGTTACATACAATTAAGAAAACTTTAATGAACACAATCTATGCAACAAAAATAGGACTCTTGTGTATGTATGAGAGAGAAAAAGAGAGAGACAGACAGATGGACATATAGCAAAATGACAAAAATAAGTAAACCCCACATCTGTTTCCCAATACATAAGTTATCAAAAGATATTTGCAATGATTTTCAAAAGAAGTAATGTCAGTGATCATCAGTGATGAGAAAAAAATAGCCAAATCAATAGTAATGAGGGAACTGTAAACTAAAACAATTCCAATTTCTTGTACCCTCCAAATTAAAAAAAGATGATAGAAAATGGAAAATAATTGTTGCTGAAAATGTGGAAACAGAGGCACATTGTTGGTAGAGCTATGAATTGGTCATACAGTTCTGGAAGATGGTTTGGAACTCTGCAGGGGAAAATATTAAAACACTTATTAAATTTTTTATATGTGTACTTCTAAGGCTGTATGTTGTGCTAGGTGCTGTGGAAGGCAATACTTGCATAAAATAGTTTCATGGTATGTTACAAGAGGAAAGCCTTTTAGTTGGAGCTCAATATGTTTTCGAATATTTCTGTTATGTCTTTGTATCTCATTCTTACACATAGTTTGGACATGATAGCTGAAAATCATTCAGATTATTGTGAGGCAAGGAGTATTTTGCCTTGCTCTTTGCCTCCAAAAGTGTGAACTAGAGGAAACAAGATCTCTTCATTTCCAGAGAAAAGCCCTAAGAATTGTAAAGGTAACCCATGTCTATGAAAGCTGCTTTTAGCTATAAGGGGAAATCTTTTCAGATATGCTTTATCAATTCCTGTTGTCTTTACAGCATGGTCATTTCCCACTCCCTAAATTGAATCCTTGTATGTGACAAAGAAAAAAAGTTAAGCAAATTAAGCATAAATATTAATTAAGAAAATAAGCAAAAACATCTAATACTGAGACTGTGTCTAACGATGTTTACAATATTCTGTCCTGCTAGGCCTCCACCTTCTTTGCCACGAGGAAGGAGGAAGTATGTTTCATTATCTTTGCTCTGGAGCCTTCATTGTTTGTTTGTTTTTTCATTACTCAGAGTTCAACTTCCTTCTAGTGATTTTTTTTTTACACTATTGTAGACATCATGTTTTTTATTTCCTTTTGTTGCTTGTTTTTCAGTCCTTTCTGACCCTTCATAACCCCGTTTGGGTTTTCTTGATAAAGATACTGGGGTGGTTGGCCATTTCCTCCTCTAGCTTATTTTACAGATGAGGAAACTGAGGCAAATAGGGTTAAATGACTTGTCCTAGGTCACAAAGCTAGTCAGTGTCTGAGCTCAGATTTGAACTCAGGAAGATGAATCTGACTCTAGACCCAGCACTCTATCCACTGTGCCACCTTGCTTACCCTCCATTTTGGATAGTTATGCTGATTAAAACCGTGGTATAGTCTTTTCCCTTGTTCTAGATATCATTACCTGTTTTGGCAACCACATAAGTCACTCTGTCATTGAACTTGATGAACAAAGGCCTTTCCATCTCTTTCTTGTGATCTACTACTGAGCCAAGTCTTTCCTCACCTGTATTTACGCAGTTGATTTGATTAAAGTTTTATGTAGAACTTGAACCATGTGATAGGGATAAATATAATCTTGTTAGTTTTAATACTTTTGGCCATCTACTTTAGTAATCTAATTTAATGATACCTTTCTCATTCTACACAGTTTTACATAATTTGCCAGCTGTGTTTTTCTGAGTTCACACCATCAAGCTCTTTCAAAATCCTTGGGAAGTATTTGTCTGAGTCTGGAAACTTGAATTTAATTGAAGCAACTAGATGATTTCATAGCATCATATCTTGAATCAAGAAGACAAGTTAAAATTCAGCCTTAGACAGGTACTAGCTATGTGACTCTGGGTAAGTCATTTACCTGCTTTGCCTCAGTTTCCTCATCTGTAAAACAGGGTTAATAACATCACCTCCCTTATCATCATGAGGATCATATGAGATCATATCTGTAAAGTATTTCACTAACCTTAAACACTATGTGAATTCTAGTTATTTTATGTTATCTTACATTTCTCATTAATTGTGTTTGTACCATTCTTTCCAGATTAAAGATGTCTTTCATGGTGGGCAAAAATCAATCAATAATTAATAAGTCAAAAAAATCAATAAATCAGTAATCATTTATTAAATCCCTACTATATGACTTGCACTGTTCTAAGTTCTGGGGATACACAAAGAGGCAAGAGATAGTCCCTGCCCTTGAGAGCTGAGAGTCTAAATGACAACAATAATAGCTTTGCTTTCTTTCTGTCCTCTGTTATTATTAAACTATCTGTCCCAAGCATCTAGTTGATTCTTTCTTTGGCCTTCTTGCTTGGAACATCTGTAAAACAAACTAGGTTACTGTCCTTGGTCACATTGTGAGCCTTGACTCAGTCTGGGCTTTGACTTTCCTTCATCCTTTTCTTTAGAGGAAGAGGCACATTTTCATTCTTCCATTTTATGAGCATATCCTTTTAAAATCTGAGCTCATTGGAGAGCACCTGTGTTTTTCTGTGGTTATATGGGAGACCAAGTTGAAAAAACTTGTGGTAGTGTTCTTAACTTCTTTATTGGGAACTTCAAAGGCATTTGATTTTGTGGATATTGACTAGTAGGTAAACAGTCTTTGAGAGCAGACTGGGACTGAAACATGCCACCCCTTAGCCAATTGGTTGACCAGTTTTTCTCTGAAATTAATTAGGATGGTGCTCAGGGAACAGAAACCCAGGTTGAACTGTGTTGCTGGACCTTTCTCTTTCGGTAGGACCTGCCAAAGCTCGTGTACAATTGGCATAGTCTTCAATAATTCAGTGTTGCCTTCAAGCCACGATGAAGCATCTCATTGGAGGAGAATGGTAATTAACGTCAAAGCAGTTTAAGCTGAAGTTGATGAGCCCTTTCTGTGTCTCTTCACCTAAAGATAAAAATCATTGACTCAGAAGAAAGTATTTAAGAGTTCTTACTACATACTCCCTACTGTGCTAAGACACAGGGGAGTAGAAGTGGACAAAATAAGGTATATTAGCAGGAAAACATTAGAAAATACGGTTGTATCTTTCACATTGTGAGGGTTGAGGCACAATGCCCCCACAATATGGAAAATCTATAATTGTTCTGGCCTTCACTTTGTAAAGAGAAAGCATATTGATACTATGCAACACTATGCATATATTGTATGCTTTTCTGAATTCCTAAACTTTTTCTGTGTTGTCTGCTGCTTCTGCAAAACTCCCCCCAAATTCCCTTTTAATTTCTTATTCCCCAAGATGGGGAAATTTGCATAATGGAAGGGATAACTGTAATAGGAGGTGCATAATCAATTGAATTGTAAAATCATTAGGGCAATGATGATTTCCCTTTTGTTTTTGTATCCCCAGTGCCAACACAAGGCCTTCCTTGTGTGGGGTAGATTCTTAAAAAGTATATGAAGTAATCTCTTTAACAGAGAGGGAAAGAAAGAGATTACTGTCTGCTTAATGTGGGAGACTCCCAAGTATTTATTTCTAGTTTTTGCTTAAGGTCCAAATCTATATATCTTAACTGCCTATAAGATAAATTCATCTGGAGGTCCTACTGGCTTACCATAAGTTATTCTTTGTATGATTGAGCTTTTTATAACTTCATCTTAATACTGGAATTTTCAGAGTTTCCCCTACTTCCTTATTTTTCTTAGGAGCATCATTGATTTCCCAGATTTGGAATCCTTAGAATTGTGTTTAACTTCTCCTTTGACATTTGCCTCCTCCCTACCACCCATACCAGTTGTATGTCAAGTCCTATAGAATCTCTCTTCACACTTACCTCCTAGGATTATTGTGAGGATAAAATGACATATTTATAAAGTTCTTTACAAACTTTAAAGCATTATATAAATACTATTATTATTGTCATTAATATTGTTAATTTTTATTAGCATAATTTTAATTTTGACTGTCTTTGGTTCAGGCCTTAATTATGTTTATCCCAAATTTATTGTAGTACCTTCTTGGCTGCCCTTTTTAGCTCCCATCTCTTCATACCACCACTCCATCTGATAAATCACCATCAGGTTAATCTTTCTATCATACCTCTGTCAGTATCACTTTCCTTCCCCAAAACTCTTATGGCTCACTGAATGAACTCTTAAGTGCTTCTCTCAGTGGTCTAGTTCCAAACCAAAGAACTGGTTGAGTAGATAAACTTAAAATCGTTGTTAATGTTTCATTGCCAATAGGTAAGTACCCCAGATAGATACTCTTTAAAAAAAAAATTGTCCAGTCACTTTTCAGCTGTGTCTGTGACCCCATTTAGGGTTTTCTTGGTAAAGATACCGGAGTGGTTTGCCATTTCCTTTGGCTCATTCAGCAGATGAGGAAACTGAGGCAAGCAGTGTGTGCCCAGGGTCTGAGGCCAGATTTGAATTCAGGTCTTTCTGAACCCAGACCCAGTGATATCTCCGTTGTGCCACCTAGCTGCCCTTTTTGATTCACATAAAGGCATAGATGGCATGCTCATTCAATTTAGAGATAAAACATAGATGGGAGGGATAGAATAATAAAGTAGATAATAGTTAGGATTCAGAGAGATCTAATGAGATAAAATTCAAAAAGGACAAATATAAAATCTTACAATTTGGTATAAAAAATCAGCTTCACAAATACAGTACAGGGAGGAATGGTTATATATCAATTTTTCTGAAAAAGATCTGGGGGTTTTAGTGAATTGCAAGCTTAGTATGAAACAGCAGTGTGGTATGGCAACTGAAAAAGCTAATTCAATCTTGGGTTCCATTAGGAGAGGTATGATTGTCTCGTCTATGTTGTGCCTTGGTTAGACCTCATTTGGAGTGTTGTATTCAGTTCTGGGTACCATAATCTAAGAAATATGTTGAAAAACTGGACAGTAACCAGAGGAGAGCAGTTGGAATAATGAGTGGCCTTGAGACAGTCATGTGAAGACTGATTGAAGAACTGGGCATGTTTAACCTGGAGAAAGCTAAATTCTCAGAGGGATTATATCTGTGTTCAAATTTGGGTGGCCATCATGTGTAGGAAAGATCAGATTTCTTTTGTTTGACCTGTGAAGATAGAATTAGGAACATTGGGTAAAAGTTGCAGAGAGGACAATTTAGGCTTGATGTCAGAAAAAAACTTCCTAATAATAGCAGGGGTAGTGAGGTGGCACAGCGGATGGAGTGCTGGGTCATAGCTTCCTGAGTTCAAATCTGACCTCAGACCCTTTTACTAGCTGTGTGATCTTTTTGCCTCAGTTTCCTCATATGTAAAATGAACTGGAGAAGGAAGTGGCAAACCACTCCAGGATCTTTGCCAAGATAACCCAAATGGGGTCATGGAGAGTAGGACATGACTGAAAAATAACAGAACAATACATTTTATATAGTGCTATAAGGTTTGCAAAGTACTCTCCACATGTTATCTCCTTGGATCTTCAGAACTTTGTGAGGGAGGTGTTATCATTCTTCCCATCTTATAGATGAGGAGAGGTTGATTGATTTGCCCAGGATCTCACAGGTCTCCAGTTCTTGAGACAGAATTTTAACTTAGGACTTGCTCACTGCAAATCCGGCACTCTATCCCTTGTACCATCTAGCTGTTGCTAAGGGGCCTCAGAAGTTCTCTACTCCACTCTCATTGTATAAATGAGGAAACTGATCCCAGGAGAGATTAAGGAGTGTGTTACGTAGGAATCACACCCATTCTCTTGAGTCTGAAGTGAATGCACTTTCCATACCACCGTTTCAATCCACACAAGCCACAGCCAAATCAGTTGTCGTTTATGGTTAATTATGCTTGATTTCTCCTTCTCCACTGGGTCTTTTCTTTTGTTATTGTCTCTCCTTATAATACCATTCACCCCATTCTCCCCACATCAATTCTTGCCTATTTCAACCTTAACCATCTTTCAAATGCCAGTACAAAAGCCACTCCTTAAAGGAAGTTTTCTCCTATTACCCTCAGCCAGAAGTGATAGATCCTTTGGATGTACTACCATAGCACTCTTTAATTATTCCATATATACTGTGCTTGTTTCCATATGACTTATCTCCTTTAGTAGATCTATCATGGTAGATCAATTCCCAATCTAAGTAGTCAGGAGAACAAGGGAATCAAAGATAGATATGAAGTTAATGTTATAGAAGAGGAGGATTTGGTAGGAAATCTAGGTTGAGGGTCATATTTAACATTATACATTCTGTTTTGGAGTTGGCAAATTTCAGATGTAAGAAAGTTTGAATGCATAGAGTGTTCAGGGTTCAGGAGAAGTATGTTTGGGAATATGTCAGGCCTTTTCTAGCTGATCCCTTTTTATGTGTTGGCCCCTCAATTTGAATGTGGGCCCTTTGAGAGCAGGGACTGGTTTATTTTTCTATTTGTGTTACCAACTTTCAGTCTAATACTTGGCATATAGTCAGTGCTTCATAAATACTTTCCTATTTCATTGCCAAGGGAACTGTATTCTCCAAAAAAAGAAGTACTCCAAAGTACCCACTAGAATTTGGGGAGTGAAATCAGAAAATGGAACTCTCTGAAACATAATGATCTCTTTTACATTTGTTTAAACAGTCCTTTTGAAGGACAGATAAAAGATGATCCGTTTATGTGATGCTCATGACACCACGGTACTTCCCAGGAGTCTCACTAAGCAAATGATGAATAAGTAGCATCAGAGAGAATACTTTAACTGTTACTAACATAATATACATTGTAATCTTGGAAATTGTAACATTTTAATGATAAGCTAAAACAGAAGTGGGGGTGGGGCATGCATGGGATCTAGGAAAAGAAGAGTCAGTAAATAAACATATTAGTAGCAGTATAGCACTGTCCAGAAGAAAGGGTGAATACCTGATTTGCCACCCTGATACTCAGATATGTTTAGTAGATGTCTGTTGTGGAAATGGGTTGGGTGGTGAAATAGTTATTATGGAAAGATTATATCCTGAATGTCATCCATCTCCCTTTGCTCTATATCTCCTTACGAACAACTTTCTGGCAGTGATATTCTTTCCCAAATAGATATTCTCCTCCTGGGAAGAAAGTGTTATGACTAGTTGATGGGAAAACTATAACCTGCTTGGCAGTTTTTCTCATTGGATGGACCAGACCTGTGATTTCATTGGATTATGGACCATCCAGTCAGGAAACACCTATCAACACCTTCTTTGCAATTTATAGTCTTCAAGAATCATCTCGGGGCATTGCAAATCGAAGTGACTTTCCCAGGATCACAAAGCCAGTCTGTGGTGTTCTGGCTTATAAATTATTCTTTTGTGAGATTTTACAAGTTGTTTTTAAGCCAGATCTATGATTTTATCCATGAAGGAAAATCCTAGTGAAAAAGTCACCTTCACTGATGCAGCCTTGCATCTCTTGTGCTACTTAGGTACCTGAGGACAGTAAGAGTGAGAGGTTCAAGTGAATTTGCACAGGTCAAATGGAAGCCTCAAACCTGGGTTTTCCTGATTTCAGAGTCAGTGCTCAGTGTGATAGCTATGGCTGCCTCTCAAGAGTTTAGTTAGAATGATATATTTTGCCAGAGTCTGGTCACCCTTGATAAAATGATTGAAGGAAGAAAGAATTATAAGAAATAAGAGGTCAGTAGTGCTAGGTCAGAGCTGATGCAGGAGCATTGGCCATTGGTAATAGAAAGCTCTTCTGTTGGCTGTGCCTAGCATCTAGCTGGAAAGATGAAACATGCTCACATGGATAAAAGACTTGGCACATGATGGCCCTTTGATAAGCCTTGATTTACCACCTTGATAAATATTGATTGAAACATATTACTGAATGAGGTAATAAATAATAAAGATGTGGCTTATTAGATGTTGCTCATATCAATGATATTCAGCCAATAGAAATTAGAATCAGCAGGGAAAACTTTATGGAGAAGGTAGGACTTAATTTGGACCTTGGAAGGATGGATAGGATAGTCATAGACAAAAATTCGAAGATATTTTAAACAAATTTTTAAACATATATTTTCTATATGTAAATAGAACTTTGTGTGTATTTCAAAAGTGTGCTTTAGAACAGGAGTTGTCAACCTAGCTCTATAAAACTAGTTTAAAAATATTTTCATAGCTCTGTTTCAAAGCAATTGGTTTTCTTTATAGTTATATTTATTTTAGTTTATATATTTAAAACATTCTGAAAAGGGATCCATAGACTGCCAGATTCACCAGACTTCCAGAGGGGGCCACAGCACACAAAAATGGTTAAGAATATCTGTTCTGGAATTTATGTAAGCAAAAATTTTCGTTTCACAATTTCCTTACTTTTATTTCCCCAAATTTATTCCTGTAGAGCTATAGATAGGTCTGTATCTCAACCCTGCAGACAGCCTGGGGATGCTGCTAACTTTTCATCAGCCGTTTTGCTGCGTCTTAATGTCATCCCCTTGATGCTTCTAATTGTTTTAAGGACTGTTTGTTTATTTTCAGGTGTGTTTTTTTAAATATCTTTTGGAATATCTTTTTTTCTTTTATTTAGTATTTTATTTTTCCTGTTACATGTAAAAATAGTCTTTAGCATCTGTTTTTAATGTTTGAATTCCAAATTTTCTCCTTTTCTTGCTCCATTCCACTTACCCTCCTTGAGAAGGCAAGCAATTCAGTATATGTTACACATGTATAGTTTTGTAAAACATTTCCATAATAGTCATGTTGTGAAAGAAAACAAAGAGCCTCAAAAAAAAATAAAGTAAAAAAAAGTATGCTTTAGGTCTATATGCAGACACCATCAGTTCTTTGGGGATGGATCACATTTTTCATCGTTAAGTCCTTCAGAGTTGTCCTGGATCATTGCGTTGCTGAGAATAGCTAAGTCATTCACAGTTGATCTTCTTGCAATATTTCTGTTAATCTATGTATAGTACATTTCACTTTGTATCACCTCATGTTAGTCTTTCCAGGTTTTTCTGAGAGCATTCTGCTCATCATTTCTTATAGCATAATAGTATTCCATTATAATTCCATAACACAATTTGTTTTGCCATTCCCCAGTGGATGGACATCCCCTCAAGTTCCAATTCTTTGCCACCAGGAAAGAGCTGCTATAAATATATTTTTTTACATATGGGTCCTTTTCCTTTTCTTTTAAAATCTCTTTTGGGATACAGACCTAGTACTGGTATTGCTAGGTCAAAGGGTATGCATGGTTTTATAGCACTTTGGGAATAGTTCCAAATTGCTCTACAGAATGGTTGAGTCAGTTTATAAGTCTACCAACAGTGCTTTAACATCCTACTTCTCCCACATCCTCTCTACCATTTGTCATTTTCCTTTTCTTTCCTCTTAGCCAATCTAATAGATATGAGGCAGTTTCAGAATTGTTTCAATTTTCATTTCTTCAGTTAATAGTGAGAGCATTTTTAAAATTCCTATGGCCATAGATAGCTTTGTTTACTTCATCAGAAAACTGTTCATATGCTTTGATCATTTATTAATTGGGGAATGGCTCTCCTTTTTATAAATTTGACTCAGTTCTCTAAGAGGCCTTTATCAGAGACACTTGCTTCAAATTTTTTTTCCACGTTACTATTGTCAAATGTTTTTACCTCCATCCTATCCCCGACCCATTTTTCTATTCTGTACTTTCACCCCTGTCCCTCTTCAGAAATGTTTTGCTTCTGACTACCCCTCCCCCTACTTGCCTTACTTTCCATCACTCCCTTCCCCCCCACCAACCCCTTCCACT
This sequence comes from Bettongia penicillata ogilbyi, assembly GCA_023548195.1. NCBI lineage: Eukaryota > Metazoa > Chordata > Mammalia > Diprotodontia > Potoroidae > Bettongia > Bettongia penicillata. Next base: position 2,117,244 of record JAJHZJ010000298.1, on the reverse strand, counting down.
CCTCCTTTCTTGTAGAGTAAGATAGATTTCTATACCCAACAGAGTGTGTATGCTATTCTCTCTGAGTCAATTCTAATGAGAGTAAGGTTCACTCACTCCTTCTTGCCTTCTACTGTAAAAAAGCTTTTTCTTGTCTCTTTTTTGTAAGATAATTTCCCACATTCTACCTCTTACTTTCCCTTTCTCCTAATACATTCCTCTGTCATCTCAGGTATTTGGTTGTGTTTTTTTTTAATCAATTACCAATTGCCAGCAGTATCTTTCAAGTCCTATTCCTCTGGGCCTGGTTTATTTGCTCAGGGAAACTTCTTCTGTGTTGCAACCAAACTTAATCATATTTCTTCCCTCATATTTTCACCCCCTCTGCTACTTTAAAAGAAGAGCTGTTAAAGAGTAGAAGTTATAGCAAGAGACATGAATTCTAACCTCAGTTAACTTTCTGACTCTGCTCCAAATCATTCTTCAGCCTCTTCATGTATAAAATAGAACAATACCAGTTTCTACCTGCCAGCACGTCTTAAACTGTGAGTCAAGACCCCATAGGGGTCTTGTGCTGAAGGGGTCCCAAATGGAAATTGTTTAAGAAGCCTTGTAAAATTTTCTACTACTTAGAGAAGTTTAGCTTCCTTACTTTGCATTTGTGGGATCTGAGGTACAGAGAGATGAAGAAATTTGTCTGAGAGTACACAGCTGAATTAGTAGGAGAACTGGCACTGGAAGGCAGGATTTCTGACTCATATAATATTTCTATACTTTAAAAAGATTTAATTAAAATTTTTTGTCACTTAGAGTTTTATTGATATGTTTTGATTTTACACTGCATACATTTACAGATTACTCTCCCTTTATGAGAGATCTCTTATAACAAAGTAAAACAGGAGAAATGAATACAGTGACCTCATCCAGCCTTCCTTGCATGGAGGGAGGTCACATGGTACAAAAAACGCAGACTCTGGAGTCATAGGATTTGGGTTCAAAACCCTCTGCCCCTTACTACTTGTGTGTCCTTGGGCAAGTAACAACCAACTCAACTTCAATTCTCTCAACTGTATGATGGGGAGAAGGGAAGTAGGCTAAATGATTCTCAGCATCCTTTCTAGTTCAAGACCTATGAGCCTAGGCTTCTCCTCCAAAATGTCATTCACCCTTAAGACATCCCCACACATAAGGAAGAATGAAGTTTGGAAGGCACTTTAAGTGGAATTGGGGCCTAGCATGACATCAGCATCGTAAAATGTAACAGTTGATGTGGTCTTTCTATAAACTGTAGGTGTAGACAGAGGGCTCAGACTTCCTCCTCATGTAGCATGCCACATACAACAGCTGCATTTCATGCCACAGAAGAGCTTCACCTTGCCTTTGTCTTCACATTGCCCCCTCCCCTTTGTGTTTCTCAATGATTATTAGTCACCAAGAGATAATGCTCTGAGTGCTATTACTTAACTCTTCCTTCTTATTCAGTGCCAGAGGAGGAGAAGGAGGAATTATAAGTTCTGGATCAAAATTAAAAAAAAAAATTTTTTTTTATCAAAACTTGTAAAGCCTGTGGTATGTATGTGTTCAGTTGTGTCTGACTCTTTGTGATCTCATTTGGAATTTTCTTGGCAAAGATACTAGAGTGGTTTGCCATTTCCTTCTCCAGCTCATTTTACAGATGAGGAAACTGAGGTAAACAGGGTTAAGTGAATTGCCCAGGATCAAAAGCTAGTAAGTGTCTGAGGCCAGATTTGAACTCAGGGAGATGATCCTTCCTAACTCCAGGCCCAGCCCTGTATGCATTGTACCACCCAGCTACCCAAAGCACTGTGGAGTAGTAAGCAGTCCCAGAGTCAGCAGTCTTTCCAAACTTATTATGTTACTTCCCTACCAAATGGTCTTTTATACTGCTCTTCCCATAAGACACTCTCTCCCCTCTCTCCATGGGATATTCCATTGTTGTTGAGTTATGTCCAACTTGTGACCCCATTTGAGTTTTTTTTGGAAAGGTCTTGGAGTGGTTTGTCATTCCTTCTCCAGCTCATTTTTACAGATGAGGAAATGGAGGCAAACATGATTAAGTGACTTTCCCAGGATCACACAGCTAGTAAGTATCTGAGGCTGGATTTGAACTCAGGTCTTCCTGACTCTAGGGAGAGTGTTCTGTCCACTGTATTACCTAGATGCTTAAGAATCCATAGCACAGCTTAATTACCACTTTTATACATGAGGCCTTACCTGATTTCACCATTCCCCAGTCTCCTATCTACTACTTCCATCTCCCCCAAATTAGCTTTATTTTATATATACTTATATATATGCAAATGTTTTTCTTTTTTCCCCCTCTTTCCTTCCCCCTTCCCATATCCTTTTTGAGGACAGGGGAGTTTTTTGGTCCTTAACTCTCCAGTGCCTATCACAATGCTTGATTAATAATAATAGAAGTTAGGGGAGGAGCCAAGATGGCACAGTAGAAAAACTCACGTATGCTAGCTCCGGAAGCCACAGCCCATAAATTTCCTGTAAAAAGAACTCCCCACAAATTCTGGAGCAGTGGAACCTGCTCAGCAACAGAGGAGAGGAGATTTCTATTCCAGAGAGCCCTGAAAAACTGACCCCAAAGGTCCCTCATGCACCGGACAGAGAGCAGAGCCCCTGCGCTGCCCTGCCTGCAGGCCCTAAGAGGAGCAGATCTCGAGCAGGCTCCAGGGACAGAACCTCCAGTGGCCGCAAAAATCCCTCCGCCCACAGGCGCTACAGGTCAGTGAGACTTCTGGGCTGGCCGAGAGGGGAACGGGGTGTCTCCGTGGCTCGGGCCCCCTCGGTAGGCAGCGGCAGAGGCAGAGGCAGTGGCAGAGGCAGCTGTGGCCTGGGACTCCCGGAGCAGGCAGGAGCTCAGATCCATTACTGAAGGTCACCGCATAAAGCCCCTGAGGGAACTGAGCCTGGGAGGCATCCCTGCCCAAACCTGAGCACCAAAACTTAAGCTCACATTGAATAGCAGCCACGCCTGCCACAGAAAGCCCTGAGGCTGGGGAGCAGCATTTCAATCTCAGACCCCAAGCACTAGCTGGGCGGATCTAGGTGGGGATGGAGAAGAATCTCAGAAGTCAAGTAACTGGCTGGGAAAATGCCCAGAAAAGGGAAGAAAAATAAGACCATAGAAAGCTACTTTCTTGGGGAAGAGATGTTTCTTCCACCTTACATTTCTGATGAAGAAGTACAATGCTTGCCATCAGGGAAAGACGTGGAGGTTGGGGCATCTCTATCCCAGACATCCAAGGTGGATGTCCGGTGGCCTCAGGCCATGGAAGAGCTCAAAAAGGATTTTGAAAAGCAAGTTAGACAGGTGGAGGAAAAACTGGGAAGAGAAATGAGAGAGAAGCAAGAAAAGCATGAAAAACGGGTCAATACCTTGCTAAAGGAGACCCCAAAAAATGCTGAAGAAAATAACACCTTGAAAAAATAGGCTCACTCAATTGGCAAAAGAGGTTCAAAAAGCCAGTGAGGAGAAGAATGCTTTCAAAAGCAGAATTAGCCAAATGGAAAAAGAGGTTCAAAAGCTCACTGAAGAAAATAGTTCTCTCAAAATTAGAATGGAACAGATGGAGGCTAATGACTTTACGAGAAACCAAGAAATCACAAAACAAAACCAAAAGAATGAAAAAATGGAAGAGAATGTGAAATATCTCATTGGAAAAACAACTGACCTGGAAAATAGATCCAGGAGAGACAATTTAAAAATTATGGGACTACCTGAAAGCCACAATCAAAAAAAGAGCCTAGATATCATCTTTCATGAAATTACCAAGGAAAACTGCCCTGAGATTCTAGAACCAGAGGGCAAAATAAGTATTGAAGGAATCCATCGATCACCGCCTGAAAGAGATCCAAAAAGAGAAACTCCTAGGAACATTGTGGCCAAATTCCAGAATTCCCAGGTCAAGGAGAAAATATTGCAAGCAGCTAGAAAGAAACAATTCCAGTATTGTGGAAATACAATCAGGATAACACAAGATCTAGCAGCTTCTACATTAAGGGATCGAAGGGCATGGAATAGGATATTCCAGAAGTCAAAGGAACTAGGACTCAAACCAAGAATCACCTACCCAGCAAAACTGAGTATAATACTTCAGGGGAAAATATGGTCTTTCAGTGAAACAGAGGACTTTCAAGCATTCTTGATGAAAAGACCAGAGCTGAAAAGAAAATTTGACTTTCAAACACAAGAATGAGAATCATGAAAAAGTAAACAGCAAAGAGAAGTCATAAGGGACTTACCAAAAGTGAACTGTTTACATTCCTACATGGAAAGACAATATTTGTAACTCTTAAAACTTTTCAGTATCTGGGTAGTTGGTGGGACAACACACACACATACACACACACGCGCATGCACACACATACAGAGACAGAGAGCACAGAGTGAATTGAATAGGATGGGACCATATCTTCAAAGAAATTAAGGTAAACAGTGAGAGAGAAATGTAGTGGGAGGAGAGAGGGTGAAATGGAATGGGGTAAATTATATCTCATTCAAGAGGCAAGCAGGAGACTTTTTAATGGAGGGATAAAGAGGAGAGCTGAGAAAAAAACATGAAGCTTACCCTCATCACATTCGATTAAAGGAAGTAATAAAATGCACACTCATTTTGGTATGAAAACCTATCTTACAATACAGGAAAGTGGGGGAGAAGGAGATAAGCAGGGGGTGGGGTGATGATGGAAGGGAGGGCAATGGGAGGAGGGAGCAATTTGAAGTCAACACTCAGGGAGGGACAGGATCAAAAGACAGATTAGAAACAATGCGGGGCAGGATAGGATGGAGGGAAATAGAGTTAGTGTTACACAACAAAACTATTATGGAAGTCATTTGCAAAACTACACAGATAGGGCCTATATTGAATTGCCTGCCTTCCCAAAGGGAATGGGTGGGGAGGGAGAGATGGGGAGAATTTGGAACTCAAAGTTTTAGGAACAACTGTTGAGTATTGTTGTTGCTACTAGGAAATAAGAAATACAGTTAATGGGGAATAGAAAGTCATCTGACCCTACAGGATAAAAGAGAAGATGGGGACAAGAGAAGCGAGGGATGATAGAAGAGAGGGCAGATTGGTGATAGGGAAAATTAGAATGCTCGGTGTATTGGGATGGGGGGAGGGGAGAAATGGGGAGAAAATTTGGAGCCCAAAATTTTGTGAAAATGAATGTAAAAAGTTAAATAAGTAAATTTATATTAAAAAATATAATAATAGAAGTTTGGTCTTTTAAATTACTTTTTTTCTCAATTATGTTGAAAACCATTTTCAACATTTGTCTCTACAAATATGGAGGCCCAAATTTCCTCCTTCTCCTCTTGCCCTTCCACTTTCTTGAGAAGGCAAGCATTTTGGTACAGATTATACATGTGCAGTCATGCCAAACCTATTTCCATTAAATAAAAGTTTGAACAGAGGGATCATATTCCTCTTTATGACACTGAAGTACCTAGTACAGGGTTTCATCTGCTATAGGCACTCAGTAAATATTGATTGATTTGAATCCGGGGTAGAGATTGGTTTGCCTACTTAGATGGAACATGGTGTACACAAAGCCCAGCTAATGGTTCAGCTTCTTACCTCTCCTTCATCCCCACCACAGATCAATTTCCTTTACTTGGTTCCAGATTCAAATAAATGTGTCCGTAGAAAATGTAGACACATCTTTAACCACTACATAAGTCAAGGAAGTTTTGAAAGTAGAATAACTTTAGAGATTGTTTGATTGTTGCATTTCCAATCTTTTGAGTGTGTGTGTGTGCATGCATGTGCGTGTGTGTGTGTGCGCATGTGTATGTGTGGAGAGAATGTAGGGTGTGGGGAAGAATTAGTTACTTTTCCATTTTCTTGAAATGATGAGGGATTGGAAAGGTTGATAGGGTGATAAAGTCTTATTCAAGGTAATAGAGGTTGGAAGTGAAATAGCCAGTGGCTCAGTTTGTCCAGAAGATTCTGTAGTTTTTGCATAAAACAGAGTAATATAAATAAAGTAACTTGAGGATGGGGCATCTAGGTGGCACAGTGGATAGAGCACCAAGTCTGTTCAGTTGTCACCCAACTCTTACCCATGGCTCCAAAAAACTGTAGCATGTACAACGGCCACACCCTGACCACAGTTTCAGCAGATGGGCTAAACCAGGTTGAGGATAAAGAACAGCCCTTAAACTTGTTGGGGAGTTAAGGGGATGCCTGTTCCAAAAACATGAAGACTTTTGTTCCAGTGGCCATGAAGGCAGTTGAAGCAGGTGCTGTGGCATGCTTAGGGCTTGGTCAGCCATCAAAACTGCCAAGATCATTTGCTGTATCCTGAGCCACCATCAGTCATCTGATTTTTGTCCTGTCACTGGACTTTGATGACTCTGGAGGAGAGAGTGAGACTGATAAATTTGTGCAACCCTCCCTCCCTTAAATACTGTTCATCTCACCTCAGACACTTGACACTCCTTAGCTGTGTGACCTTGGGCAAGTCACTTAACCCCAATTGCCTCATCCTGGGTCATCTCCAGTCATCCTGATAAATATGTGCACTGTATTCAGATGGCTCTGGAGGAGATTGGTGAGATTGGTGACCTGCACAGCCTTCCCTCATTCAAAACAAAGTCAAGTGCAAGTCATGTCATTATTTCTCTGATGGCGTGGCCTTATTTAGCAATGAAGTATGAACACACAAATACTATTCATGTCCAAGTTAAGATGTCAATCCATATGTCATTGATCCTCTTTGAAAAATGAAGGATGGACAACCACAATGCTTGGAAGATAAAACATCTATCTGTCATTAGCCACATGTTGAAATACTGGAAAGTCATTCTTAACTACTGTCATAGAGGGTTCACCATACATCACTAAGTCCAGGTTCCTGTTAGATATCTGTAGTTTCCTCTAGGCCCTACTCTTTCATTTAAGATCCTGGGAATACGTTATTACATGGAAGACTGTTGTTAATGGTTCCAATTTAATTCAATACATTAAACATTTTAAGTGCCTATTATATGCCAGGCTGACACTATGTATTAGCAAAGTGCCCATTTTTTGGTTATTGTCTGTGTAGAACACAAATCCCTATAGTAGATGTCATCTATACCAGAGTTCTGCACGGTGGTAAAATTGCCTATTCTCTTCTCAGAACTTTTATCAAGGATGTTTGCTGTTCATTTATATAGCAATCCTATATTAAGTGCCTATTTTAGGTTGGATAGTGGGTTAGATATTGGGGATACAGGGACAGAAATGAAACTCCCTCACTTCAAAGTGCTTCTATTCTGTTGAGGGAAACTACCTCAGCATAGGTATGATAAATGGCAAACATGTACAATGTACATATAGATTATTTTTAGAAAAAATTTATAGAAATGGGAAAAGATGAAAAAGCATTATAAAGGATGTCATTAGATACCGCTAGGAAAAAGGCTGGTTCAGTCATAAGAAGAAGGAATACATAGCTCCACTGGTGACTACTTCAATATAGAGAGATTTAGTAGGTGATCTCAACAAGGAGGGTTTATGGGAAGACTTAGACAAGAATTACTTAGGATGGAAAACATGGAGCAGTTACAGTGTGCATCACTGGAGGAGGAGGAGGAATTCATATGAATAACAGATCCATCCAAATGTATTGTCTAATATTGGGCCACCTAAAATAATGTAGACATTGAGTAATTTTTCAGTCTCACACATGGAGGATAAAGTTTCAAAGAATTTTTCAAATTATTGAGCTTAAGTTTCTTTTTCCAGCTAAGAGTGAGATGGTGATATAATGGTCAAGTAGTGGTCAATTTTTAGAGGTCAGATTGGGAACCTATCCCTAACCCTTAAATTTTGAGGCTTTAGAATAGCTGCTCATTTCCTTCTTTTCATTGGTGTATGGAAAAGGAAAAATACTGCCCAATGAGAGTAAAAATAGGATGAAAAAGAGACTAATAATGAAAGAGAATGAAAGATGATCACACTTTCCCTCAAGTAAAGGCATGAGGGAAGGTGTGTAAACAAAACAGTGCATACTTGTACGTTACATGAGGCTGGGGATATTTTTAGAGAGAAAGGAAAGCAAAGCACATGTTATATATATATATATATTTTTAAAAAGAAGTCTCGTTTGTCTACATTTGTCCTTTCATTGTATTTCTGTACCTTGGTGTTATTACTTTGTTATGGCAACAATAAATATTGTTGATAACATTTTTACATTCAGTACATTCCTGATGGCCTCAAATAGCTGAAGTCACATACTGTCCTAACTTTGAGCTGGAAAAGACATTAGTTGTCATCAATTCCGACTTTCTCATTTTACAGATGAAGAAACAAAGCCAGAAATAGCATTTTATTTTTCCAAATTTGCACAGGTAATAATCTGGTCTAAAAAATAAAAAAATTAAAAAAAATACTATTTTTATTTCACAAAAATTAAATTTTTAATCTTTAAAAAATCATTTTATACAGTGAAGTTCAGTGGATACAGAGAGGCAATGTAGCATAATGAGTCGAAAGCCAAACTCCAAGCTTGGAAGGCCTGGGTTCAAGTAATGCCACTGATACATACTGACTCTGTGACCCTCAGAGCTCTAGGTAACTAACTCTCCTAACACTTTAAGTCATATCTTACAGAGAAAGTGTCAGCCTGCAGTGGCAGAGGGAATTTCCTCACCCAGAAGTTCCTTATGATATGAAATCACAGGTTCAGTCTCTATTGCTTTAGTACTCAGGTAAATTATAAATACAGCATTCATAGACACTCTTTAGACTTAAAAAGAATATGGTATTTTGAAAACTGTCGTACAAGTAGAACAACTCTTTCAATATGTTATATATAATTAGCCAAAAAAAGAGTGTGTGTGTGTGTGTGTGTGTGTATGTATACACTCACACACACATATATTTAGTAATTTTTTCAGTCATGTCCGACTCTTTGTGACTTCTTTTGGGATTTTCCTGTTAAAGATACTGGAGTGGTTTGCCATTTCCTTTTCCAGCTCTCTTGCCCAAGGACGCACAGCTAATAAATGTCTGAGGCTGGATTTGAACTCAGGAAGATGAGTCCTTTTGACTCCAGGCTCAGTGCTCTATCCACTATGGTACCTAGCTGCCCTATATGTATGTGTGTATATGTGTGTATGTGTGTGTGTGTGTGTGTGTGTACACATTTATGTACATTGCATATTTTTATAGCATAGGCTCATATTTATAGAAATGGAGGTAACCTTAGAAATCATAAGGTTCAACCCTCTGATTTTGTTGAAGAAAAAGTTGAAGCTGAGGGATATTAAATGATTTGCCTATTATCACCCAACCAGTAGGTAGCTCAGCTAGGATTTGAATCTAGGTGTTCCAAGTTCAAGGTCTGGTGAGTTTTTCTTCCTAGAAAGCATTTTGAATGGAAAGTTTCCATTTGTACATATTTTTGAGGTTTGCTATTGCAGTAACATTGGTGTATGGAAATTACTTATTCGTATGGTATCTTTTAGTCTGATTGCCCTCTCTCCATTTGATATTGAAATTATACTAACAGCCATGATCAATTAAAGAATAATTCTTTCCCAACATATAAGTCAAAATACAGTTATCTTACCTGCATACTTTTGGGTCAGATTTTCTAATAATACATAGAATTCACACAGAGAAACACACGCACGCGCGCGCACACACACACACACACACACATACACACAAGTATACTGATAGTAAGTTACATCATTTATGACCTAGTTATATAATTCCTTCCTCTGGAACTACTGAAAGAAAAATGTTACTACCTTTGTTTGATATTTGTAGATTTTTTATGTTAAGCAGGTTATTTTAAAAATTGATATCAATAAAGAGACCATTCTCCTGGTGGTCCATGTGCAAGACAGAGTCACTTTTCTAAGACTTGATTAGAACTCCTGATGCTTAGGTTTAGAAAATATTTAAAGGGGTAGAAAGCAGCTGTCTCCTTTCGATGATATTTTTCCAAGGCCATACTCCTTCCCTCTATCCTTTCTGCTGTCTTTCCATATCCTTCCCTTACTCTCGTCCTTCACTGCAAATCTGATGCTGGACAGAAACATCATATGCTTAAGAAGAATGTCTTAGTACTAAAAATTTCTGATAAGAATATATCCAATTATTGTAGTTCTCAGGTAAGTTGTAAATACAGCATTTGTAGACACTCTTTAGACTCGAGTGTTGTTTTTTAAGTATTTTTTAGGTTTTTTTTTTTTTTAAGTATTTAAACTGTGGTTTGGGAAATTAGACCAACTCTCAGCCTCTTATTCCATTTTCTTTCTCCTTCAAATTTGTTTTTTCTTGTCTCTAAATTCCCAAGGGTAGGAGGTTTTAAAATTAGAATCTCATCAACACAAAGGTTTCCAAATCCTTTGGTTCAGAGAGAAAAGGGCCACTCCACCCCTCAAGGAGTACCAGGATTTTCCACATGATCTTGTTTCTCTGAAGGTCACGTTTGATAGAAAGAACTTTGGATTTTTTACTGAAAAGGAATAAGGAAGCTGAGCAGGGTGTGTGGGTACACTTGGAAAGGAAGGCTTTTGTTGTCCTGTGAAGAGATAGGTTGTCGTATACATGACATCACGTACGTGTGATGTCTTGATTGAATCTTTACCACTCCATTAAATCCTTACCCCATTTTTATAACATGGACCTTTCTCCTTTCTCTTTTTTTTCCTTTTTGGACATATTGTCCTCGCTTAGTTAATATCTAATGTTTCAGTCTTGTGGAAGTATGAAAAAGTTTGTTATAATTCAATGACTTTAAGAAGATGGGGATACAGGAAGGGAGGGATGTTAGAAGGGAGGGCAGATTGGTGATAGGGGTAATTAGAAAGCTCAGCATTTTGGGGTGGGGGGAGAGGAGAAATGGGGAGAAAATTTGGAACCCAAAATTTTGTGGAAATGAAATGTTGAAAACTTAAATAAATAAATTAAAAATCTGAAAAAAAATAATTCTATGACTTTAAACTCTGAATTTTAGTAGTGGAAAGAGCTTTGGACCCTGGAATTAAAAGACCTGGGTTTGAATCCCACCTCGGATGCTCACTTACCTTTGTCACCTTGGGCAGACAATCCCTTAACCTCCTTGGGACTTAGTTTTCCTCATCTATAACATGGAGAGGTGAGACTACATGGCCTCTGAAATACATTTCTGTGTTTTAGCTCTAGTTCTGTAGTGACAAGATATATTTTTGCCTGTCACCAGCTTCCCCATTTGCTTTATTTTCCTCTGTTAATTAGAGGAAATCACTACAACCTATTTCCTAAAGCTGTTGTGAGGGATTAAGGGATTAATTTTTCTAAATTCTAATGCAACACTTTCCTTAGGAGTATATATGAATGTCATCAAAATGCTCCTGCAATTAAGAGTATTTCTTAAGGGATTATTTAGGACTAAAGGATCTTCCAGCTATTATTGAAGGTGCAGAGTTTTCATTCAGTTTCCTTTGCCTTATCCAGTGATGGGAGAGTCACTGTGGTCAGTAGGAACTCAATGGGAAATCCATTAAGTGCCAGATGGAAGGTGCAAATCCATTTCTGAAAAAAAAGTTGCATGCCTGGCAAATCCAAGATTTTTCCAAAATAGAGGCAAAAGTGGCCATTTCAGGAAATTGTGTTTATTGAGTGTGTGTGTGTGTGTATTTTGAATTCTTGAGGCAAACAAACATTTCTCAAAGGGGGATTATTTTGTGAGTGGTGATAATTCTCCTTGTTAACTCATTTTTCATTGAACTTTGCTATCAGGGCATGAGATCAGTGGCAAGTACAACATTTCACAATATAGGGGTGGGGAAGGGAATGATCAGTGACCAAGTAAATGAAGTATGGATTCAGTGAAGGGAAAGTTAGTGGAAATAGTTGTCCCTGGCAGCACTTTGCTATATGTGAGTTTACAAACATCCCTATTTCCAGATAATAGCTTTTGTTCAGCTATCAAAATCAGGACTCATGCATATGAAGACCTAAGTCAAGACCCAAGTAACAGAATTCATCCATCATTTTCTTTCTTTTTATTCCAGAAGTTCATTTGGACCCTTGCCGGACATGGTGTCCTGTTGCTGACTGCCAGACTGTGTGCCATATTGAACAGAATAATTCAGGACAGCCCACAAAGGTTGAGTGTCCTTCTTGTCACCTGACATTCTGCTCATGTTGCAAAGATACCTGGCATGCTGATCGCTCTTGTCGGGACAGCCAACCTGTGGTTGTCTTGCCAACAGAACATGGGTAAGACTGAAGTAAATTTGTTAGAGATCCATTATCTCAACAATGGGGATTGTAGTAGGGATTCTTATAGTGTGAAGGGTTGCTGCCAAAGTCCCTTCCAACTTTCAAGCTCTATGATCTGCTGACTTTTCTAGAACTTCTTAATGCTTTCCCCAGGGTTTTAAGTGCCTTCATCATGGCCTGGAGCAGCTCCTTTTTCTAAATTCTGATGCAACACTTTCCTTAGGAACATGCATGAATGACATCAAAATGTCATTAAGAGTAAAAATAAGAGTATTTCTTAAGGGATTATTTAGGGCTGAAGTATCTTCCAAGTATTATTGAAGGCACAGAGTTTTCATTTGGTTTCCTTTGCCTTATCCAGTGCTGGGAGAGTCACTGTGGTCAATAGAACTCAATGGGAAATCCTGGCTCAACTGTATTTCTACTTTCTTATTTAATGTGTGTGTGCCTCAGTTTTTCTACTTGTATTTATTGAATGGGACAAGAATTTTTATTCTCCTACTTTCCTCCTGATATTATTTTGAGATCCGGTTACTGAGTAAAAAATATATTGCTTGGAAAACATTCACAGAGAAAGGAATCTTCTTAAAGTGTAATGGTGCAGTGAATACTTATTGTCACATAGTTCATATGTTATGTAAGAAATCAGGTTCTTTGAAAGTGGTACCCCTGCTTGGGAGGTGGTGAGATATGAATCAGTAAAACTTGTATCATCTGGTTCTGGGAGGTTTCTTATTAAAACAGGAGCTCCCTGAATATGACCTTTGTGTTTGATCCCTGGTTTGGCTTGGAGCTATGAGTGTTCTGTATTAACAGGAACATAGCTACCAGTGTTACTTACAATCCATTCAATGAAAAGATCCCGGCACTGCTTCCAAGCTAGTTGTGTGGCTTTTTAGGGTTCTCAGTGTCACTACTGACATATCTTAATTTCCTTGAATATTCCATGAAGAATTAGCAGGATTCGAGGTCTAGTACAGATTGCAGGCAGGGTTAATAGACTGACCAGCCGGATGTTGACTAGTCATTACCATTTTCACGTCCTGTGGTTGTGATATCTTTGATGGTTCTTAGCAGCTCTCTAAGGGTAGTTAGTAGTGATTCACTTCTCCTTCTTCCTACTTTTCCTCCCCTGTGATTTCAATATTATCACCTACTATCTCGTCTCAGTGTGGGGGGAATGCCACAGTTAATTTATTTAGCTCATTATCTTATAAGCAGCAAAAATAGTTGGTATTTCTGTCTCATATTATTGGTCATTATTCAAGTCTTGATTTTGCTTTCTAATTCTTTACATGTAGATGATAATTTTTTAATCCTGGTCTCAATTCTCCTACTTCAGAGCTTACCCTAGGGATTTCTCTTACAGTCAGTGTGCACAAGGAAAACCAATTCACTTTTCATGCTAGCTTAGCAAATCACAATTAGGGAGATAAATCAACCCCAAGAAAAATAATAACCATGCATTCCAAAGTCAAATGTAAATCGATTTTCAGTTACCTGTTTTGAGTTCTCTGTGACATATTTGGGGTCTCTTGACCTTCTATCCTCAATTTTCCAACATTGCCTAAAAATCACATGGATGCACATTTGTGGCTTCTGTGCATGTGTGTGCAAATACAGACATGCACACATACCAGCATGGATAATAGAAATTTGACTTTAATTGCTGTCATTGGGCCTGGAAATTCAATAGAGATCCTTTCCAAGAAGGATGCCATGTTTTACTTAGATCTCTTTCCTCACCTACCATCTTACTTACTTGATACAACTGTGGTTCTTGCTGATTGAATACTCCACATTTATTTTCCTACTCTTGGTCCCTTTTCTTTCCAGGGCCCTCATTGGGATGGATGCAGAAGCTCCCATTAAGCAATGCCCTGTTTGCCGGGTTTACATTGAACGGAATGAAGGCTGTGCTCAGATGATGTGTAAGAACTGTAAGCACACATTCTGCTGGTACTGTCTCCAGAACCTGGATGTAAGTTCTCATGCTGGGCATCATCCCCTTGGGCGTTTGTCTCAATATACCTGAATGAGAGCCAGTATTCTGCCTGTTTTCATTTTTGAATATGTCTAGTGGCCTTGAAACAGAAAACTTTATTTTTTCTAAGAAAAAGGACTTCCCCAGCTTTCACTGCTCTTCCTGCAGAACTTTTATCTGTGAAGCCTTTCTCAGCTGGTGGAATTGGGAGCATTCCCTTTACTGTTCATCAGTGTTTATTAAGTACCTACTATGTGCCAGGCACTGCGCTGAGCACTAGACAGGCAAAGAAAGGCAAAAAACAGACAGTCCCTGCTCTCAAGGAGCTTACAATTTAATGGGAGAAGACAGCACATAAAAAGAAGTTGTCAGAGGGAAGGGAAGAGTACCTTACTCAAAGCCATAAGTCCAAAAGAGTACAGCTGGTAAGGAACTGAAAATATGACTGACTTGGGTACGCTCCATAAATGGAAGATCTGGGAGGAGTTCTCTATGTCCATCCTCCTCCCAGAGGGAGGGAGGGGTTCCCAGGGCGTGGGCTCGAAAGATAAAGCTTACCGTGAGAGCATCACTTACTTTTTGGGTGATACCTCAGCATATTCCCAAACCACTAGGTTATTCTTCTATCTCTGTGCTTGGAATAGATGTCACTATGTCCCATAATATAATCCATTTGTCCTTAACCCATCTCACATAGAATGTAAAGGTCTTGAGAGTATGGACATTTTGGGGAAAAGATTGTGTTTATATTCTGAACATCTGGGACCATATTTTGAATGTAGTAGGGTCTTGGTAAATTCTCCTTGGATTAGATGACTTTATAAACTACTCTGAAGGTAGTTCTTGATCCATGTGCGTACAAGCCAGTGCTGCCACTCTATATTTAGGAACCCTTTCCCAGTTCAAAAGTCTCTGGCCCAGTGATCATTCTTTATCTCCTCTCCTCTCTCCACCCCAATATACAGAGTGAACCTTTCCTTCCTTTAAAATCAAGTTAGCCTGTTACAAGCCCATAGTCAAGTGTTAGTCTTCAGACCAAGAAAGGAAGGGGTAGAAGAGTGGTGAGAAGACCCATGTGGGTGGGGTTCAGTGCCCTATCGTACCAAGTGATTTGAGTTTGATTAGAAGTTACTGCAAATTTGACCTGTAAAAATTCATCTCTTTCAGTTCAGTCGTGATACAACACAGTCATTCTATGGTTACTATTGATATTCATGGACATGTTAACCAAACTTCAAGGGCTACATTCTTCAAATCTGGTGGTTTACACTGTTTCACAGTGGGTCATTAATGTAGATCAAAGGTTCCTAACCTTCTTTGTGTCATGAATCCCTTTGGGCATCTGGTGAAGGCTATGAATCCCTTCCCAGAATAATATCTTTAAATGTAAAAAAGATATACGACTATAAAAGAAACCAATTCTATTAAAATTCAATTTTCAAAATATTAACAAAACAGATTTGTGAATTCCTGCTGTGGTTGTTCTTCATCATTTGCCACACATCTTATTTTGCTCCTTGTATCTAAAGTGTCAGTTCATTCCATCCAAATTAGTTACTAGACTTGATGGACAGAAGATTGTAAATTCCTTAAGGGCTGCAATTATTTTTCCTTTTTTTCTTTTGTATTCTTAGTGCTAGCACAGCACCTTGTACTTAATAGGAGCTTAGTTTGGTGAACTGAAATGAGCAGCTTATATGTAGTGTAGTCTTAAATACCAACTAATTGTTAAGTAAACATGAGTTAAGACTTTTGTTCATCTTTTGCCTAAGGTCCAATCCATCAAAATGGAACCTATTTTTCAAGATGGCTTCTAGGCAGAGACTCCATAACCTGTTTGGTCAAATGGTTGCTTTTGCCCATCATCCACCGCTTCCACAGACTGTTTTTTTTTTTTTAATTGTTAATGGGAAGGCTCTTGATCTAGACAGAAATTAAGATGGCAACAAAACTCCATCCCAAGCTATTGCTTTTTAGGTACTTTGATTTTGGCTTTTTTGAGACCTTTCTCTAAAGGAAGCCTTCTACAATTAGAAAATGGGACATTTTGGAAGAGGAATTAAAACAGGATTGTATAACCCCTTGTTGGCATATGGAGCTTTGTGAATAATTAAAATGAATTCATTTGAGGATGAATGAATGATAGAATTGACAATTTTCTCTTCATTCCATTAGTGTATTAGAAAGGGCCATATTCAGATTCTGGACTTATGACATACTTGTGCCTTCTGTAGAAAACAAAGAGATAAATGTGCACACCAGACCTCGGTCGTCTTTGGCAGATTGATTTGTGTTTTGGTGAATGGTACTGCAAAGAACACACAGTTCTGGCACTTGAGATGAGATGAGGCAGATGTTAAATGGCTCATAACACTGACATCAGATGTGGAAGGAAGCATCTTATTCTATTCATCATTTTCCTATTCATCATTTTTTTTTGCTCTGTTTAAACCAATGGTGTTGGCATTGGATGCACATTGAGCTGTGTTGCTTTGTACAAATTTCAGATGTTGGGTGTCTGATTTCTAGGAATGTTCTAAGAAGGGGGTTTGAGGGGTAATTGTGCAAATCCCAATCCTGGGCATTAAAGTGAACAATGATTTCAGATTTCTCTTGCTGATTTTGATCTATTTGTAAATCAGTTTTTATGATAATACTTTGAATTCAATTGTTTCAAGGGATCTAGGATCTCACTGATGAGGATCCCTAGCAAGGGATCTCACATGCCTAGATGTCCTATGACACTCTTGTCCATGCCCTTCCATCAGGGGATCATTTTTAGAACATTTCTTGCCATCATGTGCCCAGTCCCTTCCCTAATTTTACAAGGGGAGGACATATAATATGTTTAAAGATGAGTAAATATAGGATAAATACAAAATAAATGCACAGGGCATTATTGGAATGGGGAGGATCTAACAACCAGTGCATTTGAATCAAGGAAGTTCTCCTAAGGGAGGTGGCACAGAGATGGGTAGAGAGAGAATTCCAGGTATAAAGGATCATCTGTGCAAAGCTTGGAGGCAAGACCACATTTGTTTCTCCAACCTCTTTTGAACTTACTCCCTATACTGCATTATTAAGACCTTGTAAAGTACTATTTTGTTTTCTAATTTTACCATATGGTTTAGCACACAGATAATCATACTGCTCTACTTAATACTATTCTTTTCACTTGATTTTCTATGAATCTTATTTCCCCAGTAAGCACCTGTGGGCTGTCTTTTATTCCTCCATGATACTTAGTTCAGTGATAGCCATATGTTAGGTATTCATCAAGTACCCTTCCACTGGCTTTTATTTTTTGAATGGTTTATCTGCCCATACAAGTTACCATATATTTAGGAGAGGATTGATAAGAGCAAAGATTCTTAAGCTCCCTTTTAGAAATATGTAGGAACTGTCCCTGATTTCTATCCATTTACATATGATAACTTCTGAAAGTACCCAAGTGCAGGTCTGAAGGTCACAGGCTTACCGGGAGGTATGTTTGACAATAACATTCACCTTTGATTTCTGAAGCTCTTCTTGGCAGAGTTGTAATTAGGAATTAATTTTTTTTTGTACTGAGGTCAAACCCTTCAAACCATGCCCAAGGCAAGTAACATGAAAGGTTCCCTAATTTGAGGGGGGTGAACATTGCCCCATGGTAGGGAGACAAAGGTCCTGGGACGCCACTGCATGACCTCTGCTTGGAAGGTTGCTGTAAGTGTGGGTGCAGCATGGGGGAGGGTTGAGCTAGCCTAATTTTCCTGAAAGGACTTCAGGGGTTGTTGGCATCCTCCAAATTTGGTGCCCTTGGACAAAGCCCGAGTTGTCTAACCCTGGTTACAGTTCTGACATTTGGTAAGGAAGATTTATTAGCCATGTATTCTCTCAGTTTAAAATGACTACTGACTGGGACTCCCTCCTTTCTTTCAGAATGACATTTTCCTCAGACACTATGATAAAGGGCCCTGTCGGAATAAACTGGGTCACTCTCGAGCTTCTGTGATGTGGAACCGAACACAGGTACTGTGATTTGAAAGAGAGTGATGGAATAAGTTAGGTGTGCTACGTCTAAGAGGATTTCTGTTTGGGAAGCCTCCGATTTTATATATTATAGCTAGTTGTAAGTGATGGAGGAGCAAAGCCTAGCACAAAAGGCTGTATATGAGACAGCGCAAGAGCAACAGACCCTCAGAGAACCAGAAGAGTGGTCTAGATATTGCCTATAGCAACATGGAGTGTTTATTGGATAGAGTTCTAGGCTTTGAATCAAAAAGGTCTCAATTCAAGTCCTACCATTGACTCTTCCTAGTTGTGTCACTCTGGGCAAGTCACTTAACTTTCATCCTCATGTGTAAAACAAAAATACTGGATTTCTTAGCCTCAGAGATCTCTCCCCAGCTTTAAATCTATGATCCTGGGGTTCTGTATGGAATTTGAAGCACATATTCTCTCTGTTCTCCTGACACAAGGAGGAATTATTCTGCTTTCCTGCCATGAGCATATGTCTAAGAGAAGTTAAAGCAGACCCAAGATACCCTTCGGTTTAATGCTGTCACTTAGGTACTCTGATTATACAGCTCACTGTATGTATAAATTATAAAACTGGCCCAAACACAGTGGCTTAGTTACTTCCCTCACTCAGAATCATTTTGGGTTGATTAAGGATCCCTTGTTTTTCAACTAGAGCCATCATTAGCAATAACCTGTATTTACATAGTGCTTTAAGTTCCTTTGGGAAGCTAGGTGGTATACTAGATAGTGCACCAGGTCTGGAGTCAGGAAGACTCCACTTCCTGAGTTCAAATCTGGCCTCAGACACTTACTAGATATGTGACTTTGGGCAAGTCACTTAACCCTGTTTGCTTCTGTTTCTACATCTGTAAAATGAGCTGGAGAAGGAAATGGCAAACCACTCCAGTATCTTTGCAAAGAAAACCCCAAATGGGGTCATGGCTGAAAAACGACCAAACAACTTAAGTTCTTTACATAGTATCCCATTTGGGCCTTACTACTTAAATTAACCCTGCTTTATAGATGAAATAACTGAGATCATGTAAGATTTAGCCCATAGCTAAACAGCTACTAATTCTCAGAGACAGGATTTGAATTCGAGTGGGTTTGCTTGGCTCTGTGACTCCCAAGTCTGGTGTTGTAGCCACTATGTGATGTTGCATCTTCTACACTACTGTAAACTGGTGTTAGTTACTTACTGCAAAGGAAGTTGTCATGTTTTGGTCATGTCAGGGTGGATGACCGAACTAGATTTGGAGCTGGTCTCTTGGCTGTTTATTGTGTTTATGACGCTGGACTTTCCTGCTTCTGCAGCTGGCCCAAGCTGTGACTGGACCTCAGTTAAAGCTCATCATTATTGTTTCCTGTGTATGTATTGAAGTGGACTCATGTGCCCTGTTCTGTAAGAACACTTCATTATTGACTTACACTCTCCTCTTGTCTTTAATTTTTCAGGTTGTAGGAATTCTTGTGGGATTGGGCATTATAGCCTTGGTGACCTCGCCTCTGCTGCTACTGGCCTCCCCCTGTATCATCTGCTGTGTTTGCAAATCCTGTAGGGGCAAGAAGAAAAAGCATGACCCACCAACTACCTAAAATGTGCACCTTGTGGGCATGTATGTACAGGATATGTGGGATATCCTGAGAGAGGAGCTGGTTATGGTTCCCTCGTTAGCAGACTCATCTCCTTATCCTTGCCAACCTTTGGAAGTGCCTATTGTCTACAGGCTTTGAACTTGCTTACAAGTCTCCAGTGTGGGGAAAGGCCAAGTTTTGTGTTGCTTTTGGAAGAAGGCCTGGTTTTGAAGTCCAGACTGTGAATGTGGAATGTCTGGAAACTTTGGGGTTGAATGGGAAGGACCAGCATCATTTTGTCAT
Organism: Bettongia penicillata ogilbyi; assembly: GCA_023548195.1. NCBI lineage: Eukaryota > Metazoa > Chordata > Mammalia > Diprotodontia > Potoroidae > Bettongia > Bettongia penicillata. Next base: position 2,097,153 of record JAJHZJ010000298.1, on the reverse strand, counting down.
CTGAAACTCCCATGATTTCTGGACTGGTTATCTTGCGACCAAGGAGGAGGAGCCTGCAAAAACATCTCCTGTTACAACAAACTGTGTTGCCTTGATTATTACATGTATGGCAGAAGTGGTGGGAGAGACTTACCTGATGCTCCATGATTCCTGGACTGGACAGAAGAAAGAGCCTGAGGAAATGTCTCCTGTTACAGAAAACTGTATTGCCATGCTTATTATGTGTATGATAACAATGGTGGGGGAGAGAGCTGGAAATGCTGTCATGTTTCGAAAGATCAGGCACAAAATCTTCAGTGTGTGTGTATGTGGGTGGGGGGAGAGATGAAGTGGGGAAAGATTCTCTTAACAAAGGAAAGATCTAAGATATAGAGCCAACAGTCTGTCTTGGAGATGAATCTGTAGAAATGGTATCTGTGCTTCTTCTATGAAGGAAGAAATAGGCCAGGTGTTTGGTAGGTTAGGGTGCCACATTCGCAATATCTACCGAAAGTTCTGGGTTGTTTCTATGTAGCCTCATGCTGAGGAAGAGAAGCCTTCAGAAGAGGTCTCAGTTTTGAATAAAAGGATTCATGGAATGCTATGCCTGTTCCAACATCTCTACCTTACAAGGTCAGTTTTCCTAGGAGACTCATGTCCTCTAGTTAGAGGACCTATTTTAGAAATGTTTTATGTGAGAGAAAAGGAGTCAAAAGCCTCTGAAGACTCCATTATTGAAGATTGGCAACCCATAGTTTGACCCTACAGTCTTGGAACTTTAAGATGTAGAATGGGGCCTAAAAGCAAATTCCATTAGCAAATATAGGTCATAAGTCCTCTGTCTACTGTTTATCCATCTGGTCTCAACCTTGAAAGAAATCCCCATTGCACATCCATGTAAAGCCAGTCTAGAAATACCCAAATGTTATGAAGATAAAAGTTCCTAAGAAAAAGAAATGAAAATGATATCATCCCTTTCACACTGAATATACTGTATTTTGAACTGGCCACCAGATCTGTTAGAACCTGAATATGTCCTGAATCTTGTGATAGCAATAGAGAATAGGACTCTAGTGCCATGCCAGGATAGAATGCAGCATTTTTTAGTTCCCTTAATGTTTTCCTTTTAGAGAAGGTTCTCTCATTGGCTAAGCACAAGATATGGATTTCCAGTGTACATAGATAGAATCTGTGCAGTCTACATTCCCATCTGACCCCCTTTTGAGTTTCTGTAGCCAAACAAAGTCAGTGACCTAGAGGTCAGTTTCTGATGCTGAGCCTCTCAGTACTTAGGTTGATCCTCAGAGGTCAGTGGGGCCTTTGCTTCAGCCAATAATAATAGCTTTTAAAGCTTGAGGGGGGTTGGGGGGAGGGCTGTTAGAACCAGTGAGCTGGTCAGCCTTTTGGAACCCTACATACCCCAGTGAAACCTCTAGGTGGAGGACATTAGTGAAAAAGTACTAAGTGGGTTGCTAATCTTCAAAACCAATTTATAATATGTTGGTTGAGATGAAATGAACAAACACCATTTTTCTGAGACTTATATTGCTTTATGGATGTTATGGATGGATGCTTGTGGGTTTGCTTTTCCTATAGCTCCTTAACTAACTTTTTAAGGACATCTATAATATATTTGATTGGTAGTCTATGTTCAGTGCATACAAATTAAATTCTGATTCTAGGGGTTCATGATTATCTTCCTCTAAAGCTAATGACTATTCAGACTCTATCTGGGTATACAGTATTTACTGATATACTTGGCTAGTTGACATAGAAGATTGCCATAGTACAGGTCCCAGTTGGTCACATGTGCATTATTAAAGGACAAAGATTTGCTCAAGCGAGAACGTAGTGGGGGATATACATTTTTAAAGCACTTTAAGTCATACATGTTACATATTGATTTGTCTTTTTTGGGGGGAAGTATCCCTAGCACTTAGCATAGTGCTTGTCTTAAAGTAAGCACTTAATAAAGGCTTCTTGATTGATGGCGTCCTAATATACCTGCACATTTTTATCATTTGTAAAGGTTATAGAGGGGAAACTTAGGGCATGGCCTCCAACCAAAAATACTTTAGAGCTCTTTGAATAGTTATGGAAATGTCATTGTTTTTCATTGTCTCCCTGCCCACCTTCCTTTTGTCTTTCTCTAAAGATGGCAAACACTCACCTGTTGCCAGTGGTGCCTTCTCTGGTGCTGTCATAGAGTGGCCACTGGTTGTTTCCTCCGTGGAGCCTGCTGTCTCCATGTTGGCAAGAGGGTTTCTTTATAGATGAAAACAATCCTAAGCACTCCAAGCAGCTTTATTTCTCTGACAGGAAAGACATGAATTTCTTGGACTCCATTTTCTACTTTGGTATACTCATTGCTGCAAATCTGTTTAAGTCTGGGGCTGATTTTAGTAAGCATAAAAATAGTAGCTAGCATTTCTGTAGCGCTTACTCTGTGCCAAGTGCTTTACAATGATCTCATTTTATCTTCACAACAGTCCTGAGAGGTAGGTGCTATTATCATCCTCATTTTATAGATGGAGAAATTGAGGTTAAGTGACTTGCCCAGGGTCTCACAACCAGGAGATGTGTGAAGTCTTCATGATCCCAAGCCTGGCACTTTATTCAATGTACCACCTATTTACAGCAAGAGAGAGCCTTCAGGACTGGAAAAGGGAAGGAGGAAGGAACATCTATTGTGACAGGCTTCAGAAACCTTGCCTTCCCAAACTGTGCATCTGTGACTTTATTTATTGGCCTAGGAAGTTTTTGAAGGGTAGGCTTAAGAGAAGCCCAGCAAAGGTTTTAAGAAATGAACCCAGTTATTTTTTGAAGGATGCCTGAGGAGGAAAGGTAAGATCTCATAATCAGAGAAATTATTTGACAAGTTTGGGACTGAGGCAGTTACTCGAACGTTTGAGCTATGAAGGCAGCCAGGAGATTCTAAATATAGCTGAAGGTACTGGCAATTTGGATTAATTATAAACAGGAAGGATTTGTAAATATTCCTGTAAAACCTGCAATGTGACAATATTAGCTATCCAGATGAAAAGGTGAACTTGGACTTTGTCTCCCTAATAGACCCTTTGAGCCTGCTCTGTCCTAGTGATGTCAGCTGGGTTGAAAATCCTAGCATAGCTCAGTCCTGCTGTAGACATGACCTTTAATGGTTGAGGATGTCACGCTGTTAACATGAGAGATTTATTTTCAAAGTGTTACAGTAGAGAGTTTGGGAGTGAAGAGTAACTTCTGCTAGGGGTGAACGTCTTATAAAGCCCAGATCTGACCAGTTGAAATCCTTATACAGAAACCTTCAGTGACTTTCTGTTGTTGCCTATGGAATAAGATGGTACAAAGTACATTATCTAGCATTTAAGGTCCTCCACGCTTGACCCAACATACCTTTCCAAACTTACTTCACATGACTCCTTTTTACATGCCTTTTTATTCCTGGCAAAATAGACAATTAGTTGTTCCCTGAACATGACATGCCAGCACCCAACCACCATACATCTGTAGAGGTCATCATCTGTGCCTAGAACGTACCAGTTCTTTTTATCTTTCTCAACTCAGGTGCTAAGCCTTTATGAATCTTGAATTATTTTAATTAATAAATTACTTTTTTTGAGGCAATTGGGGTTAAGTGACTTGGCCAGGATCACACAGCTAGTAAGTGTCTAAGGACAAATTTGAACTCGGGTCCTCCTGACTCCAAGAACAGTGCTCTATGCCCTGCACCACCTATCTACTCCATGAATTACTTTCTCTAATTTCCAACTTTCTCAACCCTAGATGAAAGTGATCTTCCCACTCTCTCCTTCACTTCCATCACACTTTACTTTGTATTATCCTTAGCTGAGGGCATGTCGTATTACCCTCACCTCCAGTAAAATGTTAAGTTTCTTGAGTGCCAAGAGCTAACTTAAAAAAAAACAAAAACAGTTTTTCACCCAGTCTTGCATTTAGTAGACCCTTAATAAATGTTTGCTGGATGAATCTAGAAAAAGCTAGAAAAGCTTTTTAGCACTCGATCTTTTGTTTCTGTTTAAAAGAATCCATTTTGTTTTGGTTTCTGGGAGAAGCAAACCAGGAGCATAGCTGCCTAATTAAGTGGCTCTTGAGAATCCTAAACGTTCTTCTTCTGGCTGTGATTATTTGCTCTGGTCTTCTCAAATGCATCCTGAGAAAACAAATAAGGGATTTCTGCTCCAGCTGGTATCTTGTAGTCATTTCTGCTCACAGTTTCAAAAGCTATGCCTTGTTATCATTTGTAGATAAGTCATATTTTTCTGAACCTCTGATTTTCATTCTCTTTTCTAAAACATTGAAAATCTGAGTATTTATTACTGTCTTCCCCCTCCCCCCACTTCCATCTCTAAATGGTTGGGGTTTTTTCTATTTGTAAATTATAAATAAATGATTACTCCCTTGGATATAGATTCATGTATTTAATGAAATATAACTTTAAGGGCAATAAGAGTATAATTGAGAAGAACAAATTTTCACCTGAACATCATTAATATTTTTAAGGGTTTTACAATATTGTTGGAAGGTCACTATGATCTTAAGGGCCAATATTTTAACTCCGTCATGATACTGGCTTCTACTTGCCATTTTCCATTCATTTAATAGCTTCTTATTTTATTCTTTTATGCTTCCTTTTCAATTAAATCTTTTAAGAAAATGGCCAAGGAGTATTAAATTGGAACTTTAGAATGAATAAATGAAACCCCTTCAGTACTTTAATAAAACTACCCTTTTTTTGTATTGGTGTCTCCTTGGTAAAACTTGTTCTCATATCTGCTGCAATTGGGTGACTTCAGGTTTAGTAAACATTTAGTAAGTGCCTACTAGGTATATGCAAGCACTAAAGAAAAGGAAAGAGGCAAGAATGGGGGTGATTGCTCATTCATGTTTTGTTGATTCATCCAGAATTTCAGGTCATTAGTGAACCCAGTTATATCTATTACTACCAGAGATCAAGGGTGATCTGGAAAGAACACTGCATTGCCCATAGTCAGAGGACCTGGATTCAAATGCTGGCAAATCTTTGGACTTTTCAGTTTCCTCCTCTAAAATAAGAGGATAGACTGGATGACATCTGCTGTCCCTTCTAGTTTTAAACCCTAGGAATACTACTACACAGGACACGATTGTTGGAATTTTTGGAAATTTCTGATTGTATTTGTGTTGCAAGGTGTTAAGTAGCAATGTTAACTAATTTAACCAGTGTTTCCTTTTATTGGTTAAAAAAGTTTTTAAAAATGCATTTGGTAATGTTGGAAATCAAGGCTCCATTTATTCAGTTGGTCTACAGGGGGAGAGTTGTCTATCCAAAGTTAAAAACAAATTCTAGAAATAGGTTAATTGTTACTGTTACAGGTAAGAAATCCCTCAAGGATTCTTCCATACCTAGGATGGATGATTGAAGCATATTGGATATAATCTATTCTTGTTACAGGAATTGTGTTACTGTGTATTACTGTAATTGTGTAGTGTATAGAGTCAGCCTTGGAGCAGCCCCAAAGACCTGGGTTCCAATTCCAGTTCCAGACCCTGAGCAAGTCTCTCTCTGCCTATAAATTGCAGATAGCAGAGAAAGTGCTAACTTAATAGTTACAGAGGGATTGGTGTTTTCCTTCTGGGAGTTCTCTGTACCAATAAAACCACTGGTCCAGCCCCTATCACTTCACTCTTTGTGTTACCTGAGCACAATGCCTTCTAATTAACAGGTAACACAATTCTAAGATTTCTTAGTTTTGGCAAAATCTGTAAGATCATTTTGAGGACATTTTCTATTCATTTAGCCAAATATCCTTAATGAGATCTTTTATAGCACAGAAATATTGTGTAATTTTTAAAAATTGAACCTTAAATGTTCAGCAAATTTAAATTTATGTATTTCCAAAGAATTCTGGAATAACTGATTTCATACCCCTGCTGGTGATTAACTGATGCTGTACGTAGTCCTTAGTGTCATGTCAATGCCGTGTAACTAAAGTATTTCAGAAGAAAGTTTGATAATCAGGATTATATCATATTCTAAGTTTTTGGGTATACTGGAAAACAAACATTTTCTCAAGCCTTCAAAACAGTGACCTGCAGAGTCAAAATATACTACCAGAGTATATTTTATTTCTTTACCTTGGGTTGTTAGTAGATTGGCTATAAAATGACTTGCATATACACAGCGCTTCTAACTTTTAAAAATTACTTTGCAAAAATGTCTCATTTTATCTTTATACCAGCAATGTGAGTTAGAACATGCATCTTGTACGTTTTAAAAATGAAGAAATTGAGTCAGAGAAAGGTTGGGTCAATTAATTAATGAGAAGTGTGATATATAGTTGAGAGAATTTAGTGAATTTAGCATCAGAAGACCTGTTTGTAGGTTCCAGCTCTGCCTCTTAGTAGCTGTAAGAACTTTTATCCAGTCACTTCATCCCTTTTAACCTCAGTATCCACATCTGTAAAATACAGATAATAATACTTGCATTGCCATAGGATTTTTTGTGAGACTCAGGTGAAATAATAATATATACTCCTTTGTAAATGCTATATAAATGCCAATTATTACTAGAGAGGCAGTGTAGCGTCAGGGATAAGGTGTTCAATTTGAAGTCAGACTTAGATTCAAATTCTGCCTCTGAGTGATCAAAGGCAAGTTGTTTAATCTCAGCTAATCCTCCAGGATTTAAGTTAGAGATGAGTTAAGGATAAAGATGTAGGGAGTTGTCACAGGTCCCTGGTACATTATTATTCAAGACCAAGTCAGAATTTAAACTTGGTCCCCAGCTGTCATGTCAAGACAGAGCTTTTTACAATTGAACCCTCTGCTGAATGTGCCTTCACTCTCCAGTATAATCCGACTTACACCTACTTTTCTTCTATTATATCATAATTCACAAAATAATAATAATAATAAAAACTCTGTTGGCAATGTTAATAGATGTTAGATCACCTGAAGGGGTAGCTAATACTTTAAAAATTATTTTTCATTTTTGCCTGTGTATGACTACATACAAAGCCAATCATTTGTATAGTTCAATTCTCACCCCCTTCCCCACCGCCCCCCAAGGAATCTTCTAGGAAATGGATGGGAAGAGCAAGGTTGAGGATAATTCATTTGAGAAAAATGTCAAAAGTTCTTGTTATTTCAAGTTGAAATTCCCGCCATTCTAGTCCTATTTGTCTTCCCCAAGTCTCCCATTAATTACCTGCTTCAAGGAAAAACAAAATGGTTTCTTAGATATTACATTCTTAAAACTGAAACTGATTTTGTGAGCTCTTTTTCCTTTTCATGGTATATTGGGAAAGCAGTTACCACAGATACCAAATATCCTCCTTCTAGTGCTGCTGTCAAGTTCTTATCCAATTTGTATTTTAGACCTGTGACCTGATTGTTATGGAAACCTCATTATTTAAAAAAAAAAAAGGCAAGAAATGGAGCATTGAAGGATGAACTATTAGTGTGTGATGTGGGGGAGTAGTTTTTCTCCCTCAAAGTATCAAAAATAGATGATTGTTCTATGCCAGTTTTCTTATATTTTAGATGAAGAATTGATGACCCTTTATCTACTTCAAAGTGGTGAAGAGGAGGCTTTGATCTTTGTAAGATTCAATAAAGAGTGTGTGTGTGTGTGTGTGTGTGTGTATGTGTGTGTGTTTCAAAAAATGTGTATAAAGAAGTCCAATGCTACAGTGAATTCTTTTGTTGCATTTTGGGTTTTATCAGTACAGTTTTCTGCCTTTTGTGCTGAGAGACATATTTATTTTCATGCCCTGAGTTTCCCAGGTTCCCCCTCCTCTGGTTAAAGTATCTAGGATTAGGCCTTTGGGTGGAAAGGCCCTGCAATCAATTAAGGAAATTAAAAGTTTACTCTTAGTTGTCTCACTTGGTTTAATTCCTTAATAAACTGGATGGATTATTTTTGTTGTAATTGTTACATTGATTAATGACATTTGATTATTTTCCATTTTAAAATAAAATTACATCTCAAAAATCCTCTCGTGGTATTAACTGGGTGTTGGGGAAATATGAAGAGGGATTGTGGGTCCGTCTTAATGTAATTCTTGAATTCCAGCCAGCTTGTTAGAACAAAGTCAAACAAATTTGGAAGACCACACACATCCCTGCATGGTTTTCTCCTAAATTCTAGCATGACTTGGACTTTTGTCGAAGAAAGGTTCAGGCATAATTGTGCTCTAGGGAAGGCTGGCAGGTGTGGAATGAATTCTTTTCTCTTAGAAGTATGTCCCATGCACCGTCCTATTACCTTTGAAAGCAGCAGAACCACTTCCCCAACCTCACCTGTTATAACTCAACCTGCTACGAGCAAAGCATAGACTTGAAGAAGATCCAGGGCTGACCTGAGACTTACCTAGTACTGTATGTACTCTTATATGTACACAGCTCCCCTTGTAGTATTGTTCATTCTTCTGTCTAGAAGAGGACCAGTGACTTGCAAATGAATTGGATTTAAGTGAGGCCAGGCTGTGCAAAGTCATCAGCTTCTCTTTCTCCTCCAGAGTCATCTGAGTCTAGTGATAAGACATAGGTCAAGACTAGGTGATGGCCTAGAATGCAGTGAGAAATCTTGGCCTTTTAAGTTAAGATCTTTTTCCAGGTCTCAATTTCTCTGAGGCAACACCCATTAATGAATAAGGGTAGGTAAGAACTGAGGCAAAAGATGGCCTACTTTACCTGCTCAAAAGAATGAATCTGGGAGGGGGAGACACTCAGGGTTTCTGGCCAGAAGAGAAACAATTGGATTTGTACTCACTCTGAGCCAAACAGTGAGCAAGTGAAGCTTGGGCTGGGACCTATTATTGGCCAATCAGTGAGGGCCAGAGTGATTTGGGTTTAAAGACATAGTCGAGTAACTCTACTTGAATCCCAAAGAGCTTTAAAAAGCTTGTTTTTTTGTAACTATATTTCAAGAAATCATAAATTGAGACAAAAAAGTTAACTGTCCCAGTTTTTCAGAAAAAAAAATGATAGAATTAAATAAATCAGGAAGAGAAAATAATGATAGAATAAATAAGTAGGGAAGAAAAAAAAATCTAGCCCTTACCTCAAGATACCCTGGAAGTATAAGCAATCAAAATTTATATTCCTTTGGACAGAGAACCCACGTGTAAGGATATGACTCTCCATTTGGATAGAAGGAGAGGAGGAGGAGGAAGAGAAAAAAGAAGGAAGGAGATAAATAGCATCATTACCCAACTGGAACTGGCCAGTTGGGTCCCCAGCTGTTATTCACAGCTACTCACAGCTTGTTATTCATCCTTTGCTCTCCCAGAAGACCAATGGCTCAGGAGGGTGATGCTTGCCTTGCAAGTGAATTAGATTCAGATGAGGGAGGACTGTGCAAAGTCATCAGCTCACTCGCTCTTCTGAAGTCATCGAAGTCCAGTGGCAAGATGTAGGTCAAGACAACTGACAATGCCCCGCCTCCCTTAGAGACTATAAATTCCTTGAAGGAAGGGATAGTTTCAGTTTTTTTACATCTACCACCTAGCACAGAACCCGGCACATAGTAGGAGCTTATTAAATGTTTCCCATAAGTGATGTGTGTGAGTATGTGTATGTGTGTGTGTGTGTGTGTATAAAACATATACACATAAAATAAATATATATATATATATACATACACATATATTACATATATAATATACATGCACACATACATAAGTATGTATTTATATATGTATATATGTGTATGTGCTATATATATATATGCAATTTGTTCTTTACCTAATTTAAATGAGGTGAATTAAAACCCTTATAGAATTTCTTTAAGGTAGCTTTTGACTAAATGCTGACTTCCTAATATGACGAAAATCAAGCTTGTCTATACCTGACCAGCCCTATTTGTGAAGAAAAAGGCTTTTCACATCAGGACAGTAATGTATGAGTCACCATGGCTTACTTTGCCTCTCACAGTGACACAAATATGTGGTAAACAAAACCAAGTAGCAAAAGCTGAAGGGAAGTTTTTGGGTTGTACTTTGATTACAGCAAAGAACACAAGGATTTTTTCTAGCTGAGGCTATTTTTTTTGGCCTAGTTTCCTAATAATATCTCCTTAAAACCCTGTAGCATTTTGACCTGAGTTCAAGTGCTGCCTCTGACGTACTGGTTGGGTACTTGACAGCGTCCCTGGCAATTATCAGAAACTGCAGAATAGTGCTGGTCCACATTGATAGAGACTTTCCTCACTGTGTACTCCGTACTCCAATGAAATCACAGGTTTGGACGGAGAGTGTCCAAAGAATTGTAGTAGGATTTTTGAGGTATGAGGGATACCCCTGAGTCTTGTAATCCAGAGACAAGAGATACATACACATGTCTCTATCTATATATGTATGTATGTCTATGTATGTACACATATATGTATTCAGTCAATAAATATTTATTAAGCTCCTTCTGTGTGCTAAGCACATCCCTTCTGCTAAGTACCAGGTAGACAAAGAAAGACAAAAGACAGTTCCTACTGTCAAAAAGCTCACAGTCTTAGTGAGGGAGATTACATGTAAATAACTATGTACGAACAAGTTGTAGGCAGGACAAATTAGAAATAATTAACGTAAGGAAGACACTAGAAATAAGGGAGATTGGGAAAGACTTTCTGTAGAAGGTGGGATTTATTGGGGACTTGAAGGAAACTAGGAAAGTCAAGAGCATAAGATGAGGAGAGAGGATTTTACACATAGGGACTCAGTGAAAATTCACCGAGTCAGGAGATGCGATAATATGGAACAGTCCTTGTTTCAGGAACAGATGGCAGGTTGTATGGTATGAGAACCCTGCAAAGGTATGGGAGAGCTAGTTATGAAAGGCTTTTCATACCAATCAGAGAATTTTATATTTGATCTTGGAGGTGGTAAGGAGTTGCTGGAGTTTATTGAGTAAGGGAACATGGACAGAACCGTGATTTAGGAAGATTCCTTTCGTAGCTGAGTGGAGGATGGATTGAAAAGGGTTGAGACTTGAGGCAGGGAAGTAAACCAGTTGGCTATTGCAATAGTACAATCATGAGGCGATGAGGATCTGAATTAGGATGGTGGCGGAGTTAGAATCAGAGGAGATAAGAGGGAATATGTAAAATATGTGTTATGAAGACTTTGCCAACAGATTAAATGTGGAGGAGGAGGTAGGGCAAAAGAGTGAGGAGTCAAGGATGACACATAGGTTGCAAGCATGGTTGACTGGGAGGATAGGACAGCAGTAATAGGGAAATTTCAAAGAAAAAGGATTTGGGGGATGAGGGGGAAGATGAGTAAAGTTTCAGACATGTTGAGTTTAATATGTCTGTTGGACATCTAGTTCAAGATATCTAATAGGCAGTTGGAGATGTGAGACTACAGGTCAACAGAGATATTAGAACTGGATAAGTAGATTTGAGAATCATCAGTGTAAGAGATGATCATTGAATCCATTGGAGTTGATGAGATTTCATTTGATGAAGTAAAACCGTATAAAGGGAGAATAGAAGAAGGTCTAGGATAGTATTCCTATGGGATACAGTTAGCAAGCCTGACTTGACTGAAGAGGAAACAAATGATATTGAGAAGAAAGAGTTCAAAAGGAAGGAGCAGAATCAAGATAGAGTCCCAAAAACCTGGAAAGAGGAGAGTATCAAGAAGAGCGTGAACAACAGTGTTAAAGGCTGTGGAGAGATGAAGAACCTCAAGACTGTGAAAAGGCCATTCAACTTATCAATTAAGAGATCATTAGTAACTTTGGAAAGAACAATTATGGCTAAATGATGAGATCAGAAACCAGACTCTTGTAAAGAGGTAAGAAGGCTAAGAAGTTAAGAGGAAAGGTGATAGAGGCACCTATTATAGACAGCTTTCTCAAAGAGTTTAGACACAAGAGAGAGGAGACCTATGGGGTGATAGTTAGCATGGATGAATGGATCAAGGGAGGGGCTTTGGAAGGTGGAGGGAGACATGGACATGTTTGAGTAGGTAGCTGTCAGTGCACTGTAACAGACTGAAGATAAGTGAGAGTGGGAATGATAGAGGAAGGACAACCTGTTGGAGAAGATGGGGATGGAATGGGATCACTTGTGGACACAGTGGAGTTTGCCTTAACAAGGAGAAGGGCCATCTCAAAATGTGAGAGAGTGATGGAGGAGGAGGTAGTGGCAGAAAGTGTTTTGATAATGTAAGATGAGGAGGAGGAGAGGAGAAAGAGTTCTCAGCAAATGGCCCCAGTCCTTTCTGTAAATTATAAGATGAGCTTTTCATCTGAGAAGGTGGAGAGAGGGAGAGCCAAAGGAGGTTTGAGAGAGATAAAAAGGTTTGGAAGAGTCACTGTGGTGAATGGGATAATGAATTCATAAGAGAGGTGCAGAAAGATTGTTTAGTGTCAATGAATGTCCAGTTGAGGCTGATAATATAAATTTTGTAGTGGACCTAGTCAGAATAGTTGTGTGATTTTATCTACTTATATTCATCAGTATATATGTAGAAGTGAAGCTGGCAGATGGTAGGAATCAAAGAAGGGTGAGGCTTGGTAGGGTACAATTGGCAATATGGTAAGGGAGTCAGAAACTCAAGAAAAGAGGGGAACATAGAGTTAAACTGGTTCACTGAAGGGTCAAAACATGGAAAGGAAAAGAATGTAGCTACTGCAGGAGTATATACCCACAGTGTTTACATGCATATATTTACATATATTCATATACATATATATGTATATAAATATATGTATGTGTATATATACATCTCTGTTTTTCTCTCTGTCTCTGTCTCTCTGCCTCTTTCTCTCTCTCTCTCTCTCTCTCTCTCTCTCTCTCTCTCTCTCTCTCTCTCTCTCTCTCTCTCTCTCTCTTTCTTTCTCTCCCTAGATGAGGGGATACCTAGACTTTCCAGTAAGGTAATATAATGGAGCTACATTTGCTTTGAGTACCAGGATGCAAGAGTAATGCCTAATAGCAGAAGGCCAGGACTTTGAATTTCTGAAAATTGCTCTGCCGGATTTGAAGAGATATCATAATGATGAGGAAGAAAAAGAAAAAGGAGGGAAAACAAGGTATTCTTAGGGCTTCTGATTCAATCAACTAACCAGAATGAAGCTGAAGGCTGAGTCAGACAAGCAGTCTTGTGATGAAATCTTAGAATGATGAGCAGGCGGAGTTCATGGGACATTGCTCTGGAAGATTATCCCTAGTAGCAGGCGGAAATGAAATCTGGATCTTCTCCAGTTTTCAGTTTGAAGGCTTTCATCTGTATTTTGTGGAAACGTAGAGAGTGAAAATACACTCGTTTGAGTTCCTAAAATATTTATTTTGTTTCTTTTTATTTTCTAAATAAATCTGAGCTTAACCCAGTAATAACTGAGTATCTAGACTCCATTTGACTTTAGAGGTCCCCAGCTTCACAATGGGGATGGGGGATATAACTATCAGAAAATGATCCTCTCAAACATGAGCCCAAGACTGAGAGATGTTAATGTATGCTGTCACACGGGTGAGACCTATCTATCTAATCAGCTAGCTTTAAGCTCTCTGAGTTCTATAAAAAGGTAGTAAGGGATAGACAGAACACAAAGTAATATCAATTATATGTCAGATGAGTAGTACAGGTCAGAGAATCCATCAGTACTGGGCTTTTTGCGGCCACTCAAAATATATTCTGGAGCACTTTGTTTCTATTTATAAAGACTTGTTAGCCACATGATCTGATCAACTGAACAAATATTTAAATAGTATAATGAGTGTTATACAGTCAACTTAAAACAAGCATGGGGACCAAATTTGAGAACATTTGATGAGTCCTTCACAACAAGAGGGAAACTAATGGTACAGTCTCCAAAGTCTTTATAGAAGTAGGACATGAGTAGGACCTTGAAAGATGACAATATTTCAGACCTTTGGGGGGCACTACAAAGAGAGGGAATGAAAGGGAAGAGAGAGTTGTGCATGGTGATCCCTGGGATAATGAGTAGAACAATTTTATTGGAGGACAGAGTTTTGGTAGGAGGATAAGAGGAGATGAAGTTAGAGAAATAGGTTAGGGACAGGTTATGGAGGGTCTTGGATACCAATCTAAATAATTTTTACTTTGTTCTTTTGAGAATGGAGAGTCACTGGAGATTGTTGAGTAGAGGGGTGAGAAATTGGAAAACTCTTTTAGGAAATTGAATCTGGCAGAGATGTGTATGATGAATTAGACTGGGGAAGAGATGAGGCAGGGTGACCAGTTAGAGAATTGTTTAAATATTACATTCAGGAGGGCTTTGTCTATAGCTAAAATGGAAATTAGAAAAAGGGATTCAAGACGTCTAATCAAGTTAGAATCAGCGGGACAACTGGATTTTATGATGTGTGGTAGTGGATTTTCTTGTTAATCAGGTTTTCAATTAAAAAATTATATGATAACTTTAATATAAATTTAAAAGGAATAGTAAGTTATACATAATAGATTTGCAGTTTCATGTACACTCATCTTTTTATTATTCTACTAGGTTTTGGAAATACTTGTTTTATTTCATAAGTTAAAAATCAAAATAACTCTATAGAAAATGTAACTTTACCCTTAGTTTTACAAATACACATGGGGCTTTAAGTGCCTTGCTGGTTAGGTGCATGAAGATGTTGCCTAATGGAATATTTTATTTTTTCTGAGTTTTTTTTTTTCCTTTTATTCTTTAAAGTTTTTGATTCACAGAGCCACCGAAAGAAGGATCTTAGAAGTCATTAGTCCAGGCCAAAACCCCTGTGAGGGGTACTGCATGACCAACAAGTGGTCATATATCCTCTGCTTGAAGACTTCCAGAGAGGGAGAGCCACCAATTCTCCAATAGGTCCTTAAAGCCTTTGAATATCTGTCATTGTTTTTCTTTACATTGAGCCTAGATCTGCTTCTCTGAAACTTCTACCATTCACTATTGGAGCCAATAAAAACAAAAGTGTGAGCCAAGCTGAACAAGTCTAATTCGTCTTCCCCATATTATATCTTGAATCACAAATACTTGAAGACAGCTAAGTCTTCTCTTTTCCAAGTCAAACATCCTCAACTCACTTGATAGGTGTTTATATATGGCATGATCTCCAGTTATCTCGCCATTCTGATTGCCTTCTTCTTGAAGGTTATAATATGTCTTTCCTAAAGTATGGTTTTTCAGAATAGAACATAATACACAAGATTTAGGGCAGCCAAGTGGTGCAGTGGATGGAATACCAGGCCTTGAGTCAGGAAGACTTGATTTCCTGAGTTCAAATTTGTCCTCAGACACTTACTAACTGTGTGACCTTGAGTAAGTCACTTAACCCTGTTTGCCTCTGTTTGCTCATTTGTAAAATGAGCTGGAGAAAGACATGGAAAACCACTCCAACATCTTTGCCAAGAAAACCCCAAATGGGATCACAGAGTTGGAAATGACTGAAAAACAACTCAACAGCAACAAGCTCTTTGGTGCTTGAAGGTTTACAAAGATCTTTGCAAATATTATTTCATTTTATCCTCATAACCACTTTGAGAGGTAAGTGCTATTATCTTCCCATTTTACAGATGAGGACACTGAGCCTGAGGGGGGGTTTAATGATTTCTCATCTGAGGCTCTATTTGAATTCAGGTCTTCCTGAATTATTCGTCATTTTACTTTGATTTTAGTAGATTTGAAGGTAATAGAAGTCCCCATCATTTTTATACCATGCCTTTGTGGCAGGCTTATGATCTGTTTCCCTAATTCATCCTCAATTTCCTCTTTCTGTTCAGTTTTCAGTACGAATAGATGACGTCGTTGTTCTATTTCTGCCCGATTTTGAGTTTCATTCAAATTCTCTTTTTCCGGCTTTTTTGCTATGGTTCCAGAATTTACTGACATGAGATCTTTTTAAATACACAATTATTTCTCTTTCCCTATTTTACATAATCTCTTGTTTTTTAAATAAGAAAGAATACTCCACAGCTATATTTCAACCATTGATTCCATCCTATAGATTTTCAATGATACCTATGCAAAGTCAAATTTGCCTTCTTGCATGAGAATCTTTAGCACAACTACCTTTTTTTTATTCATAATTTATATGATTTTTCTATAAGTTTTATTGATGTCTTTTATTTTTACAACATTTTGTGATATACAACTTCACTCCTCCTGTTTCAAGAAGAAAAAAATTAAGCAAAGAAAACTGAAACAATAACTATGATTGATATTGCATACAACACTTTAAGTTTGTAAAGACATTATAAACCCTGAGGGATCAGTACCAGAAGACACACATTGGGAATTGTTTGATGAACTGATTTTTAGGTGATGGATTCTGTTTCTCTCCCACCACCCAAGACAATTTCAAGTCTCCTAAATTTTGATTTCTTTAAAAAAAAAAAACAACTTTTATATAACATACTAGAAAATTATCATTTCCTTCTCCAGTATATCCCCATTTTACAGAGGAAAAACTGAAGCTAATAGGGGTTAAGTGGCTTTCTCAGAGTAACACAACTGTTTAGCGTCTGAGGTCTGATTTGAATTCAGATCTTCCTGATTCCAGGCCTAGTGCTTTATCCACTATACCACCTAGCTTCCCTCATGGGCCATAACACTCATGTATTTTTTTGGAAAGGATGTCCCTATGAAGCTGCAATGAAATGGGTTTTATTTTTTCTCTGTTTGGCAGCCAGGTTCCCTATGTAGTATAAACAGTTGTAATCTTCAGATCATACTTTTATCTTGCATATTTTGAAATTAAATTTTTTTTTACAACTCTAATTCCTTTGAAAGTGACATTCCATAATGTCCTGATGATAGATTTCATTCTAACTAAAAAATATTGGGATCAGTTGATCTTATTAAGCTGTTTAAACTCTGCCTATTGCAGTTGAATAGCAGTCTATGGCTGATGAGAAAGGAAGCCTGCTATATTCTGGACAAATTCCACGTCAATGAATGAATACCCTTTTTTTCTTCTTAAAAAAAAAAAAAAGAGTAGAAAACTTATTGTGCTCTAGGATCAGATTGGGCTTTAACTTCTCTGAAATCCTGTGAAGAACTCAGCCTCCCCTTGAATTCCAAGACTTCTGATCTACAACAAACCTAGGGAGGGTGAGTAGCACTTGTGGTTAAGATGGGTGGCCCTTGAAGTGGTTAGTAAGCATTTCTGGGGAGCTCCCGCTTAAAGGCTCATGTATCTCAACCGGGCTCAGTGCCCATGGCATTCTAGGTGTGAGGCACTGACTTCTACTCTTTCCCTCTATCCAGTTAGTCTGTTGCTGGTGGCAATGGGAATTTGGCTACACATTCTTTTTCTTTCATGTAAAGTCAACCCTGAAGCAAATATTTAATCTACATCTTCCAGTTTAGATCCATGAAAGCCCTGTCTTTAACAACTTTAGATAAAAAAGTGAGAATTGAAGGTCAAGTTTATCTTGTCTTCCTGAGGGCACTAATTACATTCTTTTCTCTGTGAGTCTGTCATTTTGGGAAGGGCAGTTTATTTTGATTCCCTAAACCCCATGACCGAGTGTTAGACCCACCTGAAGGAAAGATTGTGAAGTAGACAGGTGTGCCTTCAAGTTTTGCTATTTTCTGCTCTTTTCACACACCTTTCCTTATCCTCCTCAGGGAACACAAGGCCCTCATACTGTCTTCTGGCTGCCAGAAACATCCATTCTGCCAATTTTTACATGTTCTACAATTTTAAAGTTCCAAAGAGTGGTATAAATGAAATTACCTTTCCCTAGCTTTCCACAAATGATAGAGTGATAACTAGTATAAGTATTCATGACCTTCCTCATCCTCCCCATTCCCATCACTTTGGCAGGCATTAGATGACTTGATATCAAGAAGACCTGAGTTCAACTTCTCCTTCAGGCATTTACTAGCTTTGTGACCTTGGGCAAGTCACTAAGACCTGTGTCCGTCTCAGTGTTTTCCTTTGTAAAAATGCAAGCAAAAGCAGTACTTACACTGCAGAGCTTTTTGTACGGATCAAAATATGTCAAGCACTTTACAATCCATAAGACACTGTACATACTAGCTGTTATTGTTATCATGTACAGTTAGATAGCGCTATAATTTACCTACCCAAATACTAGCTGAGATTTCCTTACAAAAAAAGAAGAGTTCTTAAAAATCACAGTCAACTGAAGGAAAAAGACATATGTTCTATTTGTTTTGGATTCATCGGTGCAGTGGATAGAATGCCAGGCCTTGAGCCAGGAAGATTCATTTTCCTGAGTTCAAATCTAGCTTCAGATACTTGGATATGTGACTCTGGGCAAGTCGCTTAGCCTTGTTTACATTAGTTTTCTCATCTGTAAAATGAGCTGGAGAAGGAAATGGCAAAACCACTATAGAATCTTTGCCAAGGGTCACAAAGAGTTGCACATGACTGAGCAGCGATAACAACAAAATTATATTCACTGTTTATCATTGAGACCTATGCTTGATTTCCTTTGAGCCCAAGAAGGTTTCAGTTGTTTTTTTGTGTGTCTCTCCCCACCTATCTGCCCATCCCCCCATCCCATGATATATTCATGCAAAGGGCACCATTTTTTCTCACTTGCTACCTGAATGCTACAGCCCATTTCAGCTCATAGTATTCTATGACTGTCAGCTGAGGAGTCCTTTTCCGGCCCCATAATGCTTGCTCCGAGCCATAGGAGTGCATTTATTTACTTGAAGCACCAGTGACAAAAGTACTGGAGAGGCTTGTCATTCTAACTAAAAAATGTCAGGATCAGATGATCTTATTAAACTGTTTAAACTCTGCCTTTGTCAAGACTAAAGTAATTGTAGATATTCTAGCTTGAAAAATTGGGACATGGTGGGGTGGGAGCGAAGGCAGGAATTATGTTCTCTGACTGTATTAATAGCATAGCTGTTACTGAAAAGAAGCTGCTTTCCTTGAGCAAAAAGGGGAAAAAATGATGTATTCCCATGATCAGAAAGCAGAACTGTACTCAGAGAAGGTTCAGTCCGGAAGGGAGTGGGCATGGGGAGACACAGTTTAGAGGAGCTGGATTCTAGTCTGTACTTTGCTGCTGACTTATTGTGTGATTTTGGTGGTCTCTAGTCTCTCAGTGTCCTATCTTTTTATTTGCAAAACGAAACCACTCTCTTGCCTACTCTTCAGAGTCTCTGAATAAATTCGTCCTTTAGTCAACCAGTATTTTGTTAAGCGCCTGTTATGTATCAGGCACTGTACTAAGCCCTGGGGATACAAAGAAAGGCAAAACACAGTTCCTGCTCTCAAGGAGCTCATAATCTGATGGGGGTAGACAACATACAACATACAAGCAACTGTGTACAAACAGGACATACAGGCTACCCTGAAAGTCACATTATTAGTTTTCAGCTTAAAATGTTTAATGTAATAGCTTAAGCCAGTGCATAAAACTGCACTCTGATTTTTGGAATGCCTTGTATATACAATAAATTAGGGATAATCAACAGAGGGAAAATATTAGAATTAATAGGGAATCAGGAAAGAGATCCTGCAGGAGGTTAGATTTTGGCTGGGACTTGATGGAAGGCAGTGATGACTGGAGAAAGAAACGAGGAAGGATAAAAGTCTAGGCTTGAGGGACTTGTCAGGAGCTGGGAGATGGAGTGTTTTGTGTGAGGAACAGGAAAGAGGCTTGTGTCATTGAAATGCAGAGGACAGGGGAGAGTTGGGTATAAGAAGACTGGAAAGGTCGGAGGGAGCCTGGTTAGGCTTTTATATTTGATCTTAGAGATGGTACTGGACTTCATGGACGAGGGAGGTGACATGGACAGACTTGTGTTTTAGGAAAATTAGTTGGACAGTTGAGTGGAGAACGGATTGGAGTGGGAAGAGATTTGAGACAGGCGGACAACCAGCAGGCCTAAAGTGATGAGGGCCTACACAAGAGTGGTGACACTGTCAGAGAGGTTACACATATGGGAGAAATAGAGTGGATGGTACTGGACAACAGATTGACTAGGGATAAGGGAGAAAGAAGACAGTAATGATTATGATTGGGGAATTTTCAGGAATTTGGGGCCCATGTATGTGCACAGAGGGACTAGATAAGATTCAGCTTTGGATTTTCAGTGAGAGATGGCCACTGGCCCAATGCTGCTTAGATTCAGGCTTCATGGAGTCTTGCTACCAACCGTGTGTGAGCAGGGATCTTTAGGTGGTTTGATCTTCTGTGGTGAGATAGGAGGTTGGGAAGCCAGCCAAATCCCACAAACTTCTAGAGACTCAAATGAATATCCTGTCACAGATGGCACTTGTCCCATGATGAAACCAGACAAGTCTTCTCTCCAGTCATGCCCTGGCTTGACTTAGCTAGACATCAAAGAACTGAATAATCTCTTCAGACCTGGCTATGGTATCCAGAACTGGTTGTTTTTCAGTGTATTCATAAGATGGAATCTTAGACTCAATAACATAAATTACTCTCAAGTCCAGGCAACCTGGGCTGAGAATGCCTGACTATGGAAGTGAGATCATTGTCACAAGGCACTCCTTGTAGGGTTATGTGCTAGAAAGACCCTTAAGAGATCAGCTGATCTGGGACCATGCCTGACTACAGGTATGCCTGCCCTTGACCTTTCTAAAACCATAATTGTTAACTTGTTTTTTAAAGAGAAGGAATCACATATCTTTCTTCATAAGAAATCTCAAAGAAAAAAACATAAAACACTGGAGGGGCTAGAAGAGGAAGAAAATTTAAAAAGGACAAGAAATTGCATATGGTGTTAAGTGGCACACTGGATAGAGTGCCAGGCCTGGAGTCAGGAAGACCTGAGTTCAAATCTGGCCTTAGACACTTACTAGCTGTATGACCCTGGACAAATCACTTAACCACTATCCGTCTCAGTTTCCTCATCTGTAAAATGAGCTGGAGGAGGAAATGGCAAACCACTCCCATTGTTAAGAAAATCCCAAAACACATCATGAAGATTTGGGCGCTACTGAAAAATGACTAAATAGCACATTTTCAGAGTTAAATGATGGCCCAAATAAACTGTAGGTGCTGCTCTGGCTAGTTTGGCCCAGACTTCTTAGGGTGACTGGTACAGGCTTCAGCTGGCAGCAAGACAGTGCTATGGATAAAATACTATAATGGGTCTGAAGGCTGGAAGCTCTGAGTTCATAGATGACCTCAGGCATTTACTAACTGTGTGACACTGCATTAAGTCACTTGACTTCTGTCTGCCTCAGTTTCCTCAAATGTAAAGTGGGGATACTAGTATCATCCACCTCCTCAAGTTTATTGTGATGATTAAATGAGATATTTGTAAAGTGCTTAGCACAGCTCTTGGCACACAGTAGCTACGTAATAATGTTTACTTTCTTCATCTCTTCCAATAAGAACACATTTAAGAGCAGCTGTTTATAACTCGTTTTGTTTTTCTCCTCTATTTTATCCTCAGAGTATTTAGATTTTGGAAGAATGATTAGATTCTAAGAAAGTAGAAAAGTAAATGGGGGTAGGGTTGGGTGGGGAGGGGTGTCTAACCAATGTTGATAAACTAATGAAAAGGCTGAAATTTGACAATTTTAAACCCATAGCTCTTCCTTTCCCATTTTAGCTTCAGATGGCCTATAGAAAAGTCAGCTGTCTAAAGAGCCCATCATACTGCCCACTGTGAAACAGTAGGAATATTCAAAAGTGTTTTTCTCAGGCTACTAGCATTCAATGCTCTAATTATTCACCCAGCCCTTTCTCCTGCCTTTGTCCCAACTAGAAAGTATCCCCATGTTTCCAAGAATCAATGACCATTCCTCAATGTTCTGATACCGTCTGACCTTAAATAAGAAGACTGCTTTTTCTTCCTCTCCCTCTAAATGCAGAATAGTATTCAGGGGAGCCTTAGACCTTTTTGCCCTTCCAGCTTTCCATCTTGAAAGATGACTGCTCCATTTCTAAATAAACAGCTCTCATAGGCATCAATCAGCGAGAGCCATGAACGCAAGCTTGGCCACATCACAACTGTTACAGGGTAGGTCTGATACATTTGGCTCTAATTGGCAGTCTGCTTTGGAGTAGCCAAAGAATACAGTGTCATCAACACTGCAGATCAAAGCCAAGGCCAACTTGCTAGAGGCAGAAGAGTTTTCAGGCAGGCCAGCCTGTTGGGGTTGTTTAGAACCCAGCAAAGGATCGCTTTATCTTTAACTTCTTTAGAGAAATGTTCTAAAAAGATGCTTGATTTAGCTTTTTTTTTTTTTTTTTTTTAAAAATCTGGTTAGGAAATCAAAAACTTCCAGCTTAGATATTCTGTTTCCAAACCCAAATATGAAGGGACAAATGAAAGCACACAGGGTAGCTAGCAGCCTGGGTGGTCAGAGGGGGAGACTAACATTTCCTCTGGGCCTCTAGGTAGGATGGAAATTAATTAATAGCCTCTACAGGGCTGCAATATAATGAATGTGCTGGGGTTTTCAGTAAGAAGGTTGCCTTCAATTTTAACCATAGAAATGTCAAATGTAATTAAATAGGCTTTGAAATCCCCCTCTTATGGGAAAACTGAACTTTTCTCTTTAACAGATATGTCACAAGGAAAGTTCTTTCAGGTACAGGTACACACGCATATATTAGGCATTATTAGTTTCAGTAAGGCCTCAAAATGAGGCAGTGTTGTCTAGTGGATGAAAGAGTTTACTTTCTATTTAAGAAGATCTGGAGGTTCAAAATCCCACTTGTGACAGACACTAGCTGGTTATAAGCCCCTGGACAAGTCACATTCAGTGCCCCAATAATGCTCTTAGACTACAGATTGAAGATGAATTAGTCTACTGTTTTACCAGAAAATGTTGCATGGTTGGGAATTCCCTCCACCTGCGAAAAATCAAATCTGAGACAAGCAACAGCAATAATTAAGACCTTGCAGGTGGACTATCCTTCACCAGACCATGTATCTAAAGTCCTAGTCACAGTGCTGAATCATGGCATTTCGTGGATGACAAAAAATAATATTATTTTCAAGATCGCTTGATATTAATAATGAAACTGAAATCCAGTAAATTTTCCCTTGTTCCATATTATCTTGTTCAATTTTAGTTATGTTTCATTTTAAGGGGGACAACGACAAACTTGAAGTCTGAAGAAGGTTGGCAAGGATGGTGAGGGGTGTGGAAACCATAATAGTTAATAATATTAAGCATATAACACTTTAAGATTTCCAGAGTGCCAGAAAATAGGTACTAATGACAAACTGAGGTAGGTACTATTATTGTTCTTCTGCTTAGAGTAAACTAGATGGTGCAGTGGATAGATCAGTGGACCTGGAGTCAGAAAGACTTGAATTCAAGACACTTATTGTCTGAGTAACCCTTCACAAATTATTTAATCTCTACCTCAGTTTCCTCAAATGTAAAGTGGGTGTAATAATTGTACTTAGTTCCTGGAGTTGGGAGAACCAAATGAGATAACATTTCTAAAGCTCTTAGCACAGTTCCATGGTATGTAGTAGGCTTCTTTGTTTCTTCCATTCTACAGATGAGAAAATTGAGATTGAAAGAGGATAAATGACTTCTCTAGCATCATAAATGTAGCTTCTGTGACAGGGTTCAAACCAGCTCTTTCTGATTCCAAGCCCAGTGCTTTGAACTTCTAGGTTGTCTGCAAATTACATCTTAAAAGGAATCTCTTAAAAAAAACAAGAGGTGTTAGGCTTGGAAAAGATATGAGTTAATATAAGGTGGGGTGGGACATGATGACAGTTCAAAGGAATGGATGGGACTTAGTGGAAAGCTGATTGAGCTCAGAAATGGAGGATCTGGTTCTGCCACTTATTACCTTAGTGGCTTTGGCAGTTCACACCCTGGGTTTTATATGTGTAAAAGAGAGGATTGGAAAAGATGATCTCCAAGGTCCTTTTAAGCTCCACGTTTTATGATTCTAAGTATTTAGAAGGCAGTATTTGAGGGCAACTAGGTTGTAGAGGTGAACAGAGTGGTAGACTCTGACCAGGAAGATCTGAATGCAGATCCTGCCCCAGGCATGCTTGCTGTCTGTGTGATCCTAGACAAGCTACCTAACTACTCTTTTGAACCAGTTTTCTCCTCTGCAAAATGGATATAATAATAGCACCTACCCCACAGGGTCATTGAATAAAATAACAAACATAAAATGTTTTGCCAAGCTTGATGCATTACATATATGCTGGCTATTGTTGGTGGCTCTGTCTTCTAGGAGAGAGAAAAACAATTTTTGTCTTGCTCTAGAGGGAATTTCTAGGACGAGTGAAGGAGAACTCCAGAGACAGATTTTAACAGAACAGAACAAGAACTTCCTAACAAAGAGAGCAGCTCAACAATGGAATGGATGACCTTTTCAGTTAGTGATGCAGAAGGGTTCTAGCTGAGGCTGGATGAGCATCTGTCAGGGTCATTATTAGAGGGCTGGAAGGTTGAACTAGCTGACCTCTAACATCTCTTCCAGGGACCAGATTGGATGATTGGAAAACTTCAGAATTCTAAGGAATCCACAGAACCATGAAGCCACACCCAATGGAAGAAAAGTTGGTTCTTAAATTTGACTTCTCAAGACAAATGCTCATCAGCACAGAAATACCATTAAAGTCTTCTTCTGATCATATGCTACAGGAAAGGAAGTTCCCAACATTCTGCTGTGATTGTTGGGGGCACACATACATTAAAGGTTATGAGGAAGTTTTGTAAAATGTCTGGCCACATGGAATACTACTGTGCTACAAGAAATGATGAGTTGGTTGAGTTTAGAAAAAACATCGAAAGACTCCTCTAGAGAAAGAACTGATAAATAGAATTATATATACTTTGATTTTATATAATATATATTATAATTTGTGTTTAATTGTAGCCTTCTCTAGGGCAAGGTGGGGAATAACGGGGAAAAGGTGCCCAGCAGAGAGCAAAAGAAAACTTAGAAGGAAACACAGAAAATGAGGGTAGCTTTGAAAACAATGCGCGGTTATTTTATTTCATAGTTTAAAAAAAGTGAACAATCTGAAATGAAAATTCATTGTTACTTATTGAATCCTCTATGCGGTGCTGTGTGCATGGACTTTTTTTGTCTTTAAGTTCAAAATGAATTAAAAAAAAAAACAACAATCTGGCCACATGAGGGATTAGCCATGTGAACTTTGAGGTTATTCCAGCAAATTGTTTCTCAAGTCCCAATGCCTTGAGAGTGACAAAAATCTAAGCCCATGGAATGGGTCAGTATCAAGTTTTTGATCTGGAATGTTGCAGTAAATGAGTCCAGCCATTTCTTTACTCAAGTGGAAAAACTAAGGCTTAGGTGAGTCAAGGAACTTGCCAAAGATCACACAACAAATGGAAAACAGGAGTCAGAAGACCAATCTCCCACCTCTTCTTCCTTTGATCTCACATTCTGGGTCCCTCCCAGACTCATTCTATGTGACTCATTCTAATGCAGGTGGGTGAGATGGAAGTTCTGATCTTGTTCTGCCTGAGATAGCTGAGGCAGTATGGCCTTGTGAAAGGAGCCCTGGCATTGGAGTTAGACATTCTGAGTTTGGGTTTCAGATCTGCCATTCACTGGATGAGGGATGTCTACAGGACAGTCATGAGCCTCTCTATGTCTCAGTTCTCTTATCTAGAAAATGGAGATCACTATACTTACACAGATTCATCAATCAACAAGTATTTATTTAGTGTTTATCACATGACAGGCACTCTGCTGGGCTCTGCAGATACTTAGAAAGGGGAAGGCATGGATGCTGCCCTCAAGGATCTCCCCGTCTAAGGGGGGAGGGGGGCAAGAGAGACAGCATGCATAAAACTAAGTGCACATAAGATAAATACGGTGTAAATGGAAGGAAATCTTAGCAGGAAGGGAATGGGTAGAGCTCCTGCAAAAGTTGGGATTTGAGTTGAATTTTGAAGGAAGATATCATGTGGAGGTAAGGAGGAAGAATATTCCAAGCATGGGGCACAGCCAGTAGAAGAAGCACAGAATTAGGAGATGGAATCTTACAGATGATGAGTAATAAGTAGGGCAATGTAGCAGGATCTTACAGAATAAAGTGTAAGACGTCTGGAAAGGTAGAAGGGAACACATTATTGAAAGGTTTTAAATGCCAAATGGAGGACTTTCTATTTGATCCTGGAGGTAATAAGAATCCAATGCGATTTAGTGAGTAGGGGCCTGATGTGGTCAGACCTGTGTTTTAGGAAGGTTTCTTTGTCAACTGAGTGAAAAAAAGAGAGAATTGAGGCAGGGAGATCAACCAGAAGACTGTTAGAATTGTCCAGCTGAGAGGTGATGACTGCCTGTTCAAGTGTGGTGGCTACATGATTGGATGGAAAGGGGTTGGATAGGTAGAAATAACCAAATTTGACAACAGGTTGGATGTTAGAAGTGGGAATGAGTGAAGAGGTAAGAATGACCCTGAAATGGCAAGCCTGGGTAACTGATGGGACATGGTACCCTTTGACAGTAATAGAAAAATTGGAAAGAGGGAAAGTTATTGTTGTTATTTTTAATGACTTTAGTGAGTTCTGTTGGGGACATGTTGAGTTTGAGATGTCTATAGGGTAGTCAATTCAATATGTCTGATAAGCATTTGGTAATTGGCACACAGCAGGGGTGGAGGAGAGAGAGAGGGAGAGAGAGAGAGAGCGAGCGGAGAAGGAGAAAGAGAGGGAGAGAGAGGGAGAGAGCGAGAGGGAGAGAGAGAGAGTGACAAAGAGAGAGAGGGAGAGAGGGAAAGAGGGGAGAGAGGGGAGTGAGAGAGAAGGAAAGAGGGGAGAGAGGGAGAGGGAAAGAGAGAGGGAGAGACAGAGAGAGGGAGAGGGAGAGAGAGAGGGGAGAGAGGGAGAGAGAGAGGGGGAGAGGGAGAGAGAAAGGGAGAGGGAGAGGAGAGAGGGAGAGAGGGAAAGAGGGAGAGAGGGGAGAGAGAGAAGGAAAGAGGGAGAGAGGGAGAGGGAAAAGAGAGAGGGAGAGACGGAGAGAGGGAGAGGGAGAGAGAGAGGGAGAGGGAGAGAGAGAGGAGGGAGGAGAGAGAGAGGGAGAGGGAGAGAGAGGGAGGGAGGGAGGGAGAGAGAGAGGGAGAGGGAGAGACAGAGAGGGAAAGAGAGAGGGAGAGAGAGAGGGAGGGGGGTAGAGAGAGAAAGGGAGAGAGAGAGAGAGAGAGAGGGAGAGAGGTTAGGGTTGGATGTAGAGATCTGGGAATCATCTTCAAAGAGATGATAATAGAAGTTGATGAGATCACCAAACAAGATTGTATATAGAGAAAAGAGTTCTGGGCAGAGCTTTTGGATATACCCATGGGTAGTGGGAATAACCTGGATGAAGAACCAGGAAAGAAGACAGTGGTGAAGTTCAGAAAAGCAAGAGCTACTGTAAGAGAGAGTGATGTCACGGAAACCTGAGGAGAGAGGGTATTCAGGAAAAGAAAGTGATCAACAGTGTCAAAGGTCACAGAGAGGTAAAGAAGGATGAAGACTGAGAAAAGGGCATTCTATTTGGCAATTAAGTAATCATTAGTAACTTGGGAAAGATCAATTTCATATAAATAAACATAAAACAAAGATCAGGGGCAGAATTTATTAGGGAAAAAAAGAGCAGGGATAGTAATCATGATCTCAGACAAAGTTTAAAGCTAAAATACTGCAATGGATTTAATCATAAGAGCAAAAACAGGAAAACTACACTATATGTCAGTCATATTAATCAATATTTTTTACTATTTAAAATAACTAGACAGTATAAAGATGGAATATTGCTGTAGTGCAAGAAATTGTGAGTTGGTGGACTTAGAAAAATATAGAAAGACTCGAACTTATGAAGGAAAATGTTATCTACCCTCAGAGAAACAGAGAATGAATAAGTATAATATGGTCTTGCATAGACACTTATGTATATATATGTCTATATATGAGTATGGCTATAGTTATCTAAGTATGTATGTGTATGTAAGTGTACATATGTGTGTATATGCATAGATTTATTTTTGTGTTTATATATGTATGTATGTTTGCATGTGCATTTATGTATATAAATATGTATGCATGTGTATATATGTATATACAAATATATCCATGCTTAATTGTACCTTTTGAGGAAGGAAGGGAGAAAAAAGATCAAAATAAAAAGTGCACAGCAGAGAACAAAGAAAAACTTACAAGGAAGCAAAGAGAAGATGGACAGCTCTAGACATGAGTAGTATTTATTATATAAGCTTTCTTGAAACAGAAATTTATGACTGTATATTTTGAGTCCTCTCAAGTTCTGCTGTGCACATGACAATGCTTTTTTTCTTTTCTTATTTTGTATTTAAGTTTTAATATTTAAGCTTAAAATGATTCTTTTTCTTTAATAAAAATCAATTTCAGTTTAACAAGATAAGAACCTAGATTGTAAAGGGTTTAAAAGCAAGTGAGAAGAAAGGAAGTGAAGGTACTGAGTGTTGAAAACTTTCTCAAGGGATTTAGCTGAGAAATACCTAACTCACAAGGTTGTTGTGAAGAATGTGCTTTGTAAGCCTTAAAGCATTATAGCAGGTCCTTGACTTTGTTCCCTCTGCATATTCTGTGAACTCCTGTTATGTTGAGCCTGTCTTCCAACTACTGTATTCCTCCCACTTTTACTTTGGGAAGTAGGATTTTGAAAGTTCTTCTGAACCTAACTGCTGTTTTGCCTTCAGGTTGGAGAAAGAGTTGGTGTAAAAGTAGGAACGAGAACCAGATCTTTGTTTACCTAATCCTTTTGATGAAGGCTGGAAGAGGAGGGGTGTGAAACTCCCACAAAGACCAGAGTACCGGGGGCAGAGTGGCTGGAAGGAATTCACAGACTCGAGCATCGTTGAGGTCAAGGCTGGGATTCCAGTCCTTCAATGCCAAAGAAGCCAAACTGAATGTTGGTATTCCATTTATTGATCTGTGTATAACCTTTCACAGGTTACTTAGCCTCATCACTCTACACCCTAACTTATAAGAGGTGACAGACATCTTGATTTTTGTCCAGCTGAAGGAAATAAAGAACAACTTAAATAACTCTTCCTGAAAGGGGTATAGACAGCTGAAGTCAAGACTCACCAACTCCAGTCTCCCCACTTATTCTGACTGGCAACACAAAGGAAGTTAAGAGCTCCGGGAGATCTGTCCAGTGCCAGTTACAGCAAGAAGTGTGAAAGGGAAACTAGAGACAAATAGAAATCTCAGTCTTTCTTACTATTTCCAAGGTAGAAAGTTGAGAAAAAATATTTCACAAGGAGATAAATCAACAGTGAAATTCAAAAAGAAAGAAAAATGGGTAGAGTTGAAAAGGGAGACCAAGGAGAAATTCTAGGAATTTTAAAAAGAGAAATAAGAATTGCAAAAGAGGAATTTGAAACTCTCAGGGAAGAAAATAGAACTCTTAATGAAGAAAATAATAGGATTCTCAATATAATATTCAAAAGGACATTGAGCAGAATAAATAAAATTGAGTCCTTAACAGAGGTTCTCTGTATAGAAGTAGAAGCTGTGTAGCAGAAATTATCAGATTTTTAATCAAACATAGTAAGATGGTTTTGGATTTGGAACAAGCAATAAATGCAAAAGTAGAGACTAGGAATGTTCTTTGGGGGAAAATCGCAAGCCTTAATGAAGAATTTGAAGACATAAGTAGCAGGGTAGAAGAAGCAGAAAAGAAGTTAAAAGAGATATCTGAGGAAGAGACTTTGATAAAGCAAGTTTGGAACAGAGAAACAGAGGAAAGGACCAATATTTGACAATACAAAAACAAAAGACAGCAGCTTACCAAACAGATCTAAATTATATACATGCTGAATTGATTAACCTTGAAGATAAGATGCACAGAATTAGCTTAAGAATCATAGGTCTTCCTGAAGAAGAGATTACATCAAAAACTTTGCAAGAAAATTGCCCAGAACTTTTAATTGGAGACAAAAAAATTATCAAAGAAACTCACAGATCACCCCCAACCAAAAACCCAGGGTTCAATACTCCAAGACATGTGATTGTTACATTTTACAATTTGAGTAATAAACAACAAATTCTGAAAGCATCCAGGAGAAAGATGTTTAAATATGGAAGAATACCAATTTGTATAACAGAGGATTACTCTACAGAAACAAGAAATCAGAGGAGAGAATGGAATCATATATTCCAAAAAGCTAAGGAACTCGGATTAAAACTCAGAATGACATATCCTTCAAAGTTGAGCCTAATGATCAACGAAGAAAATTTTATCTTCCATAATAAAGAGCATTTGAAGAATTTTTGAAAGGAAATCCTGAAATAAGCAGAATATTTGACTTGAATTTATGAAAAGAAAAGAAAAACAAGTTTAATAAGTACAAGTAAAATAGATCAAGGAATGAAATCAGTTCTTTTATTTATATACTATTTCAGAAATTAAGAGGTAAAAAAGGATCATTTAAGGACAAGGGATTTTGAATTAGGAAGAGGTGGCTGTATTAAACTCCTGTGAAACCTTATATATGAATCAACATCTTTTCTGGTAGGAGATCACTTATCTTCCCTGAAATCCTCAATTTTTAATATCTGGCTGGGTTGTTTTTTTTTTTTTTTAAATATTTTTTGTTTTTAACATTCACTTCCATAAGGTTTTGAGTTTTGAATTTTTTCCCTATCCCCAAGATGGTATGCAATCTGATATAGACTATACATTCATGTTAAACCTATTTTCACGTTAGTCATGTTATAATGAAGAATTACAACCTATGGGAGGAATCATGAGAAAGAAGAAACAAAAAAACCCAACAAAAAACTGACTGGGATTTTTAAAGAGAAATATTCAAATGTTAATGCCTTTTGTATTGAGTTATTTTGCTGAGTTTTTTTCAGGGTGTGTTTGCTAAACGTAATTAATAAAAGAACAAAAGTAAAATTTGAAAAAAAAAAAAGCACTCTAGCAAAGCCAGATATGTCTTCTGAGAACTGAACTAGCTAAACTCAGAAAAAGATTGGCAAGGAGTTGGTTAATTTTATTGGTCACAGAAGCTCACAAAGACCATAAGACAAATTGAGATCTACATTAATGGAAGGAGTGTCTATATCAATGAAAGCATCTCTCCTCCAAGTATTGAAATATTAATAACATGGCATTATTATATCTCTTTCCCCTTGGCTTAAACTCCTTGAGAAAACAATTTACACTCAATTCCCCACACCATTTCAACTCCTCTCACTTATTTTTAACCCTCTTCAATTTTGTTTCTGACTTCATCATTCAATTGAACTTGCTCTCTCCAAAGTTACCAGTGATCTCTCAACAGCCAAATCTGATGGCCTTTTCTCAGTCCTAGTTTTTTTTGACCTTTCTATAGTCTATAAAGTGGCTGATCACTCCTATTTTTGACACTTTCTTCTCCAGGTTTTTACTCTTTCTTCTCCTAGTCTCCTTTGCTGATTCTTCATCCAAGTTATGCCCACTAAATATAGGTATGTCCCAAGGTTCTATCCTAATCCCTCTTTTCTCTAATTTCTTGCTTGGTACCCTCATCAGCTTCTATGAGTTCAGTTATAATCTCTTTGAAGATGGTTTCCAGATCTATATATCCATCCCTAACCTCTTTCCTGAACTCCACTCTCACCTCACCAACTTCCTTTTGGTCATCTCAAATTGAATGTCTTATAGGTATCTCAAACACAACATTTCTACAATCTTCCCCCACTCTCAATTATCCCCTCTTCCCAAATTTCCTTTTATTGTCAACAGCACCACTATTTTTCCTCCCGATCGTCCATGATCACCTGTGCTCAGTGTGGTGACTCCTAAACTACTCACACTCAACTCATATCCAAGCTGTTACTATGTCTTATTTCTGCCTTTAAAATATCTTTCTTATATGTCTCTTTTTTCTTCATTCACACAACTACAATTATCTTACAAATGCTCTTCACTCTCATCTGGAGTATTACAATAGCTTTGTGGTTGATCTCTCTGTCTTTTTCCAATTCTTTTTCCATTCTAATCCATTTTGCACTCAACAGCCAAAATGACATTCCTAAAGCTCAAATCTGACAGTCAAGTCCCACCCTAATCAATAATCTCCAGTGGCTTCTTATTACTATCAGGATCAGTATAAAGCCCTTGTCCCCTTCCTATCTTTTCCAGTCTTCTTGCACTTTACTCATGTACCTTAAGGACCAAATGCATGAGCCTACTTACTGTTCATCACTCATGACTTTCCATCTTCTGACCCCGTGTTCTTGTACTGACTGTGCCTCATGCCTGAAATGTTCTCCCTCCTCACCTCTGACTGCTAGCTTCTCTGGCTTCCAGTAAGACTCAGTTCAAATCCTATCTTCTGCAGGACACCTTTCCTGGTCCCACTGGCTACTATCCCCTTCCCTGTGGAATTACTTTCCATTTACTCTGTATATATCTCGTAGGGACCTAGTAATTTGCATGCTGTTTCCCCCATTAGAATAAGCGTGTTCTGGAGGGCAAGGACCATGTTTTTGTCTTTCTTCATCTCTCCATACCTTAGCAAGTCATGTTATCAACTTCCCAACATCATACTCTCTCTTTGAGAATGAAGGACAAACAGCAACCTGTGAGTAAAGGTAGTAGCTGCCCCATTGGGAACCCATCTGGTCAGTTCCAACTGATCCTTCCTTCCTTCCTTCCTTCCTTCCTTCCTTCCTTCCTTCCTTCCTTCCTTCCTTCCTTCCTTCCTTCCTTCCTTCCTTCCTTTTTTCCCTCCTCTGCCTCTGTCCACATAGGGTATCATGCCCTTACCTGCATGTGCTCTGCCCAAAGGAATATAAATTTTGATTGATGAAACCTTCGAGGGTTTCAAGATATCTTGGGGTTTATGTGCTAGATTTCTTTCTTAAGGAACACATCTTAAACCCAAATCACTCTGGCTCTTGTTGGTCGGCCAACAGTAGGTCCCAACCCAAGTCTCAGTTGGTCATTGTTTGGGCCCTGATGGCTCAGAATGAGTGTAAATAGCAATTTTTTTTGATTAAGAGGTAATTCTTTGCCTCATTTCTTACCTAGTCTCAATCACTGAATGGGCATTGCCTCAGCCCTGGGAAAGACCTTAACTTAAAAAGGCCAAGGTCTGTCACTGTATCCTGGGCCATCTCCAGTTGTCCTGATCTAATTTTGTCACTGGACCCAAATGGCTCTGGAGGAGAAAGTGGGGCTGGTGACTGCACAGCCTTCCTCACTTAAATCCAATTCACTTGCAAGTCATGACATCACTTTCCTGATGTCATGGTCCTCTTCAAGAAATAAGAACAAACAACAACAACCAACCTTGGTACATGGTAAATACTTAATAAATACTTGCTGACTGACTATTGTTGTACCTGATGCTTTGCTCATTGGCAAAATAGAGGTGGCAAACATCCCCTGAGGTCAGTTAAGAGTCACACCCTTTCCCAGATCATATTATCAACTTCACCCACTTCAGGTTCTTTCTTGGTGACTCACCAATCAAGTGCTCCAGAGAGGAGCTGGAGAGAATGTAATCAGATTTGAAAATATGACAAATACTTAGGCAGCAGTGGCAGCAATTTCTAGCCATGATAAGAGAAGGGCTGTTTTTTCTTTTGGGGTGGGGAGCTATGGAGCAGAATGTGAAGGCAATATGCAAATAATAGGGAAAGTGGCACAGACTTTAATTTATACAATCCAGTCTATTTTATGATTCTGCTTAAGGCTAGTTTTACCTCATGAAATCAAACCTCTTGTTTAATCAATAAACAGCTCTTATTGAGCACCAGTTATGTGCAACACATATTCCCTTAGGTTCAGGGAGAGGAATAGAAGAGAAAGATAGGGGAATATTCCCAGTTTGGGGACTGTAGGCCAGAGACTACTAAGACTTCTAGCGTAGACAATATAGCATAATGACAGGGTAAAAGGATTAAATTTTTTTTATTCAATTTTGTTTTAGTTTTAGTTCCAAATTCTATTGTCCCTCTCTCATCTATCAAGAAAGCAAGAAAAACAAAATCCATTACAAATATGTATAGATATGTAACAAATTTCAGCTTTAGCCATGTTTCAAGAAAGAAAAAGAAAGAAATAGAAGACATATGCTTCAGTCTATACTTTGAGTCCATCAGTTCTCTATATGGAGGTGGATGGTGTGTTTTATCATGAGTCTTCTTGAATTGTTATGGATCATTGTATTAATCAGTTACTAAGTCTTTTACAGTTGATTATCTTTACAATATTCTGTGTAGATTGTTCTCCGGGTTCTGTTCACTTCACTTTGCATTAGTTCATATAGGTCTTCCTATATTCCAGATTTTTCTGGAACCATCCCTTTCAACATTTCTTTGCAACACAATAGTATTCCATTATATTCATATACTGTAACTTCTTCAGTCATTCCCCAATTGACAGGCATCTTCTCAGCTTCCAATTTTTGCTACCAGAAAAAAGAGATGCTATAAATATTTTTGTACAAGTGGGCCCCTTTTATTGAAGATCTCAGTATAGATTCTAGCCATGCACCTTGCTACCAGTGTCACTGGGACAGAGCATTTCATTTCTCAAGGTCCTTACTTTCTACTTCTGTATATAGCAGGGGTGATGATGAGGATCCCTGATTTGTTGGCCTGGGGCATCTCACATGGAGCGGGCCATGCACTCTGACAGAGGAATCTTGCTAGGGTGACCCA
Organism: Bettongia penicillata ogilbyi; assembly: GCA_023548195.1. NCBI lineage: Eukaryota > Metazoa > Chordata > Mammalia > Diprotodontia > Potoroidae > Bettongia > Bettongia penicillata. The sequence goes on along the minus strand of JAJHZJ010000298.1, from coordinate 2,062,624 downwards.
ACCTCAGTGACTAGGGCTTCACTGAAGGTAAGTCAGGAGATGGCTTCTGTTGGGAGCAGCCAGTCTCCTCTATGGACTCTAAGAAGATTAAGGAGAATCATTTCCATCCTGCCACACCCCTTACTGGAAATCCAAGGGAGAAAAAATTGAGAGGAGTCTTCAGATGAAGTCATACACATTGTTCTTACTCCCCTTAAAAACCACAGAGGAGTCAGCTCCTGGATAGGTATCCATCCTCCTGACTCTCTGTCATCTTTGGTGTACTGCTAATTATTGAGACCCAAGCATTCCCATGTTATCCTAACAAGTCAAGTGCCTCTTAGCAAGATCGACTCGGAGGGAAATTCCTCATTCCAACAAATCCAGAGTTTACCTGATCACCTCTGCTACCTGCAAGCTGAGAGGGTCAGATTAGATAATCTTTAAAGTCCCTTCCTTTCTATGATTCAATGCAGTTTGTACAGGAAGATCTTCAGTTAGGATCCAAGCTACTAGAGGTGAGGAGAAATTCATGGTGTACAGTGTAGGTAATCTGAAGCATTTCGTGGGAGAGGATGCAAGATCTTGAGTTTTCAGGGATTCTCAGTTAATCCCTCAGAGTGTTCTAGACTGAAGGGCAGAAGATCCACCAGGACATAGTCTGTTTCTGCTGCTAGTTCTTGATTTTAAGTGATCTCACCTCTTGGTAATGATGCCAATTTCCTTATCTATGGAATGTGGGGCTTGCCTAGATGAGCTAGACTGAATTCTAAACCTTCTTGGTTTTATGGTATTTACTCTGTGTTATGTTCTTTGAGTTTTTCTTTTTTATTTTGTTTTAGTTTTAGCAGTATAGTCCTTTACACTTGAGCAGGGCAAACGGCTTGCCTTTATTTCAAGGGCAAGGCTAGAGACAGAACTAGAGGTGAGACTTTTGACCTCCTAATGTAGTCTCCTTCCCACTCCCTTTCCCCAGATGTATTTCTTAAAGTCCTAAGGAACCTTTCTTAAAGGTCATCATGGAAAGGTTTTTTTTTTTTCTATTGCTGGTTTGTTTCATCTTAAAACATGACTTAGGACAGCTTAGGACAGTACATTCTGCATAGTAGAACCATGACAAACATTGGTTATTTAGGAGAGATCTTTATGGCATGCTTTCAAAATGCTTTCTTGTATATTTGTTATCTCTAAATCTACTACTTATCCCTTAAGAGAAGGGGAAAAAATAGATCCTGATCCTTTCTATTAAGATATAAGCTTCTGAAATGCTTACATTCTAGCTAGTGTGTCCATGAGGTCTGAGTACATAATACAAAGTGTCCTAGGTTTGTAGTGAGAAGTCTTGCATTCAAACTCTGTCTCTCCAACCTTATTTAGTTTGCTTTATCTCTCTAGGCCTGTGAGAACATTAGACTAGATTACCTCTAAGGTGCCTTCAAGTTGTGATGCTAAGTCTCAATGACAAAAATATGTCCTTTCTAGACTGTAATATGTAGGTGGAGTCACAAAACTTAAGGGCTAGCACTGGATCTGCCTAACTGTGTGATCTTGGAAAAGTCATATCTTCTTCCCAAGATCAGATTTCCTCCATTTTAAGACAAAGGGTCTCCCTTCCACCTCTAAATCTCTTAGGCTTACAGATTCAGATCAAAAAGATAGCCATGAACTCTAGCAATTATTTTCTGGCAGCTAATTCTAACCATAGGCAGAATAATTTAAGGAACTGAGTATTGCTGATGGAGATTGGGTTTGGAAAATATTGGTACCACCCCAATTGGAACTCAACTGCCCCTCCTTTCTTTTCAAAGGGATCCCCAGAAACCTCAATTCTCATAAACCATTATTGAGTTTGCAAGGAACCCTCTATCCCTCTCCAAATACAGATGTGCCAGCCCCACAACAGGGCCTTCTTTGATAGTGACTCAGAGGGCAGAGCACCACATTCTAAACCACCACCCTCTGTTTTCCTTAGAGATTTTTTGTAAATACTTAACCAAGTCCCAACACTATTTATCTTAAGTAATGTCCCAAAAGAGGAGCTCTTCCTAGTACAAAAGCTGATAAAATAAGGAGGCAAACATGAAAGACTTCCAAGGAGAGACAAGGCAAAGGAAAAGGTCCCAATGTTATTTCCTAGAACTAGGAAAATGGAGGGGAAGGAATAAAATGCAAATCCACATCTTATGGCTATTAATGGATTTAAAGATCTAGAAGCAGAGTAGAAATGAAGCTTGACTTATTTGTGCCTAGAAGTAAGGGAAAGTAAGCATTAATATTGACAGTTTAGTTTAATAAAGGCTACCAGGTTTTTTTTCTGGTTATTAATTCATGCACTAATTTGTACAGTTTTGAGTACATTTCCATGACGCACTCAAAGAATATAACTCCAAGATGATAATGTCAGTCATTTAATACTATAGAGATACCATGGTTTTCTTGGTATGGAAATTCTGTCCTCCAACACAGAATGTAACCTGAACTCTGTACCTTAATAGATAGTCTTCATGAGTTGCTGAAGAAAAAAAGGAAGCATTAAAGAGAGAAAGATGGAGAGAAGAAGTCAGGGAGGGAAGGAAGGTAAGATAGAGGAAAGGAGAGAAGGAAGTAAAGAGAGAGGGAAGAAAGCAAAGAAAGAAAAAGAGAGGGAGGAATGGAAGGAAAGAAAGGAAAGATGGCAAAAGGGAGAGGAAGGAAAGAGTGAGAAAAAGGAAGTGGAAGAGGAAAGGAGAAAATGAATAGGGAAAAAGGAAGGAAGAGTGAAATATAGACTTAAAGTCAATATAGTAGGCAGACTTAGTTTCTCAGATTTAGCTAGTCTGGTTTTCTGATGCAAGCCCTTGTCCAACCCTAGGTCTATTCCCCGCATGCTAGGTAGGCCCTGCAAAAATTTGTGCTCTGTTGACATAGAATTCTAGGATTCAGGATCACCTTCTTGCCATGATGAGACATAAGAATAGGACTTTAATAAATGTGTGATCTTAAAATTAAATTAATTAATTTGAGCAAACTGTTAAAACAATAGAGCCAAGACACAGGGCTTTAACATCTTCCCTACTCTCCCTAGCATGCTACTGATTTTTTAAACGAGAGTTTGATGAGAAATGTGTAGAGTAGGGATTAGCAGAGATTAATTCAAGGCCTGTTCTCCCTTCCAGAGGTCAACATCACCACCACTTCCAGGAGCGAAGGCAACAGAAGCTCTGTCCTCTTCCTCTGCTCTACCTGATTTCACAAACGGAGTATACATAAGTCTAAGAAATCATACTCCTTTCAATTACAGTTCTGGCTAAGTGCAAATGTGGTACCTGAGATGCTTCCAGCCTTGCCTGAGAACTGGACCAAACTCCACGAAGCAGCTAAGGTAAAATCCTAGGAGGCCATGTCAGAAAGGCAGAATTTTGATGCTCAAGAAACCATCACTTGTCCCTCATTTTTATAATTTCCAAGCATGCAGTTTGCCTTACAAATCACTACATATCTGTCATCCAATAATCTCCTGGGATGTATTCCAACCATATACTCTATCCTATCCTAACCCACCTACAAAATGGTGGGTTTTAGATTTATAGAATACCAGAGAGGAAAGGAAGTTTAGAGATGATTAATCCAAGCCTCTAAGTGTATGGATGAAAAAACAGAGGCTAACACAGAAGTTACCTAACCATATACCATCCTGTTCCTGTCACTCCTTTGCTCCAAAAACTTTGGTGACTATATTGCCTCCAGGATAAAATATAGACTCCTCAACCTATATTTTTAAGTCCCTCTCCAAGTTGGCTTCAAATTACCTTTCTAGTTTTGTTTCATGTTACTCCAATCTACTCAGCTGTTAACTAGATACACTGCACTACTAGATTGTACCTGAATTCAACATACAATCTCCTACCCTTGTGCATTTCCATGGGCCATCTCCCAAGACTAAAATGCACTCTCCTCATGTTATCCTCTCAGTCTTGTCTATTTTTTTTAAAAGACTCAGCTCAAATACCACCTCTTCCATAACGCCTTCTGTGATTCTTTCACTTGTTAGGACTCTCTCTCTCTTTTCTTAAGTAATATCATATTTGCAAATCTGTCTACATTTTTTTTTATGGATTTCCCTTGAGAATAGGGTCTGTTTTTGTGAGGCATTGTATGCCAGTGTCTACACCAATAAGTTGATTCTTATAGGAAACAACTGGTGAATAGGGAAACTCATCCTACAAATTCAGGTCATCTACTGTTCTACAACTTATGGTCTTGGAGAATTATTTAGTACCCTGAAAGATTAAAGTGTGCACAGACAGTATTTTCCAGGCATGCTTTGAACCAGTGACTTCATGACTTCAAGGTTGATTTTCCATCTATGATGTCATACTACTTTTCACATTTGCTTTGCAAATGGTAGGAACTTAATAAATATTTAATAAGTTAATTTCAACAAGCATTTTAAGTACCTACTATGCATCAGTCACTATGCTAAGTGATGGGGATCCAAAGAAGAAAATGAAACAGTCCCAGCCTTCAAAAAGTTTACATTCTCTTCTTGAATACATGTGGAGTGATAGTAAATATAAGGTAATTTCAAGAGAAGGAAGAAAACACTCATAACTGAAGAAATCAGGGAAAGTTTTATGGACAAGGTGGCATCTGAGCCATGAATAAACTAGATTATAAGCACTTTGAGATCAAGGTTCATGTTGTAGTTTTTGTTATTTTGTTTTTTGGTATCTCTGATTGTGCCTGCCTCAATGCCAAGCCCATAGAAGGTGCTCTGGTTTACAGATGGATGATGGAAGAGTTTTTTGATGGCTTACAGAGAAGAGATGATGTGACAATATTTTGAGGTATGTGCTGGTAAATGTTTAATAACTAGACTGTACAGAAAAAAATGCATGCACACACACTTTTAAGTTTAACCTGCAGCATTAACACTTTTTCTGTGTGTTTCTAGACAAGCAACAAAACAATAAATCAAACCCTGATTTGTAATGAATTCTGAAGAGCAAAAGCTCTGATTGAAAATTTAACAATTGACTCTTGCAAGCCCAGGAGTCAGTTAGAGCTGGCTCAAGCATACGTTTGTATATTTTTACAGGAGTTCTTTCATTTTCCTTAGGATCATATGTGATCAGAAGGTCAGCAGAGATTCTAATGAAGAATTGCAGTGACTGAGATGCACAGGAAGGTTTTTGTTTGTTTTTTTTTTTTTACCAGCAATATTAGAAATGAGACTCCTATTTTAACAGCAAGACAAAGAAAGGTGATAAGATGGTTTGCACATGGCTGAAAATAAAAATAATTAATAACTAATAATTCCACTATGATCTAGACAGGGTCATTCTTAAGTACAAGATACAGATACACTGTGTGTTTTCTCCCTAGTTTCTTTTACTCTGTAGAGGCAGAGTGGTATAGTGGAAAGATTACTGGCTGTGGAGTCATATGACCTGTGTTCAAATCCTGCCTTAGAAGCTAGTACCTGTGTGACTTTGAACAAGTAACTGGGGGTTAAGATTCCTCATCTATAAAAGGGCAGGTTTGGACTGGATGTTCTCTGAGCCCTTCCAGCATTAGATTTATGCTCCTATGAATTGTCTGTCACTGTTTCTCTTTCCTTCAAATTAAAAAAGAAGCATTTTATTTTTAATTTAAGAAATAAAACAAGCATTTCTATAGCCTAGTATAATAAAAAAATTATTGCATATGAAACTACAAATCTATTATGTACAACTTGCCATTCTTTTTAAAGATATAATGAAGTTATCATGCATATTTTTCCTTTTTTCTTCCCACCTCCACTCCAAGATGGTTACCATTAGACATAAATATATGTACATACATACATATATATATAGCATATATATATTATAATTCTATACACTATTCTATTTATCAGTTCTTTCTCTGGATGCAGATAACATCTTCCTTCACATGTCCTTTGCAGTTATTTTGGGTATTCGTAATAGTCAAAATGATTTAGCCACTCAAAGTTGTTCTTGAAACAACACTGCTATCACTGTATACAATGTTCTCTTGGTTCTGCCCATTTCACTCAGTTATTTCATGCAAATCTATCCATGTTTTTCTAAGATCGTTGAGTTCATCATTGCTTACAGCATGGTAATATTTCATTACAATCATATACAACTTGTTAAGTTCTCAATTGATGGGCATCCCTGCAACTTTTAATTCTTTGTCTCTACAAAGAGAACTGCTATGAATATTTAGAATATATAGGTTCTTTTCTTTTTTCCCTACTTATCTTTGGAAACAGACCTAGCAGTGGTATTGCTGGGTCAAAGGATATAGGCATAATTGGGCATTTTTTGGGCATAATTCCAGATTGTTCTTCAAAAAGTTGAATTAGTTCACAGTTCTACCAATAGTGTATTAGAGTCCCAGTCTTTCTACATTCCCTCCAACATTTGTCACTTTCCCTTTCAATTGTTTTAGGCAATCGGATAGTTGTAAAATGATATCTGAAGGTTGCTGATATCTCCTTCCAGTCACATATATTTGCAGGCTGGTAAAAGCAACTTGGTGGCACGATGGATAGAGTGCTGGTCCTGGAGTCAGGAAAACTCATCTTCCTCAGTTCAATTCTGGCCTCAGACACTTACTAACTGTATGACCCTGGGCAAGTCACTTTACCCTGTTTGCCTCAGTCTCTTCTGTAAAATGAGTTTGAGGAGAAAATGGTAAACCACTCCAATATCTTTGCCAAGAAACCCCCAAATGGGATCATGAAGAGTTGGGTGGGACTAAAATGACTCAACAACAGCAAAGGCAAATTAATATAAATTTATAGGTTTGATACTAGGGCAATTCTGAAGCTGAAAATAAGTCATTATAAGGCATTCTGAGCAATCCCACTCTTTTATCCAAATGAAGGTAGGGGTGGATAATTCTTTCCCCCTCCCCACATCTTTCACACCAAAGGAGGGATGAATGTAGAATTGCTTATTAGGAATAACTTTCACTTTAGGCAGCAAGCTGAAGAGACTCCCGACTGTAGCCTGAAAACTGTTTCTGGTGACTCATTCTAAAAAAGTTATAACTTTTATATTTTTATATTCCATAAAAGTTATAACTTTCCCATCACCAGCATTTGAATAATATTAGCACAGACTTCTATCTGATAAAGTATTATGTCCCAGAACACTACTGGACATTTTCTTGGTGAATTCTGTAGGAAAAGGGTTGGAGGGCAGCAATAATATGCCAATCCTATGAATGCTACATGATGATGCTTTGGCATCATGGAAAATTGAGTAGGCTAAAAATAGACTAATTGAACCATCTTTAGGATGGTGTCATAAATAGGGCTGCTAGTACCCTTATTTGCCAGTACCCTTGGCCAATATTTTATCAGAGAAGCCAGTTGTCAGTCAGGATCTATGACTAAATTGGAGGGAAATAAAATTTTAATTCTCCTAACTCCTAAACAATATGTCGAGTTGGATGGGGACTGGTGTAGGTATGGGGTGGTAGGGATGGGGCCAGGGTGCTCTTCTTCATGTATGCCCGGTTGTTATTTTTTCTTTGTATGCTTGTCCTTTGTATGTATATGTGCAAATGTGTGTGTGTGTGTGTATGTGTGTTTAGCTGTGAGTTGGAAAACTCTCCTCATCTAACCAAAGAACAGTGTTCACAAGACTCAAAATAGCATTATCCCCTTGAATTTTTTCAAACATTTTTTATCTTTACAATTTTGTGACAATCTATGGGAGAGAGGTCATAGAGTTGGATGCAACCCAGAACATTATTTAACTGAGCTCATATTCCTGTCTTTGAGATAAGCCTCTTTGTTTGGCAATAATAAAAAAAAAATGGGGGAGAATAAGTGGTTTATCAGCCCTAAAAATTATGCTGGTATCTACAGGGCCTTTAGAAATGTGCATTTAGATTTACCTTTATAGAAAGTCTTTTCTTTTCTTCTCTCATTAGACTGGAAGCCCAAGAGGACAGGAAACTGTCAGCTCCTTTCTTTTATAAATTTCCAAAGAGTCACTTATAGGACCTCTCAATATATGGTAATAGGATGAGGAGAAAAAAGAAATCCCTGGATTGTAAGAAATTGGACTCATTGCTTGGCCCTAGAAGAAAGAACCAGGAAGAATGGGGAGAAGTTGCAAAGAGACTAATTTTGGATTGAAATCCAGAAAGAAATCAACTCCCCCCCCAAAAAAAAATTGTAATATTTTCAGTTATCTGAAAGGGGAATGTGCTGTCTCAGGATGGGCAGGGACCATCTCACTTTAAGTCTTTAAGGAAATATTAATGATAATAGCTGGCATTCACATGACACCTCTAATATACCAGGCACTGGACTAAGGGTTTATAGTTATCATCTTATTTGATGCTCACAACAACCTTCGGAGAAGGTGCTATTCTTGTCCCCATTTTACAGATGAGGAAATTGAGGTTAAAAAGTGGAGAAGTAACTGATCTGTAGCATGATCTGGCTACCTCCACAAAGGATAGATGACTACCTTTGGGGAAAATGAAGAGGGGATTTTTGATCCGGTTTGGGCTAGATTACATGGTCTTAGAAGTCTCTTCCAATGCTGATATTCTGTGAAGTCAGGTCCTTACCTTCTACAATAACCAGAAGAGGCTGATCCAAGGAGCCACTACAAGTTACCGGATCCCCCAGGTCCTTTTCCTCAGTCAGGTATGTAGTCTGGTTTACTATGAAACAGAGACTGTCCTGAATTCCAATGTCCTGAGGGAAGCATTGGTAATTACAGGCTGCACCCTTTGGTGTGTCACCCAGCCTGGCAGAGACAGTGTGGGAATGCTTTTTCTCAGATCTCTTTCTCTCTGTCTCTCCTTTGTGTCTGTTTTTTTTTTCTCTGTTTCTGTCTGCCTCATCTATTTATCTCTTTCCTCTATCTCTCTTTGTCCGTCCTGTGTGTGTGTGTGTTTGTGTATTATCTAGATGTCACAATGGATTGAGCTCTGGGCCTAGAGCAGGGGTGGGGAACCTGTGGCCTTGAGGCCACATGTGACCTTCCAGGTCTTTGGGTGCAATCTTTTGACTGAGTCCAAATTTTACAAAACAAATCCTTTAAATAAGGAGATTTGTTCTGTGAAGTTTGGATTTAGTCAAAGGGTTGTACTTGAGGACCTAGAGGGTCATATGTGGGCTTAAGGCCACAGGTTTCCAACCCCTGGCCTAGAGTCAGGAAGACCTGAGTTCAAATCCAGGTTGAGACACTTTAGCTGTGTGACCTGGGCAAGTCACTTTGCCTTATTTGCCTCAGTTTCTTAATCTGTAAGATGAGCTGGAGAAGAAGAAATGGTAAACCACTTTCGTATCTTTCTCAAGAAAACTCCAAATGGGATCACAAAGAGACAGATACAGCTGAAACAATTGAACAGCAAAAATATCCACCTGAAATTCCTTTTTTTAAAAAGTGTGCTTTTGAAAGAATCTTAAAAGATTTTTTCTTTTATTTGGAAAACCCATTCAGAACACAGGTGACAAATCTGATGACTCTGAGGCTTCGGAGCCTGTGTGGACAATGACTTGAATCTTGGAATGGAACATTGGCCATCTGCTGCTGCCAGGTACAATGGGTTCCGCCAACCACAAGTAGGAAACTCACTTCTGTTGCTAATACGTGAACAGTTTGTCTTACTAAAACACAGACAGCTAAAAAGAAAGACTTCTGAAATGAAGATTTTCCGTGTTACACAACAGGAAAAAAACAAGGAGGGGAGGAAGGCATGTATTAGGGGAGAATGAAATGTTCCTCTCTGCTTTCTCTTCCATATATACTATCTGCAGTTATATTTCCAAATGTCTTGTTTGTTATATACATCTATGTGTCTAAAGCTACGTAACATAGTCTCTTGTTATGTTGGGAGGGGTTACCTGAAAAACATTAATATTTTCAAACCACAGACCTCTGTCATTTCAAATGAGAATAAAATAACTAGTCATGTGACCCTGAGGAAGTAACTTCATTTTTCTAAAGCTTCTATTTCCTCATGTACAAAAAGAGGATAATAATTTGTCCCAGTAGTACTTCTTTTCATTTAGATTTTTGTAATCACATTCCCAAGGCAAAATTGTGACCATCTATGAGAGGCAGAGAAGGACTAAGCATTTATATAGTACTTGCTATATGCTAGCTCTGGCAGCTAGGTGGTGCAGTGAATAGAGCACCAGTGCAGGAGTCAGGAGTACCTGAGTTCAAATCTCACCTCAGACACTTGATACTCACTAGCTGCATGACCTTGGGCAAGTCACTTAACCCCAATTGCCTCATCCTGGGTCATCTCCAGTCATCCTGATGAATATCTGGTCACTGGATTCAGATGGCTCTGGAGAACAAGTGAGGCTGGTGACCTGTACAGCCTTCCCTCACTCAAAACAAAGTCAAGGGCAAGTCATGTCATTATTTCTCTGATGGCATGGTCTTCTTTGGCAACAAAGGATGAACGCACAACACACTATATGCTAGGTCTACAAATATTATCTTGACTTTCATAGCAACCTTATGAGGTAGAAGATGTTATTATCCTTATTTTACAGTTAAGGAAACTGAGGCAAAGGTTAAGTGACTTGCTCAGGGTCACATAGCTAATAAGTGAAGTTGGATTTGTATTCAGGAGTTCCTGACTCCAGATTCAGTACTTCTAGATCTATTGTGCTACCTAGCTGGAGAAGCAAGAGTTCTCTGTACAACTCCCAACTGCCAAAATTTACAAATCTCCCTAGCCCTATGAGTTGTAATTAGGGTGCACCAGGAGCTGAGGCTACCACCTTTCAAAGTAAAGAGGAAACCAATTGTGGTGCCCTTGCTGGCCCACATTTTGTCATGGCTCAGAAAACAGCAAGGTTCTGTTCAGTTCTCATCTGAATCCTCCTTTTTCTGATTTGCTTAAGCTCTTTGTGAGGCTTGACAATGCCAGGAATGTGTGCAGGGCTTTGTTCAGGCCTCCATGACACCAGGGGTACGCACTCAGATGTCTAAAGTTATTTACATATAAACACATCATTAGTCTTCTTGGTAGTTTCTCTGGAAAGGAAAAAGAAAAGCTATTTAATTTATGTTTTTTCTTCACAGCTGACAGTGGCTACAATATGCTTCATTAGCAGAAACTATAGGGAGACTGGACAGAGAGAACATGCCTTTTCTATAGTATGTCCCATCCTGGTGGGATTATCTGAAGGCTTTTGAGGGGTCCAGGAGTATTTACAATCTGTACGGAGTCATCTCTTTGCAACAAAGTCCTTGAAGATGTCTGGAATTATGAGAAAGTAGAACATAGTTTTTCTTCTAGACATAATGTTCTTATTTGGAAATTCAATAAAGGAGTCATAGAATCATGAAGTGATTGTGGAAGTCATCTGAAAGTAACTTAGAAGACATCTAATCCAATTTTCTCATTTTATAGATTAGGGATCTGGGAAGCAAGAAGTGAATTAATTAATATCACGGCACAAATCAATGACAGAGTCAGAATGAGAACTCGGATCTAGATCTAATGAAAGCATGAATGAAAAATAGCATCCATTAAATATTTATTATGTGCTAAGGACAAATAAGATGTGGGTATATGAATATAAAAGTGAAGACAGTCCCTGCTCTTGAGATTAGAGTCTAATGAGAGAAATAATGTGTATAGGGAGTGGTGGTGAGGATGGGGGGTTTCTTCTGGAAAGTTACAAGTATGGTGAGTGGTGCCAAAAACAAGTGGATTTCTACATTCCATCTAATGATGTGGTTGTTAACACTGGTTTGACTGTGGTTTCAGGAATGGAAATCAGAAGATATGTAATAGACAGGAAGGAGGCAGGGATAGCTATCCCATATAGAGGATGTAAAACAGGTCTGCACAACATACTGTTTGCAGGTTGTATGTTGTGCAGGCCTGCTTTAAATTCTTCTTTCCTGTTCCTTGCTCCAAAATTTGTTTTTTTTTTTGTTATGAATAATATCTTAAACCCCTCTCTACTCTTTCCTTGCCCCCATCTCCTCTTATTTCTCTATTGATTTTGAAGTCTTTCTATGCCAAAATTTCTTTGTGCTAATTGTGCTCAATCTTCCTTTACACAATTTGGATGAAAATAAAGTTCATGGCATGTCTTCCCCACAACTCCTTCCTTTATGACTATATCCTTTAAATCTTATTCAACTTTAATAGTGTAGTATTTTATTATTTACTTTGTTGTCATCTTCTACTACATTAAAATAGAACAAAATCACCCACAAACTCTTTGTCAGTTTAATCTTTTTCTATGACCCATAAAGATAATAGAGTTCTAAGACATTTGTTTGTTATCCTCCTGTTAACATGCAAATAATTAATTTCCATATATTCTCTTTCAGTTAAACAAATATGGGTATATTTTAAAGATTTTTTTTGTGCCTTCACTTCCCTTTCAAAATTTCCACTCAGTTCTGGACAAAAGTCTAGAATTCAATAAGGAAATTCTCTATTCCATTAAAGGTCCATTTTGTTCCCTGTAAGATTATATTTAGTTTTGTCAGATAATTTATCCTTGGTTGTAAACCTGTGTCTCCTTTCTCTTTGAATATCACATTCCAAGCCTTTTGTTTCTATATAATGATAGCTGTTAAGTCTTGTGTAATTCTTATTATGACTTCTTGGAAATTAAATTCCTTTTCTTTGACTGCTTGAACTATTTTTTTCTTTGAACCAGAAGCTTTGGGTTTTGCTACAATGGGCTGGGAATGTTCATTTTGAGATTTCTTTCAGGATGTGACCATTAGAGTCTATTTTCACTTTGTCCTATGGTTCTAAGAGTTCTATGAGGTTTTCCTTTATAATTTCCTAAATTATAGCATCCAGACTTTTTTTTTCTGATTATAGTTTTCAGATAACTGGGTGATTCTCAGATTGTCTTTTCTTGACCTGTTTCCCAGACCAGTTATTTTTGTTCTTACATTTCTTAGATTTTCTACTGTTTTTCAATTTTTTGAGCTTTCTTTGATATTGATACCTGTATTTGTTTTAGGGTTACTCTTCCCTTTGGAGCTTGCCCTTTGGACAATTTCCTCATGGCATTCTGAGTTTTCCTTGGTTTGTTCATGGGAAACCTGTGCTTGGGTCAATCTCTGTCTGTGACTTAATGGTGTGGGCAGGGCCTGCATTATCCTGAGTATAGAGGGCCATATTAAATCCCTCTTTCAATGACTCCCACTTCTCTGAACCTGTGTTCTTCTTGCACCTTCCTTCACAAAAACTCAGGGATTCCTTGCTGTTCTAGGCTTTACTTGGGTTTCTTCCCATTTACTGCTGGACTCAGGGGTTACTTTATTGCGGGATTCCTACTACATAAGGGAATAACCATGATTTTGCCTAGTGCTTTTCTCCTATTTCTCCCTATCATGGCCCTCTTCATGTTACTAGTGCTATTTGGCTTAGGTAAGGAGCACTATGTTAGACCAGTCCAGAATACCCCAAAGCAGGAGTATGCTGGACCTAGCTTGTCCTGTCTTGGAGAGTGAGCATGTCCACCTCAAAATTGAGCAAATGCTACAAATCAGGGTTTGGTTTATTATATTGTTGATTATCTAGACTTTAAAAAGCCTAGATTGGAGGAAATGTTAATAATGTGAAAAAAAAGTATGTTGTAGGTACTTTTTTTTTTTTGCAGAACTAGTTTTAAAATATTTACCAGCACACTCCTGCCCCAAAATCACTTCCCTGCAGTGTCCTATAGGAAGGCTTAAGTTAGGCTTGGGTAAAGAGTCCTGGGATTGCTTCTCTGCATTTCATTCTCAACCTGCCCTGGTTTATTTATCCTAGGATCTCTATAGGGCCTTAGGGGTACCTCTGGAATCCCACATTGGGTTTGGGGATCTAGAGGTGACTCTTTAGAGTGGTGCATCTCCAACACCTAGTGAACTTGCAGGGGATCTGGGATCCTTTTGTGCTAATACGATGCTGTTTTTTCCATGCTAGCATTTAATCTTTACTGGCATCAATGTTGAGAACCCAGTCACCTATATGACAGACAGAAGTACTGGAGTAGGACTTTAGTGAAGTCACAATGTTGCTCATTGCAATGCAGTAGAAAGAGTAGTAATTCTGGAGACAAAGGACATAGATGTAAGTCTTCTCCGTCTTTAATGATCCATATGAATGTTGGGTAGGTCGATTACCATCCTTGTGCCTCAGAATCTATTACTTTCTCTGGGGATGGATTAGATCACTAGATGGTCTTTTCTAGCTCTAAATCTGTGTATTTAAAGGGGAGTAGGGGCTTTTTTAATTCTAGAGAACCATAAGGAGGAGATGATGGCTGCTGGAGTCCATGTGTGGCAATAGTGATGAAGGGTATAAGTTTTCCAAACCCCTTCCCAACCCTACCACCAGATATGGGCACTGGGGCCAAGAGAAAATCTCCAGAAATGTGAGCCAGAGTTCTGTTTCAAGGACCTAGAACATAGCTCATCCATTTCCATTCTTTTACACCTAGAGTGATTTGGGCTGGTCACCATTTCTATGCTTCAGTTTTATTAAATACATTATCAGAGCCATAACTATCAAAGGATGAAGAGGACTCTGCTCTGAGTTTTAAAAGTTTAGGAGATGGAGGAAAGCAATTTTGCCTCCTTGGGCTTTGCCTCAAGTTCCTCTTATACCAGTTGAACTACTTTAGGGGAATGGCTTAGACTTTCTCCTGGCCCTCTCATCTCATTTGTATCTGATCACATTATCTTCTTAGCTCTCCTCTCACCCAACTATCTTTGTCTCAGATAAAACCATTCTTTGAGATGTGCCGTATCATAATGGACAGAAATTCAAGTGACTCCCTGTCTCCTTGGAACAAATGCAAACTACTCTGTTCAGCATCCAAAGACCTTCATAACAGCTCCTTCCTACCTTTCTAGTCGTCTTACGCTGTATTCCCCAACATGTCCTCTTCAGTCCAGTGACACTTGTCTCCTGACTGTTCTGAGAACGACACTCCATCTGTCAGTTTCAGACATTTTCTTTGTTTTACCCTTCACCCCTCACTGATGCCTAGAACATTTTCTCGCCTCTACTCTGACTACTGACTTCCCTGACTTCCTTTAAACCCAGCTAAAATCTTGCTTTCTACAGGAAGCCTTCCTCAACTCCCCCTAGTTCAAGTGCCTACTTTCTGTTAATTATCTCTTATTTTATCCTGTGTTCAGTTTTCTTTGCATATTTTTGATCTCATGTTGCCTCTCCCATTTGATTATAAGCTCCCTTAGGTCTGGGACTGTCTTTTGCCTCTTTTTTTGTTTTCCGTTCCCAACACTTAGCAGTGTGGCGTCCATAGCAGTCACTTAGTAAAAGTTTATTGGTCACTTGTTGATTTAAATGATTAAATTAAATGATTGGTTAATGTTTTCTTCCTCATTATCACTTTTTTGAAGGCAGTGATTGTCATTTGCCTCTTTTTGTATTCCTAGCACTTAGCATAGTGCCTGACTCATTCTAGGTACTAAATGAATATTATCAATTGAACAAAAGGACACAAACTGGCTTTTTAGTCCTGGGTAAGGTGTTTCACTTGAAAGTATCCTAGGAGATAAAGACTATCAGTTTCAAAGTAGGTGTTGATCTTCATTGGTATAGGAAATTCATCTTGTGTTGAGGGCCAGGGTGGACTGCGGTTAACAAGATCAGGATAGACCTTCGGGGAAACTGTTCTTTGAGACTGTGCTCATTATCATCGAGAATGCGCTCCATGCCCCCCTGATGTTGCTGTCTCCATGAGATAGATAAGAGAACTACAGAAAACAAGGGATATGTAAAATAGATGCCCTCTAGGCTAATAGTCCTTAAAGACTATTAGACTAGCCAAATCACTGGGATAAGAGACAAGCAGAATGTCACGTAGACTTGTAGTTTCTGTCTACACATACCCTAATCCTCGGATCAATAAATGGAATTGGTCTATCCCCGCCTCCCATGTCTTTCTTTTTCACCACATCACCGGGGCTTGTGGGGACGCAGGCTGTCTGCCACAATCCTGAGCTCCCTACACCAATGAAGTCACTTTTGTAAGAATGAAAATTCATAGTCATACCCATGAGGTCATACTTTAACATACATACAACAGGAAGATAAGCAAAGGAAACTTGGGAGTAGCAGCAGCCTTCTCTAGACCGCCCCTCCTGCTTCTGGCCCACCCATCACAATCATCAACTTGGGAAGCAACTGTTGTAGAGAAGGGATCAACCATCCCTACCAACTGCCACTCATAGGGCAGATAAGCCAGCTAGTTGTAGCAGCAAGCTACTCAGAGGGAGAGACAGGAGGCAAAATGTGCCAGGTAAATTAAGTCACCATCAGCACATTGTCCACTATCTTCTCTCAGACCCTGATAAAGACAGCCTAGGACTCTGAACCTAAGAACCTTGGGAATAGCCGCAGAGTTTTCAGCCTAGTGCCATAATTTTAGGAAGCAAACCCCTATGTGCTGTAGCCACATCTACTGAAGTTTTAGAAAAGAAAACTGTTACCAGAGTCTTTCAACATCAGAGAATGATATGATTTTATCAATGGAAAAGACATTAAAGAAGAGTCTTTACCATTCTCTTTGCCATTGCACTTTAAGGACCATGGGACTTTTCCATTTGACTTAAAGTTCAAACCTTTCATAGGTACAATCTCATTCATTAGAATGGGAACTCTTTGAGAGTAGGGATTGTCTTACTTTTTAAATTTATATTACCAGTACTGGGCATCATAGCTTGTAACACATAGTAAGTATTTAATACATATTTTATTCATTCATTCATTTAAATTTGTATTAAAGCAATTAGAGAAGAGTCCTGGACATTTGCATGGTAACTCAGCCCTATTATGCATTCAATCTATTAACAGTTCTTTGAGCTTAATGGGTTTTCTTTATTTTGATGCATATGCCTGATTTGATACAGGAAGCACCTGATCATAATTTTCCTGTGATCATCTATAGATCCATAAAGCAGGCTATTACTGTTTAAATAGAGGCCTTCCTATGGGGTTAGTATGGGAAAGGTTAAAAAAAAAAGACAGGATATTCAACCTCTGAATAATTTTCAGCTTCCTTGAACTGATATGACTTCATGATCTTGGCCAAATGCCATCATTCCTCCTCTCTATTTCTGACCCGAGATAATCCAAGCGGAATGCATTACCCAAGACTTTGAATCAAGCTGATGATGGGAGTATGAAGAGGCTGCAAAATTCGGACCTTATGTATGCAAATGGCCCAGCTCTTACATTTTCTATAGAAAGGGAATTATAGACCACTAGTACCATCTCAGCTGGCTGAAGTTAAGTTTACTGCTTTGTCTGTTTCTCCATCTATGGTATTTTGAATATGTTAAACCATGTTTCTCCATGGAGATGCTGTAAGAACAGAAGGAGATAGTATACGTGAAGTGCTTAAGGATTTCAAGAGGAAAGACTGATTGACGTATGTAACTATGGTTATTCCAACTACTGTACAGTCTACAGCTTTCTGGTGCCATCTAGTGCTTTTTAGAAATAATGGTGTTCTTGTCTACAGAAAGAACTGCATCATAGTGTCATAGATTTGGACAAGAAAAAGACGTCTAAGGCCAGGTTGTTTGAACCTCTCACTTTATGGATGAGAAAACTGGAGCACAGGGAAGTTAAATTACTTGTCTAAACTCTCAGATGTAGTAAGCTGCAGGGGGATTGGGAGGGCTTTGAACCCAGGTTCTTTTTGTCTATACAGATAGCTCTTTCCCTGATGAAGTCAGGCATCCTGGCTAAGAGGAGGAAGGGACATCTGACAGGACAATGAACAAATGTCATGAAGTCCTGGTAAATTCTATGATTATCTGTCTCACTCAATATACTGCCCTCAGTCCACCCAGTTGGGGGAATAAACTAACAGCTAAGGAAGGTGTTAGTCAATAAACATTTATTCAGCACCTACTGTATTCAAGGTACTATCCTAACGCTGGGCATATAAAGAAAGACAAAAGACAGTCCCTGCTCCCAGAGAGTTCACAGTGGAATGGGGGAGATAACAGGCAAACACAATGTAGATAGTATAAATTGGAGAAAATCAACCGAGGGAAGGCAGGAATTAAGTCTAGTGATGGGTATCAGTAAACAGGCCTGGAAAGAGGAAACCATAAGTACGAACTTCCTCGTTTCCAAATTTCTCAGAGCAAAACTCCATCCCAGCAATCACTGCAGCCTTCTGCTATAGGAATAAGGCACTAAGAAATTCTGAAGGGAATAATTAAGGTCCAGTTGCAGTGCTTCCTGTTATATATACATAACAAATGAGTCCTAGGAGTATTTGCATTTTCAAAGAGAACTGCAAGGCTTTATTTTAGGTGTCTGTATGGGAGATAAATATATACCTTCCATGCTTAACATTTCTCTGAGGGGCTTTGGGTGAGCAAAATCCTTGCATTGTTCTTATTCTGAGTGGTATATATTTCTTTTGGGACTAGGAATCTGAAAACTCCAAGGGTCACATGGTGCATTCTTTTTCTCCCTTCTCCCTAAATTTAGGGTAAGATTTATAATTTGGAAAAACACGTTGCCTTGACTAAAAAGGTTAAGGCATACATAAAGTGAATTTGAAACATCATTCTTGTAAAGTAAGGAAAGTGGAAGGATTTTGAAGTCCTGGCATAATCAGGTGTAGGCATTACTTTTATTTATTTATTTGTTTTAATAAAAATTTATTTAACTTTTTACATTCATTTTCACAAAATTTTGGGTTCCAAATTTTCTCCCCTTTTATCCCCTCCCCCCACCCCAATACACCGAGCAATCTAATTTTCCCTATCACCAATCTGCCCTCTCTTCTATCACCCCTCTCTTCTCTTGTCCCCATCTTCTCTTTTGTCCTGTAGGGCAAGACGACTTTCTATTCCCCATTAACTGTATTCCTTATTTCCTAGTAGCAACAACAATACTAAACAGTTGTTCCTAAAACTTTGAGTTCCAAATTCTCCCCATCCCTCCCTCCCCACCCATTCCCTTTGGGAAGGCAGGCAATTCAATATAGGCCCTATCTGTGTAGTTTTGCAAATGACTTCGATAATAGTCATGTTGTGTAAGACTAACTGTATTTCCCTCCATCCTATCCTGCCCCCCCCATTGTTTCTATTCTGTCTTTTGATCCTGTTCCCTCCCCAAGAGTGTTGACTTCAAATTGCTCCCTCCTCCCTTTGCCCTCCCTTCCATCATCCCCACCCCCCTTGCTTATCTCCTTCTCCCCCACTTTCCTGTATTGTAAGATAGGTTTTCATATCAAAATGAGTGTGCATTTTATTCCTTCCTTTAGTCAAATGTAATGAGGGTAAACTTCTTGTTTTTTTCTCAGCTCTCCTCTTTTCCCCTCCACTAAAAAGTCTCCTGCTTGCCTCTTGAATGAGATATAATTTACCCCATTCCATTTCAGCCTCTTTCCTCCCACTACATTTCTCTCTCACCATTTACCTTAATTTCTTTTAAGATATGGTCCCATCCTATTCAATTCACTCTGTGCTCTCTGTCTCTGTATGTGCATACATGTGTGTATGTGTGTGTGCGTGCACGCGTGTACATGTGTGTGTGTATATGCGTGTGTGTGGTCCCACCAACTACCCAGATACTGAAAAGTTTTAAGAGTTACAAATATTGTCTTTCCATGTAGGAATGTAAACAGTTCACCTTTGGTAAGTCCCTTATGACTTCTCTTTGCTTTTTACTTTTTCATGCTTCTTCTCATTCTTGTGTTTGAAAGTCAAATTTTCTTTTCAGCTCTGGTCTTTTCATCAAGAATGCTTGAAAGTCCTCTGTTTCATAGAAAGACCATATTTTCTCCTGAAGTATTACACTCAGTTTTGCTGGGTAGGTGATTCTTGGTTTGAGTCCTAGTTCCTTTGACTTCTGGAATATCCTATTCCATACCCTTTGATCCCTTAATGTAGAAGCTGCTAGATCTTGTGTTATCCTGATTGTATTTCCACAATACTGGAATTGTTTATTTCTAGCTGCTTGCAATAATTTATCCTTGACCTGGGAACTCTGGAATTTGGCCACAATGTTCCTAGGAGTTTCTCTTTTTGGATCTCTTTCAGGTGGTGAATGATGGATTCTTTCAATACTTATTTTGCCCTCTGGTTGTAGAATCTCAGGGCAGTTTTCCTTGGTAATTTCATGAAAGATGATATCTAGGCTCTTTTTTTGATCATGACTTTCAGGTATTCCCATAATTTTTAAATTGTCTCTCCTGGATCTATTTTCCAGGTCAGCTGTTTTTCCAATGAGATATTTCACATTATCTTCTATTTTTTCATTCTTTTGATTTTGTTTGGTGATTTCTTGGTTTCTCAGAAAGTCATTAGCCTCCATCTGTTCCATTCTAATTTTGAGAGAACTATTTTCTTCAGTGAGCTTTTGAACCTCTTTTTCCATTTGGCTAATTCTGCTTTTGAAAGCATTCTTCTCCTCATTGGCTTTTTGAACCTCTTTTTCCAATTGAGTTAGCCTATTTTTCAAGGTGTTATTTTCTTCGGCATTTCTTTGGGTCTCCTTTAGCAAGGTATTGACCCGTTTTTCATTCTTTTCTTGCATTTCTGTCATTTCTCTTCCCAGTTTTTCCTCCACCTGTCTAACTTGATTTTCAAAATCCTTTTTGAGCCCTTCCATGGTCTGAGCCCACCGGACATCCACCTAGGATGTCTGGGATACAGAGGCCCCGACCTCCACGTCTTTCACTGATGGTAAGAATTGTTCCTTGTCATCAGAATTGAAAGGCAGGAACATGTGTACCCCATCAAAGTAGCTTTCTATAGTCTTATTTTTCTTCCCTTTTCTGGGCATTTTCCCAGCCAGTTACTTGACTTCTGAGATTCCTATCCACCCCCGCCTAGATCCACCCAGCTAGTACTTGGGGTCTGAGATTCAAATGGGCTTTCTGCAGCAGGCTCGGCTGCTATTCAATATGAGCTTAAGTTCTGGTGCTCAGCTGGGGGCAGGGCTGCCTCCCAGGCTCAGTTCCCTCAGGGGCTTTATGAAGAGACCTTCAGTATTGGGGTGGGTGGGGGCAGGGCCATCTCCCAGGCTCAGTTCCCTCAGGGGGTTTATGCAGAGACCTTCAGTAATGGAGCTTCTGCCTGCTCGGGGAGTCCCGGGCCGCTGCCGCTGCTTCCCGGGGGGCCCGAGTCACGGAGACACCCCGCTCCTGTCTCGGCCAGCCCAGAAGTCTCTCTCACTGACCTGTAGTGTCTGTGGGTGGTCTGCTTCCCGGTCTGCTCGGAGCTGCTCCTCTGGGGCTGCAAGGCCAGGGCAACACAGGGGTGGGCTCCCCTTTCTGGGGCGCGACGGACCCCTGGGGACGGCTCTCCAGGGCTCTCTGGAACAGAAATCTTTTCCACTGTGTTTCTGCGCACCTTGCAGTGCTTCAGAATTTGTGGGGAGTTCTTCTTGCAGGAAATATATGGGCTGTGGGTTCCGAGCTAGCATACGTGAGTCTTTATACCCCGCCATCTTACCTCCACCCCCTCTGTAGGCATTACTTTAAAAAAAAAAGTTTTATTGATGCCTTTAAAGAAAAATCACATAGAAGAGGCAGCTAGGTGGTACAATGGAGAGAATATTGGCCCCGGAATCTGGAGGACTTGAATTCAAACTAGTTTTAGATACTTATTAGCTGTGTGACCCTGGGCAAGTCACTTAACCCTGAGTGTGATGGCTAGTGAAAACTTCTCAAGAACTTAAATCTGAAGTAGATCAGATTGTAGGCCTGAGTTTCAATTTCTCAGAAATCATATGATATGGGGAAACTTGGAGTTGTAAAACCACCTGCTGCCCCTCTCCCCAGATTTGCTTAACCCATTTCTTAGTCATCTCAACCTTTTGCAAATAGGGGAGAAGTCTATTCAGTCTCTTTCTCAATTCTTTGTGTCTTGGACAAATTTCTGAAAATAAGTTGCTTGCTCAGGCTCTTGACCAAAAGGGTAAGGGGGAGTGGGTTTGTCGTTTTTAACTATATAACCATGTTTCCACTTCTGTATGGGGCCTCCCCTTCTCTAGAGATCCTAGAGAGGGTGATGTCTGCTTCTTGCAAGAACTGAATAAAGGACTTTCTGTTTATATTTTGAGGCACCTCTGAGCAGTCAATTTGAGTAGGAGTCTTGCCATCCCACACAACCCTGTTTGCCTCCAAAAAAAATAACATTGCTATTTCCTTACATCTCCTACACCCCATTCTAGCACACTTTCTTTTCACAAAGAAAAAGACACAACCTGCTTTGGTGCCATAGTGGATAAATTCTTGACTTCTGGAGTCAGGAATCCTGAATTCAAATCTTGTCTCAGACACTTACTACCTGTGTGAGTAGGGGTAGGTAATATCTTTTCTATGACTTCTTTGTAAAATGGGGTTAATAATAGCACCTATTCTTCACAGTTATGATGAGACTCAGATTTACATCTTTTGTATCTTGCAAACCTGAAAGCCTCTATATTGCTAAATCAATTGACAAAGTATCTGTGTCTGCTAGCATATGTGACATCCATCACTTGTATTTGAACCCATATTGGCCATTGCCTTTAATCAGCTGTCTTGTTTTTTATTACATCATTATTACATCTCTCCCCCAACCCACAGGCCCTCAGTTCAGTTCAGTTTTTTGCTAGGACAGAAAGTGTTGTAAGAATACTTTGGTGTGTTTGGAATCCTTTGTTTCTGTTGTTGCCTGGCATTTTGCTCAGAATAGGTCTCTTGGTAAGTCTTCTTTGCCACTCAGCTGAAGAGGCAACTGTGGACAGTTTGGAGGTACTGAAGGAAGCTTCTGGCATTTCCAAGGGATTCAGTAGGGGATAGCCCTTCTGGTTTGTTTTGTCTCATTTTATTTAAAAATTTGTCTCTTCCCTCTCTCTTTATATAAGGATATCATTAGGACCATTCATGCATTTTAAAAAATCCATACCTCTGGTTTTCCTGGATGTGGAGTAGGAAACTCCCTCCACTAATGGACACCCACATGTGCTTATCTCCTTATATATAGTCTTACAGAGTTACTTAGGGTTCAGCCTGGACTGTCAGAACTCAGACTTGAACCAGGACTTCCTGCCTCTGAAGACATCTCTCTAGCCACTATCTCTGTAGCCTTCTATCAACTATCAATAGGATCTTTTATTTGGATTCAAAAATAAAACAAAGAGGGGGAGAGACAAGAAACGTAGTTTTCCTTAGCTAATTGGGTGAGTTAGAAAAATAATTTGTGTAGTATCTTAAGACTTTCCTCATAAAAACAATGAGAATATAGTTAGGAAGAACTGGAGGGGGTGGGGGAAGGTTAACAAGGCTCCATGGATAGGTGTGAGAAAGATATTGCTTGAGATAGAGCAGCCACCCTCACCTGACTCAGTGTCCCCTGTCCCCAGGCATTGAAAAGGTTAGTTAGTTCAGTTCATATTAGTATCATCTAGATGGAGTTTCTGTATAGAAATCATAGCTCAAAAAAATGTGTAAAGCTTATCTATTGCAAAGCAACAAAGCAGAGTGGCCCCAGGGAAGTTCTTTCTAGTAAACCTTTTCTAGCAATGAGTAGTCTTTATAAAAAATTAACCTTCTTCTTTATAGAAGTACATGTGAGAGTGCACTCTGAATTTCCAATGAATTGACTCTTTTATCTTCTGGTCATTTGTTCATATCTCTTCTGAGTTAGAACTAGCTTGAACTGGGTAGGATTTGGCTCCAGGGGATAAAAGTGAGGGGTGTGTGTTTGTGTGTGTGTGTGTGTGTGTGTGTGTGTGTGCGTGTGTGTGTACGTGTGTGTGTCTTTTTTTTTTTTCCAGTAAGTTGCATGACTTATAGCCTTCTTCACCATGTTTTAGGTTTCTAACCCTCTTCAGGGAAAGCATGCTCAATTTGAAGTCAGAGGATCTAGGTCCAGGTCTCAGCTCACCTCCTTACCATGTGTGTGACTTTGGAGAAGTTATCTAACTACTCTGGATCCTCCTGAGGTTTTTCTTCTATAAAATGAGAGAGTTGGGCTAGATTGCTTCCAAGATCCCTTCCAACTCTAAATTTGATGATCTGTGATTCTATATATCTTCAATGCCCTTTTTGTAGCTCCCCCATTTTTTTTTTTACTAGGTTGACTTTCTGTAGCAAACCACTTGACAAGGGAAGCTGAACTATATAAAACATGTGGGATCAATCAATGTAGGGACCAGCATGTGGTGTCCATTGACTGCTACTGTTTCTTTCTTCTCATAGTAAACTCAGCCTCTATCTGGACTCTTTGTGCCCAGTTTGTGGCAGAGCTTTCCAAACTCATATTGGTCTGATCAGCCAGTCAGATACTCTGTACTTTGACCCCAACATAGTAATGCCATTCTGGTTCTCCTTGAGAACGAAGGACGACAACCACCCTCTCTCCTACTTTGACCTCTAGAATCCTCTTCTGTGGTTCACAAACTCACTTTTACCCAAGTTTCTTTTCTTCTCATATTCCTTTCATCTTTTAGTACTCACCAAAATCTAGATTTCTCTTAAAGTCCCCCTATCCATTGGTACCCTCTCCAAGACTGGCTGCTCCTTGACACACAGGGCTAGGAAAACATAATTATTCTTAAAATAAATTAAAAACAAAAAAATAAAAAAAAATTATTATAAAATAGTATTCCTGACTCAGTATCAATACTGATAGATGCTTCCTTTGCCATTATTATTTAGCAATCACCTCCCTCTCTTAAAGTTTACTCTATCCTGTCCTGGTTCTTATTACTATCAC
Source organism: Bettongia penicillata ogilbyi (assembly GCA_023548195.1). NCBI lineage: Eukaryota > Metazoa > Chordata > Mammalia > Diprotodontia > Potoroidae > Bettongia > Bettongia penicillata. Next base: position 2,037,935 of record JAJHZJ010000298.1, on the reverse strand, counting down.
CTAAGGGCCACCAGTTCACATTCCCTCCTCAATAATTAGTTCAGCTTCTGACTTAGAGTTTTTTTCTTCACTTAGCCCTTTTGCCATTTTGCAAATTCTTAGACTTCCATTTCTTTAACATCCTCAACTCTTTGTCTTTACCTGGAGTCCCCCTCAACTGTGCATGGGAATGAACATATCTATTTGTTGTTCAGTTGTTTCAGTCTTGTCTGACTCACTGTGACCTCATTTTGGGTTATCTTGGCAAAGTGCTATAATGTTTTGCCATTTTCTTCTCCATTTTATTTTACAGATGAGGACACTGAGGCAATGAGCATTAAGTGACTTGTCTAAGGTCATGCACTAGTAAATATCTGAGACTGGATCTGAAGTCATGAAGATGAGTCTTCCTGACTCTAAGTGCGGTGCTCTATCCATTCCTTGAATTTGAATCAAGGGCCAGAATTCCTAGATATGTTTGCTTTTCTCCAGGATTTCATGATGGTTCCTTGAGTACTGTGGTCACAAAGCTTTGTCTTTAAAATATCTGATTACACATGCACAAACTGTAAGACTGATGAGAAGAATAAAATATATCTTTGAAGATCAATAATGAAGTCATGTGATATATCTGTTTTGTGTCCTTAGGAAGGTAATGGTAAATTCATTGAATCATTTGTGGATGGCTGGCCTTACTCTTATGTAGGATAAGAAATCTCTAGGGAGGAGGGATTAGACTGCAAAGAGAGAAGCCTATGAGGCAAGAGCAAGGGTGATGGCCTAAGAGAGAAGGGAGTAGTGGAGTGACTGGAGGTCACTGGGAAGAATGAAAAATAGATTAAGGAGAAATGACATGGAGGGAGAGATGGAAGATTAAGAGGTTATATTCACTTATAGTTTCAGAGGTCTGAGTGTGGAGATGGAACAGTAATGGTTGATGGTGAGATCAAGAGTGGGAGCATCCATCTATGTGGTAGAGGTAGGGCATGTCTCCAGGTCACAGGAGGTAAGGAGGCTGGTAAAGTGGGAAGTCAAGGTATTTGAGACACATCAGTGAGAATATTGAAACCCTCAAGTGTGAGGGCAGAAATTGGAGTGGAGAGGAGGACTTTGAGCTAGGCACTGAATTTCCTGAGAAAGAAGAGGATTAGAGGTTGATAAATAACTATAACCAGAGTCTGTATAGGGTCATATAGACAGGTAAGGGGAGGATATTACTGGATTCTGGTGGCAGAGGAAGAATCTGGAAGTGGTAATGAGGAGCAAGGAATATATTTACTCCTTCTGGTCTAGAGTTTGGGGGACTATTCAGGAGGTGTACCTAGTACTAGACAGGGTGGACAGGATGCATCATTTCTGGAGAGTGGAGGGTGCAAGTTTCTGTGAATGCAAAAGAATGAATGAATGAAAAGCATTTATTAAGTACTTACCTTTTGCTAGACACTTTCCTAAATGCTAGGGACACAAATAAAATAAAAACAAGATAATACCTTCCCTCTAAAAGTTTTTATTATAATAAATGAGGGCAGCAAATACAGAGGATGATGATCAGAGAGGGGATATTTTCATTTTGGAAGTTTCAGGGATGACGAGTAGAGTCATAGGACATATGACTGACATGTCCTTTTTAGGAATAGCACTTAAATTTGATTATATTCCTGGAGTAAGAGGCAGCAAGGAGATGGTGTGTGCTCATCCTTCTTTGCCAAAGAAGACCATGCCATCAGAGAAATAATGACGTGACTTGCCCTTGACTTTGTTTTGAGTGAGGGAGGGCTGTGCAGGTCACCAGACTCACTTCTCCTCCAGAGCCATCTGAATCCAGTGACCAGATATTCATCAGGATGACTGGAGATGATCCAGGATGAGGTAACTGGGGTTAAGTGACTTGCCCAAGGTCATACAGCTAGTGAGTGTCAAGTGTCTGAGGTGAGATTTGAACTTAGGTCCTCTTGTCTCCTGTACTGGTGCTCTATCCACTGCACCACCTAGCTGCCCAATAAGGGCAGCTAATAGTGGGGGAGCTGGTATGTGCTCTTTGGTATGGTAGGCAGATGGCAGGTGAGCATCATAGTGACTTTGGGGCTAGCTGGATATGGAGTATTCCCATTAGCCAAAGGCTCAGCACCCAGAGGAGCTTAAGTGCCAGGCTGGAGGCATAGGATAGAGTATAGCAAAATGGCAGGATGAGAAGTATGAGAGGAAGGTACAAAAGATGAAAAGAGGTTTTAATATGATGGAATGGGGCTTTCAGAAAGCACAACAGAAGGGGAGAGTAGAGTAGGATAGGGACTCAGGATAGAGTGGTAGTCAAGGGTAGGTTTTAACCTAGGAACTTTGCCACTCTTAATCAAAGGGATTAGGAGAGGAGGGGGAAGGAAATGTTAATTAGATAATAGGTAAACACCATTTGATTGGGGCACAAGGGTCCTGCAGTGATGGAAGAATAGAGGGCTGACATCAATGTGTTCTTTATCAAACACATGGAGATGGATAGCCCAATGGACCTCATACTCATCATCAATCTTTTTGCCTAACCCAAAGATGGCAATGAATGATTGACGTGCTCACACATTCAGAAGATATGCTTGATTTCTAGTGTGGCCTGGTGTCTGAGATCCTGCTCTCAGAAAGGGTTCCTCTGTCCAGAGATCTAGCATATGAAACTTTGGTTCTACACAGGAAGTTGCAGTCGGAAGGTTTAGAACCTGGGAGGTTGATGGTCATGGAACCTCTGGCACTGTTGTTGTTTTTTTTTTTTCACTTTTCCCAGAAAACAAATGCAACTCTTTCCTGACCCTATATTTTATGCTGGGTCTGTCTGTTGCTAGCTCACATTTTTGTTGTTTTCTTTTTAATTTGTCTCCTGTACAGTTCTAGAAACAAAGTCATTTTCAGTCAGTTAGTCAGCAAGTTAACAGGTATTTATTTATTTGTTGTAAAATAATATTTTATTTTTTCTCTTGTTACATATAAAGACAATTTTTAACATTCATTTAAAAAAGTTTTTTTGAGTTCCAAATTTTCTCTTTCCCTCCATTACCTCCACCCTCTCTGAGACAGTAAGCCATTTGACATACGTTACACATGTTCAATTATGCAAAACACATTACCATATTAATCATTTGACAAGTATTCATTAAGTACATAATATAAGTCAGGCTCTGTCCCAAGGATTGGCAATACAAAGAAAGGCAAAAAAACAGCATCTGTTCTCAAGGAGCTCACAGTCTAATGGAGGAGACAACATGGAAATAATTATGTATAGACAAGATCGATATCTATTTACATTTGCAGGGGTGTCTACAGCTCAATCTCTATTTTATCTATATCTACATCTATATCTAATACAGATAAATAGATTAGAAAAGGCTCCTTGTAGAAGGTAGGATTTTATCAGGGACTTGAAGGAAGTCAAGGCAGCCAGGAGATTCAGATGAGAAGGGAGAGAGTTCTGGGCATGGTGGACAGCTACGGGAAGTGTCTGGAGTTGGGGAATGGAGTATCTTACATGAGGAATTGTAAGGAGGATCACTGTCACTGGATTGCAGGGTACTTAGAGGACGGACATTAAGGTGTAAGAAGACTGGAAAGTTTATTAAACCCCCACTATGTCACATGGGCATTGATACAAGAATAGAGAATGAAATAATCCTTACTCTTAATGAGTTTATATACTAATAAACAGCTTAGAGTTGTGGGAGAAGTTATTTCTTCTCTGGCTTCTCTTCCAGGATTCATTCTGACCAAGACAGAGACTTTGAGGGTAAACTACTCATAGTAATGTTGGTTTTTAGCAGGAATCAAGAAGCTCTTTATTTTGCCACAATCTGAGTATGGTACCGAACATTCTAGGGACTTGGATGTCTGAGCAGCAGCCTCAGTGAATTTAACATTTGCTACTTGTAGTGCATTCATACTCTGTTATCATAAATGATGTCACAGACTGTACCCTATACTCCTTCATGATAGGGTGGTAGCCACCTTTACCTTCTAACTTGTGCTTTAGAGTGTTGGAAGATAGAGATGTAGAGACTCATAACTCATATGTCTCTTGGCTGAAAGATCAACCAAAGGAGGCCTATTACATAGGAATAATAGCCTTAGCTCAAAGTTAGAAAGAAGCAACACTACAATGTAGTCAAAAACTTCTGCTAGGAGAGAAAATTCTACTGACAAATGTAGCCCATGTAAGCTGTGGGGCTTCCATATCCCAACTCCTACTCTCACTGATGAGTCAGGTTCTCAGAGCTAGTTTATATCTCCTCAGGGTTCTAGGGGTATCCCTGAGAGGTAATAGGGAAGCTTTCTCCAAAGCCATTGGCTCAATACCCTATTATTTTTCTTCCCCTCAATTTAAGAGTTGAGAATTGGCTTTACTGGCCAGCCTTATGCATCTTTCAGAAAGGGATGTTTACAAAGGTGGTACAATAATAGCAACTGGTATATAACATATTTCTCCAAAACTTGACACACTCTTCCACAGGTACATAGAGCATCCAGAATAAAATGGATTCAAATTTAGACAGTCCATGTGGTAAAGTTTCCATGTGACACCTGGTTGCTTAAAATTCTTTACTACCATTAATGAAGTGCTCAAGAAGTTTCCTGTAAACATGATGAAGATATTTCATCTATCCCTGACTGATCCAGCTCATCCAGGGATGCCACTAGGATATCAGTGGGAGGATTAGAAAGGCCCAAATCTTCTAGAACCTTGGAAGCTTGCAAAATCCTTCTTTGGTCAAAGGGATGGGTGGAAGAAGAACTAACAAAGGCTAAAGACAAGACTTCTTCCTTTCCAGGTGGTTTCTCCTCAGGAGTGCTCTGGAAGGCCACATTGGCCCTGATTTTTGGAAGTCAAACCCTTCTTAATTCACTTGATAATTTATCATCTAAGCCTGGGCCATAGTCAAGTTCTCTCAGCTTATCCATAAAGGATTCTTATGAAACGTCATTCCAGTTTAAAGACCTTTTGGAACTTAATCTAAGGTCTATGACTCATTGATTTATAGAGACATATTCTTACTGAATTAAAATATTAAGGCTAAAATGGAGTGGGGTGGTTTTATCCCACCCTTACACATGCACAATAGCATAATGATGGAAAGTCATTTTGTACCAAGCAGTTGAAAGACTAGACAATTTGCTAGTTTAAAGAGTAGCCCAAGAGAGTGGTTTCGGCCTTACAAAGACAAAACATCATAAGCATCAGTTGCCCTGCTGAGGAGTTTGTCAGATTCTCTGGTGAGAAGGAAGAAAAGAGCGGTGGAGAAACATTCAAAAATGGCTCCCAAGAAAGTATCCACCCACTAACTGTTGATGGACTTTTACAGATAGACAATGGCTAATGAAGTGAAGACCTGGATGATGATTCTAATGAGAACAGTGGACATTAGTAAGCACTGTAAAATCAGAGAAATCAACTAAATATGTTGTGGCCCAAGAGGGTTTCTGCTCAGGTGGAGAAACCCTTGAATCCTTACTTGAGGACAGCTCTTTTCTGCTCTGGCTATGGGAAGTCCTAGGGAATAGAGAGGCTGAGACAGCAATAACCAACCTGAACCATCAATGAGCCTAGGAAGGGAACTGGCTAGTACGCCTAAAGATGCTTCCAGTCAGTTTGGACCAGCAACAAGTTTCAGTTGCATTTCAGAACTATCAGTGTGTTCTAGTAGAAGTGGTAGGACTATTTGGTCTTTGAGTAAGTTAACTTACAATGTTGCAGTAGCAATGAAGCTAGATGATTGGTACCTGTAATATATCAGACAGGACTTATGTGTTTGCTACGAAATAAATTTTTCCTGTGTTTTGCTTCTTTTCTATATGCTAATGTGTTACTGCTCTATACACAGACTATTGTTCTATGTATATATGTTATGTTTCTATATCTGATCTATGTATTTGTTACACCGAGAAACTCTGTGATATGAATGTGTTTTATATGATGTTTGAGTCTTGTAGTTTGGTTTAATGTGTGTAATGTGGTCATGTGTTCTTATTATATACTATATATTGTATATCTATTTCTACTCAGGAATTTTGCACACATTTAAAATGGTAATGCCATGTGTCCTACAGCATACACTTGGTATATTTACATGTGACTAGGTTGTGTTAATTTGTGATACTTATGACATATGCTCACAGATATGTACCCCCATGTAATTTCCAGGTCCTACAAATTCTTCACTGGAGGGAGAGAGTAGGGAGGCATTTTAGTATTCTTATTTTGGAATTTGCTTTATTTATCCATTTTATCACCTGATATTCTTAGGGCCTAGAGACATGGCAGAGAGATGATTGTGACATTGGATTCAGAGTGAGTTTTTGGAAACAAAAGACAGGTGCAGAAAGAGATTTGGTTCTCAAGAGAATGTGTATTCTTTTGCAATTGGACATTAGAATTATGAGAATCAGAATGTGTCATGTGGATGTAACTTTTGGAACACTTTACCAATACCTTATATTAACATTGGGCCTGTGGGGACAGGCCAGAGAAGTTTCAGGTACTGGGGAGTAACAATGATGAAACCCAGAGAGCCAGGAACATGCTGTTCTGTTGGCTCTTATAGGTGTAACCAGGAGGGACATCTCACATTTCTTCATAAGTCTAAATTCAAATTTACTAGGAGGTAGGATGTTTAGGACTAGATATCGATTCCTATTCTGTGACTCAGAACTCTGTGTAGGAGGCTGAAGTTGAGGGTGGAGATGTAGATTTCAATTCTAATAGTTTTTCCTACTTGAATGGGATTAAATGAAAGCACAGCTTATGATTCATGCAGTTTGTACTTGCTATTAACATGTTTGTGTTTATTTTTTTATCACTTTGGTTGAACACTTCTATAAATGAAAGATCTTGGTGATTTGATGGATCACAGCTTGAAAGAAGCAAAGAAGAGTAGCTAAAAGGATGAGAGCCTGAGCCAAATGAATTCATTAGTGATGCATCCACAAACACATGTGCACTCCATACATGTAGTTGCCAGAACTGGATACTACCCCTGAAAGAGGTAGGGATGAGGGAGTAGTTGACAAATATGTTCCCTGAAATGTTGACAGAAGTGAACAGGTAGCTTAATGTGACTGATTGGGTTCTCTCTGGTGGTGGTTGTCATATAAAGATTTTCAGACATGCCTAGATGTACAGATACTCAACTTGGTTATCTTCTTAGGCTTCATATATGACTTGACTTGTGGAAGGAAACAATGCATTTGTTAAGAACCTACAACATTACCTCATTTGATCCTCACAACTATCCTGAGAGGTTAGTATTATTATTATCTACATTTTACATTTCAGGAAACTGAGGACACAGAGGTTGTGACTTGTTCAGAGTCACACAGCTTCTGAGGCTAGATTTGGACTCTGGTCTTCCTGACTCCAGGACTAGTGCTCTGTCCACGACATCACCCAGCTGCCTTGCAATTACAGCTTCTTAGAATGGGCCCCTTCCCTGAAGGAGGAGGAGTAGAGAGGTAATAATAATTAGCATTCTTCGGAGAAAGAACTGATGGCATCTGAATGCAGACTAAAGCACTGTTCCTTTATTTTTTCCTTTCTTTTTCTTTCCTTTCGGGGCAGAGTCAAGATGGCAGAGTAACAGCACACACTTTCTACAGCGCTGCCCCATAGCCCATTCAAATGTCTGTAAAAAATGACTCTAAACAAATTCTGGAGCTGCAGGACCCACGCAATGATGATGGAGTGAAACAAATCTCCATCCCAAGACAGCCTGGAAGGTCAAGTTTCTGTCATGCCATGCAGAGGGCAGGGCACAGTCCAGCATGGGCCATGTCAACATATACAGGACCTGAGCAAGCCTTGAGGAGACTGAATCTCTTGCACCTGTGGCACTTTCCAGACTTCAGGACCCCAAAATACCAAGGGCAAATTGGAAGGTCAGTGGAAAAAATTGGTGGGACCAGTGTAGCAAAGAGGAGTGGTACTGCCTCAGCCCTAGGGCTGCAGAGGGGGAAGGGGACTGAGGAACCCACAGCAGCCACAGCAGCAGGGGCAGAGATGGTGATTATTTCTGATTGTGGAGAATTCCAGCAGCTGACAGTACAGTCCCCACTCCCACTGGAACCAGAGATCTGCCTGGACAAAGAATGCAAAAGTCAAGTAAATGGCTGGGGAAATGAGAAAAAACTGGAAAAAGAATCAGGCTATAGAACCATACTTTGGTGACTGCATGGGGCTAATCCCCGGCCTTCACCTGGCTACTAAGCCAGAGGATAATCTCTCTGGGGTCCTCTCCTGGACACTATTCCAGGCAGTATTCTTGCACGGGGCTCCCCCACCGGCCTTTGCCTGGATGAGGTGGTATCCCTTACCCCAGACTTTGCTTGGGTAATCTTACCCTTTCCCCGGGTCTTCGGACGTCTCTGGCCCCTGCCGTGCGACAGTATGGCCTAGCTGCGCGACAGGGCTATCCCCTCCTCCACAGAGGGAACAATGACTACACATACACCCGAGGATGTCAGTGCACTTCCTTTATTGATGGCATCCTCTACATCTCTCTCTGATCCCTCCCCGACAGCTCCTTATATCCCCAGCCAGAGCCCCTCCCAAGTTCCTCCCTGAGGGTAGAGCCAGCTCCCTGAGGGTGGAGCCAGCTCCTGAAGGCCTGTCCAGAGCTTTTCCCCTAACAGGTGACAAGGAAGACCAAAATATGCAAACAGAAGAAAACAAAATTAAAGTTCCTCCATCCAAAGATTCCCAGAAAAATATGAATTGGTCTCAGGTCATGGAAGTGCTCAAAAAGAATTTTGAAAATCAAGTAGAGCAAAAATTGGGAAGAGAAATGATAGTGATGCAAGAAAATTATGAAAAATGAGTCAACTGCTTACTACAGGAAACCTAAAAGAGTTGAAGAAAATAACACTGTAAAAATAGACTAACCCAAATGACAAAAGAGATCCAAAAAGCCAATGAAGAGAAGAATGCCATACAAAGCAGAATGGGCCAGATGGAAAAGGAGGTTCAAAAGCTCACTGAAGGAAATAATTTCTTGACTGGGGAAGCTGGTGGAGTAGGAAGACACATATACTCTAGCTCTTCCCCCACAGTCCATGAAATACCTGTGAAGAAAGATAGATTCCGGAGCAGCAGAGGCTGAAGAGCAATGGAATGGAGGAGATTTCCAGCCCAGGGTGACCTGGAGGGCTGATGGGAGGGGCATGTTGTGCCAGATGCAGAACAGAGCACAGCTCAGCCTGGGCCACTCAGCTCTGTGAGGAGCAGGCCTCGGGGGCACATTCCCCAGCAGGAGGAGTGGCAGTTCACAGATCCCTCAGCCTACAAGCACCACCTGCAAAGATCAGTGAGAGGGCTTTTTCACCTCTGTGACAAAGGAGCAGGGTCCTCCCCTAGCCCCGACCCCAGGTGGTAATGGCAGTGGCAGCAGCAGCAGCAGTGGCTGTGGTGGCTGGCTGTGGCCTCAGCAGGCAGCAGCTAGGGCCCATTGTTCCATGGTTGGAGCACTCAGTGTAAAGCCCCTGGGGGAATTGAGTAATTGATCTGAACCACAGACCAGCCTGCCAGGGAGTAAACTCCTCTCCCTTGATTGTGCCACCTTGGAGGAACTGAGATCTTACAGGTCCCCAGAGTATATCTTACTCTTGACATAGGACCCCAAAGTCAAGTAACTAGTTGGAATAATGCCCAAAAAAAGGGAAAAAAATAAGACTATAGAAGGTTACTTTCTTGGGGAATAGGTATTCTCTTCCATCCTTTTAGATGAAGAAGAACAATATTTTACATCAGGGGAAGACATAAAAGTCAAGGTATCTACATCCAAAACCTCCAAAATAAATATGCAGTGGTCCCAGGCCATTGAAGAGCTCAAAAAGGACTTTGAAAATCAAGTAAGAGAGGTGGAAGAAAAATTGGGAAGAGAAATGAGAGTGATGTAAGAAAATCATGAAAAGCAAGTCAATAGCTTGCTAAAGGAGACCCAAAAAAATGCTGAAGAAAATAACACCTTTAAAAATAGGCTAACTCAATTGGCAAAAGAGGTCCAAAAAAGGCAATGAGGAGAAGAATGCTTTAAAAAGCAGAATTAGCCAAATGGAGAAGGAGATTCAAAAGCTCACTGAAGAAAATACTTCTTTAAAAATTAGAATGCAACTGGCGGAAGCTAATGACTTTATGAGAAAACAAGAAATTACAAAACAAAATCAAAAGAATGAAAAAAATAGAAGATAATGTGAAATATCTCATTGGAAAAACAACTGACCTGGAAAATAGATCCAGGAGAGACAATTTAAAAATTATGGGACTGCCTGAAAGCCATGATCATAAAAAGAGCCTAGACATCATCTTTCATGAAATTATCAAGGAAAACTGCCCTGATATTCTAGAACCAGAGGGTAAAATAAATATTGAAATAATCTACTGATCACCTTCTGAAGAACATCCAAAAAGAGAAACTTCTAGGAATATTGTAGTCAAATTTCAGAGTTCCCAGGTCAAGGAGAAAATATTGCAAGCAGCTAGAAAGAAACAATTCCAGTATTGTGGAAATACAGTCAGGATAACACAAGATCTAGCAGCTGCTACATTAAGGGATCAAAGAGCTTGGAATATGATATTGCAGAAGTCAAAGGAACTAGGATTAAAATCAAGAATCACCTACCCAGCAAAACTGAGTATAATACTTCAGGGGAAAAATAGTCATTCAATGAAACAGAAGGCTTTCAGGCATTCTTGATGAAAAGACCAGAGCTGAAAAGAAAATTTGACTTTCAAACATAAGAATCAAGAGAAACATGAAAAGGTTAATAGGAAAGAGAAATCAAGATGGACTTTCTAAAGTTGAACTGTTTACATTCCTACATGGAAAGATAATATTTATATTTTCTCAGTATCTGGGTAGTTGGAGAGACTACACACACACACACACACACACACACACACACACACACACAGACAGAGAACACAGGGTGAATTGCATAGGAAGGGATCATATCTAAAAAATAAAATTAAGGGGTGAGAGAGGAATATTTTGGGAGGAGAAAGGGAGAAATTGAATGGGGCAAATCATCTCTCATAGAAGAGGCAAGAAAAAGCTTTTCCAATGGAGGGGAAAAGGGGAGAGGTGAGAAGGAAAAAGTGAACCTTACTCTCATCATAGTTGGCTCAAGGAAGGGATAAGATGCACACTCAATTTGGTATGAAAATCTATCTTACACTACAGAAAAGTAGGAAACAAGAGGATAAGCAGGATATGGGGGATGATGGAAGGGAGGACAAAAGGGAGGAGGGAGCAGTTAGAAGTAAACACTCGGAGAGTTTTTTCTTGGGAAGGGACAAGGTTAAAACAGAGAATAGAAGAAATGGGGGCAGGATAGGATGGAGGGAAATGCAGCTAGTCCTACACAACATGACTATTATGGAAGTCATTTGCAAAACTACACATAGATAGCCTATATTGAATTGCTTGCCTTCTCAATGGGGATGAGTGAGGAGGGAGGAAGGAAGAGAAGTCAGAATTCAAAGTTTTAGGAACAAATGTTGAGAACTGTTTTTGCGTACAACTGGGAAATAAGAAATACAGGTAATGGGATATAGAAATTTATCTTGCCCTACAGGACAAGAGAGGAGATGGGAATAAAGGAAGGGAGGGATGTTAGTAGGGAGGGCAAATTGGTGGAAGGGGCAATCAGAATGCAAGGTGCTTTGGGATAGGGGGAGGGAAGAGATGGGGAGAAAATTTGGAACTAAAATTTTGTGGAAATGAATGTTGAAAACCTAAATAAATAAATTTAAAAAGAAGAAAGAAAATAATTCCTTAAATATTAGAATGGAAAAAATGGAAGCTAATGACTTTATGAAAAGTCAAGAAATTATTAAATAATGCCAAAGGAATGAAAAAATAGCAGACAATGTAAAATATCTCACTGGAAAAACACCTGCCCTGTAAAATACTTCCAGGAAGACAATTTTAAAATTATGGGACTACCTGAAAGTCATGATAAAAAAAAAAAGAGCCTATACATCCTTTCCTTCCCTTCCCTTCCCTTCCCTTCCCTTCCCTTCCCTTCCCTTCCCTTCCCTTCCCTTCCCTTCCCTTCCCTTCCCTTCCCTTCCCTTCCCTTCCCTTCCCTTCCCTTCCCTTCCCCCTTCCCTTCCCTTCCCTTCCCTTCCCTTCCCTTCCCTTCCCTTCCTTTCCCTTCCCTTCCCTTCCCTTCCCTTCCTTTTCCCTTCCCTTCCCTTCCCTTTCCTTCCTCTGTGCCTTCCCTCTATTCCTTCCTTCCTTCCATTTCTTTCCTTATCAAGTTCTCTTTCACAAAATGACTAATGCAGCAAACTAATGCAGAAAACCTGAAAGTGAGTAGGCATTCTCAACATCTCTTGTCCATTAAATTGGTTTGTATAAAGCTATACAAACTCACATTTGAATTAATGAAGTGTAGGGCTCTGCCTTGTTGCTTTGAAACTGGTGGAATCTCTCTCTGAAAGTTTTATTCCCTATATCTTCTATATGCTTGTCATGCTTATTTTTGTATGTGTCACATTCCTCTATTGGAGTGTAAATAAGTTCTTTGAGAGCAGGAGCAGTGACCTAAATAGCCACATTCAACCACATGGCAGTAAACTCACCCAGCAACTTGTCCAGTACTCAGCTGAAGTCCAATGAACATTTGTTCATTTGAAAAGTGACACAGACATAATACAAGTATAGCTGTATGTGTGTGGTATGGATTAGAGCTGATTCCATGGGGGAAACCAATTAAAAGGTGGGGAAAAGGAGCAGGCAGCCATGTATCAGGGGGAGTATTGAAAGCGAGATGTTCATAATGAGGTAGGGCTGTAATATTTCTGCTCTCCAAAGGCACATCCTTCTTTTCCACGACAGGTTTGTGGTGCCTCTTTAACACAGAGGCATTTTGAAAGTTGAGCTGATTCAAAGTCAGGAAGTTCCTGCTGGCTCGGCAGGTTACCCTCAGGTGGTCAAAGTCAAAACACAAATAGCAATGTCGGGCTGCTTTCTCGGAAGAGTCATATCCTTCCACAAGGTGAAGGAAATGCTTTCATGTTTCCCAGGGCTTCAGTTTGACTGCACATTTAAAATTTGCCACTTGTAGGCAGTTAGTCAGGGTCAGTTCGTCCTTGTCATCCCTTGGTGCCTATCAAAATAAGTATGCAAATAACAAAGGTCGTTTCAATTTGATAAACTCTTGATTTGTCCTGAACTCTTGAGGTAAAACAATAAAAGGCAGCTTTAACCTTCTCAGGCAGAGCAAAATGCCTATAACTTCTCTTCCTGCTCAATGAGAAAGTTGGGATATGTAGGAGAGGAATGGGAGTCTTCATTGGGATGTTTATGAAAGGAAAGGATCTTCTGAAGGACTTTCAACTAATCTTTTTTCCTACTTTGATGCAATTTCTTCTGAGATGGATTAAATAGACATCTTTGCACTCAGTCACAGGCATGCTTCTCTTTGCTAGCATGCCATCAGAATAATTTTTGTTTAATACTTATATAATGCTATCACATATAATGCTTTCTATCTTTTTAAATGTTTACATTATTACATTAGAAAAAGCAGCTGGTCTGTGGCTTTGCAGATGTTACCTTGTTAGCTCACCTAATAGATGTTGGGGGTCAATCAGAGAGGATTATTTATATGAGGGCATCAGTAGAGGCTAAATACTTAGAGCAGACTACTCATCCAGTTGATAGGAATTCTAGGAATCTAGCACTCCTCTGGTCATAGGATTACTGGATTTAGAGATGGAAGGGACCTTAGAGAATTCTGTGATCCTCTTTTTTTCCAATTCATTTATTTTTAGTTTTCAACATTCACTTCCATAAGTTTTAAATTTTATCTCTCTTCATCCACCCTTTTTGCCAAGGTGGCTTGCAATCTTATATGGGCTCTACACATAAATTCCTTTTAAACACATTTTCACATTAGTCATGTTGCATAGAAGAATTATAACAAATGGGAGAAACCACGAGACAGAAAAAAAACCCAAAATAAAACAAATAAGAAAATAGTCTGTTTCACTTTGCATTCCAACTCCATAGTTCTTTCTCTGGATGCAGATGACATTTTCTATCAAGAGTCCTTTGGAATTGTTTTGGGTCCTTGCATTGCTGAGAAGGACTAAGTCTATCAAAATCAGTCACTGCACACTGTGGCTGTTTCTGTGAACAATGTTCTCATGGTTCTGCTCATTTCATTCAGTATTAGTTCATATAAGTCTTTTCTAGGATTTTCTCAAGTCCGCCTGTTTCTTATTTACAGCACAATAGTATTTCATTACATTCATGTACCATAACTTGTTCAGCCATTCCTCAACTGATGGGTATCCATCCCCTCAGTTTCCAGTTCTTGGCTACCGCAAAAAGAACTGCTAGAAATATTTTTGTATATGTGGGTCCTTTCCCCATTTTTATGATCTCTTTGGGATATAGTTCTAGAAGTGGTATTGCTGGGTCAAAGGGTATGCACATTTTTATGGCCCTTTGGGCATGATTCCAAATTGCTCTCCAGAATGATTGGATCAGCTCACAGCTTGTGGTCCTCCTTTTACAGATGAGGATATTGTAGCCCAGAGGCATAAAGTGACTTAAGCAAAGTCACCTTGGTGATGGTAAGTAGTGAACCCCAGGACTTGAACCCAGGTCTTATTAGTTGGAATTTAATGCCTTAATGAGTTGGAAGAGATTCCAGAGGTTATTTAGGAGGAAAAAACCTTTTATTGTACTTTTAAGAAATTAATTTTTTTCAATGAACAAAAATTTATTTTCTCTCCTTCCTTCACACTCTTTTCTTTTCAAATGTAATTCTCTCTTAACATCATCATCATCATCATCAACAAGTATAGTAAAAGAAAGCAAAATTCTTTTTAGTCATGTTCAAAAATGTATGTCACGTTTTGCATTTTGAGTCCATTAGCTCTCTGTCAGGAGGTAGCTAGCATACTTCATTTATACTCCTTTTGATTTATGACATTGCTTAGAATTCTAAGTGTTTTCAAAGTTGTCTTTCTTTACGATGATAATATTAATTAATTGAACTCTTGGTTCTACCACTTCACTTTGCATCAATCCACAGATCTCAGTTTTCTCTGAAACTGTCCATTTCTTATGGTGCAATAATAATCCATTAATACACAGTTATTCTATGCATACTACATGCCAGATACCGTGTGAAGCAATGGGGATACAAAAGCAGGCAAAACTCAGTCCCTGCCCTCAAGGAGCTTATGATCTAATGGAGGAAACAATATGTAAGCAAATGCATACAAAGTAAGCTATATACAGGATGTATAGGAAATAATTAACAGAGGCAGAGGTGCTAATTAAAAGCATCAGAAAAATTATGTTCCACTATATCCATATACCAAAATTTGTTTAGAGATTCCAATAGACTGGCATTGCTTTAGTTTCTAGTTATTTGATACTATAAACAGTTTTATACATAAGTATAAAACTTATAAGCATAAAACAGCATAAAAACAATAAAAGTATATACATAAGCATAAAACTTCCTTCTTTCATTGATCTCTTTGTGGATAAGCTTAGATTAAAGGGTATACAACCCTCATCCTCAGCTTTAAAGATGAACCAGTCTTGCCTATTGAGGGCTACAAGGTCCTATGCCAAGGGGTCCCATTTGGTCAAACTCAGGGGGAACAGCTGCCTTCATAGCTCACCTCAGTGAGGCTCAGAAGCATTTACAGTGGAGAAAATTATGTGGACAGAAATTCAGCCATAGCTACTTCCTTGTAGACTTTGAACAAGAGAGTGAAACCATACTCAGAGCCTGCAGCCCTTCCTCCCCAGGAGCATATACTTATTGGGGAAAAAAAGTAATAAATTCCCTCAAAAAGTTTTGAATTCTTTGCTTTATGTTAAACAGAAAAACCTACAGGTTTTGCAACACTTTGCTCTGTGCACAGTTCAGCATTTGTAACTTGCTATCCTAAGCTATGCAAAGAGGTTAGAATGACCATGAGAAAGAAGGATGCCAAGGCAGAGTGGTATTTTGTAGGAGTTACAAAGTAGTTTCTCTTTCACAAAATAGATACACTACTTCCCTATCGGTGAAGTTGTGAACAGATCCAACCATTCTGGAGAGCAATTTGGAACTCTGTCCAAAGGGCTATAAAACCTTGACCCAGCAATATCACTATCAGGTTTGCATCCCAAAGAGATCAAAGAAAAAGGAAAGGGCCTATATGTACAAAATATTAATAGCAGCTCTTTTTGTGGTGTCAAAGAATTGGAAATTGAGGGATTGCCCATCAGTTGGGGAATGGCTAAACAAGCTGTGGTATATGATTACGAAGGAATGAAGGGGATGGCTTCAGAAAAAACCTGGGTAGACATATGAACTGATGCAAAGTGAAGTGAGAAGAACCAGGTGAGCATTATACTCAGTAACAGCAACATTGTAACAATACTCAGCTGTGAAAGACTTTAGCTACTCTTAACTGTTACAATGATTCAACAATCTAGAAAACTCATGATGAAAAATGCTTTCCATCTCCAGAGAGAGAACTGATGAGTGAATGCGAGTGAAGATGGAAGCATATTTTTTCACTTTCTTTGCTTTTCTTGCTTTTTATTTTTGGAACATGGCTAATATTTCCATATGTCTTCACATGCATAATGGGTACCATTTGCTTGTCTTCTCAGTAGATGGGGGAAGGCCTGGAAGGAGATAGGGAGAGATTTTGGAGCATAGTTTAAAAAAAGAATGTTAAAAATGTAATATCTCCTCCCCATCACTCTACACACACACACGCACAAAAGCACACACATAGAATTGGATTCTGTTCCCAGTTGGCATCATATTGCCTTAAAAGGAATGAAGAGGTAGAAGAGCAAAGGAGGACCCAACATAGAGGTAACAGGAGAACTATAGACATATTCCACTCATAGTGTTGACTACCACATGTTAAGTTCTGTACTGACTCACATTTGTTTCTCCCTAGGCAACTTAGCTTTTCCCCACTCCAAGTCCTCCAAGAGTGAAACAGATATGCCATAGCAAAAAATCCTGGTTGTAGGAATGAAATTTATGAATAGATAGACTTTTTTGAGGGGCGATGGCCCCTAGGTTAAGGGCACACAGATATGACTGGGAATAGTTTATCAAAACATCCCAAATCTGTTCAATAATATTTCTACCAGGACTCTTGTCCTCCTCTACTAATCTGATTTAGGGGAGGTCTGGTGTGGCGTGCCGTTTTCTATCTCTCACTCCCACTGTCCTATACTTCTGTTGTTGTTCTTCGGTCATTCAGTGGTATCAACTTTTTGTGATCCCACAGACCATGCCAATCCTGTGCATGGGAATTTCTTGGCTGGATACTGGAGTGGTTTACCATTTCCTTCTCCACTGGATTAAGGTAAACAGAGGTTAAGTGAGTTGTCCAGGCTCATGTAAATACGTAATAAGTGTGTGATGCTGAATTTGAACACTGGTCTTCACTTGAGCCACCTGCGTTTCTCATCCTGTGCCTCCAGAGTATATAAAACTGGTCATTCTAAAGAAACTATGTTCTCAGTGAAAAAGTAAATGACAAAACTTTACTTTTTCAAAGTCACTTTTTCTTTTTCTCTGCCAACCTTGGCTCTTTTTCTGTGCAAATGTCAAAGATCTTTCAGTGATTTATTTGGAGGATTGGGAGTCAACTATGTCTTTTTTTGCAGCCCTTCTGTTATCAGTAGGTTCACTCCATCACCCACAGGGTACAAATATATTCCAGTGGGGCCTCATGTGCAGACAAATAGGAATGACTCACTCATGCTATCTGACAGGCTAATGAGAGATTTGTCTTTCAGGGAAAAGACATATTTGTCTCTTTAGAAGCATTATCTAGTAGTTCTGCTTTTACTGAAAAAGCTTGCATGAGTGGCTGGTTTGGAAAGCTCTTGGCAGAAAAATCAGGATCCTTAATTGGATTGAAGCCTGGCAACCTGCATTCAATGTAGAAACAGTGAAGAATGATGTCAATCATGATGCCATGGGTAGAAGTGGGTAGAAGGGAAGACAATAGGTTTAGGGTCAAGTAGAGGGTGACTGATGATGGAAATATTCAATCTGTCTAGGTCTCAAAGTTGTAGCATTTTTCTTTGATTGCTGAGTTATGTCTTTGGGTGAAATGGTGCTAGAATATTACTAAGGGTAGATTTGCTTGTATTACCTCTGACTCTTGGCTTCAGATAAAGATGTCAAAGGTGGATTAAAACTCAAATGTATGTTTCTCCTCTGACTTCTATTCAACTTATGTCCAAGTGTAGGGATCAGGAAGTGCCAGCCATGATTGTTCTAAGTCAAAGAATCTAGGACTCTTTGACTCTCAATGAATCAATAGATCACCAACTATTGCCATTTATCCTCTTTCAAACCCCAGCCTCAGATCAATTCCACCATCTGCCTTCTCCATTCTGGAAACATATTTTGCTGAATACAGGTGAAGGAAGTCACATGACCACATTGCATAAGTTCTTCACAAATTTGCTATGGAATCTCAATTAGGCTCTTACTCCTACAGGTCAACCCTTTTACTTTTCTCTTTTCTCTGATTGACTATTGTATTGGATGTAGACTCTGTTCTGAATCTTCCCTTTTCTCTCTAACCTACATGTCCAATTCCTCTTCTTATCAGGAAGAAGACCCTGCTAAATACCATGATCCCTTCTTTTACCCAGCTCTATACTACAAATGACCTTAACGTCATTCTCCACTTTCTTCTCCCATGTTCTAATCTGAAAGAAAGAGGAGACCTTTCTTCTTGTAAATACAACCACCCCCCCCTACTTATTCCATATCACCTCCTTTTTGCATCTAGGGTCATCTTCAATCATCCTGATCTGTACCTTGCCACTGGGGATATATTGTTCTGGAGAAGAAAGTGAGGCTAGTGACTTTTCAGTTCTTCCTCACTTAAACCCAACTTACTTATACATCACAAATGTCATGGTCTTCTTCAAGAATGAAGGAAAAACACTAACAACAACCCCCTATTTTTTTTCTGGCAGATTGGACCTTCGTGTAATCTTCAACCTCTATCTATGGACCCATTTTAACGATGTCTACAACCACACCTTGCTCACTTCCATCTTTAAAAACGTTTCCTTCCTCCTGTATTCTCAAATGATTATCCTGTATTTTTCTTCTCTTTCACAGCCAAATTTCTTGAAAAAAAACTCTATGCTTATTGCCTCACTTCTACTACCACTTTTCAGTCCCTTACAATAAGACTTCTTATGTCATCACTAAATTGAAACTACTCTCTTCAAAGTTACCAATGATCTCTTAAATTCTGGATCCAATGGTCTTTTCTTGGTTCTCATCCTTTTAACCTCTTCCAGGTAATAAACCTGGAAAAATAGGTTGGAGACAGATTTTATAGGATTTCAAATGACAAACAAAGGAGTTTGTATACTATTTTAGATGCAGTAGACAACTATTAGAAGTTAATTGAGTAAGGGATTAACATGGTCAGGGTGCAGGTAGGTGGCACAGTGGATTGAGTGCTGATCCTGGAGTCAGGAAGACTTGGGTTAAAATCTGGCCTGAAACCCTTACTACCTGTGTGACCCTGGGCAGTCACTTAACCCTGCTTGTCTCAGTTTCCTCATCTGTAAAATGAACTTGAGAAGGAAATGGTAAAACCACTCTAGTATCTTTGCCAAGTAAACTAGGTCACTAAGCATTGGACATAACTGAAATGACTGAGTAACAATAAAAGTAGCATGGTCAGAACTATGATTTAGGAAAATCACTTTGACAGCTATGTGGAAGGTGGATTGCAGGCAATTGCAATAGTTCAAGTGGGGTGTGATGAAATGTCGAACCTAGGTAGGTGACAGTGAGATAAGAGAAAGGAGTAATAGATAGTATGAGATATGGAGAGAGAGTGAATAAGATGGCAACTGATGGATATGGGGAGTGAAGGAAAATGAAGAATCCAGGATGACTCCAAGGTTTTTCACTTAGGTGAATGGAATGATAATGGTACCCTCAACCGAAATAGAAAATTTCATAAGAATGGTAGGGATTTTGAAGGGGAAATTTTGGGGGATATAGATTTATTGAGTTTGGGGACAGAGACTTACTGGGTTTGAGATACCTGACGGTTAGTCAGTTGAACAAGTTAATGGTCAGCTGGTGATGTGAGAGTGGAACTCAAAGAGAGATTGGGCTATGTAGATCACAGAATTAAATTTAGGAGGAACTTTAGAGGACTTGTAATCCAACCTTCTCATTTTATAGATGTGGAAACTGAGAGAGGTTAAGGGATTTGCCCAAGGGTGGCAGAGTGGATAGAGTATTTGGAGTTGGAATTAAGAAGATGTGAGTTTGAATCCGACCTTCCATTCTTACTTGTGTGACCCTGAGCCAGTCACTTAAATGGACTTGATAATATTTGCATCACCTATCTTGTAGGATTGTTAGGTGGAAAGTATGGGGAACTCCTTAAACATTATAGTGATATGAGTCATTGCTGCTGTGAGAATCATTTGACTTCTGTGAATCAGTTTCTCATCTCTAAAAACAAAGGTGTTGGAACCTTCCCTTGAAACTGATATATCTCACAATTTTGTCCTATAACTCTCCTCCTTTTTCCTGCTAAACTTCCAGGAACAATAGCCCAGAGGTGGGGAATCTGAAGTCTTGAGGCTACATGGATCTCTAGGTCCCCAAGTGTAGCCCTTTTACTAAATCCAAACAGAACAAATCCCCTTAATAAATGGATATTGAAATAATTGAATTAATAAATAAGCTATTGAAAAGCCTATACTTGTTGCTTCTACTTCCTCGCCACCCATTCTCTCCTCAATTAGTCTTGCCCTTCTCTGTAATCTGACTTCTATTCCTATCTTGCAACTGAAATTTTTCTCTCTAAGGTCTCCAATGACCACTTAATTGCCAAATTCAAAAAGATTTTCTAGGTTAAGAAGGTCTTTGGTTATTGCAACAGGTGTTAGCATTGACTCCTCTTTCTTTATATACTCTTGCCTTGGCTTCCTGCCCTGGGATACTGTTGTCCTACTCTGGTTCTTTTCCTACTTAATTGACACCTGCCCTATTTCTTTTGCTAGTTCATTGTCCTCCAGTAGCTCCTTAAGTGTTGGAAATTCTTCAATGCTTTGACCTTCTTCTCTCTCTCTATACTCTCTTGCTTGGTGTTATCAAACCCTTCCTTCCATTATTTCATTGATAATCTCTATACTGATGACTTCCAAACCCGCATCTCTAGTCCCTATATTTTGAGAGACAATGCTGCTGCCAGCTGCATATCTCACATAGGGCCTCTATTGCTACTTCAAACTCAAACTGTCCAAAACTGAACTCAATATTTTCATCTCAAAATCTGTCCTACTTCCTAGCTCCTGTTAATGGCATTCCCACCTTCCTAGTCATTCATGTTAGAATCATGGGAATCATCTTTACTTCTAAGTCCTTCCTTATGTCACATATATAATCAATCGCTAATTTGTGAGATCTACCCTCTCCAATCTATTTTGCATATGTCGCCTCTTTTCCACTTACTTGACCACCACTGTATTTCTGGTCCTTATTATCTTTCATTTAGAAAACTATAATAGCTGCTTCAGAAAGATTTCCCTGTCTCCAAACTCTCTCCTCTTTAACCCATTCTTTACATAGCTGCCAAAATCATATTCCAAAAATACAGACCTGACCATGTCACTTCCCTGCACAGCCCCCTTAAATATTGTCCCATTGCCTATAGCAGTGATCTCTGAACTTTTTGATCATACATTTCTACAAAAAAATTGAGGACCCCATTATATGTATATTTATTTATAAATTACGTGCATGTTCTTCTGTGCTAACAATCATGTCATTTGTAAAACAAAATAGAATTTAAAAAAGAATGAAAAAAAATGAAATAATATTTGATCCTAGAGTCAACAGGGAGTCCTTGTAGTTTATTGAGTTAGGGTAGTAACAAATCAGATCTGTGCTTTAGGCACAGTTTGGCTGCCATGTAGAGGATGAATTTCAGTGGGAAGATTTGAGTCAGAGAGATAACCCAGAGGCTATTATAATAGTCCAGGTAAGAAAAAATGAAGGGAAGGAGGTCATTTGTGTGAACAAAGAGGTATAGACAGATTTGAGATACTCTGTGGAGACAGAATTGATAAGACTTGGCAACCTATTGGATAGGGATTCAGGATGACAATGAGGTTGTGAGCCTGGGTAACTGGAATGCTGGTGATGCCCTGGACAGAATAGGAAAGTTCAGAAGAGGAGAGGGCTTTTAGGGAAAGAGAATTCAGAAAGATCTGTAAAGCAGATCACTTCCTATTCATATCTGCTCATCCTGTGCAATTCACTCTGTCTTATGGTAAATGAAAAGGGAAAAGGTAGTATTTCAGAAGAAGAGACAGGCAGAGTTCCATAAGATGGTCTGGGGAAAGAGTATAGGTGTGCTGGGAAAATTTGTGTGTACAGCTGCTGGAGCCAGTATCTATCCCCATTACCTCTGGTGTTCCAGTCACAGAATATTCCTGAAGAACCAGTTCTAAAATAGAAGTAAGAAGGTGGGAGTTTGCACAGAAGCTGGAAGCTAACTAGTTGATGGTAAAGTTGGGTGGGGATGGAGTTGAAACCTGAGATTAGCTATCTTGGGGAGGGTGGGATGCTACTCATCTTCCCACCCTTCAGTTGATTACCCACTGCCCCCACTTTGGAAACTACTGGCCTAAAAAATAAAATATAAATTCTTCATGCCAGTGTTAAAAGACTTTTTCAATCTAATCTTAACCTTTTTTTTTCAGTGTCATTTCACTCTATTTCCTTTTATGCTTTCGATGTTTCAGACTGGCCTTGTAGCTAGTTGTTCTGCTTTCTCCTGTTTCATCACATGTGTGCCTAGGACACACCCCTGAATATTCTTGCTTCTTGAAAGTTTTTTTCTTCAAAGCCCAACCCAGGTGTCAGCTCTTTTCTCATCTTACTAAATGAAAAATCTCCACCTCTTCCACTTTCTTAAACCATAGCACTTTGTTTAGCCTTTCACTTTGCACTTACAGCACCTTCTATAGTACTCTTTGCATATATCCCCAACCCTCAAGTGGATTGTGGTTTTCTTCTCTGTTTCCTTAGAACCTATCACAGTGCCTTCTGTACGCATTGAAGCAGATGAGTGAATGTTAAAGTGAAGTGAGCTTCCCTCATTCTTTTCATTATTTCCCCTTTCTGTCTATTCTAGACTTTTTTCTTTGATTCATGGTTCTTATAATTATTTAACCTTTTTAAATTCTCTGTCTTTCTATAAACTTTTGCATTTTTGCATTATGTAAAATGTTGTATTTTCCTGTAAAGTTTGCAAACTTTTGAGATGCCTTTTGGGGGGTTTCTTCTAAACAGATTGTGCCATTGCTTTGTAGGTCTTGCCCACTGGTTCCTTTATTTTTTCTGTTGTGACTAACTCTTAGAAATATTGTAGATGATATAATATTGTATCATAGTAGGAATCTTCCTCTTTCCTTGATTGTGCAGTTCATCATTGTCCTTTGCTTTTTCCCTGGTCTTTTTTTTCCATATGTATTTAAATCTCTTTCTTAGGTCCATGACCTCCAACTCTTTTGGATGTCATTTGCCACAAGGAATTCTGATTTCCCTTCTCCTGAGGCAAGATGAGTGGTCTTTCTAAGTAACAAATCCCTACAGACGACACCCACTCTAAGGTTCTAGTTTCCCTTTATAAAATATCTTTTTTCCCCCATAGAATCATTCATCAATAGTACTCCCTCCTATCCTTCAAACAAAGCTCCTTCTTTTCTTTCCATCTTTTTCAATCCCTCCATTTTTTTCCACTCATTCTCCTATAGATGCTGTTCTTTTAGAAGACTATGGTAGTTATTTCCCATTCATTGTTAGCTTTTGATTTGATTAGGGTACATCATACATTCCCTTCTTTCTTTTTCCTCACCTCCCCACTTTTATACACCCTCTCATTTTGTAATTTAGTCCCACAAAAAATATTTGTGGGTAGATAGGATGTTATCAGGCCTAGTCCATGATATTTCAAACTTGTTTTTCCACAATCACCTCTATTTTATTTCTGCTTTCTCCTTTGTCTCCTCATGTATATTCAGAGAGAAATTTCTTCATGGTCTCTCTGTTGTTAATTCGTTGCTGTGGCTTTGTCTTTATTTATTTATCCTTCTCATATTTTTGTTCTCTGGAGTGTTTGAGAAGCAAATAATTTCTTCAGTTTCTCTTTTTCTCTAGGAATGTTTTGACCATCACTTTTTTATTGAACATCCATTTTTTTTCACTTATCATTAGGCTCATAACCATAGGTTAGTGAATGTTGGATTGAAGTGCTAAATTTCATTCCCTCATTTTCTTCATAACTTAATTTCCCTTTCTGTCTCTTCTAGACTTTTTTTTTCTTTGATTCCTGGTCCTTAAAATTATTTAGTCCTTCTTTATTCTCTATTTCTATAAACTTTGGAAGAGAAGATCATTGCATCATGATTTCCTGTGCTCTTAGAATGCATTATTCCATTCCCTCCTATGGTTTTAGGAAAGTGTAGAATAGTCTTGTGCTATTCAAATTTCTTCCTTGAAACTTAAAAGACTTTGTCCTGGTCACTTGAAGAATTTATTGTCTGTCAGTGAAATTGCTTAACTTAACCTCTATGTGTCTTGGTATTTGCAGCATAGGGTATTTCCTCCAGAGGCAACCTGTGAATTCTTTTGTTTGGCACTTTGCCTTCCATGTTTAAAAGTTCTGGGTTTTTTTTTCTTTTGTATTATTTATCGCATCTTGGTGTTCAGGTTTTTTGATTTGTCATGATATTCTGGGAGACTTTCTGTCCTTAAGATTAAGACGTCCTACCTTGGAGATCACTATTTTTTGCTTGTATAGGATCATGACTTCTTTTTAACGTTATTGCTTTTTGCTGCTCTTCTTCTAGATTGTCCTTCACTTCTGTATATTCCATTCCCAGTCAGTTACCCTCTTTTTGGTTTCTTTGGTGGGACTTGCCACTGTGGATTCAAATTTTTCTATTTTACCAATTATTTCTTCTATGCAGGCCATACATTTTGCTTTCACAATTCTTAATTCTTTGTAAAACTATTCAGTAATATCCTGCTATGGTTTTACTCTTTCTTGGGAATACAGAGTCCTCTGACTCATCAGGCGTTGGTTCACTTTCCTTTGTCTTGCAACGCATATTCACAGATGGATGAACACTTCCCCAGCCTGGAAGTTGTTTTTTCTCATATCTTCCCTGTTTTATTTGTTTATTTGTTTAATCATTTTCTTCCTCTTGAGGTCTTTGACAATTTTAGTATTTTTTTCTTTATTTTTCTCCTCTTGCTTACTTTCTGACTCTTTCTCCTTTGATGGTAATTTCCCTAGCGGCTGGATCTTGAGATCATTTCAGTCTCCTTCTGCATGGGTAATTCACAATTCACCACTCTTCTGTAAGTGACTTTTCAGGAGACAGAATTGACTCTAGGAGAATATTGAGCCCTTCCCTTCAGGCTTTGTGGACCTTCTACACAGACCCTACACCTGTCCTGCCCCAGTTCCCTGTGTTCCTTGGTTTTCTGGCCATGATCCATTGTGGTACTGCTCCTTGTTGCTATCAGAGTCAGTAAATTTCTGCAGTTGGAATCTCTGAGGCCCTGGGAGGAGGAATGAGGTCATGGTGTGGAGTTGTAATCCCTTGGACTTTGCAGTCCTGATGCCAGGTGGTACTGGGGATGGAGTTATTGGTTGGGGATTATGGATTAGCATTCTCTGATCTTACTTCTTTGAGTTTTTACCCTGTTTTTGTTCTAAGTGTCACAGATCACTAACACAGCTCAAATTGCTTAATCTTTGAGGTATAATCCCTATTCTGGAGAGTTTTGGGAGATTCTGAGAATAGGTGAAAACATCTAGTCTTCCATCTTGTTCCTCAGTTGACCCAGAACAAGTTAAATTATTTCTAAAGTCCCTTAAAGGACAGTTATTCTTTGATCCAAAAATTCCAGGGTGATTTGAGGGATCCAAAGTCCCCAAATATTTTCCTCCTCTGACTTCCCACTATCTTGGCTTCCTTTGTATTTAGCTGGTTCTAAGAATAGTAAGCCAGAAACAAAAGACAGAAATATTTTTCTTTAAAAATTTACTTTTGGTAAATCTACCGATTAGCTATTAAAAAATAACATACTCTCCTCAACTCAGTGAGAAAGTTGTATCTTTCATGACACCTACATCCTGGGACATCCTTGTCCCTGCTCATCAGTGTACAGAGGGAGGCATATACATTCTTGCACTTTGCATAGGAGGGAACCCATTACCTCATATTAATTAGACCTTTAGTCACTAATCTGCATTGTGTACCAGCAACTGTTGTCAGATAAGTAGTGTCAATGCTAATTAATGGGGATAATTAGCCCCTCCCTAATTAGAGTGAATTGCAGTTTGTTACCCTCAGTGGATTGTCACTTACAGATGAACGGCCACTGAGGGAAAGCTTGGGACAAGCACAAAATGCATGGGCTTAATTTGTTTTTAACCCCTCTTTAAAGGTCCCTTTAATTAATATTTGATCAGCACATCTCCGTGGCCTGAACAGGTGTAAATAAAAGCTTCTAACCATATGTGTAATAGAGCATGGTGAAACAATGCTAGGCCCTCACTGTGTCATCTCTTCCCCTCCTATCTGTGGCCTAAGAGCACAGCTCTCCTATTTGTCTGTAGAAAGTCAGTCTGCTTTCCCTCTGGTGGCTTGGCTTCCCTAAATTCCTTTAACTAGAAAGGGCCAGGACAGGTTCACCTGGGAAGTAGCACAAGTTTAAAACTGGGGCTCTTCAGTACAGTTTTATAGATTGGCTCAACTCCAATCCTTTGTCTTTTGTCAGCAACTTTCTTCCCACTCCCCCAAATCAAATTCAACCCAAGTCTCATGGCCATAGGTGTGCATAGATATTTCATTAGTGTGTGCATTCAAGAATTTGTTTTTTTTTCCAAAGGTGAGCATTTATTGAAGACTCAATAATAGAGAATATTTTTCTTCATCACACTAAAGAAACTGAAAGTTAACTTATTAAAAAATAATCACTAAACTTTAAAAATGGACCACAAAATGACAATTTTTTTTTTTTGGAGATGTTGGGATCTGCCTCAGCACATATACCCATCATACCCCACAGACTCATCTGTGCCCATGATTTGACATATGATACTTTTATGTGAGAACTGGTCATGCACCAGTGTCTTGAGTCAGAGTTGAGAGCAGCTGTTATGTAAAAAAATGAACAAACATAAAACAGAAACAGAACTGGATATATTTTTTGGGGGACAAATGATGATCAAAATTCTGTGATCTCCCCTTTTCCTGGACAACATTGCAGAGAAATTATGACAATGGGGATTAGCATGTGTTCAGAAATATGATGTATATTATATATGATATATAATATAAAAATATGAAAATATATACCTGTATAAATATGTAATATATTTAATTATACTATAATTTAATATTTAATTATTTAATATTTATATATAATTTAATAATAAATATAAATATAAATATGATATATTATACAAATATATATAAATATATATAAAATATACATAATAAATATAATAAATTTATTTAATAAATAAAAATATATAAAAATATAAATATAATAGAATATATATAAATATAATAATAAATATATAATATTTAATTATATATAATATATATAAAATATATAAATATACCTGTATAAATCTGTCTGTCTGTCTATCTGTCTATTTATCTGCCTATCTATCTTTTATAAAGCCAGACATTGTGCCAAGTGCTTTATAATTATCTCATTTGATTCTCAGAACAACTTCAGGAGGTTAGGTGCTGTTATTATCCTTGTATTACAGATGAGAAAACCTAGGCAAACAGAGTTCAGGTGACTTGCCTAGTGTCACACTGTTAGTAAGTATGTGAGGTTGGATTTGCATTTAGGTCTTCCCGACTCCAGGCTCTATGCTCCATCCACTGCGATAGTTTGCTACCCATCATAATGCTTAGCATTCTTTCAATAACCACTTGCACAATACAATAAGTTCCAAGAGCATAAGATGCTCATTTATGCCCTTAGGTCTTAACCCATTTCCTCTGGCATACCTTCCCTGCTGATCTCTACTCATTTATATCATGGTATAGTGGGCCTTATTTCTCTAAAATGAACACCCCAATAACAGGGTTGATGGGAAAGCAAATGAGATAATGTATACAACTTTGTAGACTTTAAAGGTCTGGATTCATTTTAGTAGAGAACTCAGGAAGAAATTCATTTATGACTTAGTAGAAAAGGCCTAGAGAACTGCTGGAGACTCAGAGGGTTTGTGACTTCAAAGTCCTCACTCTCTGACTCTCCCTGTTGGCTGAACCCTTATAGCTCTCTTTCCCTTTTCAGCTAAATGCCTTGAGAGAAACCCATAAACATCATATTTCTCCTCTCACTCCTTTCTGAACCCTCTGCATTGTGGCTTCTCATGTCATCATGCAATTGAAACTGTTTTTCCAAAGTTTCCAGTGATCTCTTCCCAAATTCAGTTGAATTTTTTCAATATTCATTCTGTTTGCCCTCCTTAAGGCATTTGTGACAATGCTTTTGCCATACTCTTCCTACCAGTATGACTATACCTTCTCAGTCTCTTTCTCTGGATCCTTATTCAGTTCATGCTCTAACTGTAGGTATTCCCCAGTGCTCTATCATTTTCCCCTTTATACTATCTCATTTGCTGATCCCATCAGCTAATCATGGGTTCCAAAGTTAGATATGCCATCTCTATGTAGATAATTCCCAGATCTATGCATCCAGCTCTAATCTCTCTCCTGAGTTACAGTCCTACATCTTGAATTGGAATATCCCATGGACATCTTAAATTCAGCTCATCTAAAATGGAATCTGTTATTTCCCTCATCCTCCTTATACCAACTTTCCTATGACTGTTGAGGGAACCACCACCCGACTAGTCATCTAGGTTTACTGCCTTAGTACTGTACTCTGTTCCTCACTTGCATCAATTCCACATGTATCCATTTTGCTGTTAAATCTCGTTGTTTTTGTCTTTACAAAATCTAATGTTTCCCCCCTTCTCTCTTTTCATATAATCATTGTCCTTGCACTGGCTCTCATCACTTTTCTTGTGGACTGTTTCAAAAACCTTCTACTTAGTCTTCCTGCCTTAAGTCTTTCCCCACTTCAACCCATTCTCTACTCAATTGCCAAAGTGATTTTCCTAAAATACAGATCTAACCATGTCATCTCCCTCCTTAATAAATGCCAATGCCTCCCTGTTATCTTCAAGATAAAATCTAAAATACTTTTTTATTTAAAGATCTTCATAACCTGGTCCCTTTCTACCTTTCCAATCTTTCTTACACTTTACTTTCTTCCACATACTTGATGATCCAGTTATACTGGCTTGCAAGTTATTACTTACACAAAACCCTCTATCTCCTGTCTCTGGGCATTTTGACGGACTGTCCCTCATGCCTGGCATGCTCTCTTTCTTCGTCTCTGTTTCCTGACTTCTCTGGCTTCCTTCAAGCCCTAGCTAAAATTTTACCTGCTACAAGAAGTCTTTCCAGATCCCCACTGATGCTAACGCCTTCTCTCTATTGATTGTCTCTAATTTGTTATGTGTGTGTGTATATATATATATATATATATATATATATATATATACATACATATATAGTTGTACATTGTTTGCATGTTTCCTCGTTAGACTGTAAATTCTTTAAAAAATTATTTTTGCTATTATTATTTTTTGCTCTGCATTTCCAAATAATTAACAAAAGGTCTGGCACATAGTAGGCATTTAATAAGTGCTCGTTGACTGACTAATTATATTTTATAGGGGAAAGAGCATGAAGTTTAGAGTTAGAAGTTGTTGGGTGGTTTCAGTTGTATCTGACTTTTCATGACCCCTTTGGGGTTTACTTGGCAAAGATATTAGAGTGCTTTGCATTTCCTTCTACAGCTCATTTCACAGATCAGGAAATGAGGCAAACTTTTAAGTGACTTGCCCAGGATCACAGAACTATTAAAAGTCTGAGGTGAAATTTGAACTCAGGTCCCATTGACTCCAGGGCTGATGTTCTCTCCACTGCGCCATCTAGCTGCCATGGAGTTAGAAAATCTAGTATGAAATTGCAACAACTTTATTCATTGCCATACTTTGAATGAGGTTCCCTGACTCTCTTTTTAAAAAACTGATAATTGTAGGAAGCATTTATTTCTTTAAATTTTTAAAAAAAATTTAGACAAATACTAAAACTTAAATACATGATAAGAAAAGAAAAAGAAACATTGTAAACTTAAATATAAAATAAAAGAAAAAATGTCATGTGCACAGTAGAACATAGGAGAGGATTTAAAATATATAGCAATAACTTATCATATCAAGAAAGTCTATATATTAAATATTGTGCATTAAGCTGAAAGCTGTCCATCCTTTCTTTGCTTCCTGGTAGGTTTTCTTTTGTTCTTTTCTGTACACTTTTTACTTTGTTCTTTTTTCCCTCTTCCTCCCCCTTACCCACCACCCCAAGACTACAACTGAACATGAATATTTTAATAGATAGATATTGACATATACATACATGTATACACACTTATACATATGCTTTCCCTAAGATTTTACTCCTAATTCTACTTTGTGCATATTTCTTTTTTCCTATCTCTCCTAACTCCTCTACTTCTACCTGCTACCTCACCCTCCTATTCCCATTCCAGCAATTTCTCCCTTATCATCCCATTCCCCTAAATTGAAGTTCCTTTTTGTACATGCCTTTGACCTATTTCATCTCCTTCCCTCTAAACATCCCTCCTTTATCCTCTCCCCACTATCCCCTTAGAGTTTTATTTTTTTAAATTTAGAAGACTCATACTCTTCTAGATGTATATTTATTTTTCTCTCTTAAAACCGTTCCCGATGAAAGTAGGTTTCCAGAACTAAACCCCTCCCTCCCTCATCTAATTTGTCTGTATTTGTTCATCCTCTTGAACCTCACTTGTGTAAGATAATTACTTTTAGCTGTTCTTGAATGGTTTTACTTTTTAAAGTTATAGGATACTCAAGTCTACTCCAATCTTTGTTACAAGCTATCTAATTACTAGTAATAAATTACTAGCAAATTAGACATAGGTTTACATTTTCTACACATGAAAGGTAAACATTCTATTCTTACTGAGTCCTTTGTAATTGGTCATTGGTATCTATCTACCTTATATTTCTCTTGGCTCATGTATGTCAAATCTTCTATTGAGTTTGGGTTTTTTTTTTTTTAACAGAGTCCTGAAAATCTGATATTGAACAAATGTCCATTTTTTTCATTCAAAATTATGCTTAGCTTTGCTGGATAAGATATCTTTGGCCAGAGGTCCCATTCATTTGCTCTTCCATATATAGTGCTCCAAGACCTGCGATCTTTTAGTGTTGTCAGTGTTAGGTCTTCTGTGATTCTAATTGTGGTACATATATGTAAATTTTTTTTTCTTGTTGTTCATAATATTTTGTCCTTGATCTAGGGGTTTTGGAGTTTAATTGTAATATTTCTGCGAGTTTTCCTTGTAGGATGTCTTTCAGGTGGTGATCAGTAGATTTTTTCCATTTCTACTTTCCCCTCTTGTTCTAATGCTTCAGGATATTTTTCTTTAATTATTTCTTGTATTATTGTATGAAGATTTGTTTTTTGATCAGAGCTTTCAGGTAGTTAAATTACTCTTATGTTTTCTCTTCTTGATCTGATCTTTAGGTCCATTATTTTTCTTATGAGATTTTTCATATTCTCTTCTATTTTTTCATTCTTTACATATTTTTCTTTTTTCATCTCTTATAACTTCACAGGTTTCCCTTTGCCCAGTTCTGATTTTCAAGGAGTCATTTTCTTCCTTCTGGATCCTCTTTTTCTACTTGGTTGACTTTCTTGTCATAATCTTCTTGTTTTTCTTGTATTGTTCTTACCTTAAATTTTTCCTCAATCTCTCTCTTTTGATTTTTAAAGTCTTTTAAAAGTTCTTCAATAAATTCTTTTTTGGGCAGATGACCATTTGACATTACTCTTTGGGGTAGAAGAGTGTTTGTTTGCTTCAGAATCCTCTGAAGTTGAGCTCGTCTTCTCTATTCTTTCCAATCACCTCTGGTATATGGGGGATGGTGCCTCTGGCCTTTGATCCTCTTGGTGTCTGGACTCACCCAGCATGTGTTGATTCTTTCTTGCCTCTCCCCACACCTCACCTCACCCGCCCTTACCCTCCTTGCTGCAGCACAGCAGGGTCTATCATTCTTTGTCAGCAGAAGTTCCCTAGATCTTCCCCAGGTCAAATGCCCAACTCCTGCCCTTGTCTGGAGGCAGCCTCCCAACCCAGTTAACCCCTGGGCTGGTTGTTTAAGCTTCTTGCCTCTAGTTGTTAAAGAGGACCTGGCCTGGAGGTGTTACTCTTCACAGGGAAGAAATCTGGTCCTGGGGTTTTTCTTCAAGTCTTCTCCTGTTATTCCAAGAGGACCCTTGTTTTGCCCTTTCACTTATTTGCTTTCACAGCTCTGTGGTGAACCTTTAATAAGTGATTATTGATTGATTGGTCGTTCAAGGTTACCCCGGTTGTGACAGAGCTGGGCTTTAAACTCAGGTCCTTCAACTTTAAGTTCAGTGTTCTTACCAGCTGTGTGACCATGGGCAAGTCATTTAACTTCTTGGAGCCTCAGTTTCCTACTTTGCAAAATGGGGATAATATTTTCATTCCTTACCTTATAGAGTTGTTTTGAGGAAATATTTCTTTTTAACAGAGTGCTCTATAAATGTGAGCTGTAATTATTGCTGATCAACATTCTTAGCTAAAATTATAGACAATGTGAACTTTCTTGGCTTCTTCCAGTGTAATTCTACTGAAGTAAATTACAATTGATCTCTTTAGGGACACAGTGACCTTGAGATCTGTGGGATACTGCTGCTGAGACATTAATAGGACATTAAGGAGAATTGGGATGTGGTTGCCTATGTAATGTGTTCAGATATTTTGAATTGTCATAATACCTTCATAATGCATTAGTATACATGTCAGAGGAGAAAGGCAGAAACATCTGCCTACCCTATTCATTTCTTTTTGAACAGTTTCCCCTACAAATCCCACATTTAGCAGCTACCATTTTTCAACACTTTCTCCTAGTATTTGATCCTGAAAGCCCAAAAGACTACTATTGCTATTAACGTTCAGTGGAAGTGGAGAATTTTGAGTTTAATTTTTGGTGCCAAGAAAGAGGAAAACTCTATCTGCCTTGAGGTCTGGAGTCTCCTCATTTGTCCCTCCTGACCCCAACAGACATGATCCTTCCTCCCTTTTCTTCTATTTTCTCCTTTTCTCCTTTTTTTCTTTCTTACTCATATTTCCCCTTCATCCTTTAGCCTCTTTCTGCTCTCCCACTTTTCTTCCTCATTCTTTCCTTCTCTCTTTCTTCTTAAACCCCATAGCTAATATACAGTAGATTTTATTTAGCTACAGTAGCTGTTTTAAATAATGCTGTTGTTTTTTGTTGTGACAACAACAGTAACATATGGAAACACACACACACATACACACACTTTCTCTCCATACACACACACACACACACATACACACACATGAATATTCCCAATTTTATGGGGAGAAGGGATGGATACTTTTATGGGTCAATGTGATTGAATCCTTTTTAATCATTTAAAGATTACATTTATCCAATTATATTATTTTGTCACTCTTAAATTTTTTATTCTTTCCCCTCTAAAGTCTTTTGAAATCAATTTGGTATAATCCATGTCTTCTCCATGAAAAAATTAGTTGAATATCAATGTTTTCCAAAGCTTTGGCTCAGGGTTGGTTAGAAATTGGCTACTGGGTCAATGGCCTAAAACTTTCTCATCTCTGGACCCAAATGATTTTTCCCCTGTGAAGCTTTCTTGTTGTGGGATTTTTGTTTTGTTTTGTTTTGTTTCCTAATGAGCGATTGGACTGAAGGTTCAGTTTTAATTACAAATAAAGCCTTTTTCTGTTTGTACAGCATGGCAGACCTAATTGTAGGCTGGCATCCCTGCTGTGGGATGAGTGGTCATTATCTTGCTGATAACGGACTGTTCTTTTCAACAAGGCCTCATTAACCAGTGTTTTTTTTTTCCTCCTCCACCAAAATGGCTGTAATGGTTTGAACTTGTGGATGAGGACAAATAGGATCCATGGAATCTAGGGAAGCTTCATTTGTGCAATTGTTGAACTAGAATCAAGGAATTTGGGCTCTAGAAAAAGAAAACAAGACATCACCTAACTACATCATTCAGGCCAAAATATGAGGTAACAAAAGGGAGAAGCAGAGATCAAGGTTCCCATTTCATCTGTATGACTTTGGGAAGGTTACTTTCCTGTTCCAGGGCTCAGATTCCCTGTAAAATAAAAAGATGACCGTGGAAGTCAGGGTTGCAACTGTGTGAGAGTTTCATTAATGGTCTTTGTATTGGAGAGTTCAAGCTATTGTGGTATAACCACTAGAGGGCAGTGGTGCATAAATATTATCTGTCCCAATTGCCTGCTAGGTCTATGCTCCGCAGGAGGTAGGATCATAGCTTCAGAGCTGGAAGAGACCTTAGAGATCATTTCAGCCCACCCCTTCACTTTATAGATGAGGAAAGTGAAGCCTAGCGAAGACTTTCCCAAGAGTATACAGAAAACCTTATAGAACAATTAGGATTTAAACCCAGACTCTGGGACTACCGTTCTCTCATGCCGGGCTGTCCACTATGATGCTTCCTAATAGAACCTTGGATTTCTAGAGTTATAAGGAACCCGAGTTTTACCACTTCCAACTTTCCACTCAATGAAAGAATTTCTTCTATACCATTTTTGTCAGACAGTTATCCAACTTTTGCTTAAAGACTTTCATGAAAAGTATTCACAAAGTGAATTGGCTTCCACTGTTGGTTGGATCCAACGGCTAGAAAGGTCTTTCTTATTTTGAACCAACATCTGTCTCCTTGACTTTTCTTTACTCACTGGTCCTTATAGCTCCACAGAATAAACCTACTCTCCTTCTGCTCGAGAGACCTTCTTGGATATTTAAAGGCACTAATCAATGGTTCTTCTTGGTCATCCCTTTTCTAGGCTGAACATCCCCAATTCCATCAGTTGCTGTTTGAAAAACATGATTTCTAGATTTTCCTGATTGCTGTCTTCAAAACATATTTTAGTTGGGGGTTCTTAACTTTTTGTGTGTCTTGGTCCTTCTAATGAGGCACATATTTCAATACATAAAATAAGATATATAAGATTACAAAGGAAACATATTGAAATACAGTGAACAAAAATATTTTTAAAATGTTTGTTGGCTGTCCCTGCTTTAGTCTCTCCTACACTCCAGATGTGGTTGGTTCAGTGTCTCCTGTGATGTAGACATTACATTTCTATTAATAGAGTCTAAAGAAGCATTTGACCTTTTTAGCAGTCAAGATCACACTGCAGTCTTATATTAGACATGCAGATGGCTAAGTCCTCAGATCTTCTAATTTCGTTTTTTAAAATTAATTTTAAGAACATGCTAATTTGATCTTACCTCTGAAAGACACTGAGGTTAGTGAAAAGGACAATGACCTGTGATGACAGGAAAACTGAGTTTGAATCTTGGACATGCTATTAATGCTCTCTTCCCTTGCCTGGGCCAGTTTCCTCATTTGTAAATGGTAGTGGTGGTGGTGGGGCAGTTGTCCTTGTGATCTCTGAGGTCTCTTTCAACTCTGATTCTGACATAACAGTATAGTCATTAGCCAAAGACATATTAATCAAAACATATTAACCTGCTATTGAGAAAAAATCCCTGATTAGATTAATATCTATCGCTCACGGTGCTTTGAAGTTGACAGAATGGGTAGCCATGAAAGATAGTGACTTCTTCTGTTAGAGTTTTTTCAGTAAGTTTTCCTTCTAACTTGGACATTCCTTGAGTCTTTAAGCCTGCAGAGAACTTCATGATAGTATTGTGAGATAAGGAGAATCCTTCTGAATGGGCAGCAGCCCCTACATGAATCTCTGATTCCTTTAGACTTTTAATCAGCATATAAAAAAACTACTGCCATGGCCAACAGGACAATTGGATTTACTTTGACGTCCACACATCTCTGCATTTGTTTCACTCCCCTGCCAGACCAGAACATTTCCTTAGCTTTGCTGGGTGCTTCTGGGGAATATCTTTGCCTGATGAATAGCTCTATCCGTGAATTTACCCAGTCTGTTAAGCTAATCAAACAGTAGACTGACCTGGCTCTAGGCAGGATTTGTTGCTCTGTTATCAAGTACACCTCACTGAGTTTGTCTCTAACATAGTTTTGGGTTTGCCATTGTAATACCTTGCTTATATGTAATCAAACAACACGCATTTATTAAGCACCAGCACTATGCTAGACGCTTGGGGTACAAAAGTTAAAAAAGTCTCTGTGCTCAAGAACTGACCTAAAATCAAAAGTCTGTGAAGTAAGACTTATTTTAAAAGTAGCATGTGTTCTTGTCCAGTTCAGTCATTTCAGTTGTGTCTTATTCTTTGTGATCCCACTTGAGCTTTCCTTGGCAAAGATAGTGGAGTGGTTTGCTTTTACCTTTTGCAGCCCATTTAACAGATGAGGAAACTGAGGTAAACAGGGTTAAATGACTTGCCCATGGTCACATATCTAGTACAAGTCTGATACTAGATTTAAACTCAGGAGGATGAGTCTTCCTGACTCTGGGTCTGGCCCTTATACCAGCAAATGCATATCACCGTCTAATACAAAAACCCAAAACAACCCTGTGGTGAATCCTCTGGTGAGTGCAACAATTTGGCAGTTTGTGAATTTTTATTTTTGTAGCTCATGCTTTCACAACATAAAGCTAATGTATTCAGTTACTGTTGGAGTCAATTCAAAATCTTAGCAACACTCACACTTTTAGTTAAAACTAGTTAGGACAGTTAGGGGGCCCAGTGATAGAGGAAGGCTCATTTCCCTAAATATAAATCTAGCCTCAGACATTTACTAGATGTGTGACCCTAGGCAAGTCACTTAACCCTGCTTGCCTCAGTTTTTTCATCTGTAAAATGAACTGGAGAAGGAAATGGCAAACCACTCCAGTATCTCTGCCAAGAAAACCCCAAATGGGGTCAGGAATTGTAGGATGTGACTGGAAAACAACCATCCAAGTTACAGTAGCTTATTTTCTAATTAGATATGCTTCAGTCTGTTAATTGCCACTCACCTTCTGTTTAATGATTGAACAAACTTTCTTTGATTGCTTTTGGTTGTCCTATTATCAGTCATCCAGACCTTTTTCTTTTATATTTTCTTTTGCCTTAGACACCTATCTATGATCAGTACCATTTTGGCTAAGCTGACTGCGGCAGCTTCTTCTCCTTCCCCTCCAGAATACACTTCTTGTTCTTACCTTTTACCTTTTCCTATTGCATTGTACCTGAGAGGCCTAGGCAGAAGTCACTCTCCAATCACACACAGCTTTGTTTACTCACAAAATGAGCAAAAAGCACACGAGCTGATCCTTTTGCACAGTGATATCTATTTCATCCAAGGGTAATGAATCTCCAGGGTGGACAGTCTGGACTTTGTGATTGCTATGTATTTTGCCTGTCAAAAAACTCAGGCTACAGCTGAGCTTTCCTGCCTTACCACATTACAATTAACTTCTACAGGATTTTTACAAAGGTATAACTTAACCCTCTGAGAAACTTTACTCATTTGGAAGTTATGATCACTTTAATAGATCAGTTTAGATGGATGGAGTTATGACTTGCTGTCACTGTAGTTTCAAGTTTGGCTATCTGAGAGAAGTCAGATTTTGCTATTGCTTTTAAAGATAGATGCAAAATTAGCCATTAGCTCTTCTTGGTCATCTCCTTCCTCCTACTAAATCCATGGAAAACAAACAGTTTTTCATCTTGCATGTCTACCTTTACCCAGAGATGAAAGTGGTTCAGAATGTGTGACTCGCCTGCACAGGAGACAAGCATTTAATGGATGACTTCTTTGATTCTTCCAGACTCCTAGGTATCCAGGAATTTGGTTGGTTTGAGGGGGATGTTTGGTCAAATGATAAAGCCTATTTCATGTTTTTATCACGATTAGTTACAGGGGAACTTCAAGAAGCTCCTTAATGTCTGGACCAGATGCTACTCAATAGCAACACCCCAGCAAGGTCCCTTGGTAGACACATCACTGCAACAAGACCCCTAATTTTGCAACGGATTGTATTTCTTTCCAACATACTGTATTCAGATGCATTGCGAACATGCTCTTTTGGACCATAGTGGGGATCATTGCTTTGAAGTTGTTTATGGGAGACAACATTTCACTGACTTCACACTTTCTTCATGGGGAAACAATCTATTATGGCACCATCTATGCAAGCTAGGGCTCCTGGTCTCTCCTCTACTCCTGTCTTCCTGGCTGATTGTGAACCTGATCTTTAGTCTCTATCTTACCACCTATAAAAGGGAAAAATGATGTATGATGAGTTTGTGTGTCTCTGTGTGTGTTTGTATGAACCTCAGATCAAATGGGGCTACATGAAGGACAACCAAATTTTGATGCTTTCAAACTCAACCAATTTCTTTGGCATCATCATGACCAAGTCTTGTTCATTTCCATCGATCAAAATCTCTTAATTTGGTCACTGCTCTTGAATCAAAGACACTATGACTTCTACGTCAAGGGAGACCAACAAGGTTTGTACTGGCCAGAATCTGGTACAAAAGTCAGAGCTTTATTGCTGGCAGATATATGTAATAGTGATAAAAATGTAGAGCAAAGATTAGGCCAATAGTTCTGACAGCTTCTTCTAATCCAGCCACTTAATATTGATGGAAGGAATGATTTTAAATAATTTATTTTCCTCTTTCCCATAAAAATTACTTCCTCACTTCAGTGCTCTATCAAGATGAGATGTAAAATTCTAAATATGCAGTCAATATCCTAATCATATCACAATCTCATTTTGCTTAATCTATACATACAGCAAAGTACTGAGAAAATTTTCTAAATTCTTACTGATTATTTTCTTTGACTTAGGTAGTATATCCCATTTTTGCATATATTTTGCTGTTAAGGTAGGAGATAACTTTTAAAAATACAAGAAATTATACAAGTAGCCTGGAATTTAAAGTTGTCAGTTTTATTGCTTAATCAAAGTTCTTTATGGGAGAGAGAGGAATATGCATTTATTTAGTATCTACTAGGTGACAGGTATTGTACTGAGTGCTTTACAGATATAATAATTTGATCCTCACAATAACTCTGGGAGACAGGTGCTATTAATCCACTCATTTTATATCTGAGGAAACTAAGGCAAACGGAGGCCAGGTGACTTACCCAGGGTCACACAGTTGGTCTGTGGTTAAGATCAGATTTAAACTCAGGTCTTTCTGACTCCAGACTTAGAGCCCTGTCCACTCTACCACTTAGTGGCCTCAATGCCTATGTAAGACTAAAGTTATTGCTGCAGTCATGCACACACAGGTATATATACATTTATATATGTGAAATGTATGAAATACTTGTACATATTCCCCTTCTTTCTCTTTATTTATCTTTTTAATCATCTATCTATGTAGTCAGATGTGTGCTGGTTAATGTTCAATAATTAGCTAACACAAAACATGTATGCATGACACACTTTAAAGTTTAATATGGGTTGTTAATATTTTCCACATCATTTTATTAAGTCTTGACCATCAATAAAGCAATAAATCAATCCTTGTTTTGTAGTGTTTGCCAATTTCTGATGTGTAAGTGCTCCTGATGAAAATTCGACAATTTGCTGCAGCACATCTCTCTCTCTCTCTCTTTCTGTCTCTGTCTGTCTCTCTCTCTGACCGACAGGAAAACACCAGATTTGGGGTCAGGAAAACTCTTCTTCTTGAATTCAAATCTGCCTTGAGACACTAGCTGTG
The DNA here is from genome assembly GCA_023548195.1 of Bettongia penicillata ogilbyi. Classification (NCBI taxonomy): domain Eukaryota; kingdom Metazoa; phylum Chordata; class Mammalia; order Diprotodontia; family Potoroidae; genus Bettongia; species Bettongia penicillata. Next base: position 1,997,992 of record JAJHZJ010000298.1, on the reverse strand, counting down.
TCACCACGGGCAAGTCACTTAATCCTGTTTGCCTCAGTTTCTTCATCTGTAAAATGAGCTGGAAGAGGAAATGGCAGGGCACTCCAGTATCTCTGCCTAGAAAACTCCAAATGAGGCCATGAAGAGTTGGATATGACTGAAACTACCGAACAACCATGCATCCATCCATTTACTTTTTAGTGAGGAATATCCCTTTACCAATATAGATTGTCACTCCTCTCTGCAACTTCTGGTCTTAGTTCTCTCTGTATCTCGCTTTCTCTCAAGATAGGATTAAAAATGAAAGAAGCTAAATCTTGTCTCATTTGGTCTATAAATTTTATATTTATTGAATTTCTGCACACTTTGAGAATCTTTTGCCCCTGCTCTTTCCTCTCAATGCCACTGCCCCTTTGCACCAATCAAAACTTGCTGAATCTGGAACAACTCTACATTGAGTCTTGTCCAGAAAGACTTACCTTTGACCATTGGCATAGTATAACCCTTAACTCACTCCTGGCCCCAATTATTCATACCTGGCAGTAGCAAAGAATTGATGGTTATATGTTCCTGACCATGATTCAACAAAAAACATCAATCGAAGTGCAGCACAGGCATGTCTTCCTGGTAATTAACAACTGGAAAAAAGTAGTTGTAAAGAGAACTAGCTTCTGCTTCTGGAAAGAAAGAACCAGTAGCCCATGCATAGGAGCAGAGGGGACTTGCCACAGCAAAGCCACAAGACTGAATCCTCAGCCAGAGGCTTCTGTTCTATTATTTTCTTCCATTCTGGGCTCTAGGTTTGTATCACTCAGGCAGGCAACAGATAAGCCCTAGAAAGGCAGTTATCTATAGAAGGGGCCCAAAGAGAAAGTAGACTAGGTTGTGGATGCTTTTGCCATCCGGTTTGGGGAGACCTCAATCTGAGATGTCCTGTGCGTATCTTCCAGTCTCTCCTGAGAGCTGGGGATGCATTTCCACCATGTTTACGGTGAGAGGCCCCTCTGAGACTGGGCTTTGGAAGCATGCCCTTCTGAGGGAGAAGAACTTCTCAGGGTGGTAAGCTGTTCTTTACAAAAATGCTATCAAAGTTGATTGTAACTTGGTAAGGCAGGAAAGTTCAGCTAAAGCCTGAGTTTTGCAACAGGCAAAATACCCACTCAGCAATCCCATAGTCCTGACTTCCACCCTAGAGATTCATTACTCTTAGAGGCTGACGTATGATCTGGTAACTGTCCTCCAGCCCCAGGACAATACCCTAAAGAAAGACAGGCTCTCACAAGGCAGAGAAATATGGCAGGAATGTCCCTGGCCAGGAGGCCGGAGATGGTCCCAGGAAGCTGTTCCCTTTAAATAGTTAAACGTCTGCCTCTCCACTTGTACAATGTCACATTGAATTTGAAACAGGGAACTTTTTATATTTTTCCCCTGATTGTGCTGGCACCTGGCAGATGCCTATTTACCACAGGCATCAATACACATAGTAATCAAAGGAAATCAGAGGCACAGATTAGCAACAGCTGCAAGTCATTAGTGACAGACACGGGAAAGCACAGTTCTGCACCCAACTTTGAAATAACCAATATGAGTATTTCAGAGCACGAGGGTTACCGCAGGGCACTTGCTAACACGAGAGCAGCCAAACAATTGCTTGGCTTGTCTTTCTCTTGAGGGCCCCCTTCTCAGAGGCAGTGCTACACACTGCATATTACAAATCAATCAATCACACTTTATTGGTCGATCGAGTCTTAGTTCTTTTGGGGTGGGGTGGGGGGAGAGAGAGCGAGAGAGCGAGAGAGAGAGAGAGAGAGAGAGAGAGAGAGAGAGAGAGAGAGAGAGAGAGAGAGAGAGAGAATTCAGTCAGTTGTCTGAACTAGGAAACCATCTTTCACTCATGAGAAATTTTATTGTTCCTTAATATCTGAATTTGGGGGGGGTCTGCTCTAAATGTCAGATTGCTCAGCTACAATCTTGTAGTTGGTAGAAGATAAAATCAGGGTGTCTCCTCCCCTCTCCCCCTTTATTTTATCCCACTCATCTATTCTTCTCTCTCTGAAATTCAGCACTCATTGCTAGTAGTGATCATTATTTACATACTTTCACTAGAGGTTCTAACCTTAGCCTGGCAAAAAATAACAGCTTGTGTTTGGCTTTCTCTCCTCATCAGTCCATTCAGAGCATCAGTGGAGTATAAGTTGGTCAGTTTTAAAATGTCTTGCTGTTGCCTGAAATTTCCCAAAGCAAATTTAGCCAGCATGGGGTTTCTATTTTAGACCCTCTCTAGAAAAGCAGATTTACTGTACAACAGTGTAATGGCTTTAGCAATGAACAGACACAGTGAGATACTGCCTGATTAACACAACCAGCAAAATATAGCACCATCTAGGAGTCATCCAGCTTGATTGTCAGATAGACTTTCTTCATCTTTTCCTGCTGATGCTAAGCGCAGTTTCTTTCTTGAATTTTCCTTCCTTGTTAACTACAAAATCCTCTAATAATTTTATTTTGAAAAGCTTTAGTGTGTGTATATATGTGTTTTCAAAGAGGAGGTAATGAAAATACGATCCAATTATATGTATGTATATATAAATAAACATACACATATATACATACATACGTACACACATATATACATATACACATATATATGCAAATATTGGTTCTGCCAGGGCAAGCACTATGTTGCCATATGGAGATATGAAGAATTCCTTTCCAGAAGGCAGGAACACACGATACAGGTTCCACTGGACATGAGGCACATTTTAACAACTATTATGTATATATATATATATATATATATATTATATACTATTTTAAGATTTGCAAAGCTCCTTACAACTGTTGCTATAATTATTGTACCCATTTTACGGATGGGGATATGAGGGAGAGGGAAATAAAATGACCTCCCCAGAGTCACACAGTTAATAAATGTCTGAGGCAAGATTAAACTGAAATCTTCCTGACTTCAAGTCCATTGCCACTTAGTTGTTCCTGTATGGAGAGATATATAGGATTTGTACACAATATAGCATACTATAGGCATGTTCCTTAATATTTATCAGGTCTTTAAATTCTTTTCAATGGTTTCCAGCCATTGACATGGGTGCAACCACTACTATACTTTGGCAAAGTGGTTTTGTAAGCTGCTGAAGTCAAAGATTTCATCACCCGGGAGCCAAGGTCCTGGTGATGCTGCACTTGAACTCAACTAGGCATTAGGGACTTGTAGAGACTGTCATTGAGTCTACATCCAGGTCTTGACCACCACCTGGGAGTGTGCCCCAAAGCTCTGTCCTTTCTCCTCTTTTCTTCTCCATCTTAACTATTTTTCCTGGTGATCTCATCAGCTCCCATGGATTCCACTATAATCTCTATAGAGATGACTTAGATCTGCTTGTCCAACCCTAACCTCTGTCATTATGTCAGCCTCCCATTTCCAGCTGCCTGATAGACATCTTGAACAGTATGTCCTATAGACATTTTCCAAAATTGAACCCATTATCTTTTCTCCCAAATCTTCCACTTTTCCTAACTTTCTTATTAATGTAGAGGATACTGCTATCCTCCTAGTCACCCAGACTTGAAACCTAGGTATCATCTTTGGCTCCTCATTTGATATCCTCTTTACATTTGTAACCTTTCTGGTATCTGTCTTTTCTCTTCTCTGATACTGCTATCACATCAGTGTAGGCTCTCATCACCTCTTGAATGGATTTTTATAATAGCTTGCTTGTTGGTTTCCCTGCCTTAAGTCCTTCATAAACTTCAATCCATCCTTCACTCAGCTGCCAAACTGGTCTTTAAGTACAAATCTGAACTTGTCACCTTCTTTTCCTACCTTTAGCCAGTAAACTCCAGTAGTTCCCTATCAGCATCCAATATAAACCTCTAGCTTTCAACACCCACCTGGCCCCTTCTTATCTTTGCAATTTTTTTATACCTTGCTCCTTGTAATGTTAATGGGATTTAAGATCTTCCAGGCCCATTAATAGGCTCTGTGTGGAGCCCATTTAGGGAAGCTTGCTTAGGGGAGGCTTGTTTGTGGAAAGGCTTTCACACCTTTTGTTAATTTCTAATTAGGTATTGTATTTTTCTTTGGGGGACTCTTTTCTGAGAAGGACCTTGTGATTTCCTGGTTGAGACTGAGTAGTCATATGTTCAGACCCCTCTCCCCCAGCAACTGCTCAGATGTCAGGGCTCTCTTGATCCAGTGATGTATATGAAGTGTATAGCAATATTGCTTTGATTCGGAGTCCTGTCTGTTGGTCTTTATTTCTCTGCTTATATTTTCTCTGAAGTTCAGGGTTCTGACTTCCCCTGAACTAGTGAATGTAATTAAAAAAGAGTATTGACCCCTTAAACATTGCTTTCCTTTATGAAAAGCAGGTCCGAGAACCTTTGCTTGCAGGTCACACTGGGTATACCAAGGTGCTTGCTTTTACACTCCTCTCCACATACTATGTGGTCCAGGGACACCAGTCTTCTTCCTCACCCAGGATAATCCATCTTCCCTCTCTGGGCATTTCATTAGCTGTTCCCAATGCTTAGAACTTTCTCCTTCCTCATCTCAGTCTTAGCTAAAGTCTTACCTTCTACAAGAAGCCTTTCCTAGTTTTTCTTAATTTTTACCCTTCTGTGATTACCCCCAATTTATTCTGTATATATCTTGTTTATGTATAGTTGTTTGCATGGTTTTTACCCCTTTGGAATATGAACTCCTTGAAAGAAGGGACTGGTTCCCCCCCCTCTGCTTTTCCCTTTCTTTGTATCCCTAGTTCTTAGCACAAAGACTGGCAAATAGTAAGTGCTTAATAAATGCTTATTAACTGACTGGGACATAACATATGCAAAATAAGCAAATACAAAAATATATTCCAAGAAAATGAATGTACTTTCAAAATGGAGAGAGCATTAATTAAGAATGGAGGGTTAAATGGGGGAATGGGGATCAAGAAAGGCCTTGTATGAAAGGTTCTACCTGAGTTATGCTTTTAAGGAAGATTTCCTATTTTATGACATAGTGGTGAGGATTTTTCAGACATGGAAGGCCACTTATGCTAAGGCATGTGAGTGGGAGATGAAATATTATGTAAGGGGAACAGTAAGTAGGCCAGATTGAAGCAGAAACTGTGTGAAAAGGAGTTAAATGAAATAAAATCAGATGGGTAGGTGGAAGCCAGATTGCAGAGGGCTTTAAATGCCAGACTGACAATTTTGTATGTTATCTTGTAGCAATAGGGATCCATTGAAGATTTTTGAGTTGGTAGCAGGGGTGAGGTATGTGTGTTATGATCATACCTGTGTTTTAAGAATATAAGTCTGGGAGTAATGTGGAAGATGTATTGGAGTGATCGATGGATTCCTTCAACATTTATTTTGCCCTCTGGTTCTAGAATATCAGGGCAGTTTTCCTTGATAATTTCATGAAAGATGATGTCTAGGCTCTTTTGTTGATCATGGCTTTCAGGTAGTCCCATAATTTTTAAATTGTCTCTCCTGGATCTATTTTCCAGGTCACTTGTTTCTCCAATGAGATATTTCTCTTCCAGTTTTTCATTCTTTTGGTTTTGTTTGGTGATTTCTTGGTTTCTCAGAAAGTCAATAGCCTCCATCTGTTCCATTCTAATTTTGAGAAAACTATTTTCTTCAGTAAGCTTTTGAACCTCTTTTTCCATTTGGCTAATTCTGCTTTTGAAAGCATTCTTCTCCTCACTAGTTTTTTGAACCTCTTTTTCCAATTGAGTTAGCCTATTTTTCAAGCTGTTATTTTCTTCAGCATTTCTTTGGGTCTCCTTTAGCAAGGTATTGACCCGTTTTTCTTGCATCTCTCTCATTTCTCTTCCCAGTTTTTCCTCCACCTGTCTAACTTGATTTTCAAAATCCTTTTTGAGCTCTTCCATGGCCTAAGCCCACCGGACATCCACCTGGGATGTCTGGGATACAGAGGCCCCGACCTCCACATCTTTCCCTGATGGCAAGCATTGTACTTCCTCATCAGAAATGAAAGGAGGAAGAAACATCTGTTCCCCAAGAAAGTAGCTTTCTATGATCTTATTTTTCTTCCCTTTTCTGGGCATTTTCCCAGACATTTACTTGACTTCTGAGATTCCTCTCCACCCCTGCCTAGATCCACCCAGCTAGTGCTTGGGGTCTGAGATTCAAATGCTGCTCCCCAGCCTCAGGGCTTTCCATGGCGGGCACGGCTGCTATTCAATGTGTGTTTAAGTTCTGGTGCTCAGGTAGGGGCAGGGCCACCTCCCAGGCTCAGTTCCCTCAGGGGGTTTATGCAGAGATCTTCAGTAATGGAACTAAGGTCCTGTCTGCTCCAGGAGCGCCTGTCTACTGCTGCCTCTGTTGCTGCCTCCCCAGGGGGCCCTAGTCACAGAGATGCCCCGCTCCCCTCTGGGCCAGCTCAGACGTCTCTCTCACTGACCTGCAGCGCCTGTGGGTGGAGGGAACTTCGCAGCTGCAGGAGGTTCCGTCCCTGAAGCCTGCTTGGATCTGCTCCTCTGGGGCTGCGTGGCCAGGGCAGCGCAGGGGTGGGCTCTGCATCTGGTGCACGACGGACTTTGGGGTCAGTTTTTCAGGGCTCTCTGGAATGGAAATCTCCTCCACTGTGTTTCTGTGTGGCTTGTACTGCTCCAGAATTTGTGGGGAGTTCTTTTTACAAGAAATTTATGGGCTGTGGGTTCAGAGCTAGCATACAGTGAGCCTTTCTACTCCGCCATCTTGGCTCCTCCCCCCCAAGATGGATTGGAGTGTAGAGAGACTGGAGATAGTCCAATTAGGATAGAATAGTCTAGGTGAGAGGTGATGAGGGCCTGAACCAAGGTAGATCCTTTATAAGTCAAGAAAAGGGGCCAGAAATATGCCATAGTATACAATACTTAAGAAAAAAAGAATAATATTTGCATTATTATATTCAGTAATATAAGGGGTATTTGTGAATGCTAGACTTTGATGAAATACTATTACCAGTGGAGAGCAGTGCACAGCTCTAATAAAGGTAATTTCCTATACTTATCAGTTGATTTTACAAAAAGAAGCAACATTAGCTTTTGAGCTATGAGACCTCTGCCTCTCTTCAGCTAGGCTCCTAAAGCTATCCCCAGATGATGGATGCAGATCTCCTGTTGTGATGGATCTTCAGAGAAAGATTTCATTCAAGCTAGTCTTTCATTGTCTCTCATCATGGGAAAACTCTTCCTTGTCCTGTGGCATACGTCAAATTTCCTTTCAGTACAGACCTATTGAATTATTTCAGTATAGGCTTATTGATGATGGACTATATATATCTGTTATCCAAGGAACAGCCTCACTAAATTTGAAGGAACTCAGCCCAAGTTTAACAGGAGGTTGATAGAGTAACTGCAATGGAAATAGTATTTACCCAGGTGAAATCTCACATCTTTAAACTATTGAATATTAAGAAAATATCCTCAGTGAAGATAGTTCCTTTTTCTCTTAATCCTTGGTTCTTTCATTCCCCACCATTTACACTGGAATATTCTGCCGGCCGTGCAGGCCCTTCCTCTAACTGATCATTTTTTCACAGAACATTGACTTTAAGAAAGTGCCCAGCGCAGCCATGTTCATTCTTTCATTCCTCTCTGGGCTCTGCTCCTTACTCTCTGAGCTTCTTTTTCCAGATTTTCTAAACTTTATCTTTCTTTGACAAGGTAATATGCCCCCTTGAAGGTACCTTCTTCCAAAGCCGGTCCTCCAGCCCTCTGCTGTCCAGCTTCGTTTTATGTACTGTTTCCCCATTAGAAGGCAAGCTCTTTGTGATTAAGAACCATCTTTCTTTTTGCTTGTATTTGTACTTCCAGAAATTAATACAGTGCCCAGAACATAGTAAACATTTAATAAATACTCGTTGAATGTCTTTAGCTTCTATTTCCTTCCATATGTCCCATTCAGCAACTGTTGATTTATCATAAATCAGCAAGAATCTGTTAAGTGTCTACTGTGGCCCAGGCTACATGCTAGGTTCTCAGGATACAAATAACAAAATGAAGTTGTCCTTGCCCTCACAGAGCTTATATTTTCTGAAGGACAACAGCTTATACATAATGAATACATACAGAATATATTCAAAATACATTTAGGTATGGGGGAATCTTCAGTAGCTGGGGTGAGATAAGGGAAAGCTTCACATACAAGATGGTGCTGAAAGAGAATTTAGAAAGAAAGAGGGATTTTGACAATAGGCTGGGCTAATTAAAGGGACTGTGAAAGACCTGATAGTGAGGTAGTGCTTTAAGGTTTACCAACAGTTGTATGTTTCCTAGACCCTAGAGCTGGACAAGACCTTAGAGGCAGGCTAGATAAAGCCCTTCCTTTTACAAATGAAGAAACAAAGGCTCAAGGAGGACTTTCTCAAGCTCCCATGTGGTAGTCAATAGGGCTGTGATTCAAACTCAGGAAACCTGACTCCAAAATAGAACATTTCAAGCATTTATATTGAGAGAATACAACTGAAAGTCAGGGCAGAGTTAATTTTTGTGTCCACTTTGTAGATTTTGCCTTTCTTTGTCAGAAAAATTTGGAATCATAGGAATGTTTAGGCATGTACAATATTTGATATTTATTATATCCTTTCCATTTATTATTTCAAGATGAATTTCCATGTTCCTTTTTTTGTGGGTCACAAATTACAATATTATCATCATCTCCTTTTCATCCCTACTGTAAAAAGAGAAGCTCTGGAAACAGCAAGGTAAAATGTGTACTCATTTATTCAACAGAAACTTAACTTAGTGGTTACTGTGTTCAAAGCACTGTGGATGAGAAAAATCCACAGTGGACAAAGACAAAGTCCTTGTTCTAAGGAGATTAGGGAGGAAAGATATGACATGTAGACAAATAGTTAATTCAAGACAGAGTCTGAGAAGTACCCTAAGAGAGATGTAAATAATTGTGCATTTTATGTGATAGAACTTTAAATTTTCTGAGCAACTTTCATAAAGATTACCTCGTTTGACCCTCACAGTAACTCAGGTTAACAGAGAGGATATTAGTGATATTTTGCAGAAGAGACAAATAAGACCCAGAGAACTCAAGTCACTCACTCAAGGTCACCTAGCTAGTTAGTGGAAGAGGGGAGGACTGCAAACCAGTTCTCACGTTTCCTAACTTAGTGTTCTTTCCATGATAGCAGCTGGCTAAAGATCGTGGAGAAGGTTTTCTTGCTATTCCCACCTCACGAGTGGGAATGGTGTGAGCCAAAATTGATAGCTAAGTAATTTTGTTCTAATTGTAGTCTGTATTTTAGAAAGGACTGTTTGTTGGAGGGAGGGTGTGAATTTTATGTGGCAACATAAAGCAGGAAGTTGGTTGGAACCAACAAATGATGAGGGACAGATGTCCACTGTTCATTGATTGGCCTCAGGCTATGGCTGTTATCCCAGTTTAATCAATGGGGTAGGAGCCAGGGAAGGGCTACAAAGTTACAAAGGGTCTGGGCTTAGAACTTAAGATCAGCCTGAAAAGAGGGCTCACCCTGGAAGAAGGAGGTCACCATGCTCAGTCATGGGGGACCATACAAACCTGTGCTTGTGGTATCAGATCACATGGTCTCAGGAGAGGAGAGAATTTAACTACCAATCCAGGACATATGTGGAACAGACAACTTTACCTTAAGGTATTAAAAATATAGCTAAGGAGTTTGTTTCTGGTAGATTAACCAGGTCCCAGAAGACAAGCTGAAAGAGAGAGACAGAGACACAGAGAGAGACAGATAGACAGAGACAGAGAGCACTTCAGGCAATGGAGCATCAAGATCTCTAGAGGTAGAGAAGGGATGCAACTGCCAGGTTGGAGTAGAATGCCTGAAATCCAGAGGAAGAATTTTGGGAGACCAGATAAGAAAAAGCCAGTTTCAACTAGGGAACTTTGAGGCAACATTATTTCTAGTGCATGTCTATAATTTCCAACATGAGTTTCTAAAGATCAGGAGAGCAAGAATCTTTGTTTTCCAGTGTTTCAGTACTTGGATTTTGCAATCAGATTAGCAATGATGTCCTAAGGAGCTAGGGGTGACTTTTAAGACTGAATCTACCTGAAACTGTCATCTTAGTCTCATCTGGATGTGAACTTGGTGGGACCAACATTATGTCAGAAATGAGCTAAGTTTGAATCTTCTCTCCTCAGAGAGAAAGTTAGCATAGGGGAAAGTACGCTCAATGTGTTGGGGGAGAGTAATATTTGTAACTGTTATTGTTTTATCTTCAAAGTAAATGTACCTTTGTGAAAGCTAATTAACATTGGATAATTAAATGAAATTGGGAATCTAGTTACTGGTATCTAACATTAGGGTGGGGTGGGGGAACATGATCTGTGGGGATTTAGACCAGTAGCATTAGAGAAAAGACATACCTCAACTTCTCAGGGAACCCTTAGAACTTTGAGGAAGCAATGTGTAGCCTTACTCTGGAAGAGTGACCCGGAATGAACCCAATACATTGGTATTTAGTTGTCTGTTTTATACAGCTCTGGATATCTTGATGCTAGACCAAAATTAACTTGTAAGAATAAAAAATTGTAATCCATATAACTCTCACTTCTGGCCTCAAATGGATTTGAGTTAAGATTATTAGTGTTTCCTTGTTAGTAATTTATCTCTTCTGGTTTGTTTGGACCACCCCATTTTATACTTGGAACTTCTAAAATTAGTTAGTCATAGGTAATTACTTATTCACTGACAGGGCCCAAACAAAAGATAGCATTAACTTAGTAAAATAATTAATTGGTCTTGAGATTAATTGTACAGTAACAGAGAACTTCACACATATTCTTTTCCCCACCTTTTCCCAAGAGTATTGGGGAAATCAAACACCTACATGATTCAATTCATGAATCAAATTCAGATTTGAGTTTTTAATCGATCACATCATTGCTATTCAAAAACTACTGCTGGTGTCTGTAGCCCTCCCTCTCATTCTGTATTAGCCTTCAGTCCCTGGCATTAGTTGGTGCTCTGGTCAATGTCATTTCTGTTCTGCCCTAACTCAATTACCTCTTCTTGTATTCATGAGCCCCAGCAGTGACCACTTTCTTCTTCCATCACCCATCTTTTCCTCCTGACTCAATCAGCCTGTACAACAGGCATAGGAGTCATCACAAATGGCATCCTGGAAAGTTCTCTTCCATTTGGTTTTTATTTTATTTTTTCTCAATTGCATGTAAACAAAAATTTTTAACATTTGTTTTTAAAAATTTTGAGTTTCAAATTCTTTTTCCCCTCCTTGAGAAGGCAAATAATTTGGTATAGACTAAACATTTTCAGTCTTGTAAAACATTTCCATATTAGCCATGCTGCAAAAGAAAACACGTACCAAAAAAACCCCACAAAAGCAAAAACCAAAAAACCAAAAACCAAAAAAAAAAAAAAAAAAAAAAAAACAACCCCAAACCCCACACAAATAATAAAGAAGGAAAAATGTGTGCTTCAGTTTATATTCAGGCTTCATCAGTTTTTTCTCTGGAGGTGGATAGCATTTTTCATAATGCCTTTGGAACTATTTTAGATTATTGTATTGCTGAAAATAGCTAAGTTGTTCATAGTTGATCCTCATGCAATCTTGCTGCTGCTGTGTGCAATGTTCTGGTTCTGCTCATTCTACTTTGTGTCAATTCATGTAAATCTTTCCAAAGTCTTTTGAAAGCATCATCATGAAAGCATCTATTATAGTAAAATAATATTCCATCACAATCATATACTACAATTTGTTTAGCCATTCCCCATTTGATGAGCATCCCCTCAATTTCTAACCACAAAAAGAACTGGTATAAGTATTTTTGTATATATAGGTCCTTTTCCTTTGATCTCTTTGGGATACAGATCTAGCAGAGGTATTGGTAGGTCAAAGGGTATGCACAATTTTATTGCCCTGTGGGCATAATTCTAAATTGCTCTCCAGAATGGTTGGATCAGTCTACAACTCCACCAATTGGGCATTAGCATACCTTTTTTTCCACATCCCCTTTAACAGGGGATGTCATATTACCTAATCTGATAAGTGTAGGGTGGTACTTCAGAGTTGTTTTAATGTGTGTTTCTCTAATGAATAGAGATTTAGAGCATTTTTTCATATACCTATAGATAACAAATAACCATTTTATTCTAGTTGTTTGCCTGGTTGTTGTCCTTCGTTTTCTAAGAGGACATGACATCACTATGGATCAAACCAATATGAGCTCAGAATGTTCCACCACAGGTCAGGCACAAATAGTCTGCATGAACATCTGGTGTGAATTCTCTGAGTTTGCACTTCTTGCATTTCTCTTGAGCTATTTCAATTCTGCTTTGCTTATAGAGCACAGCACCTTCTCTGATGTGGGCATGCCATGCTGAACAGTCCTGTGCCACTGTCTCCCATGTCACACAGTCAATTTCAAAGTTCTTAAGAGAGATCTTGAAAGCATCCCTGTATTGTTTCTTCTGAACACTATGCGGATGCTTGCCCTTTGTGAGTTCTTTATTAAACAGTGTTTTTGGTTTTGTATTCGAACAACATGGCCAGCCCATTAGAGTTGTGCTCTCTGAAGCAGAGTTTGAATATTTAGCGTTTTAGTTCAAGAAAGGACCTCAGTGTCTGATACCTGCTGGTGATCTTCAGAATCTTCCTAAGACAATTCAAATGGAAGCAATTCAGTTTCCTGATATGGCACTGGTAGACTATTCAGGTTTCACAGGCATACAACAATATCAGCACAACGGTAGACCTTAAGTTTGGTAGTCAGTTTAATACCTCTTCTCTCTCATACTTTCCTTCAGAGTCCCCCCAATACCGAGCTAGCTTTGGCAATGTGTGTCCTCATTATCAATGTGTACTTCCCTGAAAAGTACACTACTAAGGTAAGTGAACTTCTCCATAGCATTTAAAACTTCTCCATTTGCTGTAACCGATGGTTCCATGGGTGGTATGGTGGTGCTTGATGGAGCACCTATGTTTTCTTGGTGTTAGTTGTTAGGCCAAAATTAGCATAAGTAGCAGAGAATTGATCCATACTTACATACATCTACAAAACATTTGTAGATCTGATCAAGTCCTTTGATATTGTCAATTGTGAGGGCCTATGGAAAATTTTATCAAAATTTGGTTGCCTGCAGCAATTCATCAGCATTGTACTTCAGTTCAACGATGGCATGCTTGCCCGGTTTCTGGATAATGAACAATGTTCTTGTGCTTTCCCACTCACCAGTGGAGTAAAACAAGGCTGTGTGCTTGCTCTCATACTTTTTACCATGATGTTTTCAGTCACATTGTCAAATCTTTTAACGAGGATGAACACGGCATCAAGGTCAGCTACAAAACTGATGGTAAATTCTTCAACTTGAAAAGGCTACCAGCCAACACCAAAGTGGATGGAGTGTTTATGCATGATTTTCTGTTTGCAGATGATTGTACACTCAGTGCAGCCTCTGAAGCTGAGATGCAACAAAATATGGATCATTTCTCTGCACTTGATCCTAGTGTTATGGGAAATGCAGTCCCAAGTCCCTTATGCCCATTATAGTATCATAGAAACACAAAAGTGAAGGGAAGCTATGAAATGAGTCATCTAGCCTGACTTGTACTTGAGCAGGAGATTGCTAATACAAACTTTCCTTCATTGGTAATTTTATTTGAGAAACAATGGAACCATGAAAAGAGTGTAGGATTTAAAAGCCTGAGACCTCAGACATTTATTAATGGCATGACTCTAGATTGATAGATAGAGTGAGGTGGGAGTGAGTATAATACTACTTAGATAACGTACTGAATTGGGTTTTGGTGAGGAAAGTAATTCACATACTTTAATATGCTATAGAAATGAGTTACTATTATTGCAATTTCTCTGAATGTTTCCTTGTATTGCAAGGAATAGCACTACCCTTATTCATCCAAAGCCAACTGAGAAAGGGCTGTATGTAGTTTCTGAGAAATTAAGGCAAGGGAAAAAGGAGAAGAGTTTATTCTTTCCTACTGGCAAATTTGAATGGAGGAGTCTACCAGTCAAATAGTAATGTGATGACAGAAAGAAAAAAAAACAATAGGAAGCACCAGTGAGGGAAATTTTGGAGCTTATTTGTGGAAGAGTAGGGTTAATGAGCATGTCTAGCCTTGAAATCACGGGAGGGTTAGGAACAAAGCCCAGGCAGACCTCTTGTCCCTTTTGCTGTACCTACTGGATAGCAATGATCGTGAATCATGTCCAACCATTATTGTTCAGTTGAGTCCAACTTGTGACCCCATTTAAGGTTTTCTTGGCAAAGATACTGGAGGTTTGTTGTTTACTTCTCCAGCTCATTTTACAGATGAGAAAGTAAACAAACAAGGTGAAGTGACTTGCCCAGGGTCACACAGCTAATAAATGTCTGAGACCAGATTTGAAATCTGGAGAATGAGTCTTCCTGACTGAGGCCTGATACTGTATCCACTGTGCCACCTAGCTGCCCCTTCACGTGTTCAGTAATGAAGACTAATCGGTGTCCAATTAGAAATACTTTAACACTTTGTTATTTCAGTGGATATAGGATCTGATACTTTCCCCATTGGTGTAGATTGTGAATCTGTCCATAAATTCTTATCCAGTGTGATTCTTGTTTAACTCTTCTAATGATTCCTTCTAGTTATCTACCAAATGTTCTGGTTCTATTTCTCTGAACCTCTTTATATTTCATGGATAGAAGTACTGCACTTGAACTTTACATTTCCAAAATTTGAGAATGCACATGGGCACCTAGGTGGATAAACTGCTGAAGAGGGTGAAAGGGAAAAGAATAAGCATATCTGTATCTATCTATCTATCTATCTATCTATCTATCTATCTATCTATCTATCTATCTACAGGGTTGTGAGGATTAAATGAGTTAATATTTGTAAAACACTTAGCACAGTGCTTGGCACACAGTAGGCATTCAATAAATGTTAATTTCATTCCCCTTTCCTTGTTCCACTCATTCTATCTATAGTTCACCTCCCCTTTTCAACATTTACTTCAGGGTAATATATGCTTTCTCTTATACTAAAATCCTATTCATTTTGCCATGATCTTGGACTCTACCACTATAGCGGTAGAGTATGGTCTATAGAAATTCTACCAAGCTGAAGAGGTTTTGACAGTACCAGCAACAGAGTGAGGCTGCTACCTCGTGCCCAGCTCAGCTAAGTACAGAGAGGTTCACCACTGATAATTTGGTCATTGATACTTTCTTTGACCATGACAATCCAACTATATTAGCAATTTAGGAATGAGAGAAGGATTTGCAGTTTTGTCAGCATGGGAACCTCCTCTTGTGGGAATGCTCTCTATCCATGCACATCACAACCCATCCACGACTTGCCAGATAAATCCTATAGAGTTTCAAATATTAAAAATATATTTTTGTAAAATTGCTAGATAATTTTCCACTGAATTGGAGCTTCCTTACCTCTGAGAACTGCCTACCTTTCAGGGCTTTTGGTAGAAATGTATTTTTTCAAATCTTAAAATTCTAGATGCACATAAATTATTATTATTTAACTATAATCATTATTGTTATTCTATTTCAAGTCTAGGTGATATTTTTATTCTTCTACCCCATTCTGAATCCCAAATCTGGACCGAAGAGAGGTGGGAAAAGCTAGCTTGGGAAAGGAAATAGTCCTTCAACAGAAAAACCCATGGGTAGATACTTTTCTAGTTGACTTCTTTTGAGCAGAACTGAGGGCGTTGTACAATATGAACATGAAAGGCAACTCAAGCACCATTCAAAAAAAAATGACACCTTCCCCGATTGTACCAAGTGTCATTGATTGAAGAAAGACGCTCTAAAGTTATAGGGGGACTGAGGTGAAAACATAGTCCTCAGATGCAAAAATACTAGGTTATTTTAAAGATAACTGCATTGTTTCCCATCAATTAACTATCACAGAACTATTTTTAGGACTTAGAAGTTTATGGCTGGGAAATTTTGATTTAGAGAATTCTTTGGGGACTGTAAGACTTTCTAGAAAAAACTACTTGTATGACGTGACAGAAATGGGAATTTGGAGATTTCTCAGACTAAGAGAGAGGTAGATCACTTCATCTGAAAGGGTTTTGAGTATAATACTAGTAGGCATGGAAGGGGAAATTGGCCAGTTTTCATATCATAGCAAGGGTAATTTAATGAGACAAGAGCAGCTAATTGAGGTGTAAGGAGCCAATTGAGAAACTGTTGGAGAAGACCCAGAGAAGTCAGTGAGATAAGCTTCTTGCAGAAGATAGAGCACAGAAGCTGACGGAGCTGCAAAGAAGGGGGAATCAGAGCTGAAAGTGACAAATGTCAATGATTAGAGATGGATTAGCCTAAACTAATTAGAAAATTCCTAAGAGACAGAGAGGTTTTGTATCGGATGATCTGACTGGAGGAACACTTTGATTCTGAGAGCTTATTAGAGAAAGCAGCATCCTATACTAGGTGAAGAGTTGTCTGGAGAATAGCTTGCTGCTCTCTGGCACCATCTGTAGTTTGAGAGAGGGGATACTCTTCAGTGACTTGCCTGGCTTTGTCCTTTACTGCCCTTATGGGTCTAGTAGGGAAAACCCACCAAAGTCTGGTTTTAATGATCCCAAGCTTGATTAAAGGGTTTACATAAATCCTTTTTTGCTGAAAAAGGGTCATTCTCTCTCTATATATCCAGCCAAGGGAGAAGATCTGGGAAGGTCTGCGGAAACCAGGCTTAAAGTTCTTTGCTAAAAGAGTTTTAATACTACTTTGATGACTTCATCAAGCAGGTAAGTAGAGAGACTCAGAAGAGAAATGGTCCCATCCAGAAGGTGATATGAAGTACAAACTGTTGTTACCTAAAGAGGCAAAGATATCACGGCTTACAATCCAGCATTGTGAGTTACCCTGGGCACATGGATTTCCTTACTCATGCTTTCACTTTTAGTGTGTTTGTGGCTACTTTTTCTTTTTGTAGACACTGTGTACATTGATGAGAAAGTGTGATCCAGATTTATGTGTGAACTCTTATGTTTTAATTATTACTTATATTTCCTTCTACTTAGTAAATGCTATCCTGTGATTATTTTGGCTTTTGTTTCTCACGTAATAAATGTTTTATGTTGAAGATTTATTTTTGACATTGTGGTTGACTTGTATAAATGACTAGAACATTGGTGGAGGCTTAGGACCTATAGTCACCTGTGTAGTTGTCTATTTCCCTCATACTAGTGTTGTCCTTAGGACTCTGAGAGTGAGTTGTGGCAATGTGGTGGATGTGGTCAGCTGCGGCTCCCCTCTGGGAGATATTCCAACCAGTCAATATGGGTACAGCCTATCCTAGCCTGGGAAGAGAGAATCTGTAGGGAAAAGGGATTTGGTACCATTCCTGCACTACATTTATTTTGAATTTATTCTGTATATATACCTATATGTAAGTATGTATGTACACAATGCATATGCATATATGTGAGTACATATAAGCATGCATGTCATATGTGTATGTATACATACATGTATGTATACACGAATAGAGACATAGATACACATGCATATGTGTATGTATATATATGTATTTATATACATATATATATTCTACCTTGAAAGACCCTAAGCTCCCCAAGAATGAGGATTGTATCATTTTTTACCCAGTGTTCCCAACTCCTAGCACAATGATGTTTGGCACTCCATTTTGCCTTTGGTTGTGTTGACTTCTTTTTCTCTAATCCTGAGGGTACCACCCAAATAGTATGTGAAAGAGCAAGAGTGTCTGGGTAAACTAATTACAGTTGCTGCCTTCCCTTTTCTGACTTACTTTAAAGATCATGAAGTGCCATATGATTAAGGAGCTCTTGTTCTTTTAAGACTGGCCAGAGATCTGGCCATTTTATTTAGGGGCTTTGGTGTGGTCAGGGAGGAAACTCCCCACAAAGACACTCACAACCTATGGCTTTGTAGATACCTTTGACCATGTTTCAAGTATTAAGAACTCTTGGGAAAAAGGAGATGATGTCCCCTTGGCTTGGAGCTTCATTATGTTTGCGATCTGACTACCTTCCAAGACTGTTGTAAGAAAAGCGTAGACAGAGGAGCCGTCATCGTCATCATCATCATCGTCGCCATCATCATCACCATCACCATCATCACCATCACCATCATCATTGATGTTGTCATTGTTATCATTACTTTATTCTTCCCATTTTGAAGTATAAAGATATTGCTTGTCCTCCCTTCCCCTGACTCTGAACTGGCTTTATCTAAGTAACTGTAGATTGTACATTTGTCCTGAAATCAATTCTTAAGCTTGAGAGTTCCTGCTGAGTTTTTCGTTCCCTTCATGATTCTTGATTTCTTCATCCAAATTGACTAGCAAGGGTTTAGTTCCAGAAACAAAAATATCAAATCCCTTTCTCTTCCTTGCAGCAATAAAATCCAACCCCATCCTCCCAAAATGAATTGTTCCACATTCTAGCACCTTAAAAAACATTAGCTAACAGAGACTTTCTTTAGTACTATAACTTTAAGGCAATTTGGTGGCACAGAGGATAGAGTGCCAGGCTTGGAGTCAGGAGAACTAATCTTCAAGAGTTCAAATTTGGCTTCAGACACTAGTTTGTGACCCTGAGAAAGTCACTTTACCTCTGTCTGTCTTAGTTTCCTTAACTATCGAGTGGGGATAATAACAGCTTTTACCTCTCAGAGTACTTATGAGATCAAATGACATAATTTTTGCAAAAAGCACTTAGCACAGTGTCTGCCACATAGTAGGTACTAAATAAAAACTTATTCCTTTCTCTTCCTTTTTCATTTGGGTTTGGATGTTCTTCAGCAATATTGATTGCAACCTCTTCCATTTTTTAGTGTATACTTTTATAAATCGATGCGGCCAACCTTTCAGTGATGAACTTTTCTGAACTTCACCACTTCACTGCCAAGCCCACATTCAAAGCCTTTATGGGTTGTTAGAATCTTCCAGAGCCTGTGTTCTGCTGGAACAGTTTTTGAAGACCCAAGGACACCTCCATACAATTGAATACATCAGAGAAGGACTTCAGTGAAGAAGTGGAAGCTTCTTTATAGAATAATGGAAATAATTTTCTTTGGAGTCAAAAGATTTGGGTTCTGGCTCCACTATTTTACTATACATGATCTTAAAAATTATTTTATGGGGAACTCTTGCAAGGCAGGTGCTTGCATGGTGGTCAGAAGAAGCAATACAAGGACATTGTCAGGGTCTCTCTGAAGAACTTTGGAATTGATTGAGTGACATGGGAGACACTGGCACAGGACCATACCACATGACGTGCCCACATCAGAGAAGGTGCTAAGCTCTATGGCAAAGCAGAATTGAGGAAGCTCCAGAAAAATGTGAGATGCACAGATTTAGAGATACCTTAGCTCTAAATGTTTACATGGACTGTTGTTTGTGTTCATCCTGTAGTAAAATATTCTGAGTTTGTACTGGTCTGATCAACCATAGCCAGACAGAGTTTGTGAGTTCAGCATAATGATGTTATTTTGGTCTTCTTGGAGCAGAAAGATCTACAATCAACCAAACAACCAACATGTGACCTTAGATCCCTTCCCATGTCTATTCATCAATTTTCTCGTTTGTAAAATGGAGGTGAAATTGAATGGTTTCCAAGGTCCCTTTTAGCTTGAAATCCTATGATCTCACATAATAATACCTGAAGAAGTTTGCTGAAGCCATTAATAGAGAGCTGTGTATAGGTCATGGATCTGAGGAGAGAACCACCCAAGGCCTATTGATTAAAGAAAAAGCAGGGAACAAGGCAAGGGAATCAATTAAAGCTCAGTCTCCATTTTCAATATTTACTTGGTCAGCTAAACTAGCAGATCTTTGTCAGTCCTCAAATCTGCTGTGGAAGAAATCAGTCAGCAAGCATTTATCTCCCTCTCACTGCGATCCAGGCCTTGTGCTTAAATGTGGTAGAGATACAAAGAAAAGAAAAAACAGCTCATGCTCTCTACCTTTTAACTGGGGTAACATAAATATAAATTTATATTATGTTCCACATGTTCAGGGCAGGTAGTTGGCTCAATGGGTAGAATGCCAGCTCATTCTCTCCCTTCTGTCTCCCTCTCCCCTTCCTTTGGGGTTTACTGGCTAAATGTTTCTTTCTTCCTCCCTTCCTCCCTCCCTCCCTTCCTCCCTCCCTCCCTTCCTCCCTTCCTCCCTCCCTCCTTTCCTTCCTTCCTTCCTTCCTTCCTTCCTTCCTTCCTTCCTTCCTTCCTTCCTTCCTTCCTTCCTTCCTTCCTTCCTTCCTTCCTTCCTTCCTTCCTTCCTTCCTTCCTTCCTTCCTTCCTTCCTTCCTTCCTTCCTTCCTTCTCCTTCCCTCCTTCCTTGTCCTTCCCAAAACCTAAAACCTAGTGTACTCTGAGGTCCATGGGCTGGACAACAACAGGTCCCTGCCCAATCTTCACTTAAGGGCTGGTTTAGAGTGATTATTACTAGTAATAGTTTCTGTTGATTTAGTTATTTTTTCTTTTGTTCATTAAAGGGGTCATTCCACGACTACTTTTTAAAGAGACCTATTCACTCAATGGGCATTACCTCTCTCTAAGTGAGCACCTGTAAAAGTCAGCCTAAAAAGGCCAAGGTCTCCCATTGCATTCTGGGCCATCTCCAGTCATTCTGATGAATATCTAGTCACTGGACTCAGATGGCTCAGGAGGAGAAAGTGAGGTTTGTGACTTGCACAGCCCTCCCTCACTCAAAACAAAGCCAAGTGCAAGTCATGTCATTATTTCTCTGATGGCATGGTCTTCTTGGAAAACAAAGGATGAACACAGACAGACAGTATGTTCATACAGAACATAATACTTCTAGTATTCTACTTCTAATACTCCCAGAATACTTCTATCTCATTTAATCCTCCCAATAACTCTGTGAGATAGGCAAAGCAAATATTTAAATCATGCTTTTGAAGTGGGAAATTGAAGGCTTAGAGAGACTTAAGGAATTTAAGATCATTAGGCTAACAAGCCCTTTCCCCCTGAAAGAATGTAAACACCTTGAGGGCAAGGACTGATTCATTCTTTCCTCTACCTCCACTGCCCATGCTTACCAGTGCTTGATGTAATAAATATATATTTATTGACTGACTGGTATGTTGGTGTCCTTATGCCTAGGCCAGCACTCTTTTCACTTTGCTTTACCTTTCTTGAGAATGTTTTCAATAATTAGTTACTTGTTTCAGTAAAACTGTCCACTTAAAAATGCATCCCTCAAATTTATAAGAAAAAACATGCAGATCCTCACTCTTACAACTGTGAAAATGTTACAGGAGTGCAAGTACTCTTAGTGACCTCTATATTTTGACACCTAGAAGCAAAGTCTCATTGCCCCACCCTAGTTACATGTACTATGACTATGAAGGGGAGAAAATAAATAATCTAGATTTTGCTCATATATAAATTGTATTTGTGTTAATAATGATTTTTAGGGTCTTATGATTTGCTGCCCTGAAATTAAGTAGTCAAATTTGTTGAGTGCTTTCTAGGAACAGATCCTTGTACTCTTCATTCGTAGGACCCAAGACAAATAGATAATGAGACTGTTGCTCCCAAGGGCCTTATTACAGTTCTCCTTATACCTCGTTACTGTAGAGATACCAATTCATGTAAGGGGCAAAATCCAGAATAAAAATCAATACTATATAATACTAAGGTTTTGTCCTGAATTTTTAATACTTTGTTTTGGTCTGGACCTATAACTTCTTCAGTGTGGGGAATTCTGGGGAGGGAACTGCTTTACTCTCAGGTTAGGAAATAGTTTGTAATTTATAATATTAGAATATTGTCTAGGGCACTGAGATATTAAGGAAAACTGCCCATGGTCATAACAGCTAGTATATGTCAGGTAAAAAGTGTATCTGAGTTTTACTATGGGCTACAAATAGTGACAGTTACAACTATGCTTGTAGTTATCTGTTACAATATATTTAAGATCATAAAAATAGAAAAGGATCTTAGAGATTATCTAATCTAAGTTTCTTCATATTACAGGTGGGGAAATAGAAGCCCAAGATTATAAGATAGTAAGGTCAGAAGAGGATTTGAATCCAGGTTCTCTGACTCCAGTTATTTTTCCCTTTGAACCACATTGTCTCCATAATTTAATCCAATCTTTAATCTTACCGATTAGGAAAATGAGGTTGAAACATCTTACCCAAGATCACTCAGGCAGTAAGTGACAGAAACCAGGTCCTTTGCCTCTAAATCCAATAATCTTTCTATCACATATAGTGATGCTGATAGAAAGCAAAGTTAAAATATATACTTTTTTAGAAAAGAAATGAAATCCAAGGAAAATGAAATTGTTTGCCCAGTGTTTTACTTCAAGATGGCAGAATCATAGCAAAAGTGGGGAAACCGGTTCTCAGCAGCAATTGCTCTATGTGATGAGGATGTCTCAGAAGGTATAGGCATAAGGATATCAGACTGAGAAAAAAAACAATGCAGCAAAAAGAGAACCAAGGTAAATCTTACTCTTTTAACTGGGGAACGGCAGTGTATATTTGAATGTTTTCTGGTGAGTTTAAGAGTATTAGGTCTAAGAAAGCCGGAAAATAATCCAGAGAAGAGATTGGCATAGCCAAGTAAAGAAGGTACAATTGGGGAAGGAATGAATGGGACCTGTGATAAAATATTTCCCTAGAAAGCAGAAATAGAATATTTTTGGACTATCTTTAATTTAACACACAAATCTCACTTTGACTTAGCCAGAAGAGCAAACGCAAGGATATGTATGGGGTAAGGAACGAAGTATTGTAACATTTTAGGAGGAGCAGAAGGTCCAGGTCCAGTCATGACTTACATAATTCAGTTTGGTCACTTTGTTTACATGTATTGCTACAGGAAGTGACATCCTTCAACATTACTGGGAAGTGAGGAAGAGACCAACAGGGAATCAATTCCAAGTATTTTATGTGCAAACTTAAGATACATCATCTTGTAACACAGAAGTGTTGAAGGTTCTCCAAAACTAGGAAGTAGAATATCTGTAGATAGAGAGATATTCCTTCACTGAAGATGGAGTTGTCATGCCTGAATTTATATATGAGTATAATTTATTAGTGACCATTAATCTATTGTACATGTTTGGGCATTATTCTGATTTATTGGTGAAGATCCAGCTTAAAAAAAAAAAAAAAGCATGATACAATGGAGAAAGCACTAATTTCAAATCCTGGCCTTGCCACTTACTGTCTATGTGACTTTGTGTGAGCCACACAATTTCTTTCATCTGTAAAATGAGAGGACTGGGCTCATTGTGACCTCTGAGCTTCTTTCCTGCTTTCAATCAATGATCTTATGATCCTAAATACAGGGGTCCTTTTCATTTATCTTTGACTGCTTCCCATGTGGTAGTTACAGGTCTGTTCTCTCTCACTCTTTATGTAAGGGCTGGGAGAAGAACAGTCACTCCCTACTGGTCACTTCTCTCTTTAGATTGGAGAATGAGTGCTAATTGATACTTTTTCTATTTAATTACATGTAATTTCTTCTGTCTGGCTACCCTGTGACCAAGAAGAGGAAAACAGTATTTCTCCATGCAGATCTTCCAACAAACATTTCTTAACCTCTTTTGCTTCAAGGTTCATCTGAATTTAGTGTATTTAAAACAGAATATTTGTATCAATTTACAGAATCAGAATTTGAGGGCTGGAAGGGACTCTATCAACCATCCACTTCAATTTACATACAAATGGAATCTCTGATAACCAATAGGCTTAATCTCTGCTAGCACATCTCAAAAGTGGGGATATTACCATCTTTCAAAGCAGTTCATTCCATTTTTGCATAACTCATCATAAACATTGTTTCATGTTATTAAGTCTAAATTTGCCTCTTACTGAACAAATATACTCCTTCCTTCACATCTCAGTCCTTTCCATTCTTGAAAATGGCTATCATGTTTTTTGAGTCTTTTTTCTAGACTCTATAGGTTCTATAGCCAGTTTCTTTAACTTATCCTCACATACCATCAAGGTCTTTTACCACCCTGGTTACCCTTTCTGGACACTCTAGCGTGTCAGTATCCTTCTTAAACCATGGTGACCAGGACCATACACCTCCAGAAGAGGTTTGATGAAGCCAGAGTGCAGTAGGGCTATAATTTCAGGAAAGCCATTCAAACTCCCAGACTTTTTTTTCCCAGAATGATTACTAACTATGCCTCTTCCACCTCATACTGGTGAAGTTAATATTTGGTACCCAAGTTTAAGATTTTACATTTATCCCTAACACTTTACCTTATTATATTTAGCCCAGTGCTCTAGCTTATCAAGATCCTTTTGGACCATGATTTGCATTGCTATCAGTCTCAACTTCGTATTACCTGAAAATCTGATCAGTGTGCCACTTCTGTCTTTATATACGTCATTGATAAAAATGCCAAATAGTATGGGACCAAGCACAAAGGTTGGTATTCCACTGGATATCTATTTGTCATGCTAATGTTAATGTTTACTACTGCTTTCTGAATCTAGCTATCTCTGAATTCACCCACAATTCTTTTTATCCCAAGCAGTAGGTCTATCTCTTTGATTTTCCTTTTGCTTCAAAATATGAAAAAGAAATCTTCATTTTGGTGTTCCTGGTATTATCAGTCTCATTCTGAGCTTTAGTGCTCCTGCTACAGTTACAGTTTGCCACCCTTTTGCATTCATCTTCTGTCACTTGTTTCTGCTTTCATCTTCTTTAGATGTTTTAAAAGAGATCCAAATTGGCTGGTCAGTTTCTTCTGCCTCTATATGGTTCCCTTCCTTTTTTTCCTTATTGCAGCTGACTTCAATTGTATCTTAAGAATTTTATTCTTGAGAACTTCCTATCCATACTGGCCAGACTTGCCTTGTAATGATAATAATTACTAATAATAAGTAACAATAGCTAATATTTACGTAGTGCTTATTATGTGCCAGACACTGTCAAGTACTTTACAATTATTAACTTATTTGACCTTCGTAACAATTCTGGGAGGTAGATACTACTATTATCCTCATTTTACAGATGAGGATACTGAGGCAAGCAGAGGTTAAGTAATTTGCCCAGGGTCACAGAGCTAGTGAATTTCTGAGCCTGGATTTGAACTGAGATCCTCCTAACTCCACTGTGCCACCTAGCACAGAATTTTGGTCCTCTGAACCCTTTGAAATAGATTCATCCAAATTCTACCTGTCTGACTTTGGACAAGCAATTTCACATCCCAATTTTCTCATCTGTAAAATGAAGGAGTTGGACTAAATTATTATTAAGGTCTCCTCTGTCTCTAAATTTTATGAACCTAAATCCAGTATTTATCTCAGGCCTGATTTTACTTTCTGTTTTTGTCATAAATTCTACAGTGAAGTGGTCCCATGAACACCCCATTAATCCTATCATTTCTATTTCATCGATCAGTCCCTTTTTCTTGAAAGAATTAGATAAAAAGCTATGATTCCCTTTGTTATTTCTAGTCCCTGATATTTATTCTAAGTTTTGAAGAATGAAATGTTCATAAATGCAAGTCAGGTATTTATGATCTGCCCTATTTTTGGCAAGAAAGAGATCGAGATAATTCACGACCTCCCTCTCCTTTTGATACTATATTATGCAGATTTTTGGTATTTCCTGGATTCCTCATCTCTTCCTTCCCTCTGATCCGGTGGTCTATAATATATTATCATGGTAACAATATTTCTCTTTCTCCCTCAATTAAGCATCATCCACATACTCTCCATTATGCTTATGTAGTCTGGTTCTTGAATTTCCTCATCATTATATTAAAAAAAATGTTGCTGATCTACTCTGCCCCTTACTTATTCCACTTGTTTGAATAAAGTCTATAAGCATATTCCAATCCTGAGTGCTATCCCACTAAATCTCAGTGATATCCATGAGATCAAGTTTACTTTCTAACATTAGGATCTCTAGTTCCCTGTGTTTATTGCCTCTGTATTGTGAATTTGCTGCCATGTCCTCTATTCTGGGATGTGATCTCCTATGAATTATTTGTGCTTCCCATTGCTGTTTTTCATCCTGTTTTGCAATTGGTGTTCCCTACTGAATGTGGCTTGTCAGATGTATGTGAACCTTTTTTTTCTCCTTTCATTTTGACCTTTTGATAAAGTTTCCAATTCAACACAAATCTACACGGCCTTCAACACACATAGGCTCCAATCTTCTAGCCATTTTGATCACCTTTCTCTGGATAAACTTGTGTTTGCCAATGTCTTTCCTAAAAATACTCTCAGAATATCACATAACACTCCAGTTGTGGTCCAATAAGGGCAAACTAGAATGGAAGAATTGTCTCCCTTGGTCTGGAATTTATACATTAGTGTAACCTAAGAAACTCTTTTTTTGAGGAAGCTAGGTAGGCAGTGGGTAGAGCACAGGTTTGCAATCAGGACAACCTAGTTCAAATCTGACCTTAGATATTTGCTAGCTGTGGGGTGCTGGGCAAGTCACTTAACCTCAGTTTTTTCATGTCAAAAGAGGATAATAATAGCACTTACCTCCCAGAGTTATTTTGAGGATCAAATGTGGTAATAAGTGTAAAGTGCCACACAGTACCTGGCAAAGAGTAAGCATTATAATAATTAGGTGCAGCTTTTTGACTGAGTCCAAGTTTTACAAAACAAAACCCTTTATTAAGGAGATTCAGTCAATGGGTCACACTTGAGGACCTAGAGACCACATGTGGCCTTGAAGTTTCAGGTTCCTGTAATGTTAATTAAAGATCTTCATTTCCACTTTAATAGATCTCACCTGGAGCCCATTAAAAGGAGCTTGATTAGGGGAGGCTTGTTTGGTAGGAAGGCTCACACCTTTTATTAATTAATGAGGCACTAGATCATGAGGGTCATGATGCCTTTTGGCTCTGAGGTGAGGTTTTGCTTGGGAGCTTACTCTTTGGGGGCCTACTCTTTGGAAGAATGCTTGAGTGATATGACCAGATGAGACTTTGGGTAGCAGTTAAGAAACCCGCACCCCCTTGGAAAACTCAGATGTTGGTGCTTCTCTCTTTGGTAACTATGTATGTATATAATGGTCAGACAGTTGGATCTGTCTGTTGATGTATGATGTATGTGTTGCTTGTGGTCAGACAGTTAGAAGTCCTGTCTGTTGGTCTTTATTTCTGGCTTGTATTTTCTTGGTTGGTATATGTGATTAAAGAAGATTGTTGACCCCTCAAAAGTTACTTTCCTTTTAGAAAAGCAGATCTAAGAACCTGTGCTAGCAGGCCATCCTGAATGTGTCAGGGTGCTTGCTGCTACAGTTCCCCACCCCTGAACTATATAAATATTATTATTTTGGGGGATTATTAGATTATACAGATTAGTCACACTGAGTTCTTAATACACTAAAACTCCCAGGAATTTCATACATGAACTGGCCTTTCATGTGAATTTGATCTTTGCCACATTTTCTTCATCTAGTATTTGTGTTATGAACTTTTTGAACCCAAATATCAGGTTTTATATTTAATCCCATCTACATGAAGCATGATGATGAATGTGGAACTTTCAGTCATTCCCTAATGTTGCCCTGGAATCTACAGCAAATCTAGGAGAAATTAAGTGTGTGTGGTTATGTAAGGGTGTGTATCATATCATTTCTAGTGATCTCTTCCTTCTCCATCTGTAAGATCATAGAATTAGAGCAAGAAGGGATTTTAGAGTTCATTGAGTCCAACCCTCTCATTTTATAGATGAGGAAACAAAGGCCCAACATGTTAAGCAGTTTCAGGCAAATTACGGTAAGAGGTTAAGAAACTATTGCAACTCAGCTCTCCTGTACTCCAAATGCAACTCTCTGCCTACTCCCCTATGTTGCCTTCCATGAATTAATGTGATCTCTATGCTGCTTTAGGTGCTTCTGTCAAAGTTCCTGCCTTTTCCACTTTGGCCATCTTCCTCCTCAGTCAGATTCAGGGTGAGGATATTAGTTTCTTTCACTGTTTCCTCTATCCTTTTGAAGAATGAAATAAGCATCAAAGCAAAACAAGAATTCATTGTGTTCTCTCCTTTTATATGAAAGAAAATTGCATCAGATGGGCTAATTGCTGGAGCCCCGATGTTATTCCTTCAGGGAAAGGTTCGTTCCAGGGTGATGCTCTGTTCCTGGAATTCAGTTTGTACAATGTTCAGGTTAGGATGAAAAACAAATAGACTTTTTTGGGGGGGCTTATTGAGTTAGGCATCCCTTCTTAGACTTTTACAAATCCACATCTTTACTTATGATGGGAGAAACTGGATGAAATGGAGAAAGCCACCCTGTTCAGTGAGTTCCTAATTTGACATGAAGTAGGGGAGACTTTTAGTTATGTAACGAAGTGATAATAAAATAATAGTTAGCATTTAGATATCATTTTAAAGTTTGTCAAGCATTTTACATATGCTAGCTCATTCAATCAAAGGAAACACTTTCTGTCCCATTCCCTGGAATTGAAAATAAATGCTTCTTTGGGTGAAAGCATGAAGGAATAGAAAAGTAGAGGAGGGATGGCAAAGATGTAAAGAACAATAGAATGAGCTTTTTTCATGTTCTGATAACTTTGGGCCAGAGGTGGACAAGCCCAGATAAGTCTGGGATGAGCAGGCAACCTGCGATTAGGACTTCTGCGGTTATTTCCAGGCCATCCATCTCATTTGCCAGGGTTCTTCTCTGAGATGTCATCTTACTTACTATTAACTATCTTTTGCTTCCAGTTTTGGAAAGCAAACCCCCAGCAAAAAGGATCTTTTGTTCTGGGTTTGAAGTCAAGTCCAAACATAACAAGATCCCGATAACTCCCCCACCCCCCAGGGTTTAAAACCAAATTCCCTCTGTCCAGATGGCTGCCACAGAGAGACAGAGCATTCACCCACTGCTTCCTCTTTATGCTGGCTGCCCCCTGATTACAGCTAATGATTCCCAGCTGTACTGACTCCAAAGACTTGGAGAAAATGAATCTTTTTTTTTATATTTAAAAACTAGGCTCCTCTAGGGATGGGTGGGGCTGGTGCCAATCCGAATGGAGTACCCCCTCATTCAGAATCTAGGCAGGATGGTGTGCCCTGGTGGGGAGAGTTGTCATGCATATTGAAGCTCTCTTGGGATTCTCTCTTACAATGTGGTCGATTGTAGTTCTTTACCTCTGTCAAAATAATAGATCCGCAAAGATTTTTTAAAAAGTATTCAGCCCTTTTTAAAGGAAAGAAATTGCAAGGCTTAACACGTACCTCAGCTATAACTCCCATAACGTGTCAGCTAAAGATCACATCTCCATCCAAACCTTGATTTCATTCTGGATTCATATCTGTAGAGGATTTAGCAAATTTTCATTTAATGGATACCTAGATCTATTAACTTAAAAAAATGAGTATTTGGAGGTTGAATTTTCTGTAACAGTATTATTCTCTGAAAAGCCTTCCCTTGAATAAGCCCAGGAAAGGAAGAGCACAGTGGAAAGGTTTTCAGCTAGGAAAGTGAGAATCTACCTTTGGGACAATTTTATCTCCCTATTTACCAACCTGAAATGCTACAAAACAGGAGGGAGAATAGGAAAATAAAATCTGAAGATTCTATAGACATCTCAAATAGTCTTCCAGAAATACTTGGTGTTTCATGTATTTTTTCCCTCTAACTCTAGGCTCACACATATGTATTCTCTTTTTTCTGCCTACCTGGATAATATTTAGGCTCTTTACTGTGTAGTCTCGTTCTTGTTCCTTTTGTTTAACATGCACTCCATGTGTTTATCTAGTTTCCCGGTGTAACTGATGGTAAATGCCTTATGAAAAAGAGCTGCTGCTGAAGCTTCTTTTTCCACTGCCACTTCTATGGTGTCTATTAAGTGCCTGTGCTAGGCACTTAATAAAATAGTGCAATTAGTTCTCACTCCCCTGAAGTGAATGAATATCGCGAGACTAAGGAGTGATGAAATACATGGATTCCATGACTATGTCTCTGAATCCTCACAGCAGTTCTTTTGGAGAGGTCATATACTTATCATGTTTGATTTTGTATCAGAGATTTGGGTGTACATGTAATTTTATGCTTGGAAAGGACATTGAGATCATATAGGTCAATTTCTAAGGCAGCCAGAATCCCTAAGAACAAAGATGTCCTAATTTTTCCATTAAATGGGGTTACTAGACTATTTGTTACTAGACAGGTGGAATAGGGCATTGTCATAGGGACATAGCACAGTTGGATTTCAGCAAACCATTTGACTCCATTTCTTATATTACCCATGTGGACAAGATGGAGAGATACAGACTGGATAATAGTACAGTTATGTGGGTTTGGCACTCCATGACTAAAGGACCAGATCCAAAGAGTAGTCATTAATTAGTTGAGGTTAACATAGAGGGAGGCCTCTAGTGGAGTGTCCTGGGGCCCTGTCCTTGGACTTGAACTAATCAGCATTTTAATTAATGACTTGGACAAATGCAGAGAGGCATGCTAGATTCTATGGGCAACCACTTAAAAATATTGTTAGAATTATTGTTATATTGCTTACTAGAATGGTAGAAAACCTAGTCACAGTTTCTAAATAGAAATAATTTTTGAAAAGGCCTAATAGGGATAAATGCTAGGTCTTATATTTCGGTTAAAAAAAAATCAACTGTGGGGGCAGCTCAGTGGCACAGTGGATAGAGTAAAGCCCTGCAGTCTGGAGGACCTGAGTTCAAATTGGGCCTCAGAAATTTGACACTTAATAGCTGTGTGACCCTGGGCAAGCCACTTAACTCTGATTGCCTCTCCAAAAAAAAAAAAAAAAATTGCCCATATAATACAATATGAAAGGTCATGCCTGGGAAGTGAAGAAGGAAGGAAATAAATGTTTGTAGTCTACCTCATGGGAGTTATGGGAATGGCATTCCACAATCTGGAAATTCATGTAAAATCTTTTGGCTTTCATTTTGTGTCAGAGAAGAAGTATGAATTTTTTTCATACTGTTTACAATACCTAATTATAAAATTCAGGTTGATATCATACAATAATATACATATATTTTATACATTTCTGAGTTTCTAAACTTTTTCTGTGTTACCTACAATTTCTGCAAAACTCCCCTAAAATTCCTATTTAATTTCTTATGCTGACCTGCGATATAGTAAAGCTACAATGGAGACAGTCACAATGTGGAAGGGATAACTGTATATAGCGCTTATGTACCAGGCAATATTATCTTTGATCTTTATAACAACCCTGTGAGGCTGGTGCTGTTTTTAATCCCTATTTTACAGTTGAGAAAACTGAGGCAAGCAGGGGTTAAGTGACCTCCCCAGAGTCATACAACTAGTGAGTGTCTATGGCTGCATTTTAACTTGTCTTCCTGCTCCAGGGTCAGCACTCTCTCCACTGTTCCATCTGGCTAGTGATAACTAAAGAGTTACTTGTGTGAAAAAGATCTGGCAGTCATATCCTCCCAATCTCACACAGTCTTAGACTGCCTAAGGACAAGCATAGTATCTAGAATGAAGAAGGTGATGGTTCCACTATGGGCTATTCCAGTCAATCTACATCTAGAGTATTGTGTTGTGTTCTGGACTTAGATTTTAGAAGGACATTGACAAGCAGGGAGTGAACAGGATGGTGAAAAGCCTTCTGAAAACATGCTCCATGTCAGTCAGTTGAAGGAGCTTGGGATATTTAGCTTAGAAAACAGATTTAGGGCAGATTTGCCCAGTGACTTCTCAGGGTTACACAGTTGGTAAGACTCAGGTCTTCCTGACTTAAAACCAAGCGTGCCTCTAGGCAGAAGTAGAGAAGACTTGGTAGGGTTGGAAGTGGTGGTGGAAAACAATTTCTAGAAGAGAAATTTCACTTGTTCTGTGTTTTGCTAGTGGGTGGAACCAGGAAAAAGGGGTGGAAACTCTGAGAGAGATCTATTTAAAGTCAATGTGATGAAAAACTAACAAAAATCTCAAAGAGAAGTTGTTTACTTAGGAAGATAATGGGTTTCCCATCCTTGGGAGTCTACAAGGGGAAGTTGAATTCTAATAGCAAGGGATTTCATAAAGGGGGTTCTTGATCAGATCTGGGCCCTCAGGGCCCTCTGAACTCTAATATTTCTGTGATTCTGATTCTTCTTTCTCTACTTGAAGACTTTCCTGATGATGAACTAAAGGCTTCCCAATGTAACTCATAGTTTTGGATAGTTCTAATTGCTAGGAAATCTTTTTTTTTTTTTAAAATAATGAACTAAAAGCAGCCTTCCTGTAAACTCTACCCATAGTTCTACTCTCTAGGACCAGGTCAAATATATTTCGTTTTGCTTCTACAGTATACTGCCTCAAATATTTCAAAAAAGTTTCTATAGTATCAAGCTGGGCTATCTCCAGTCATCCTGATCTATATCTGGCCACTGGACCCAGATGACTCTAGAGGAGAAAGTAAGGCTGGTGACCTTACACAGCCCTCCTTCACAGTAATCCAGTTCAATTGCAGGTCATGGCATCATCTTCCTGATGTCATGGTCCTCTTTGAGAATGAAGGACAAACCACCACCACCTGTAGTATCACAGAATTTAGAACCTGAAGGGTCCTTAGAGATTATCTGGTCTAATGCTCTCATTTTATGGCTTTGAAGACTGAGACCTAGTGAGCTTAACTGAGTGGTATAATATCACATAGATATTGAGTAGCAAAGTTAGAATTTGAACCCAGGCCATACGACTTCAATTTCAGTAATCTTTCTATCAGGGAACATAGCCTCACACATCTCCTTTGCTCCAGGACATGCCCCTTCTCTAGTTTCTTCAATAAATTCTTGGATAAAATGAACTCTAGCCCTTACACCATTCTGGATACTCTGTAATATTTAGTGTCTTCACTAAAATGTGGCGCCCAAAACTAAACACAATAACTTAGAGATTATCCATTGTTTGGTTGTTGTTCAGTCACGCCCAACTCTTTGTGACCCTATTCCCCAAGTGGCAAAACTACTGGAATGATTTGCCATTTCTTTCTCCAGTTCATTGTACAGATGAGGAAACCAAGGCAGACAAGGTTAAGTGATTTGCCCAGCATCACACAGTAAGTGTCTGAGGCAGTATTTGAACTCAGGAAGAGGAGTCTTCCTGATTCCAGACCAGATGCTTTATCCATCATACCACCTAGTGGTCCAGTAGCTATTCACATAACTTATCTCATTTGCTCTTCAAAACAATTCTGTAACATATGCGCTATTATTATTCCATTTTACAGATGAGGAAACTGAGAGAAGTTAAGTGACTTGCCCATAGTCACACAGCTAGTAGGTGTCAGAGCCAGAACTCAAACTCTGATCTTCTTGAGTACAGTCTGTAGCTATTGCCCCACCTCACTGCCTCCTGTGCAGAACTTAGCTTGTTTAAACTATGCCTAATGGAGAGGACTGAATTCCAAGCTCTAAACCTTTGGGAAGGAAAAGACATTTCTCCCCCTGCCACCAAGATGCAGGAAGATAGCTTACCTGGAGATGAAGAAAAGTAGAAATAAACATGCCTTTGGGAAATTACTCGAGGTGCTGTTTCGTGATGATGCAGAAAAAGTCTCCTACCCAGGAAAAAAGCATGTAAATCCCACCTTTGATAACAGTCATCTGCTTAGCAAGTAGCCCATAGAGATCAGCCTGGGATGAGCTGTAGGATAAAACCCACAAACTGATAAGTCACTTCTACCACCAATGAAAGTTGGGGAGGAAGGATGAATGCCATACTCATTTTAAACTTGTGATTACCCAGTTTGTAACTGCTAAGTATAAACTAAATGCCAAATCACAAAGATCAGGTCATGGAAAGTCAAATGTACTCATCTAATGTCACAGAGTTTTAGGTCCTTTCTTTGCCATGGGGGGAAAAATTTCTTTCCATCTTGCTGGAGTGGAATAATAACCCCCCTCCCCCAACTTCCTTTGCTCCAGATTCCTAAACACCACCTTCCAATGGAAAATAGAACCATCTTGCCTGAACCAGGCTCTTACAAAGGAAAAACCAATGTTCCCTTTGGATGAATAGCTCTCACACTGCCCAGGAATCTTTCTGCAATAGCCTTTGGCCAGAAGGGCTCATTTGGCTGGGCCTTTTGAAAGCAGTGGAAACTAATGTGGGTGGGAGGTGGTCCTTGATGGGACAGTCCTAGAATCTTAGAGCTGGAAACCATCTCAGAGCTCTCCTGGCCCAGGCCTTTAGGAAAATCTTTTCTTCAGAGCAGAGTTTTGCAGAAGGACCAGGCATTATTAGATTATTCCATAAATGAGAGTAGATGTGGCATAGCGGAACTCCAAGTCAGAAGGGAGGAGCAGCGGGGTTTAGGTACCAGTTTGGGCAGCGTGACTTCAGCCAGATTACGGGACCTCTCTGAGTCCATTTCCATATATGTAAAGTAGGGATAATGGTAATCCCTATTCTGTCTTTCTTATCCAGTTATTGTGAGGAAAGTGTTAATATATCATATAAATGAGTTGCTTTATTTTTAGCTGTGTAACCAGGGACAAATCACTTAACCTTTCTGAGCCCAGCCTTCTCACCTGTAAAGTACTAACACTTGCATTGTCAACAAAGTTGCTGGGAAGAAAGTACTTTGTGAGCATTCAGTGGGGACATAATCTCCTATCTCTACATACAGTTTTAGAAGTCCTTTCTTCTTCCACAGGCACCCATCTTAAATGGCCAGAGCCCTTCTTGTCATTTTTGGTAGCTTAAAAAAGTAAAATTTAAAACTACCCAACAGTTAGTAAGAAACAGTAAGTTTGATGGACTTAACAAATTAATAAAGTTTGATCATTATCGATGGTCTCCTTTCTACATTAGCTGTGGCAGAACTCAATATGCTTCTTCATAAGAAAAGCTGCAAAATAGGTTCCAGCATTAGGACACAGAAAAATCAGATTCCCATTTTTACTCTTCAAAAGCAAATTGATCCAGAGAAAGAGATCACAAGTGGAAATATACACAGCATGGTCTTACATCTATCTATCTGTATGAGTGCATATGGGTCTACATGTATATCCATGTTTCATTATAGGCTTCTTTAGGGTGAGAGGACAGAGGGAGAGAAAAAATAAAGCAAAAAGTGCACAGCAGAGAAAAAAAGAAAACCTAGAATGGAGCAAAGAAAGGCTGGGTAGCTTTGAAAGCAATGTGTAGTATCTATGTAGTGTATCTATGTAGTAGCTACTATGTGTAGTATCTATACTTTTTATAGCTTTACTCATTTTATATTTAAATTTAAAACAAATAAAGAATTTACAAAAGAAAGCAAATTGAGGCAGCCAAGGAAAACCCCACCATATGTAGAGATCAAAAGAAAAGCAAGATTCTCTTCTAGGCCTTATATGATTTTTATCCATCTTCTACCCTGTTTCTGGGATGAATAAGGTTTTGAAGTCACGTTCTTAGTTTCTCCTTGTTGCCTCACCTAATTCTGAGCAAGGGGCAGCTAGGTGGTGCAGTGGCTAGAGCACCAGTGCAAGAGTCAGGAGAACCTGAGTTTAAATCTCATCTCAGATATTTGACACTCACTAACTGTGTGACCTTGGGCAAGTCACTTAACCCCAACTGCCTCATCCTGGGCCATCTCCAGTCATCCTGATGAATATCTGGTCACTGGATTCAGATGGCTCTGGAGGAGAAGTTGAGGCTGGTGACCTGCACAGCCCTTCCCCACTCAAAACAAAGTCAAGTGCAAGTCATGTCATCATTTCTCTGATGGCATGGTCTTCTTCGGCAATGAAGGATGAACACACATACATAGTTTTGAGCAATCAGCAGTACACTAACCTGGTTAAAAAAGTCAACAAGATAGAGAATGACTGACCTCAGTGTCTGAGCTAAGTCAGAAAGTCCTACCACTTACAATACTATACTTTTCAAGTTGGAGGCACCCTGGATGGAGAGACAGCCTACTGTACATAGTAATAGGGCACTTTACTTAGATTCAGAACTACCTGGGTTCAGATCCTGCCTGTTAATAAGTGTCACTTATTAACTGTGTGGTGCTATGGGAAGTCACTTAAACTCTCTGGGTCTCAGTTTTCTTATCTGTAAAATGGAGAGAGTTTGGACTTGAGGGCATCAAAAGGTCCCTTTTGGTTTTAAATCTAGGATATTATGAAGCATGAAACTTGAGTTAAAGGAGTGCTATGAGCTCCTGACCTAAGGTGAGAATTGCTATCTGCATGAACACAATTATGAAATGTTTTTTTCCCTACTTCCTTCCACTGCTCTTCTCTACCTCCTGGCACTGACCCTCCCTTCCCTGTCTTCCCCCATCCTCTACATGCCCCAGGACCTCATATTGATGTTGTCCAAAACTCCCCACTATTTGCCCTCATCCAGGTCTAACCTCTCTGTTCTAGACTCTTTGGCTCCTAAATTACCTCTCCCTATTCCTTCCCATTCTCTATCATCTCACAAAAACTCCAATTTTTCTCCACATCAGTCTACTAGCATGGACAGAATATTGCAAGGTACCATGGCAAGGGTTCTTAACCCTCTACTTGATTTAAAAAAATTGGTAGTTTTATTTCTATATGATTGATTTCCTTTGAAATCTTATGCCCTTTATGCACTGAAAAGCATTCTTCTTAGATGTTTGAAGAAGGGGTCCTTAGACTTTACCAGACTGCCAAAGGAATCCATGATGCACCAAAAGGTTGAGAACCCCTGGCCTACGGGGAAGACAAAGAAAGGGAAGGTGTCCTTTCTCTTGCCTCAGTCTATCTTGTTATTCACAACTCATGTGTAAGTTGGAGAAAATTTAAGTGCTAAACTTTATAGTACTGACTGTTAACACAGTAAGAATTCAGAGAAGGAAGAAATCAGTGGAGGCTACTGAAAAGAAAAATGGAGAGCTGGCTGCTGTTGAGCTCACTTGTGGTTACCAAGACCTCCTTACCTCAGGCGATCTCCTCTGAACCTTAGAACAGCTCTGTGAGATAGTCAGGGTTGTTAGGAGAAAAGCACTTTGCAAATCGTAAAAGCATTCTAGTCTAGGTAATAACAGACATTTATATGGTATTCTAAGTCTTCAAAGTTTACCATACTTACATTATTTCATGAGATTATAAAGTAAATTTCTTGAGGGCGGGGACTGAGTATTTTGGTGCTTAGGCACTTAATAAATTATTATTAATCCTCATAGCAACACTAAGGAGTGAACTCTATAGGCATTGCACCCATTTTATAGATGAGATTCAGAGCAGTTCAGTGAAATATGGCTTCCTGGTTCTAGGTTCCCCTCTCTTTCTACTATACCATACTACCACTCTAATACAAACTATTCTCTTACTATTATTGTTATCATTGTCATAGGAAGGGTGAATATTGTGTTTTATTTCTATATTTACACATTTAATATTTTATTTTTTTAATTGGTTATATTTATATGTTTTAATTATTCCCAATTTTACAGATGAGGAAACTGAGGTGAAGGCAGAGATTGAGTGGCTCTTTCCAAGACCAAATATCTGGTGCGTGGCAGTCAATACTCTAGTTTGTATCTTTAGACTTTTCAATCCAGGGTTCTTTTCACCACACAATCTCTCTCTCTCTCTGGAGACTAAAAACTTAATGCTTTTTTTTTTTCTGGGATGTAAACTATCTAAAATTTCAGGCACTCTGATGAAGCGAAGAAAGGGGTCTTTTAAGTCACATGTGCATGTGTAAAGTGAGTGATGGGCCTCTATGTTGTAGGCATGAAACACTAGAATTTTCTGTGTATTTCATGGGGGCCCTGTTTTATCAGAGAAAATCCAGAACTATGGACCTTTAAATGAGGATTTCTTAGAAGTACCCAGAATCCACTGGTTGGGAAGCAGTGTAATATGGTAAAAAGAGTACCAGATCTGACTTCAGAAGACTTGATGTTCAAACCTTGGTTTTGTGATCTTGGATCAATTATTTCACATCTCTGAGCCTTTGTTTCCTCATCCATAAATTGGAACTGATAATGCTCATCTTTCAAATTTTATAGCATTGGCAAAAGTTTCAAATGAGGTAAGATGCCTTAATTGGTTAAGCAAGGGGCTTCTAAAATACTTCCTCATTTTATCCAAATAAATCAACAAAAGTGTACCAGGCACTGTGCTAAGTGTTGAGAACACAAAGAAAGGCCAAAAAAAAAAAATACTCTCTGCTTTCAAGGAGTTCACAAACAATGCATCTGAGAGGTATTTTTAACCCCATTTCACTACTGAAAAAATAGAGAGGTTTAAATTTCTTGTCCCAAGTCACACATCTAGTAAGTGTCAGAGTTAAGAGTTGAACTTACTTTTTAGTTCAACAGGAATGGCGTCACAAGTTAACATTTCCTAAGCCTCTTTCTTGTACAGCTAGATGGTGAAATAGATAAAGCACACGGATCTTCCTGAATTCAAATTTTGCCTCAGGCACTTACTGACTGTGTGACTCTATTTACTCAGTCTTCTCATCTGTAAAATGAGCTTAAGGAGATAATGACAAACCACTCCATTTTCTTTGCCAAGAAAATCCCAAATAGGGTCATGAAAGGTTAGACATAACTGAAAAAATACCAACACTGTTTTTCATTGGCTTTCCTGTGACATAAAGTCCTGTGGAACTAAGGGAAACTATTTTTCAAGAATTAGAACTGTTGCTACTCCTGCTTCCTCTTGCAGTCCTGTTAGCTAGCCATTTTTTTTAAAAGGTATATTAGATTTTTGAGGGGGTTAATCGTATTCCCTATCACAACATTATTTTTCATAGCAGCAGGAAGAAATCCGATTAACTTTCCTAGTGTTTCATATTTGTGGATTTAATTCTTACTTCATCAAACTGGGCTTTCAGCAGGGGTTGAAACCAAATGCTCTAGATGGTTTCACATTTTCAGTGCATTTCCAGGTTATTTAAGCAATTGTATTAAAACTCAGTAACTGTGCTTACTACTTCCGCTCCACTCCCCCTCTTGGCTCTGGATTCTTGCTGCAAACAGCCGGTGGACTAGTTACTCTTGGTTCAGGCTAACAGAGCTGCTGGTGGTGGTGAGTGTCCATAGGTTATATTCAGCCTCTCTTAGAGACTGAGTCACTGAGAAAATCACAGGATCACAGAATTTCAGAGTCGGAAGGGACCCCAGTAGTCATTTAGTCTAATCCATTCCTAACAAGAATCTCCTCTAGAACATAGCGAGCCTTTGCTTGGGGATCTCTGAGGAGTGAGAACCCACATGATCTCCAAAGGTCACCCCTTCCACTTTTGGGGACCTCTAACTTTTAGGGAATTTTTGCTTACGTTAAAGCCTCAATTTATTTCTTGGCAACATTTTCCTGTTACTTCTGATTTTACCTTCTGTAGATAAGCAGAACAAATTTTGTTCTTTCTGATGAAACCTCTTCAGATAATTAAAGACTCTCATTTACACCTCAAGTCTTCTCTTCTCCAGGGAAAACATTCCTCTTTCTTTCATCCTATTCTGATATAAAATGAACTTGAGGTCCTTCACTATCTTGATTACCTTTCTCTGGATGCTCTCCAGATCATTACTCTCCCTAGACCTGAATATAATTCTTGTATTTGGCTGATCAAGTTAGAGTACATGGAGGCTACCATCTCATTAGTGGAATTGATGTCTGCCTCAGCTTCTTCTAAGAGCAAATCCTTTCTTGGTTGCTGCATCATATTGTTGTCTCATATCAAACTTGTAGGCCACTAAGGCCCCTGGATCTTTCTCAGATGACCTACTGTCATAGTTAGTTCATTTGATCATCTACTACAAAGTTCCTTTACGTACATACATTTCCATTAATTGATCTATTAGCAAGCAAGCAACAAGCACTTAGTAAGCTCTTGCTGTGTGCCAGACACCGTGCTAATTTCTTAGACCTAACAGGTATGTACACCTTACTGAAGTTTTATAAGAAGTGATAGTTAGGTGCAAGGTGAACAAAAAATACTATAAGCTGTTATGTGATATAAATTCATATTTCTCATTCCTGGGAATGGTTTCCAATATTCTAATATAGTGATATGGTTAACAAAGACATAATTCACACAAATTGTGCTTGGATTTATCTGTTTGTTTCAATTTGGGAAACATGCATTTACCTCCTGCTATATAGAGAATAGAACATTTTGACATATAAGAAGTTCAAGAGACATGATTTCTGGGTAATTAATCATTTTATTAATCATACTAGCAGAAAATTAATAGAAGGGTCAGTGGTACTCTTGAATGTGAAGACCCTTCATGGTACCCCTCAACTGGAAGAGTGGGTGTTCCTGAGGGTGGCAATCTACTCTGATCGGTTAACAGATAATGAAAAGAATGAATATTATAATGAGAGGTGGGCCCATTCTAATGAGAGACTGGGGAAAGTGACTTTGATCACTCTGAATCCCAGAACACCCATAGCCTTGGGGCAATCTAGAAAAAGGATCTACCTTTACTTGGACCTGGCTGAAAGGAACAAAACGGGCCAGAGTTTGCCTTAGATTAAATTCTTTGTAATATTCTCTCACTTAGTCGATTAACTAGGAAAGGAGATTAGTTTGAGATTGAGTTTTCTCCTCTGTAAAAATCATACTTATACCATCGACCTAATAGTGTTGTAAGGGTTCAAAGGTGATTTTCTCAGGGTTATACAGCTGGTAAGTGTCTGAGGCCAGATCTGAACTCACAAAGACAAGTCTTCCTTATTCTAAGCCAAGTGTGCTACCCACTTTGCCACCCAGCTGCCTGGTATTACTATTGTTTCTAGAGAAAAGTTTTTCGTTAGGAAGATTACTCTGGCAGCTGTGTGAAGGATAGAAAGGAGATAATACAGATGGAAATCTGGTAATCTAGTTAGTAAGCTACTTTAATAATCCAGGTGAGAGGTGATGAGGGGGATGTCTGGGGACAACTGTGTTGCACTGTTTTTGTCTTTCTTGGCAATATCATTATTGGTTGTTTGTTTTCATTGTAAATTCAATGACTTTCAAAGAAAATAATAAGTATATAAAATTCTGTCTCTTATTTGCCAATAAAGGCTCTAACCAAGGAAAAAACTACTAATTACATATTAAGAATGGAATATAAGTGCATTTGAATGTAATGCTTAACAAGGTACATATATACTTTACCTTCAATGCATGCACAGTTCTGAATAATACTTGTGAGCTTGTTTCATGAACTAAGCATATATAAGAACTTCCAACTCTATATAAAGCTTCTATACTTCGATAGCAGGATAGTACAATTTCATTTAATATGCAGTTGCGACTTTCCAGAATTGTTTTTAAAATTGTGAATAAAATTATAATTTGGAAATTTAGGTCAATTTTACTTTATTTTGATAAATCTATATTTTATAATTTTATTTATATTTTAGTAATAAAAGGTTAAATAGCTTGCACATATTCTGCAAACTTGAAATTTACTTTAAATATTTCTTATTGTATTTCCCCTTAATTTTCAAATAAAATCTCATGTCCAGATTATTAAAATGTAAAAACTTAACATTCTAGTGAAAAAAGCAGTTGTATTTTTACCAGTAGTTAATTATAAATACATGCTACTATACTGCTGTTGCAATTTGTAAAATGTTACAATTTCTGAGACTGGATTTTACAAATATGTAATGTAATGTGAATTATAATAATGATCACATTATATGGGATTTGATTCACATTTTTGTGAACATTCACATTTTATTCACATTCACAAAAATGATTCACATTTTTATGTCTTTAAAATTTTAATTGCATAAATTTTTAAAGAAAAAAAATTCATGTTGAATATTTCATTTGTATATGAGGTAGAACCTGTTTATTTTGTCTTTTCACGCATCAATACAAATCTAGCATAAAGTTTTTTTGGTTAGTCCGGCATGGTTCCTTCCCAACCTTATAAGACTGAAATAGAGGTCTCATAGAGCTCAGTTTTCCCCCCACAGTGTGTCCAGGGCACGCAATTTAGAGAGCCAAGATTCTAATAAGAAAGCTCACCTGGCCAGGTTCAGTCCATAACCTGATTGGTAAGGTGTTGCCTATAATTCTGATGCATGAGGTCAGATAGCTGTCTTCATTACATCTGAAAACAAGAGATAATTTTGTTTATTTTATAAAGTCTACAAATTTCCTAGCACCATACCTAATCTTTGTCTTTCTGGAACTGAGTTTTCTCAAGT
This sequence comes from Bettongia penicillata ogilbyi, assembly GCA_023548195.1. Lineage (NCBI taxonomy): Eukaryota > Metazoa > Chordata > Mammalia > Diprotodontia > Potoroidae > Bettongia > Bettongia penicillata. The sequence continues at coordinate 1,955,947 of JAJHZJ010000298.1, read as the reverse complement.
ATGAACTCTTCCTCCTGAACCACCATGCTGCCTACTCCAGAAGTCAAGCCCTGGAAGAATTAACCCTATCATGCCCAGAACTCCTCTGGAGCCCCTCTCTCCTGGTTCTTTCCCTGCTACTTATAAACATGACCAATCCCTATTAGTCTCATACTTTCTAATTATCTTCCTATATTTTTCTTGTCATTCTTAGCTAAAGTACTTGAAGAGGTTTAATTAGTGCCTCCACTTCTTTTCCCTCTTTTCTCTCTTTTAGACCCTATGTAGTCCAACTTCCATGCTCATTACTCACTTAAAACTATGATCCCCAAAGTTAGGAATGACATCTTAATTGCCAACGTAATGGCCTCTTCCCTCTACTTCTCCTTCTTGACCACTCTACGACATTGGCCATTGTTGACTACTGTCTCCCAGATACTCTCTTCTGTCTGGATTTTTGTGACTGATCTCTCTTGGTTCTCCCCCTGAGCACTTCTCAGTCTCTTTAGCTAGAGCTTCATCTTTGTCCTAGTCACCAACTGTGGATGTTCTTTAAGCTCTGCCCATAAGAAATGTAAGCTCCTTGGTGGTAGGAACTGTCTTTGCTTTTACTTTGTATTCCCAGAATTTATCACAGTTCCCAACACATAGCAAGTACTTATTGCTTGATTGGAAAATGCCTGTGGGGGCCATATGGTGTAGGCTATTAAATGGCAGGCTGAGTATCTTGTATTTTATCATGGAAGCAAGGGGAGGTACTGATGATTCTTGAGTAGTAAGGGAATAATATGGTCTGAGCTGTATAGTAGAAATATCGAGTCTCTGGAGGTTGGAATGGAGAGTGGAGAAATTGGAAGCAGGGAGATCAATTGATCTCCAAATTTGATTTCACCAAATAGTTGATGAAATGGACTAGTGGAGAGGTGATGAGGATCTGAACAAGGGCCAAAGCCATGAGCAGCCACTGAGTCTAGGCCAAGGGATGGGGAACCTGTGACCTTGAGGCCACATGTGGCCCTGTGGGTCCTCAAATGCAGCCCTTTGACTGAACCCAAACTTCACATGATAAATCTAATCAGAGCTGCACTTGAGGACCTAGAGGGCCACATATGGTCTCCAGGCCTCAGGTTTGCCACTCCTAGTCTAGGCAAAACCACCTTACATTCCTTGTGCATCTAGAGCAGAGGCTATGAGTTAGAAAGATGGTGATGAATCTGCAGAATGTTCTGGGACAGACTCAATGAGACTTTGGCAACACATTCCCAAAGAAAATGTGAATAACATATAGTGACATTTCTGAACACTCAACTCCAGAGATCTTTGAGTTAGTTTTTCCTCATAGAAGAGGCTTATGGATAGACTTTACAGATGGCAAAACCCAGGGATTGTATGTAACTGAGAAAGCAGTTTATGGAAAATTGTGCTTATAAAACATGCTCCAGACATGTGAGTTGGTATTTCAGTGTCAGGTGAATACACAGTAAGAAAGCCACCCTAATCTTTTCAGGAGTTTAAATGGTTGGTATTCGTTAATGGACTTGCCCAAGCCAAAATTAAGAAGACTTTGCCTCTGGGAGCCCAGAAGTCTCAGAGTTAAATTATTTGAATACTGATGTGGTCAAGAGGACCAGACTGTAGTGCCAGTGTTCCTTCCATTCCTGGTTCCCACCCATCTTTCAGAAGAGAACATTCTTCTGTTCAATTTCTTTTTAGAATGTACCCAACTCAACATTTTCTAACTAGTTAGAGGAGCTCTGTTGAGTCGGGAACACTCAACTTTGTGAGTTAAAATATGGTCTCAGATACTTCCTAGCTGTGTGACCCTAGGCAAGTTACTTGACCCTTTTTCAACATTTGTAAAATGAGCTGGAGAAGGAAATGGCAAAACACTCTAGTATCTCTGCCTAAGACCCCTTAAATGGGTTCACGAAGAGGCAGACGCAACTGCAAAATGACTGGACAAGAACACTGGAGATGGAAAGGACAATCCAGATAACAAAATATAGGAATGATGGTAGGAGGACAAAGCAGAAGAAAAAGGTTGTACAATCTAATAATAGAACTATTCACCTCTGTAAAACCCTGAAGTTCTAAAGGAGTTGATGGATTTTTAAATTTAGATCTTAAACAACAGTTGAATAAGTATCCCTTAAAATGGGTATCCATTAAAAGGCAATAGTTTAAGGGCCTAGAGTTGTGGGGTAGTTTGAGCAGTCCGAGTCATCCTCCCCAAACCTCACTCCTCTTCCTAGTTTACTACCTTTGTTCAAGGCACCACTATCTTTCTTGTAATCCAAGTTTGAGACCTTGGAGCTCCTCTTCTCTCTTCCATGTTACTCACTCCTCATATGTAGTCAGTTGTCAAATCTTGTTTATTTTATCTCTCATATCCAAGGGTGGGGAACCTGCGGCCTAAAGGCCACATGTGGCTCTCTAGGTCCTCAAGTGCAGCCCTTTGACTGAATCCAAACTTCACAGAACAAATTCCCTTAATAAAAGGATTTGTTCTGCAAAACGTGGACTCAGTCAAAAGGCCATACCCAAGGATCTAGAAGGCCACATGTGGCCTCGAGGCCACAAGTTCCCTACCCTTGTGTCATGTCTGTCCCTTTTGTTCTACACTTGGCGACTAATCTCATTCAACACCTTTTACCTGATCTATTGCAATAGTCTCCTGCTTGTTTTCATTGCCTCCTATCTTTCTCCTCTTCAGTCCATCTTCCACACAGGTGCCAAAATGATATTTCTAGATTTTATATATAACCCTGTTGCCTCAGTTTCCTCACTTGAAAAACAATTTGGAGAAGGAAATGACAAACCATCCCAGTATCTTTGCCAAGAAAATCCCCAATGACGTTACAAAATCAGACATGGCTGAACAACAGAACCTTCGTTAAAGCCTCAGTTCCTCCTATGTGATGCCTTTTTTGAACCTCTTAGTGGTTAATAATTTTCCTTCTTCCAAATAACTTTATGCATATTTTATACTTATCTGTGTACCTGTTATTTCCTCCTAATGATAATGTAATCTCCTTGAGGAGATTTTTGATTTTGTTTTTGTATCCCCATCACCCAGTATGTAGTAGGTATTTAATAAATATTTTTTGAATTTGACCGAATTGACATTCCCTTCTAGCTATTTTCTTGATCTCATTCTTCCATGAAGAGGAAAGATCCTGTGATCCAGAGAAATCTAATTATCCACAAGTTGCTGGGGAGAGATATTGAGAAATACACAATTCTAATGGTCCGTCACATGGTAAGTCATTACGGATCAAATCCACTTAAAACCCAATCCCTCAAATCTCACCATAACCAACATTTTCCCAAATCTCAGCCAATAACCCACTTACTTTGACCAATACTCAATATAATGAAATTCTGACATAGTGAAATAATTTGCCCACCCACTATAACGGGATTTGGCTTGAAGCAAGGAAAGGACTAGATAGAATTCAGAACTCTACGATGCCAGGGCAAATCACAGGCCAGAAGGCGATGTCCCTCTCAGTGTTCCCTCATGACTGAGCCATCCTGGCAACATTTTGACAGCTATTAAAAAACAAACAAACCCAAACTCACACTATAATTTAAATGAAAATGCTAAGAAATATTTGAAATGAGGATACAAAAAGATATGTCAAATGCCATTTCTGATACAGGCCATCTTTAAACTTGACCTGCTCAGAGACACAGTGAGTGGGAGTGCCATTCTTTCGGATCAGTGCCAACCAGTAATCATGGAGGTGGTCTGGATGCGTATCAGAGCACCATCTTCTTTAGGTGTAAGCCTTTTTCTTCCCTCGCCTCTCTGTGAAGAAAATCTCTGCTCCTTCTTGGGTTGAAGCCAGCATTACAGGGCCTGTCTCATTTAATACTTTTTCTCTGAATCTTCACATGCCCATCTGTTCCTTCCAGGTCTAGTGACTCATGTAGTGACTAGTATTAGGTCAGGAGAGCTGAAGTCATACAGCAATTATGGTTTCAGCAGACACACATGCAAGTGCTGTTTTCTGTGGGTCTTCTTTCTCTCTTTTTACATCTTCCTCTCTTTGGAACAAAAAATTCCCTGACTTCACATGGCCAACACAGCTGTCCAGCTGGTGGAAAACAGTCAATGAAGTCAGTGAAGGGATGAGTCACTGTACACCAGTGTTACTTAGATGGATCTTTTGGACTTTTAATAGTTTATTATTTTTGTTGTTTGGAGTTCCCTGCTCCAGGGATTGTACTTTGCCCGCATCTCCAGGAACGCTCTGCCAGCAAGAGGGTTTTTTTCTGAGTGGGAGCCACCAGCTTTTCAATTTATCTTATTACTTGGCTTACAGAAGTAGGAAACTCCTTTCTGGTTTGGGAAAGAGGTGGTAGTGTTCTGGGAGCACAGTCCATCAGCTGTCTTGCTTTTTGTCTGTTTTTATGTGCTTTTGGGGAAAAGGACAAAAATAAATACAGTAAAACCTCATTAATAAGCCCTTTTTTCCTCTGGTCCCTGGGCTTAGTTCTCCTACATGTTCAATCATGCCCCTTGAGTAAATAGTGACCTCTTTCCCAAATATGGCTCCAGTCCTGTTTCTTTCCTCTCCTCTACTACTACACATCTCAAAAAAATTGTCAAAGGTCCTCAATTTCCTCAGTTACTGCGCTTTCTATAGTAGCTACTCTAAGTGTTAGCTATTTATTACATGCTAGGCACTGTGCTAAGTGCTTTACATTTTTTTTTTCTTGTTTGATGCCTACAACTTCCCTGGGAGGTAGGTACTACTATTATTCCTATTATACAGATGAGGAAACTGAGGCAAACAGAAGTTAAGAGATTTGCTGAGGGTCACCCAGCTACTAAGTTTGTGGAGCCAGATTTTAATTCAGGTCTTCCTGGCTCTATTCATTACACCACCCATCTGCCCAATTTGACAGCCATGGACAGCATATTGGCAGGTGGGTGCTGTTATCATTCCCATTTTATAGATGAGGAAACTACTGAAACTATTCTCTCAAAAGGTCATTTTCCTCAAATCTTAGGTGACACCTTTTTTTGCACTTCTATATGAATTAATGAAAAAGTATTTATTAAGTACTATGTACCATGAGAGGAACCATACTGATTATAGATCCAACTGGGGTGCCAGGAAGACCTGAGTTCAAGTCCTAACTCTAACACATACTGGTTATATAACCCTGGGTAAGTCACTTGGTCTCTAAGTGCCCCAGATAATTCTCAAGACTCTCAAGAGTCAATTTATGTTGATGGGTTATCTTTCTGAGGGGTTCCCTAAAGTAAAGAAGAAACAGGGTTAACCCCTTTCCCATTCTGGGTTAAGCATTGTGTTAAGTACTGGAGATATAAATTTAAAAAAGGGTAATAGTTCCTGTTGTCAAAGAATTCAGACTCTAACTGGAGATGAGAAAGCACAGAAGGCCTGGATTGTGGGGTGGACAAAAGGCTCAGATATCCTTATTGTCCGGTGTCAGGTGAATAAAAAGACCCAAGGATGCTTGGGGTGTATTATTAGGTCAGATGACAGCACCTGGAGGTCTGAAGGGTGTGGAGATAGGACAGATGGTAAGACCTGGTGGTCTTCTTTCTCCTTTCTAAAGATGAATTCTGGATTCTAATTTTGTCTAAATGGAATGAATATTCAAGTTACTGGTTTTTCTGATGATCAGCCCTGATAGCATTTTGGGGGTGTGGGTGGGGAGAAGGTGAGGGAAACGATAAATGGAAAACAAGGGGAAAGAAGGCCCCTGGTGGTAGCATCAGATTCTGTTTTGCAGCTGTCAGTGCCCCTTTCCTAGACTGTGTAGGTCATGAAGGTTAGTACTGCATTACTTAAACCTTGTGTCCATCTTAGCCTTTACCATAAAGCTTTCCACAGAGAATTGGGGTGAAAAGAACACTAGGTTTGGAGTCAGCAAATCTAGGTTCAAATCATACTTTGATCACAATTATATTATCCAGTAAGTCACCGAACCTCTCTGGTTCTCAACTTTCTCATTTGTAAAATAGAAGACTTCTAAGATTTCTTCTAGCCTTAGATTTGTGATTCTGTGGCCCTAGAAGCTTAATATGTGTGTGCTGGATGGTTGAAAAGTATTATACTGGATGCTAGCCTGCATCCTGGATGTCACTACCCAGAAATTTACTCACCTGTAAAATATGAGCCATAATGCTTACACTACCCAACCTTGCAGGGTTGTTGTGAGAAAAATGCTTTGAAAACCTTAAATAAATATAATGGTCAGTCATTGTAAGTATTACTATTATAGAGAGATGGGTGACATAGTAGATAGAGAGCTAGCCTAGAAATCAGGAACCTTGGCTTCAACTCCTGCTTCTGATACCCCTTGGCAGGATGACCTTGGGTATTTACCTTGAAATCTCAGTACCTAGGCAAGAATTGCTGATTAGCTCTGATCAAGAAGTTTCCTGACTGTGGAGCCCTGATAAAATTAGAGCTTTAGACAAAGACTAAATAGTATTATATTAAGACAAAAAGTCTTCATAGAGCTAAAACACTTAATGCGTCTTAAGTGTCAATCCAAAACTTTTATTTTATCATGGTGACTCTGTTGAAAATGATGTTGGCATCAATATCAGTGGTGGGGATCAGATCATAAATAATAATATTAATAATACAAGTAATAACATTAGTGATATTAACACAAAATAGTTTGCTCTGTGGTCATCATTTCTCTATATTCTTGCCTTTCCAGCATGGACTCCTATGGCATCTTACTTGGAGATGGGGTGGAGTGGGGCTATTTAAAACAGATTTGCTGCAAGTGTTCTTACTTCTCCCATTTGCTTGCAACTCTTCTCTTTAATGGCTTCCATAAAATATCAATGACCTAAGTTCCTATCCTTCATCTTTTCAAAGTTCCCAGTCTCCTTTTCCTTTCTTTGCTCTGAGTTTCCTAGCAGGCTTGACTTGCGTTCTCAGGCCCCTGCTGAGGAAGCAAGAAGTGGGACAGGCCGTGTGATTGGAAGAACAGCTGCCGGCCTAGCCCAGAGCCAGGTCTTGGCAGCATACTCCTGAGTAAGCAACGAACACCTGGTTCACACAGGACCTAAGCCACAGCTGGATCCAGCTTTTGACTGGCAGAGCGTGGCTTCCGTCGTCACCAAAGTGACTGGCCCCTGTGATCTCGCTACAGCCTGCTGAAACTGAGGTGAAGGGTGGGGGGAGCCCAGAAAGTGATACACCTCTGAGTCACAGGTGCAAGTCATATTTCACTAATGAACAATGGGCACTTTACACACTGGGTACTTTGATCCCTGCGCTAAAAAAGGCCCTGCTGTTATTCAGATTTTGGCTGCTGTGGGCAAACAGTAAGGAGGCCTGACCTACATTCTTTATCCTAGTGGGATCACAGAAGTATCATCCTCAGCCCAGCAGGAATGGCTCACATTGGTGGAACACTTTAACTTAACAAATTGCTTTCTTTTCACCAGCCCTGGGAGGCAAGCAGTGTGGGGATACTTCTCCCCAATTTAGAGAAAAGGAAACTGAGGTTTAGGTGTATTAAGTGACCTGTCTAAAGTCACACAGCTAGTAGTGACATCATTGAAACTTCAACCCAGTTATCGAGCTGTAAGCCAAGAAAAGTTCTTGATGGATGTCACATGTCAATCTGAGACATTTAAAATACACTTTTATTTTAATTTACTGTTTTAAATTGGGAAGCATTAATTTTCTCTCTTCAATGAAAATAAGAAAAGCACGATCCTTCTAACAAAATGTACGTAGACAAGAAAACAAATTTCCATGTTGTACAAAAATCTATGTCTCAGTGTCCCAAGTCCTTGTCAGAAGGTTGCTAGCATACTTCACCATTTGTCCTCTAGAACGATGGATCATTGTGTAGATCAAAGTTAAATTTTTTTAGTGATTATTATGTTGAGATTATCTAGAGACCTTTCTACTGAGCCATTAGAGCTTCATCACCATAAATACTTTTTGAATCTAATTCATAACTTCTTTATAGGTGATTAATGTGAGACTACAGAGGGACAACATGATGTCCAAAGTCACCCCAGGTAATGGAAGTGCTGGGATGAGAAGCCAATGCTTCTGATTTTGGACTGTTTTACTGACCTGCCTGCCCTTGTTCTGCCAGATTACTGTAGGTGCAAAATGTATAGTAGGAGAATACAGTGGAAAGGGGAGTACACTATTGTATGGAATGAATACCAAGGAAATACAAAATTCTATCCTTAAGTAAGGAAGATTTCCTGGGAGGACTGATTTATAAGGAGATTTTTAAAGGAGAGTGTTATGAAAGAATGGAAAGGGGAAGAGATTTCAGACAAAGGCATTTCCTTCTACTACTAGAACTCCAGTGACTTTGACTGCAACTATTAGTACTACTAGTACTATTACTACTACTCACTGCCAGCGAATAGAGAGCCAGACCTGGACTCAGGAAGACCTGAGTTCAAATGTGACTTTACTACTACTACTACTGCTGCTGCTGCTACTGCTGCTGCTGCTGCTTCTGCTGCTGCTACTACAACTGCAAGATTATAATTAATCATAATACTAGCAGTCAAGCATTCATGTAGTATATTAGGTCTGCAAAGTACTTTACAAATATTATTTCTTTTTATCCTCGTAACAACCCTGGGAGGTAGGTTCTCTTGTTATATCCATTTTACAGATGAGGAAAGAAAGGCTACCTCACTTGTCTGTGGTCTCATAGCAAGCTAGTATGTGTCTGAGGCTGTATTTGAATATAACTGGCAACAAGGCAGGCATACGTGGGTTTGTTTTTCTGGAATAGCAAAAAGTAAGGCTTAAGCACTGGTGAAATACCATGTGCTAAAGGTAGATGAGTCAAAAAGCAAAGTGCATAGGGTAGAAATTACTCTCTTTTTTCCTCTGGAGGAAGTGAAAATTAATGGATTATGAATCTAGCAGCTTTTTTAACCTCCCAGAAATGTTCAGCCAAGAGACCTGTCATCTTTTTATGACAACTAACAAGCTTTTGGTGTCCTTACCCACAGTGGCCACCTTAGTTCAGTGTCCCATTGTCACCTCAGCCTCCTGAGCAGTCTTCGTGTTTCAGATTTCTCATACTCCAGAAACACATAGCCTGGGATTTTCCCTAAGCACAGACTGTGTCACTCCCCTACATAATTAACTCCAGTGACTTCCTTTTGCCTCTAGGATTAAATATAAACTCTTATGTTGAGTCCTCTAAAACTTGGCTTCAATCTGTCTTCTCAGCCTCATTGGAAATTATAACCCTTCCTGCACTAGGCAATCCAGTCAACCCAGACTTTTTCCTTGTTTTTCCCATTTGTCACTCTATCACATATCTCTGTGTCTTTAAACAGGTTATTCCCTCTTACTCTGAATGCTCTTGGTCCTAACCCCAATTTGAGAAGGTCCCTCTTTTCCTTTAAGATGCAATTCAAATATCATCTTCTGCTTGTGTGCATTTCCTGACTCCTTGGGCCTCCCTCTCAAAGTATCTTGTATGCAGCTACTTTGTACATACTAGTTTTACATTTATTTTCTGTATATTAAGTACCTGCTGCCTGTTCCGTTAGAATGTAAATTCAAGTACAGATTATTTCGTTGTTTGTACGCGTATCCCTTGTGCCTAGAACAGTGCTTAATATAGACTTGGTGGTTGATTGATGGATTGCCCAAGAGTAAGTCTTGTTTGCAATTTGTAATTTGAAATTATGCAGTTCTGTGTCCCTTAAAATGAATTTCCTTAGCATTACCTTTTTTATTTTTAAAATGTTTTGTTTTCTTCCAATTACACGTAAAAGGAATTTTTAACGTTTTTATTTTTTAAAAATTTATTTATTTTTAGTTTTTAACATTTTAACATTCACTTCCATAAGATTTGAGTTCCAAATTTTCTCCCCATCTCTCACCTCTGCCCACCCCAAGACAGTGTACACTCTGACTACCCTTTCCCCCAATGTGCCCTCCCTTCTATCATGCCCCTCCCTTCTCTTATCCCCTTCCTCTGCATTTTCTTGTAGGGCAAGATAGGTTTCTATGCCCCATTACCTGTATTTCTCATTTCCCAGTTGTATGCAAAAACAATTCTCAACATTCATTCCTAATATTTTGAATTCCAACTTCTCTCCTTTCCTACCTCCTCAACCCTCCCCACTGAGAAGGCAAGCAATTCAATGTAGGCTGTATAAGTGTAGTTTTGCAAAAGACTTCCATAATAGTCATGTTGTGTAAGGCTAACTATATTTCCCTCCATCCTGCCCTGCCCCATTTATTCTATTCTCTCTTTTCACCTTATCACTCTCCTAAAGTGATTACTTCTGATTATTCCCTTCTCCTATTTGCCTTGAGTGAACATGTCATTCCCTCAAGCCAAATGTGAAGAGAGTAAGCTTCTCTTTTTCCCTCTCACATCCTCCCTTTTCTCCTCCACTGAAGAAACTTTTTCTTGCCTCTTTGATGTATGATAATTTATCCCATTCCATTTCTCCCTTTCTCCTCCCAATATATTCCTCTCTCACCCCTCAATTTTATTTTATTTTTTAAGGTATCATCCCTTCTTACTCAATTTACCCTGTGTTCTCTTCTATGTGTGTGTGTGTGTGTGTATGTGTGTGTATGTGTGTGTGTGTGTATGTGGGTGTGGGTAATCCCTCTGACTACCCAAGTACTGAAAAAAGTCTCAAGAGTTACAAATATTATTTTTCCATGTAGAAATGTAAACAGTTCAACTCTAGAAAGCCCTCTATGTTTTCTCTTTCCTGTTTACCTTTTCATACTTCTCTTGACTCTTGTGTTTGTAAGTCAAATTTTCTATTCAGTTCTGGTCTTTTCATCATGAATGCCTGAAAGTCCTCTATATCATTGAATGACCATTTTTCCCCCTGAAGTATTATACTCAGTTTTGCTGGGTAGGTGATTCTTGGTTTTAATCCCAGTTCCTTTGACTTCTGGAATATCATATTCCAAGCCCTTCAATCCCTTAATGTAAAAGCTGCCAGATCCTGTGTTATCCTTATTGTATTTCCACAAGACTGAAACTGTTTGTTTCTGGCTGCTTACAATATTTTCTCCTTGACCTGGGGACAGTAGAATTTGCCTACAATGTTCCTAGGAGTTTCTCTTTTTGGATCTCTTTCAGGAGATGATCTGTGGATTCTTTCAAAATTTATTTTGCTCTCTGGTTCTAGAATATCAGGACAGTTTTCCTTGATAATTTCATGAAAGATGATGTCTAGGCTCTTTTTTTGATCATGGCTTTCAGGTAGTCCTATGATTTTTAAATTGTCTCTCCTGGATCTATTTTCCAGGTCAGTTGTTTTTCCAATGAAATATTTCACATTATCTTCTATCTTTTCATTCTTTTGGTTTTGTTTTATGATTTCTTGGTTTCTCAGAAAGTCATTAGACTCCATCTGTTCCATTCTAATCTTGAGAGAACTATATTCTTCAGTGAGCTTTTGAACCTCCTTTTCCATTTGGCTAATTCTGCTATTTAAAGCATTCTTCTCCTCATTGGCTTTTTGAACCTCTTTTGCCAATTGAGTTAGCCTATTTTTAAAGGTGTTATTTTCTTCAACATTTTTTGGGTCTCCTTTAGCAAGCTGTTGACTTGCTCTTCATGATTTTCTTTCATCTCTCTCATTTCTCTCCCTAATTTTCCCCTCACCTATCTCACCTGATTTTCAAAATCCTTTTTGAGCTCTTCATAGCTTGAGACCATTGCATATTTATTTTGGAGGTTTTGGATGCAGAAGCCTTGACCGCATCTGATGTTATGCTTTGTTCTTCCTCATCCAACAGGATGGAAGAAAATACCTGTTCACTAAGAAAGTAACTTTAGTCTTATTTTTTCTCCTTTTTGGGCATTTTCCCAGTCAGTTACTTGACTTTTAAGACCTTTGTTGAGAGGAGAGTATATTCTGGTGACCTGTAAGTTCTCAGTTTCTCTAAGTTGGCACAATTAAGGGACAGGTGTTAACTCCTCTCCTGACCTGTGCACTGGTCTGGGAGCAACCAAAAACTTTTATGTCCATAATCTGCAATTCTCAATTTCTAATTCTTTATCATCACAAAATGCTTCCATAAATATTTTTTTTTAAAAATAGGTCCTTTTCCTTAAAAAAAATCTTTTTTGGGATATAGGCCTAGTAGTGGTATTAATGGGTTATAGGGTATGCCCAGTTTTATAGCTCTTTGTGCATAATTCCAAGTTGCTCTTCAGAATGGTTGGATCACTATTAAATTCCAACTTGTAATTGTTATTTTTACATTACTCTCCCCTTTGACTTTGCTTTATATTTTGATTCCATTTTTTCCCTTCCCCCCCAAAAATTAAAGTTCAAATGATTTGCCTAGGAGTGACACTTCTTTTTTCAGGGGAATATTTCTCACTGAATGTTACAGTTGGAAAGCAACACAAAAATTGTCTTTCCTCATTTTACTGATGAAAAAACTGTGTTTGAGAGAGGTTAGTTAAAGGAACCTCTCTTGACCATACAAGTGGTAAACAGAAGAGCTCAAATTTGAACCCATATCTTTTATATCTCCTACTTTAATGTTTTTATATCATGTTACCATATTGTCTCTGTGCTTTAGATGGGTGGATGTGGAGTCTGGGGGTGGATGGCAAAATTGATAGATTATAGAGTCATAGATTTAGAATAAGAAGAGGTCTAAAGGTCATCAAGGTCAATTCTCCCATTTTACAAAGGGGTAGACTGAGATCTAGAAATGTAACTTGCCCAAGGTCAAACAGTGTCACACCTCAGACTTTAATATGGTTTTCCCAACTCAGACTAGAGGTGTTAAACTCAAGTAGAAAATAGATGCCTATGGCAGCATCTTGACTTAGAAAATCACGAATTAATGCTATCTCTGCTGTACTATATTTTCACTTATTTTGTTAAACTTCCTCAAATAGATTTTAATCTTAAGGTTTTGGACACACTTGAGAGCTTTACAGTGGCAATGAATCTGACACCTCTGTCCTAGACCATTACACTTTCTGCCATAGTCCAGAAGACCTGGACTAGGAATTCTAGTTGTCATAATTAAAATGATATTTGAAAGAGGGCTTTATTTATTTTGTCGTTGTTGTTGTGTTGGGGGCTGAAAGTTAAAGGTTAATGTAGGTCATCTCTGATAGATTCAGCTCCCAGCTCAGAGTATTTTTGTTCTAATTCTTTTGGTGATCTAGACAGTCCCCATAACTCAGTCTAAGCCATTCTTCCTACATGAAGCCTTCCTCAAATAGCAGCTAAGTGGTACTGTGAATACAGCACTGGACTTGGAGTTAGGAAGACTTGAACTTGTACCCAACCACAGACATGACACTTACTAGCTATGTGACTGTGGGTAAGTCACCTAACCTCTGCCTCAGTTTCCTCAGCTGTAAAACAAGAATAATAACAGCACCTACCTCATAGGTTTGTTGTGAAGATCAAATGAGATCTTATTTGTAAAGTGCTTAGCACAATGTCTGCCACAGAGTATACACTTAATAAGTCTATCCTTCCTCCTTCCTTCCTTCCTTCCTTCCTTCCTTCCTTCCTTCCTTCCTTCCTTCCTTCCTTCCTTCCTTCCTTCCTCCCTCCCTCCCCTCCTTCCTTCCTTCCTTCCTCCCTCCCTCCCTCCCTTCCTTCCTCCTTCCCTCCCCTCCTTCCTTCCTTCCTTCCTTCCTTCCTTCCTTCCTTCCTTCCTTCCTTCCTTCCTCCCTCCCTCCCTCCCTCCCTCCCTCCCTTCCTTCCTTCCTTCCTTCCTTCCTTCCTTCCTTCCTTCCTTCCTTCCTCCCTCCCTCCCTCCCTCCCTCCCTTCCTTCCTTCCTTCCTTCCTTCCTTCCTTCCTTCCTTCCTTCCTCCCTCCCTCCCTTCCTTCCTTCCTTCCTCCCTCCCTCCCTTCCTTCCTCCCTCCCTCCCTCCCTCTCTTCCTCCCTCCCTCCCTTCCTCCCTTCCTTCCTCCCTCCCTCCCTCCCTCCCTTCCCTCCTTCCTCCCTCCCTCCCTCCCTCCCTTCCTTCCTCCCTCCCTCCCTCCCTCCCTTCCTTCATAGTTTTCCTTTCATACATATACTTTGTCTCCCTCGCTAGGAAGGGGACTTCCTAAGAGCAAGTATCCTTTCTGTTCCCAGTGCCCAGCAGTGCTGCTCTCCGTGATTCTGGGGCTCTGTATTTGCTGTTGCTGTCACTGCCAGTCGTCTCAATTCACTGGACACTTTCCAGCCCTTCACTTTACCTTGTACTACGCAGACATGCATTAGTGCCATTGTTCTTAACTAATTCTTTATTCCTTCATGTAGAAACACTATGAAAAATTGGAATGCTTTCAAATTAAAATGGCTCAGTTTCTTGATCACAGCCTACAGTAGCTGGCTGCAGTGGTATTTAGAATGCTGAGTGGGTTTTTTTTACAATGATCAAAGCTAGTTTTGTTGAATATTCACATGGAAGCTATGTATACATAGAGCAATGCAAAGGAGGAAATTTGGAAATTTGGAAACTAATGAAACTTTTCTGGTCTCTTCAACTGCTAGTGCTCCTCCCTCCTAACTGCCTTATATTGAGCTCCCTTGGACTTGTTCACATTTATTCTCTTATTTCATATTTACTTATACATATTCTTGATAGAGTATAAAGTCCTTGAGAATAGGGATTGTTTCGTTCCTTATAGTTGTATCAGCAACACCTTGACTAGTACCTGGTCCATAGGAGATGTTTCAAATTATTTATTTATTGAATGAATTATCAATAAATTTGATCCATGCTGAGAATGATTCCACTTTGGAACCTTAATAATCTGGTTTGCTTCTCTAAAGCGCGCAATAGTTAACCATGCAATTGCCAGATCTCTATTTCATTACTTGTGGTGGAGATTGAACTATAAAGTGTTCTGACCAATGTCAAGGGTGGGGAATAGTAGGAAAATGGCCACCTCAAAATGATTCACCCAGATCTACTTCTATAAAAATTACCTGGGAAGCAATTTCATCCACATTCACTAAAAGACATTGCCAAAAGACTGTGAGCACTATCTACTGCTCCACTTAGTAAGGTAGGGTGAGCTCTGACAAGTCCTATCCAGTTGGAAAAACTTCAAGTATTGACCTAAGAAGAGATTATATGCGGAATATTTAAGGACCATCTCAAACAAATACACAGAGGTTCTTAGGATCATAGATTTAGATTGGGAAGGGAACCTAGAGGTCATTGAGTCCACTCATTTCATTTTACAGGTGAAGGAAGTGAGGCACAGAAAGTTTGAGTAATTTACCCCAAATCACACAACTAGTAAGTGTCTGAGGTGTGAATTGAACCCATATTTTCCTTATTCCAAGTCCAGTACCCAATCACTTTGCCATACTGCCTTTGATGATTATCAGGTTGGCCATAGAACTATGAACTTTTGAATATAGCAACTCTTGATGGCCATCTATCAAGTCTTAGAGGGTTTGAAGTCCATGTAGTTAGAGGGAGCACACCCATCAATAAAATCACAGACCCTTGAAGTAAATATCTGAGGAACAAGAAGTTTCCCATGACCAGTGTTTGAAGGGAGACTACAAAGCAGGACCATTTTAGTTGGTGTATTAAGTTAGTGATATGACTTAGAAACAGACAAAGACCCTTTAGGCAATTATGTTCAAAGATAGTGATCATTTCAGTCCTGACTGGAGAAAAGATTGGAGAGCCTCTCCTCTGTCTTGTTCTCCATTCAGTTCCAATTTAGGCATTGCTTGGAGCAAAACATATAGTGGAGGATATGAGTACTTGGCCTCCCTGGTTCTCAAGAGGAAGCCATTAGTTTCTTCATGGGGGAAACCAGTTTGAAGTCCTGTGTTCTTGCAAAATACTTAGAGCCCTTCTCATTTTATGTTTTTTATCTCTTAAGAGAGTGCTTTTTTCCCCACTGTAAGCAAATATTTCTGAAAAAAAGTCAAGTGAGAAAAGATCAATAGGTATATCCCTATTGGTGTAATTTCCTACCTCTGCAAAATCTTTTTGAGAAAAATTCATACATGTATTAAAAGCATCCTTGTCAAAGGTATGAGAAGGGAAAAGGCCAGGTTTTCACAAATGGTTTTTTTTTTTTTAGTGGATACCATCTTTACCAGCACACTGTTGACTGAAAGATGCAGAGAATAAAAGATCTCACTGTGCTTATTGCTGATGGATTGCACACTAGATTTTATGGAGCAAAAGGATCCCTTAAAGGTTGTTTTTTTTGCAAGAAGGCACTCTTCATGCTGACCTCAACATCATTTGTGATTGGAAAATGCCATGCACAACCAGAGAAAGAACTATGGAGTCTGAATGCAGATCAAAGCATACTATTTTCTCTCTCTCTCTTTTTTTTTGTTTCTTCTTTCTTGTGGTTTTCCCCTTGGTTCTAATTCTTCTTTACAATATGACTAATGTGGAAATATGTTTAATATGAATGTATAAGAAGAGCCTGTATCAGATTGCATGCTGTCTTGGGGTGGGGGAGAAAATTTAGAGCTCAAAATCCTAAAGAAGTGAATGTTGAAAACTGAAAATAAGTAAATTAAAAAAAAACCTTTAAAACATCATTCAAGATTCTTTGAATGATTTAAGAACAGAGAGAATTTTGTTCAATGGCCCTCTGATTATACCAAGCAAAGCATAAAATAGAGACATATACTTCCCCAAAATGGTGCCTTGATCTAATAAGATATTTAATGTCAAGTACTTACCACAGTGCCTGGCATATAGCAGTCACTTAATAAAAGCTTGTTCCCACCTAGTCTAACCCCCCCCATTGTACAGAAAAGGAAACTGAGGCTCTGGGACTTGCCCAAAGTCTCATAGATGATTAACTTCAGACTTGATTTAAACCCAGGGCCTCTGACTTCTGAGCTAGTGTTCTTTTCACCATACCATACTGATTTGGGATTCATTATGGAGCAGGGTCTAGTACCTGGTATTTCTTATGGTTTTTCCTCTAGGTGTCTTAGGCAGTGTCCATCACACCTCTAGGAGTGTACAGGGTAAAGGAATGGGTACTATTGTGTAGGGATTACTATCAATGAAATCATTGATCTATCCCTACTTAATTAAGGACAACTTCCCAGAAGTGGTGAGTTCTAAGGAGTTTTGGTGGTTTCTCTTAAAAGATGAAGAGAAAGAAGGAAGCTTGATTTAAAGGGAAACATTCAGTGAATTGTCTATTTGCTTGGAAACATGCAACAAAAATATCTGTCATGCTTAACCACACATTTAACTTTCTTGTTAGGTGGACGTAGAATTGCTTAATAAAGAAGGTAAAAAAAAATCTTATTTCATACTTCAGAGTTTTGGCACATAAGAAAAAAAGGACAGTTAAGGGGTACAGTGGATAGAATGCCAGACCAGGAAGTCAGGAAGACTCATTTTCCAAAGTTCAAATCTGTCCTCAGATAATTATTAGCTGTGCGACCCTGGGCAAGTCACTTAACCCTGTTTGCCTCAGTTTCCTCATCTGTAAAATGGCTTGGAGAAGGAAATGGCAAACCACTCCAGTATCTTTGCCAAGAAAACCCCAAATGGGGTCATGAAAAGTCAGACATGACCAAAAAACCACTCAACAGCAGCACAAGAAAAAAAATTCCAAATAGAAAAACAACTATGTGTACATGGGGAGTAGACAGGTGGGGCTGTATATGTGGCTTCGCTCCCTTCTGTGGCATACACAGAAGCTTTGACAAATTGTTCTTTTCTTAGTTACCATCAACTTAGAGCTATACGCAGTTGCCTATTTTATGCTAGGCATTTTGTGTCCTTGGAACGGCTGTTATGGTATCCTCCAAATCTTGAGAGACACATGACTGTCTTCAGTCTGGCTTCCATTCAAATTTCCTAGAGTTAGAACTACACCCCATAGGAGTGACTCACCACCACGGAGGACATTGTTAATTTTTCTGGCACCAATTCAGGCCTTTTTTCTGTGACTTTTTTCTTCCTCTAAACATAGTCATAATAGAGAACAAACTTTCTCCAAACCAATTCCATTCCTCCGAGGACTTCCCAATACAGAAGACTGCTTTTATAGTTAAAGGAAATAGCTCACACCCTCAGAATTTCCATCTCTTGTTTTCTACTCCTAAAATGACATTCTACATTCTCCTTTGAGAATTAAAGGAATTAACAAAAACTACTTTAATAAAATGTTCAGATTCAAGGATTTCAATGTTTTCTTAAAAAAAAAAAAACAAAAAAAACAACATCCAAAAAACCCAAGACCTTCTCTAGTGTCTGGTGCAGAAGTTTATAACTCAGAGAAGCAGATTTGGAATTTTACAGCTCCTTTACTCTGAGCCCTATTTCTCACTCTTGTGACACGTAGTGAGGCCCCATTCCCATTTCTCCTTTTCTTACAAAAGAAATGGCAAAATGTGGAATCTAATAACCTGTTTTGGGTATGGTAGGGTGGGGAGACATCTGGTTACCCACTCTTTTAGGGCCATATTATCCCCAAATGTCCTGGAAGAGTTTCAAATCAAAGACTGAATAGTAGATTTCCAAGTATATATGAAACCCACTGTTGCCAAAATAGAACTGAGGAAATAAATGATGGTGACTGTGTCTCCATGATGCCAAAACAAGAGGACAGTTCAGTGTAATAAATAATTCAAGCTGGTTAATTATTTGTTGCCCTGTAAACAACAGGAGACCTGGAACAACTGGTTGGTTGAATTTTTCAGTTTTAACCTGGTTTCTTGGACCCCTTGTAGACTCAGTCAATGACTATCTTTGGCCCTTTCAAATAGTTCACAATCAAGTAAATATAAGGATGCTACAACCCTGACTAGGAAACAGATAGCCGTTTGCACCCAACTCTAATCAAATTACAAAGTTTCTTTGCAAAAAAATAGGTTAATTAAAGCATGCATATGACAAAGTGCAGAGCCTCACACAATGTTAACTTGCCAAAAGAGTGCAATCTAGCCCTGGAAATAAATGCTTCCCAAAATAACAGCATTGGGGAAACTTTGAGCTCTGAGTTAGCCCTTTCACAAGCACTAAGAAGGCTTTCACATGCTGAAGGCGGAACACGAAATAACAGCAGACACAAGAAACCTTCAGTCTCCAGCACTCTGCCTAGGGACCCACTGGATTATTATTAGCAAAGGATACAGAATAGATTTGGTAAACATTGGGGGAGCCTTGCCAAGCCGTGTGGCAAGGACATATGGTCTTTTAGAAGTGCCATGATCACTATAAACAAGCAAAATGTTCTGATGGAGCAGCCGGCCTTGTCAAGCGCCTTGTTCAGTTGCTCAGGACAGAGGGGCTAATATTAGCCTGGCATAAATTACTTGGGAAGAAATAGCCCCCCTTCTGTTTCTACTTTCCTCTCTCTGAGCTCCTAGCGTGGCAAAGCTGCAGTCTTCACTTTGGCCACGAGAGGGAGGGCAACTACATGGAATTGCTCAGCTTCCAAGGGTTTCCCTGTAACGTCTCAAAACATTCATCTTCACCAAAAATGGAAATAAAGCAGAAATGATTGGCCTTCCTTGGCTTTTTAGACAGTCTTTTCCTATTTACTCTCTTTATTCTTACATACGTGCCTGTTGTATTCTCCATTAGACTATATGCCTCCTTGTAATTAGGGATTGTTTAGCATCTAGCCAGGGTTGGGGAACCTGCGGCCTTGAGGCCACATGTGGCCCTCTAGATCCTCAAGTCCGGCCCTTTGACTGAACCCAAACTTCACAGAGCAAATCCTCTTAGTAAAAGGATTTGTTCTGTAAAATGTGGATTCACATAGGGCCTCGAGGCCACAGGTTCCTCACCCCTGAAGAATGATGCCTGGCAAACAGTAGGTGCTTAATAAATGCTTGTTGAATGATTGGGACCTTAGAGGCCAACTTCTCCAATTCCCTCATTCTACACAGGGGGAAACTAGGTCCCAGAGATGTTAAATGATTTGTCCAAGATAGCAGAGCCACGCTCTGGACCCAGGGGTTCGCACTCTAAATCGTATTCTCTTTTTGGTTGCATCTTTAATGCACGTTATGCCTTCTGAGTCAAAAGCCAAGCCCTCCATGAAAATGTAGCTAAGGAGGAGTTGGTGGTTTGAACATCCTCATGCCCCACGGTCTAGGCCCTCAAATGCCCTCTCCTGGGGATTTAACTTCAGCACTTCTGGAAAACCTCTATTAAAATGCAAATATGCCCATTAAATCAGAATCTGCTCTTTCTACTACAACTCCTACACACACTTGAGTAGACATTCACACATATACATATTTGTGTAAGTCCCCTCTGCCCCCCCCACCCATTAATTATATTTTAATGAGCCCCGTTAGTATAAGACCCATGAAAACACCACTTCATTCTAAATTGTCTTTCTCTTTTTTCTTTCACCCCAAGTACAGATTTAAAACTCTAAAACTCAGTTGTAGCTTCCCTTCTCTTCTCACCAAAATGAGCTTGGAGACCACTGCTAATTAACCAACTTACCAGCTAACTAATTTACTAGCTAGCTAACTTCTAAATGGGAAAGCTAGGTGGAGCAGGGATAAATGCCCTTCAGCTTATGTATATGTCTTCCTTAAATGCTGGTCCCCAGAACTGTCATATGTAGATGTGAATCCTAGCTTTCAAAGCTCTTCCTATTATCAGAGGGATCTTGCTCAGTAGTCAGTAAAAGGTGTTCTAACCTTACCCCTGCTATACCAAGGGAGGGGAGTAGTGGGGAAGGTTGGGGGTTGTCATAACCTGGGCTACATGAACTTGCTTTAAAAAATTGGATATCCATACTTCAACACTTACAAATTTCAAATTCCTACCAAACAGAAGGGATAATCCTATATAATGCCAATATAGACAGCTGGGTGCTGCAGTGGATAGAATAGTGAGCCTGGGGTCAAGAAGTCCTGAGTTCAAATATGGCTTGAGCCACTTAGTAGATGTGTTATCTTGGGCAAGTCACTTAACCTTCTCTTAGTTTTTTCATCTGTAAAGTGGGAATTATATCAGGTTTGCTGTGAGGATCAAATGAGAGAATACTTATAAAGTGCTCAGCCCAGTACCAGGCACATAGTAAGTGCTATATAAATATAGCTTAATATAAATACTTACATAAAATATAAAAACTTAAATATAAAGTTATTTCAGTTGTGCCCAACTCTTCATGACCCCATTTGGAGGGATTGGCAATTGAAACATTAGCTATTATATTTATTTTTCTTGACAACCATAGAAATTAGTACAAAATTGGAAGGCATATGTGCCTTTAGGCAAGGGATTCACCTAAACTTTAAAGAGTTCCAGTCCACTGAATATAACAATCAAAAGAGCTCACCTAAGCATAACATTTTAAAGTTACAAGTAGCCTTCCTCAGAACAACTCTTTGATACAAATAGGTAGTGTATGTATGATTTAACAGATGTAAAAGCCACCTTACATGATGATTTATATGGAGGTGTCACTTCAGATCCAGCTTTAGTTTTCAGAAGGAATACTAAATCACAAAATATTCGTAGAAGCTCATGTGAGGCAAGAATTGTTAAGCTGGAGCCAAGATGCCGGAGTAGAAAGACTCATGTATGCTAGCTCCAAACCCACAGCCCATATATTTCCTGCAAAAAAACTCCCCACAAATTCTGGAGCACTGCAAGGCGCACAGAAACACAGTGGAAAAGATTTCCGTTCCAGAGAGTCCTGGAGAGCCGTCCCTAGGGGTCCATCACGCTCTGGACAGTGGAGTCCACACCTGTGCTACCCTGGCCACATGGCCCCAGAGGAACAGATCCGAGCAGGCTTCAGGGACGGAATCTCTGGCGGCCACGAAGGTCCCCCCACCCACAGACGCTACAGGTCAGTGAGAGAGACGTCTGGGCTGGCCGAGGGGGGAGCGAGGTGTCTCTGTGGCTTGGGCCCCCACAGGAGGCAGCGGCAGAGGCAGCGGCAGAGACAGTGGTGGCAGCCCGGAACTCCTGGAGCAGCAGGCAGAAGTTCAGGGCCATTACCAAAGGTCTCTGCATAAACCCCCTGGGAAAACTGAGCCTGGGAGGTGGCCCTGCCCCCACCTGAGCACCAGAACTTAAGCTCACATTGAATAGCAGCCCCACCTGCTGTGGAAAGCCCATTTGAATCTCAGACCCCAAGCACAGCTAGGCAGATCTAGGTGGAGGTGCAGAGGAATCTCAGAAGTGAAGTAACTGGCTGGGAAAATGCCCAGAAAAGGGAAGAAAAATAAGACCATAGAAAGCTACTTTGATGGGGTACAGATGTTCCCGCCTTTCAATTCTGATGACAATTCTTACCATCAGGGAAAGACGTGGAGGGCGGGGCCTCTGTATCCCAGACATCCCAGGTGGATGTCTGGTGGGCTCAGGCCATGGAAGAGCTCAAAAAAGATTTTGAAAATCAAGTTAGACAGGTAGAGGAAAAACTGGGAAGAGAAATGAGAGAGATGCAAAAAAAGCATGAAAAATGGGTCAATACCTTGGTAAAGGAGACCCAAAAAAATGCTGAAGAAAATAACACCTTGAAAAATAGGCTAACTCAATTAGCAAAAGAGGTTCAAAAAGCCAATGAGGAGAAGAATGCTTTCAAAAGCAGAAATAGCCAAATGGAAAAAGAGGTTCAAAAGCTCACTGAAGAGAATGGTTCTCTCAAAATTAGAATGGAACAGATGGAATCTAATGACTTTCTGAGAAACCAAGAAATCACCAAACAAAACCAAAAGAATGAAAAAATGGAAGAGAATGTGAAATATTTCATTGGAAAAACAACTGACCTGGAAAATAGATCCAGGAGAGACAATTTAAAAATTATGGGACTACCTGAAAGTCATGATCAAAAAAAGAGCCTAGACATCATCTTCCATGAAATTATTGAGGAAAACTGCCCTGACATTCTACAACCAGAGGGCAAAATAAGTATTGAAAGAATCCATCGATCACCACCTGAAAGAGATCCAAAAAGAGAAACTCCTAGGAACATTGTGGCCAAATTCCAGAACTCCAAGTTCAAGGAGAAAATCTTACAAGCAGCTAGAAAGAAACAATTCCAGTATTGTGGAAATACAATCAGGATAACTCAAGATCTAGCAGCTTCTACATTAAGGGATCGAAGGGCGTGGACTAGGATATTCCAGAAGTCAAAGGAACTAGGACTCAAACCAAGAATCACCTACCCAGCAAAACTGAGTATAATACTTCAGGGGAAAATATGGTCTTTCAATGAAACAGAGGACTTTCAAGCATTCTTGATGAAAAGACCAGAGCTGAAAAGAAAATTTGACTTTCAAACCCAAGAATGAGAAGAAGCATGAAAAAGTAAACAGCAAAGAGAAGTCAGAAGGGACTTACCAAAGGTGAACTGTTTACATTCCTACATGGAAAGACAATATTTGTAACTCTTAAAACTTTTCAGTATCTGGGTAGTTGGTGGGACCACACACACACATATGCACACACACATGTACATGTGTGCATGCACACACATACACACATGCACACACACAGAGACAGCGAGCACAGAGGGAATTGAATAAGATGGGACCATCTGTTAAAAGAAATTAAGGTAAATGGTGAGAGAGAAATGTAGTGGGAGGAAAGAGGGTGAAATGGAATGGGGTAACTTATATCTCATTCAAGAGGCAAGCAGGAGACTTGTTAGTGGAGGCAAAAAGAGGAGAGCTGAGAAAAAAAAAACAAGAAGTTTACCCTCATCACATTTGACTAAAGAAGGGAATAAAATGCACACTCATTTTGGTATGAAAACCTATCTTACAATACAGGAAAGTGGGGGAGAAGGAGATAAGCAAGGTGGGGGGGATGATGGAAGGGAGGGCAATGGGATGAGGGAGCAATTTGAAGTCAACACTCTTGGGAAGGGACAGGATCAAAAGACAGAATAGAAACAATGGGGGGCAGGATAGGATGGAGGGAAATAGAGTTAGTGTTACACAACACAACTATTATGGAAATCATTTGCAAAACTACACAGATAGGGCCTATATTGAATTGCCTGCCTTCCCAAAGGGAATGGGTGGGGAGGGAGGGATGGGGAGAATTTGGAACTCAAAGTTTTAGGAACAACTATTTAGTATTGTTCTTGCTACTAGGAAATAAGAAATACAGTTAATGGGGAATAGAAAGTCATCTGGCCCTACAGGACAAAAGAGAAGATGGGGAGAAGAGAAGGGAGGGATGATAGAAGAGAGGGCAGATTGGTGATGGGGAAAATTAGATTGCTTGGTGTATTGGGGTGTGAGGGGGAGGGGATAAAAGGGGAAAAAAAAATTTGGAACCCAAAATTTTGTGAAAATGAATGTAAAAAGTTAAATAAATAAATTTATATTAAAAAAAGAGAATTGTTAAACTGGCAAGGTCAGGAGTCCAAGGAATATTTCTGTTTTCATATGTTCATATTTCTCATGTAGGCAGGTGATCTTTTGTGCTTGCATATCATTTAAAGAGAGTAATATACCAGGTCACAAAGAATACCAGGCTGAGATTTGGATGACATGTACAATGTTGCCTAGTTCAAACCCCATTAAATCAGGGAACTCTCCTCCCATGTCTCAAGCAAATGGTCAAAATTCCTCTTGAATACTTTTCGTGATGGAGGCTTCCATCACCCCATGAGGCAATCCATTGTATTTTTGGACAGCTGTAACTTTTAGGAAATTTTTTCCCCTTATTTTGAGCTATAATTTGCCACCTCTATTTATTAGCTCTAGTTCTGCCCTCTGGGGTTAAGCGGACCATGTGTAATTTCTGTTTCACATGACAACTCTTCAGATGTTAGTTGTTATGTCTCCCCTGACCTTGAGGCAATGGGGTGTGATGGAAAGGGAACACTTTTATTTGTAGTAAGAATATTTGGATTCAGACTGGTCTTGATCGGTTATTTCTCGTGTAACTCTGAGCAAAGCTCTGTCTGCCTTAGTTTGACTAAAGGCTTTTATGGTCCTTCCTGCCTCTAAATTTATGATCCCAAGTCTCTTCTCCAGGCTAAACACGTTCATTTTCTTTAAATGATTCTTTTACGACCTGGTCTCAAGTCCCCTCTACATCCTTATCACCTTCCTCTGTCAACACTGTTCTGTATAGCTGGTCTATTTCCAAAATTGCATATAATTCTTCATATGAGGCCTGAACAGAGCCGAGAACAGAAGGATTATCACTTCCTTTAGTTCTACTCGTAGCCCAAGATCACATTGGCTCTTCTTTTGGTTGCCAAATTATATGATTGATTGGTTTATGTTGAGCTTGTACTCTATTTTAACTCCTAGAACATTTTCATCAGAGCTATTTTCTGGGCATATTTAAAGATGAGTGTTACTAGAGTTATGTAGGCTGGTTCTATAGTCATTATGGGTTGAAGGTTGAGGGTAATTGACAGACCTCAAACCCATCAGTGAGTTAGGGGGATGTCTAGCCCAAGCATGTGAAGACTTCTTCCAGCTGAAGGAGGAGATAAGAACAATTTATTCCAACAAGTAAGAAGAAGCTGAAGCAGGCACTGGGAGCACCTGCCCCTTGGTCAGACATGGAAGATGCCAAAGTCATCCACTGAATCCCAAGCCATTATCAGTTGTCTTGACTTTTGTCCTGTCCCTGGGCTCTGATGACTCTGGAAGAGAGAGTGAGGCTGATGATTTTATGTAACTCTGCCTCACTTCGATTCAATTCACATAGGAATAAGTCGTCACTCATGATGTCACTGGTCCTCTTGCTGTGAAGATAAAAAGAGATAACATATATAAAACATTTTCCAAATCTTAATGCATTTCATTGTCATCCTTGAATTTTTTTTAAGGGGAGGCTTCTCTTAGTAAAGACTTGCCTACTTTAGGGCATGTACTGCAGCTTGGTACAGCTGAGAATCTGGAGTCTCAGGACCTGAGTTCAATTCTTCTCTCTGCTACTTATTCTTTGGGTGACATAGGTAGAGCAGTTTTTACCTCTCCTGTCCTCAGTTTCCTTATCTGTTAAATAAGGGGGGGGGAGTCACACAGTTTGATGACCTCTGAGGTCCCTTCCAACTTTAAATCAATGATTCTATTTTAGGGTCCCAAGACTAGGTAGATCAACTCCCTCCCTTTCCATAGACTACAATTCCTCTTGTCCTGGTTCTTGTGGAAGAAAAATTTGCCTTCTGACCAGCCTGCATGATGAGTTTAGAACCACTTGACTCAGTCATTAATATGTCAGTAAACATTTATTAAGCAACTACTGTGAGCGAGGCACTGTACTAATCACTGGGGATACGAAAAGAGTCAAAAGCTCACAGTCTAATGGGATCCTAGAAGTACAGTCTATCCCTTGTCTCCTACTTGATAGGGTCAGACTGAGCTTGTCTTCCATTCACATAACCTATAAAAACCCAAGGTTGCCTCTGGGTCATAGAGAGGGTTCTGGAGTCATGAAGACCAGAGTTAAAATGTGGTCTCAGACACACTCACTAGCTATGTGACCCTGAGCAAACTCTATTTGCCTCAGTGTTCCCATCTGTGAAATGGAGATCATAATAATAGCACCTACCAAGCTATCTTGTTGGCATGTAGTAGGTACTTAATTGATGTTGGCTGATTGATTGATTGTAGTAGATTGAAAGTAGAGACAGGGGTTTTATATAAATGAATGAAGAACTGAAAAGTGACCAGGATTGTTCACAACTTAACTGAAGGAATAGCTATCAGAAAGACTGCTTTACCTTCAAATAGTGGGTGTTCATGCACTGTGGAATGCAAAGAGAAGTTCAGTGGCAGCTCTTTCTGCACCCTTCAGGATTCAGTCACCCCATTCATATAGGTTTTTCAAGTCAAGATCTGTAGCAGGGAGGTTGATTGTAAAGTAGGATTCTAGATCCACTGCTAGAAAGGACCTCAGAGTTCATCAAGACCATCCATTCATTTTGTTGTTCACTTGATTCAGTCGTGTCTGACCCTTCATGACCCCATTTGGGGATTTCTTGGTAAAGACACTGGAGTAGTTTGCCACTTCCTTCTCCAGGTCATTTAAAGATACTGAGGCAAACAGGGTTAAGTGACTTATCCAGGGTCACACGGCTAGTATCTGAAATCAAATTTGAACTCAGGTCTTCCTGACTCCATGAGTAGCACTCTATCTACTGCACTATCTAGCTGTTACCTCTCCTGCCCCCATTTATTTTATGGACAAGGAAACTGAGGCCCAGGTTGGTTAAGTGATATGCTTAAGGCCACCCAGGCAGTAACTGTTAGAGGCAGGACTTGAAACCAGTCATGTGATACCAGAGCCAGGGCTCTTTCTACTGTACCACACTGCTTTTCCAAATGAAAAAGACCAGAGAATTTATTTATTAAGTAGAATTTATTTATATTAAACAGAGTTCTAGAAGGAAACAAAGATCATTAGTCATTGATGACCTCTGAGGTCAAATTAGGATTATGTCCAAGCTTCATCAGAGTGGGTTTTCTCTCCATTGACCCAGATAAAAAATCCTTGCCTGTGCACTGTTTCATGAATTGCTATGGCCAAAAAAGCAACGTGTCTTGTCACGGCCAACCAGCTGGTGATGAAACTCTTTGCACTTACTGAGACTGGTCCTTGGGCACCCCATTCTTTGTTTGTGGGTCCCACACTTGAAGCCTTGCCAGCTTGCCTGCAGCTGCTTGTGCCTTCATGAATCAGGGTCCCTTTCATGGCATGATAAGACCATTGGATTTGCATTTTAGTGTAAGACATTTGGGTTTTAATCTGAAAGTACTGAGCTGTTGCTAGTTTAAAGAGTCATTAATATATTATAATAAATTTGAGGATATTAAAAATATATTAGTGATATCTTGCCTTTGGGTTCTTCACCAGAAGAGCTTTAAATAGGTCTCCAGGGTTAGAACTGGGACCTCCATGTCTCTAATTTGACACTGACCCTTTAATGAAAGAATTAAAAACCCACTGACAGTAATCTTAATACTAATAATAGAGTTGTTGCCTGGATTGGATGAGTCTACACATTCTATTAATTTTAGAATTGGTTTTAATAAGTATTTTTATAGATCTAAAGGGATTATTAACATTGTGAAGTTAAAAAGATAGAACCACAAAAACATTTTTGTAAGATTCTTGAAGGCTTGAATAAGTTAGTCATCATGATCATTGTAATCCATTGAACTAATATAGAAGAAGGAACAAACCAGGAAGAAAGAGAAAGTGAAAGAATGAGAGAGAGACAGAAAGAGAGAGAGAGAGAGAGAGACAGAGACAGAGAGAGACACAGAGAGAGACACAGAGACATAGAGAGAGACACAGAGAAATAGAGAGACAGGCAAAAACAGAGAGACAGAGACAGAGACAGACACACAGAGAGAAAGACAGAAAGAATTGGTGCAAGGGAAAAAGAATAAGTAGGGGAAAGATTTAATGTAATTGTGTTTGTATGTGCTTTAAATATGGATGCCTATGCCTTATGCCAGGGGCAGCTAGGTGGTGCGGTGTATAGATTTCTGGGGCTTGTAATAAGAAAGACTCCTCTTCAGGATTTCAAATTTGGCCTCAAACATTTACTCGATGTGTGATCCTGGGCAAGTCACTTACCTTTGTTTGCCTCAGTTTTCTCATCTGTAAAATGAGCTGAAGAAGGAAATGGCAAACTACTCCAAGTGTCTGTGAAGAAAACCCCAAATGGAGTCATAAAGAACTGAACATGACTGAAAATGACGCAACAACAGTGCTTTCAATTATTTCTAGGATTGTTCTGAGCAGAGCATTTTATGAACTGTATGGCAATATAAACTGGATAATACTAATTTATATAGCACTTCCTATGTACTGTGACAAGTGCTTTACAGCTTACACTTATTTCATTTGAGCCTCACAACAACCCTGGGAAGCAGGTGCTATTGTTATCCTCATTTAATCACTATCCACATTTTTAGGCTAATAGGTCAATTGATTTGTGCAGGGTCACACCAAGCTAGTTAGTGTCTAGGTCTCACACTCGAACTCAGGTCTTGTTGACTCTAGGCTGGGGCTCTATCCACTGCCCCACTTAGCTGTCTAGAGGAGGTGACTGGATATTCTAGCTACGTAAAAGATGAGGGAGAGAACAAGTGTTTATTAAGTGCCTAGTATGTGTAAGCCACTGTGCTAAGCGTTTTACAAATATTATCTCATTTGATAGAGTGCTGGTCTTGGAAGCAGAATAACAGAAACCTGGAGATAGCCCATGATACTTAGCTATTTGATCACGGGCAAATCATTTAATATCTTGGGGTCTCTGTTTTCTCATATTTAAAAGGGGAAATTATCGCAGGGCTGTTGCGGGCTTTCAGTGAAAAAATGTGAATAAAGTACTTTGCAAACTTTAAAGCACCATACACATAGCAGTTATTATCATCTTGAGAAAGCCTCAACCTCTCTGTGCCTCAGGTTTCTCATCTAACAAATAAAGGGTCAAACCAAACCAACATTTATCAACTAATTTGTCCGTAGAACACTTTACGACTTGAGATGTGCTGGTGTTGCTTGTTTTGGAAGGGCCTTGGAATGGATATTGGATTATACCTAGGATAAAGAGGGACAGTAAACATTGCTTATCTAAAGAAAAATTGCCTATTTTTGTACAAAAAAATCATCAATTTATTATTTTACATTTGAATTTGCATGTAATTTTTAAATAGATAATTTAGAGATTGAGATTAGATCTGTGATTGTATTGCTATAGAGATTTCTTGGAAAAGGAAATTTCTGTTACCAACGCAGGTCAGCACCCTTTCTGAAACTGAGAATTGCTCAGAGAACTGAAAAGTTAAGTGACTTGCTCAGGGCCCCACATCCCATGTGTGTCAGAGATGGGTTTTGAACCTAAATCTTCTTGGACATGATGCTGATTCTCCATCCACTATCCCATGCTGTTTCTTGTTTGACATTTTCAAGGGAAAAATGCCCAGGATTGGCATTTTTGTATAGAACTACCATTCAATTATATTGGACACCAGGATGCCAAGGAACATAGCTTTAGGAAACACTGGACTGACTAGATGACTTCTCAGGTCCCTTTAAACTCTAATACTCTCAGATTTTGTACTTCTGTGGTTAGATCAACAAATAAATAGATCCCCAGGATAGTGCTAAAGTTACCCCTGCAAATCCAGCAGCAGAAGTAGCAGTAGCAAGGCAGCTGTAGGAGAGCAAACAGCCCAGGCAGCCTTTTCTACCAAAGCAGAATGAGCTCAGGTGTGGATCCCGAAGTGTGAGTTAAATGATTTTAGTTTTGTAGTGGCAGAGGGGAGGTCTAGTTGGACCTAGCCCCAAATGAATATTTCCAGCGGATGGAGTTCTGGAGAGAAGAGTGCCGAGGAGGAATGGATGCCAGGAAGATGTTGCTGGCAATGGAGCAGCTGGCATTCACCGTTGACTCAGATTGGCTGGCCCAGGAGGATCCTAATTACCATACAACTGCTGCCTGGGTAATCACTGGGACAGGAGCGGTGTGGGCCGGAAGGCATGGGATGGAGCTGGATGCTGTTTTAGAGGCTGTTAGAATCACTGCTCTTTGCCCCAGCCCATCAAATGGAAGAGGACATGCCAGATGCCAGCAAGGAAGAAACTGGTTGCAAATGAAATAATTCAGTCTTCCTTGTTCCTGGCCACAAGGATGGTCTAAAGGAGGGAGGCCTTCAGGAAGCAATGCTTAGTTCTGCCTCCCTATCAAGGGGAATGGGGCATACAGTTAGAGGGTCATAGAGTCAGATTTAGAATTAGAAGGGTTCTCAGGGGCCATCTAATTCAATTCCCTGCTTTTAATAGATAAGGAAACTGAGACACAGAAAAGGCTTAATGATTCCCTGTCATCATTATCAGGTAGAACTTAATAGGTTTCACCACAAGGATAAATGTAGGATGCAATGAGAGGAATAGGTACTCATATATTTCCTGAAGTTTGTAGTGAGGTAAATAATAGTCAAATCGAGAAATATGCCTTTGACAATGAAAAAAAAAGTTTAGACTTCGGAGGGAGGATTCACACATCTAAGAAAAGCAAAATCATGAAAGGAATCCTTTGGGGAGTTAGCCTAGGAGGTCACAACACAAGATTACTTATAGACTAATAAAGCCAGACACACATGCCTTGCTCCCCCAGTCACACATGCCTTGTGGGAGACAGTCAGTAACTTTCTTTGGCAAACTCCCAGGTTTTGGAGGGGAGAACAATCCTCAGGAGATGACAAAACTCCAACCCTGGGGGCAGAGCCCTGGCACCCAACTTTACAAAGGAGGGTAACAATTGCCTGGGGTTTCCACTTTGTTTGCAAAACAACCCAGGAATGAATCATGTGTGTCTAGAATAAGAGATGGAATGGCATGGGGGGAGGGGATGAAAGGGGGAGGGGAGGAATGCCCTGCTTCTCTGTGCCAACAGAAGGACTGGAGAAAATAAGGAGATTGGTAACTCCTGCAAGCCCCTGATGAAGCACCGGCTGGAGTGGGAGCTGCTCTGTCCTCTGGAAGTCCTTTGGAGGGGCTTTTGGCATCTGCACCAAGGAAAAGTTTAGAAGGAGAAAACGAGTAATGCATTTGTTGGCTGATGCTGTTTCCCCTTGGGGTTCTAACAGTGGGAGACAGGTGGCTCGTTACAACACAAATCCAGCTCTTGGAAAGACATCTTGCAGTGGTGATGTTCAGGGCAGGCTCAGTGGGACCTAAACCTTGTGGAGTCCCAGATTTAATAGCAGTGGTTCCACTTTATTCATCGCAAGCCTCTGGTTTCAAAGTATTACAAAATTATAACTTTTCCTATTATGTTATACTTTTGGGGTTCCAAAAGTATATGAAGCCAACTGCTTTCCCAAAGCCTTCTGGGACCCTAGAGTTTCTCTTGTTTTCTAGCCCGTTTGAGCTGTTTCTACAGTTTGACAACATGGGGAGCAAGGGAGCAGTTGTAGTCTTGGAAATGAAAAGGTTCTTAGAAATCATTTGCTCCAATCTTGCATTTTGCAGACAAGAAAACTGGGGCTCAGAGAGCTTGGACATGAACCTGGGTCTTATAACACCAAATTGAACACCTTTCCTACCATACCAGGTTGCCTTGGGCTATTGCATGATAAAATTGGTTTTCTTTAGTTTTTAGGAGTGGGTCTCAAGACATTTATTAGTATGGTAGACTTCCCCCCCACCCGAGTTTCCACATCTACTATGACAAGTGAAAAGGTACTCTACTTATTAATGCCCTTTGCATTGTACCCTTTCGCTTTCATGCATCATTACCACTAATGGTGATCCTGCTTAACTAAACCATTTATGATGGAGAGAGACAATGTGTGTAGAGGAAAGAGCATTGGATCTGGAGGCAGAAGATTAGGTTGAAGTCTCCATTAGCAAGGTAACTTGGGGTAATTTACTTGGTCTAACTTCTCTGTAAAATGAACATAGTAATACATACACAACCTACTTCATGCGGGTGGTTATGAAATGATTTACCCTCCAAATTACAATATGCCCATGACATCTCATTAATACTATGTGTAAGAGAAAATAGAACCAAAATTGTTCTCCCATAACTGCACTAACTCTTTAACAAACTGTCCCCTCTTCCCCCTTTTGGTAATTTTCATCAGTCAATGAGAAGCAGAAGGACAGGGCTGCCCACTTTTGATCATGGCACCCAATGTAACACTTTAAGGAGCTATCCCCACCAAGATCAACAAAATGCCACAGAGAGGCAGTAGGTGGCATCGTGGATGGAGTGATGGCCCTGAAATGAGGAGTTTAAATCCAGCCTCGGATGCTTACTAGCTGTGTGACTCTGGGAAAGTGACTTAACCTCAACTCTTTCCACAATAAATGTCAAATACAAGACATTTGGGCACATTTTTATAGAGGTACAATGATTAAAAATGACATTTATGTAACATTTTTAAGGTATGTGAAAGACTTTACTTGTATTTTCTCATTTGATGCTCAAACAATCCTTTGAAGTAAGTTCTACAGGTATTATTATCTCCATTTCACAGATTATAAAAACTGAGACTAAGAGAGCTTGAATGACTTGCTGGCATATTTCTAAAGCAGATCTTAAGCCAAGATCTTGTTGACTCTAAGTCCTGCTCTTGGTTTACTATATAATATTGCTTCTTGATGATGGACTGGTTAATGTGGCAGTGGTCCATTCAAATAAATGAAAGTCTAAGTGGTGAGGGATCAATCAATGAAAACACAAATATTTATTAAGTACCCATTATGTGCTAGGCACTGTGGCAAGTAATAAGGAAACAAATACAATAAATAATATAATCCCTGCTATCAAGGAGAAGCTTATATTCTAATGGGGAAAGACAAAGACATATATAAGTATATACAAAACAAGTGTAAAGAGAATAAATGCAAATAAATGCAAAGTCATTAAATATAAGAGATCTCAAGGACACTAGAATGAGATTGCATTTGATATTTTAATGAGTGCCATTTGGGGCATGTAACATGGCACCAACCACTTAGTGGGATGAATCCAGACTTGACAACCACGGGCCATTTGAGCATAAAGGAGTACAGACCTAATTGTGAAGTTATGTGAGTGGGCTTTCCCATCCTAGCAAGCTAGTCATGCCTCAGTACAGCTTGATAGTTTGATGGTAGCTTATATTTAGATAATGCTTTACAGTTACCCAAATTACTCAATTGAGTCCTACAATAGCCATATGAGGTAGGTTGTTCAGGCATTGCTTAATGAAGAGAAAACTGGAATTCAGAGAGATGAGCTAGTTTATCCAGTCACACACATAGTAAGTGGGAGAGTTAAGAATTTATAATGGTAGCTGACATTTATGTAGAACTTTAAGGTTTGCAAAGCTCCTTACATACATTATTTCATCTGAACCTCCCAAGAACTCTGTGAGATAGATATCATAGGCATTATCCCTATTTTATAGAAGAAGAGACTGAGATTCTGAGAGATATCTTATACAACTAGTAAGTGTCAGAGATGGGATTCTAATACAGATCTTCTGATGCCAAGTCCAGCATGCTTTCTGCCACATCAGAGGTCAGTGGCCATCTTTATTGAAATTGAACTGCTAACCCTGGGAAGTATGCATGTTGGGAGATCTAAAAGAACTGGTGGAAGTGTCATAAAAATAGATTCTTCTAGATCAGAAAAATAAAGTGTTAAGTAAAGTCAATACAACCTCTGTTTCAAAACAGGAGAGAAGGAAGATGAATGAAGTTATCTGCAGTCTTTGAGAGCATGGATGATGCTATCAGTGTAATGCAAAGACAGATGCTTGATGCAGCAAATCCTTTTAGGCTGATTGATCGATCCTTTGTCTAAACACATGCTGAGCCCAGGAAAGGCAAAGCTGATTCAAAATGGTTTGGTGAAAGATTTTTACCAAAGTCAAACATATTTCCTTCCATAATCCCAGCTCTAATGTGGGTCACTTCTTTACCCGACATCATCAATTCTTTGGTATCCTGCCAGTGGATTGGGAAAGAAAAGAGAGATGAGGAAAGTTAATCTGTTTGCAAGAGAGGATTGAATTGCCTGAACTGAGCCATGCTTTCTGAAATGTCTTCAGAGGATTGGCATTTGTCATGTCCAAACTATATGATTACATCCTAAATTCATCAGTAAGTACTAAGGTCTAACAGCATAAGGCACAACTACCAATTAATCTTTTAAATAAAGTTAAAGTTTGAAAATGATTCCATTCCCATGAGTTTTTTCTTGTTTTTTTCCTCATAATTAGTCTTAAAGTATATTAAAATATGTTTCACTGAAACAATCATTTGATTTCCCAATATATTCCTTACTCCATTCCTTAATAAGTGAAGTCCCAAAAGTAAAGGTAAAGGCTTAGGTTCAATCTGGGGAGACATGGAGCCAGGTGACGGCACACAGAATACAGCTGCCACCTTCTACTCATACACACACACATTTGTATATGAACATGTACAATATATGTATGTATACATTTAATTTAAATTTTATTTTTCTCAATTACATGTAAACAAAGTTTTTTTAACATTCTTTTAAAAAAATTTTGAGTTCCAAATTCTTTCCCTTTTTCTTTCCCATTCCCACTCCTTGAGAAGGCAAGCAATTTTATATAGATTATACATGAACAGGGCAGATAGATGATGCAATGTATAGAGCACTAGACTTGGAGTCAGGAAGACTCATCTCTCTGAGTTGATATCTGGCTTCAGACCCTTACTAACTATGTGACCCTGGGAAAATCACTTAATCTAGTTTTCCTAAGTTTTCTCATCTATAAAATGAGCTGCAGGAGGAAATGGCAAATAACTCCAGTATCTTTACTGAAAAGACCCCAAATGGGGTCATGAAGAGTCAGATATGGCTGAAAAAAAAAGACTGAATACACGTGACATCATGCAAAACATTTCCATATTAGTCATATTACAAATGTCTATTCAGATACTTTGAAGCAAAGACATGAGATTTGCAATTTTAGTTTTTGCTCATGAGTTCAGGGAATACTTTTTAGAGGTTCCTTTTCTCTCAAATTTGCTCCATGGTAGATGATCTCATTTAATTGGGACAATCATGAATACACACACACACACACACACACAAACACACACATACATAAGTACACACAGTTTATCTATATCTAACAATGAACATTCATAAAATCAGACTTCTGGGAGAAGATGATTGTTGGACAAGTATGATAGAGTGGAAACTTCTCTGTTTCTTAGTAGCTGTATGACCTTGCACAAAGTGCTTGAAGTCTTCAGGCCTCATTTGTAAAACAATGTTATTAATTCCTTATTTGCTTAAATATGTTGTCCAATAAAATTTTGTGGTCCCTTCTAGTTTCAAGATTTATGATGTAAAATGGGAGAAGCACCCACCTTCAAGATATTGTAAGGTGTCACATTCTCAAATTAACCTATTAATCACTCAGTAGAACAATTATTAATCAAGTCCATTAAGTTAGAGGTACTGTGCTAAGTGCAAGGGATACAGAGAAAGAAACTAAAGAGTCCTTGCCTTTGAGGAGATGTCTTTTTCCAGGTAGAATTCTGAATGAGATGGTACTTGAACAGATTCTGGCAGACAGGACCAAGGTGGTTGCTGTTGTTTTATGATGAAAACCAAGTAAAGCTTCCAGATTGCTAGAACTATCTGTTACAGGAAGATTGTTTTCTTTGTTCTCTAGTCACTATGTTTTGGCCATTCTCCAAGATTGGGTTGGCTAAAAGCAGCTAAAGACATAAAGACTTTCCTTTCTATGGCTATGGACAATTTGGGACTTGGAAGTCAATGATCACTTGCCAGAACTGGGGCTCTAGCTAGGCAGGAGTGAGATCGAGAGGTACAATAAAGCAAGAAAATTAATGGTCAAGACCACAGAAGTCAACAAAGAAAAGGAGCAGGTAGAGACTGGGGATCTGGGCAGGGAAGGAGTTGTGTCCAGGGAAATTTAATTAAAGTATGGTGGGGTGAGAGGTACCATAGGTTTAGAATTCTGGTAGTCAGGATCAGGAACTCAGACTTATGAGATTAGGAAACTGCAGAGGAATAGGGTAACTTAGGGTCAGAAACTCAGGCCAAAGTGTCTAGTCAATCAAATCCGGTCATAGTGTCAGAGGGCCCTGGCAACTTATTTTTTTTTAAGTGACGGGGTTGACTGTGGAGATCTCTAAAATCAACAAATAATTTTAAATATTTACTACATGCATTGCACTGTATGAGGTTCTGGGGTTAAAAGGACAAAACAAGATAGTTCCTACCCTCAGCAAGCATATTGTGTAACTCTTGGTGGAGCACATGGATATAAAACATGCATGCACGTACACACACACACACACACACACACACACACGCACACACGCATATACCCTATAAAACAAATTAGAATATAAGGGTAAAGGAGAGGTTCCAAGAGAGGAGAATCAGTGAAAACTTCAATGAACAAATATTTATGAATTTTGCTAGGATCTGTGGATATAAATGGAATGAATAAAACAACCTCTCTATCTTAAGGAGCTGACATTCTATTGGTGGAGGAAGGACAATGAACACATGATTGAATCTGAGCTGCACATTTCCATTAGGCTGAAATAAAATTACACAGTTATAACTTCAAATAGTTCATAGTTGAATTCGTAGGATCACTTCATGGGTGTTCATTACTCACATTAATTAGGACCTGGCTGTCCTACTATATATAAAATAAATACACACTTAAAATAAATAATATAAACATAATTACATGAAGAAAATACAGCCAAATGCAAAGTGGTTAACTCCAGTGTAGCTGGGGGGATTGCTAACATTTGAAGGAGTCAAAAAAAACTTCAGGTAGATTAGAATGTGGTGGAAGAAAGAGAAGGAAGAAAAAGACTCACTTGATGAGGCAGAGGCAAGCAGGGAGTATTATCAAAGTGTGGGGGACTTGCTAAGTTTCTCATGGAGGAGACACCCCTTGAGTTGAGTCATGTAGGAAGGGACCAGTTTCAACAGGTGGAAATGAAGATATGAGGAGTCTGTTTCAAGCATATGAGAAAACATTAGCAAAGGCATGGAGCCAGAAGAGGGCAGGATGAGAACGGGGATAATAACTTCAATTTTGGCTGTAATGTAGAGTATGTAAATGAGAAGTAGCATGAGACAAATCCCAGAAGGCAGATCAGAACCAAATTGTGGTGGTCTTTGAATTCCAGGACAAGGAGTTTATACTTTCTGTGATAAGTAACAGAAAATCACCAAAGGTTTCTGGAGCAGAGGGTTGATGTGATCTGAGAAGTTCACTAGAAAGATTATTTTGATTAGTTGATCATTTAGCTGAATAAGAATTGCCTCTGGGACATCACTAACATGTAGTGATCCAGTTTCCACTTAAAAATCTGAGGGGGCTCCACTTAAAGACTTCCCTTTCAGCTCTAAATCTATGATCATATGACCCTGTGACCTCCAGTAAAGGATAACCCCCTACTCCAGAGGCAGTTCATTGCATTATTAGTGGTAACTTAAAAAGCTGAATTTTGCCTCTGTGAGAATTCTGACCCAGTTTTCTTTTGTTTCTTTTTCTTTATAAAATAAATCCATTATTTATTTATTTTAAACATTCATTTTTTTAAAAAAGAACTTAGAGTTTTGAATTCTCTCCTTCTCTTCCACCCCTCCCCATCCATTATGAAAGCAAGTAATATGGTATCAGATATACATGTGATATCATGCAAAAGCATATTTCCAAAATAAAGAAAGTGAGAAAACTATACTTCAACCTGAATTCAGAGTCATCAATTCTCTCTCTGGAGGTTGATAGCATTTTTCATCATGTGATCCAGTTTTTCTAATTCTGCTCTCATGGGCAAACAGAACAAGCTAATTCTTTCCCCACATGACAATGCTTCAAATATTTGGTCATGGTTATCATTTCTCCCTCATCCCTGAATGTCTTCTTTTTTTCCAGATTTGGTATGCCCATTTACTTTGCTTGAGCCTGCTGTGATATGTTACACAGTCTTATTTACAACTGTGATTGACTTCTGGAAGTGCTCCAGGTTTTCTGTATCTTTCTTATATTATGGTACCAGAACAGAACAGAGTACTCCAGGTATGTGGTATGACCAGGGAAGAGTATAGCAGAACTACTGCTACCCCTCATTTTGGTCACTATGTCTTTCTTAATTCCTTCCAATACTTTAAAGTACTGACATCTATGGCAAAGTTTTTGACACTTACTAAACTTGCAGTCCACTAGGACATTCAAGTCTTTTTCTTTTTACACTAATTTTTGTCTAGTCTAGCCTTTGTAATATTACATATAAATATTGTTAATTTTGCATAATGGGAAGACCTTTCCCATCCTTTATAGGCCCATGTGACCTGCTTGAGTCATATGGATGCCTGAATCACATGAGTCTATTGTGGGAGGAGCTTGCTGAGTGGGTGGAGCAGGGAGGGGTAGAACAGGAAGGGTGGAGCAGAACTCAGAGTAAGTTGGTCACAGCAGTCAGAGCTGAGGGAGGGACAATCATTTGTGGGAAGACCCTAGCAGGGCGAAGGTTTGGGGATGGTAGTGTCCCCTGCATTGTTGTTGTGTATAGATTTCTTTATTACTATGATGGATTTGGCTTTCTGATGTTTAAATAAATGTTTTGGTTCTGTCTTCCACGTGGAGAATCTGTTTTATTTTGTGATTCAGAATAACACCGGCATATTCATAGCCTCCATGGGCATACTGAATATTGTGTTGGTGCTATGAAATAGATTCTTCTTCCATAGAAATGTAGAATTTTACATTTATCCCTATTAAATTTTATCTTACTTGGTCTGGTTCATCATTCTAGCTTGCTGTAATATTTTTAGATCTTCTTTCTGTTATTAAACTTATTAGCTAGCCTCCTCCTAACCCCAGTTTTGTATATAAATATTTGCTAGCGTAAGTTCTACAGAACCCTAGGTTAGCCCACTAGGGACCGACTTCCAAGCTGATATCAAGGCATTAATGACTACTTTTTAAGGCTGAAATATAACAGACTCTCCACATGGAAGACATAACCAAAACATTTATTCAGACACTAGAAAGCTAAATCCATCATAGCAACAAAAATCTACACACAACTACAATGCAGCAAACAACACCATCCCCAAGTCTCCCCACCCCTCTAGGCTTCCCACAAACCAGCTCCATTACACAAATCATAAGCAGCCCTCCTTAAACAAAATCACGAAGAAGCTCTTTCACTCGAACTACCCAGGAGCCTGCATCCTTCCTAGCTCTGACTGCTGTCATGACTAATTTCCTCTCAGTTCTGCTCTAGCTCCGCCTCTTCCTGTTCCATCCATTCAGCAAGTTCCTCCTGCCACAGGCTCCATGTGATTCCAGCTTCCAGGTGACCCAACCAGGTCCCATGGAACTATTAATGCATGAGAAAGATCTCCCCATTTTAAATAACCATTACAATGTCTGAGGCTGGATTTGAATTCAAGTTTTCTTGACTTTTGGTCCAGTGAACACCTAGCTGTATCACCTAGCAGCCAAGCTGAGTCATTCTGGTCCTTAATGATCACTGTTGGCTGCTTTCCAGAGATATTGTGGAAGGGACTAATTCTCCAGGCAGGGATTATAGAAGCACAGAATCACAGTGCAATCTATTCAAACTATATCTTCCAAACAATTTCCTTTATAATTCACCTGACATGTGATCATAGAGTCTTTGATTAAATGCCCTTGCCTTCCATAAGGGGTAACTTCTTGTGTCCTAAGAAAACCTACTTTACTTTGGGATAACTCCATTGTGGGGCAAGTTTTTCTTAAAGTAAGTTCAAGTTTGCCTCTTTATAACTTCTCAAATTACTTCTGCTTCTGTTCTTTTGGGGGAAATAGAACAGAACTAGTCTAACTACTGTTCCATCTTGATGTCCTTCAAGCAATTGATGACTATCACATCACTCCTGAGATGTCTCTTCTCTCAACATCTCTGTTCCTACAAAAGGTCCTCATACGGTATGGTGTTGAGCCCCTTCACCATTTTAGTCATCCTATTTTAGAATGGTCTTCAGCTTACAAATAATCTTCTCAAATTGTGGTACTCAGAACTGAATACTATATTTCCTGGTTATACGTGCTCTGACTAGAACAAAGGATTATGGAATTATTATCTCATTGTTTCTGGAATTTACAATTAATGCAGCATAATATTGCATTAGCTTTCTTAAAGCTATGTTGCTGTTGAGCCATACTAAGCTTGTCGTCTACTGAAACTCCCAGATATTTTCCAGTTGAATTGCTGTTGAAACACTCATTTTCCATCTTGTACTTGTGGAGTTTATTTTTTAAAAATCTAAGTGTTTTGTTGTTGCTCAGTTGTTTTTCTCCTAAATCCTCCCACTCCTAACTTTCCTATTACTGTAGAAGATAGCACTGTCCTGCAGGGGTCGGAAACCTATGGACTGCCCTCTCCTCGCTTAGTCCCTCAAGCTTGCAACCCAAGTGTCATCTTCTGTTTCTAACTACTTCTCATCCCACATATTCGATCTGTTGCTAAGGTCTGATAATATCACCCTTGTAATATCTCTCAAATACATCTCCCTTCTATTCTCTAATAATGCCACTATCTTTTTTTTTTTAGCCAAAGAAAAACAAAGTTTATGAAAGATCCACTATATTGGATAGACACTTGAGAAATCTCACCATTGGCTAGACTCTTAAGGAATCTGAGCATTTGTGATGCTTGTATTGTACATATTAACGTGAGAAGATAGGAGTAGCCAATAGACCTCCTTTAAGAAAGTTGTCCTAGACTCGATGAAATTAATTCAAGGGT
Source organism: Bettongia penicillata ogilbyi (assembly GCA_023548195.1). NCBI lineage: Eukaryota > Metazoa > Chordata > Mammalia > Diprotodontia > Potoroidae > Bettongia > Bettongia penicillata. The sequence goes on along the minus strand of JAJHZJ010000298.1, from coordinate 1,914,759 downwards.
TGTTTACTGACCTCTGTTCTAATTTTAAAGCTGTCCTTTTCTTCAGCATTTTTTTTGTTTCATTTAGCAAGCTACTGACTCATCTTTCATAATTTTCTTCCATCACTCTCATTTCTCTTCCCAATTTTTCCTCTACTTCTCTTGATTTTTAAAATCCTTTTTGAACTCTCCCATGGCCTGAGATCAATTTATATTTTTCTTGGAGGCATTGGATGCAGGAGCTTTGACTTTGTTGTCTTTTTCTTGTTTTATGTTTTGATCTTCCTTGTCTCCAATGATGTAAGAAAATACCTCTTCATCAAGAAAGTAAGAGTCTATGGTCTGTTTCTTTTTCCCCCTTTGCTCATTTTCCCAGCCCATTACTTGACTTTTGAGCTCTTTGTTAAGTGGAGTGCTCTAGAAGCAACCTCTGCTTCAGTAGTGGCTGTCACAGCCCTGGTGCCTCAGCTGGGGCTGGAACTGGATCAGACCATGGTGCCCCCTCAGTCAGGTGAGACACCCTTCCCCCAACCTTTGTCTTTGGTGTTTGTGGGTTGAGAAGTCTGGAAACCATAGCAGCCACCAGTGATTCAGTCCCCTCAGACTTGCTCCAGCTCTGACAGACTGTGTAGCCAGTGCCTGAACTGTGCTGAGCTCTCAGCCTGGGTGAGATAGACCCTTACTGTCAATCTTTCAGATTGTTTTAGGCTGGAAATTTGCTTCAGTCTGTTATTGTGTGACTGCTGCTGCTCTAGAATTTGTTTAATATCATTTTTACAGGTTTTTTGAGAGATTTGGGGGGAGAACTCTAGCAGATCCCCACTTATATTCCACCATTATGACTCCACACCATACTGCCACTGTCTTAATGCAGGCCTTCATCATGTCATGCCTGGAGTACTGCAATAGACGGCTGGTGAGTCTGCCTGTCTTAAGTTTCTTCCCACCCCAAGTCATTCTCTATTCAGTCACCAAAGTGTTTTTCCTAAAATGAAAGTCTAACCTTGTTACCTCCCCTACTCAGTAAACTCCAGGGGCTCCCTATTACCTCCAGGATCAAATACAAAATGTTTTATTTGACATTCAAAGCTCTGCATAACCTAGCCCCACTCCTCTTTTCATTCTTCTTACCCTTTGCAGCCAGATATATATTTTTTGTTCCAGTGACATTGGTCTTCTGGTTTTTCTGCATAAAGACACTCCATTTTTTCCCTTAACTCCACTTACTGACTTCCCCACTCTTTTAAGACCCAACTAAAATCTCATCTTTTACAGGGAGACTTTCCAAACCCCTCAATTTTAGAGCCTTCTTTCTGTTAGTTACTTTCCATTTATCCTGTGGATACTATGCTTGAATACAGTCGTTTGTATGTTATCTTCCTATTAGACAGATTGTGAGCTTCTTGAGGGCAGGGACTGTTTTCTGTCTCTTTTGAATTCCCAGTCCTTAGCACAGTGCCTAAGCAATTAATAAATATTGATTGCTTGATCAACCAAGTTAGAGATAAAATTGTAAAAGAGCCTTGTGGCATTCCATTGGCTACTTCCTGCCCAGTTGACAGTCATTGACAACTTCTCTTTGAGTCTTTTCATTCAACTATTTGTGAATTCATCCAATATACTAACACCCATCTGTCCATATTTTTCACAGGAATAATTACTGATACTTTATAAAAAGCCTAATTAAAATCTAAGTAGACTACACCTATAGTGTTCTCTTGATCTATCAATTAAGTAACCTTGTCCAAAAAGGAAATAAGTTGAGTCTGTTCTTAATGAAGCCAAGCTGACTCTTTTTGAGCACTGTTTCCTTGTCTAGTTCGTTAATCAAATCATTAAGAATATATCCTAGAATTTCCCCAGGTGTAGATGTCAAGCTCTCTGGTCTATTGCTTGCAGACTCAATTCTTTTTTCCTTTTTTTAAATATTGGGACACTTATCCTTCTTTAGTCTTATACTCTCCTCAGCCTTTGAGATATCGCTGACAGTGGTGCAGTAATCACAAACACCGGTTTGAAGATACAGTTTATCGGGGTCAGGTGACTTGAATTCAAGGATAACTAAATGTTTTCTATTTCCTCACTTATCTTGAGTGTCAGATTCTTAGTACCCATTTTTGTTCTGTCTTTTCCATTTCAAAGGTCATTTTCCTTAGAAAACAGAAGCAAAATGTGAAGAAAACAACCAGCTCTACCTTCTCTCTGTTGCTAATGCTCACTGTCCCATGCACCTTGAAAAGGGGTTCTGTTCTCTCTTTCATCCTCCTCTTTTCTCAGTCCAGTTAAAACAACAAATAAACCAAACAAAGTTCCATTTTTGTTGTCCAGCTTTTCTGATTAACCACAGCTCATTCTGAGCTTCGGTATACTTAAAATTAGAACATGCTACTTTTTTTGATTGTTAACTAGCTAACAATTATTAAGTACCCACTATATGTCAGACATTGTGTCACCTGCTCTTCCTTCCATCTTCTATAAATTTCCTTTTTTTAAGTTTGTAGATTCCACCTTTTCTTTTTCATGTAATTTAATTATATTTCAATTAACAAGCATTTATTTTCTTTCCCTCTCACATCTCCCATTCCAAACCAAACAGTAACAAAGGAAACAAACAATAACAGAAGAAAATTAAAATCCTCATAACAAATATAGTCAAATAAAACAAAAGACCTTATTAGCCATGTCCAAAAATGCATGTCTCGTTTTGCATTTTGAGTCTGTCACTTGTTTGTCAGCATTTGGGCAGAGTGTCCATGTATAATCCTCTGGAATCATCATTTATTGTTGCATTGATCAGAGTGGTAAGGTCTTTCTAAGTTAAGTTCAAAGATTTCTTCATAATATTCTTATATTATAAATTGCTTTTCTGCTTCTATTTACTTCATTCTGCATCTACATTGGTTCATACAAAGTTTTTGGATCTTCTCTGAAAGAAAAGCAAATTCCTTGTAACAAATTTGTATAGTCAAGAAAAACAAGTTCCCTCATTTGCTGCATACAAGAATATGTGTCTCATTCTGCACTCTCAGTCTATCATCTCACTTGTTTTCTTAGCATGCTCTGTCCCTATAAAGGGGCTATCATGCCTGTATTTTAAATCATAATTCAGAAATTCAATTTCCATTTTCAGATGCCATTGTCTTAGATAGTTATTGTTTTCCCAATTTTACTCTTTTGTATTCTTTACCTTCAGTGGGCAGCGATAATGAAAATATCACTGTTGCCCCTATGGTCTCAAGTTTTTTACCCTAGATTTTGTAATATTTAGCAATATTTTCTTGGTTCCTTCTGGCAGTAACAGTTGCGACCCCATGAATCATGCACATTTAGTAGTAGTCATCTGTTTTAACAAGTCTTGGGAGATTCTTTGTTATGTCTTGGACACATGCCCTGGCAAGACAACAAACTTCTCTATTGTTGTCATTAGGTCAACAAATCTTCCTTTTATTTTTTCTTAATATATCTTTTTGCTCATTGAAGTTCCACTTAAAAAAACAACTAAAGGAGTGTTTCATTGTCCTTGAAAACCTGAAGTGTGGAAAGGCATAACTTGAGCCCCTTCACCTTCCCTTTGAACACAGATAATTGTCATGCTCAAGACAAGTCATATCAATATTTTCTTTGCTTTTCAAACTGATTAAGATCCTCATATTTGTTTTTCAGATGGTCAGTGGGTATTAACCTTTACAACCTTAACAACTTGACAATCACATTCATTTCCCTTTTTCAGATTTACGTATATGATCTTTAGGGTCACTGTCATTATCATCATCCAAGCCACCCTAAGGAATAGGTCTACCTAGACTTTGATCCTTTCTTTCCCCTAACTGAGATTGTAACAAATCTCTTTTGGCTATTCTTATCAGTCATCTCCACCTTCAAATCATCTGGGTTTTAAAACTCCTTACATAATTCATGCATACCTGTGCTAATCTTTTTAATTATCCTTAGGTAAAATTCGAGTTTACCCTAGCACCATCTTTAGGATGGTGCACCTTTAGTTGGAATAATGTTGGCTTCCCTCCTCAGAATTTTATCCAAAATCTCTCTATCATTTTGGGAATGACTTTTGTTTCAAAATATTAGATCATTGAACCCTATCTCTCCTTTTCATGTATAGTTCTGTTAATAGGCTGAAGATTGGACAAGATGACCTCCTGAAGTCTCTTATCATCATCACTTTTATGTTTATAGGTGGAATAGTGATGATATGTAATAGAATTTCATATCATAGGATTAATATTTGATTACCAAATTATTCAATAATGCACATTATTAGAGGAAAGAATTTTCCTTTTAAAAAATACCCTCTCACCTGCTCACTAGTTCCTAAAATTTCACTCTTAGAGTCATTCCATTGACTTGAGACTTGATCCCTTGTTAAAATGCAAATAGCCCTAGGAGACTGGTCTGTCTGATCAGTCATTTTGTTGTTTTGTAAGAATGGACATATAATTTCCTTTCCTAATAGTAAGTATTGAAGGATGAAGTCTAGAGAAAAACATCAGGCAATTGAAAGAAGAACATTGGTAAATGGTAACAGAAACATGGAACTGGGAATATTGAAGATAAACTTTAACTCCCTGAAAATATAGTCTAAGTATATTGTACTGCTACTTCTAGAATTTTGTGATTAGTTTTCTGAATATCTCTTTGGCCAAACCAGAGTCTCCGAGATTCTATGATTCTGTATTACTGTCCTTGAGTGTCCAGATATCTTCACATGAATATATTTTCTTAATATTTGATCCTACTTCTTTTCTCATTTTATTTATTCTCTTCTTTCCAGAAAGTCATGAATGTTGTCCTATTATATCTCAGTGACATATGTATATATATGCACATATATACATATACACACATATGTATGTATGTATATTTATATACATATATGACAAAGGATGCATAAGAGTAAAATTGATATAGGAAGAGAATAACTACCTAAGAAGATGATATCTGAAATAGAAGAGAATTGAATTTCTGCACCTTGACTTAACAGGGGCGGGGATCTTGTGGCTTCAAGGTCACATGTCACCCTCTAGGTCTTCAAGTGCAGCCCTTTGACTGCCAACTGTAGCTTCTAGTTACTCCAGCCCACCCTATTGCTCTTGGCCATCTTCTATGGTCTTGGATCTGTAGTTAATCAGTTTAACTGTTGACTCTACGTTTGAATTAGTTCTCCTTGGTCCTATTGACATTCAGGCTGTGCCAGATTCCAGCTTTAGATTATTTCATCATCCACCTTCTTGGCTGCTGCTTTGATCTATTAAAAGCAGCAGATGTCATAGAAGAGTGGTGAATGGGTTTAATACAAATTTTTGCACCTCATTTATGCAATGCTCTTGCTCAATAATTTCAGTTGTGTCCAACTCTTCATGACCCCATTTGGCATTTTCTTGGTAAAGGTACTGGAGTGGTTTGCCATGTTCTTCTCCAGCTTATTTTACAGAAAAGAAGACTGAGGCAAACAGGGTTAAGTGCCCTGCCCAAAGTCACATAATCAGCAAGTTTCTGAGGTTAGATTTGAATTCAGATCTTGACTCCAGTACCAGCACTCTATCCACTGTACCACTTAGCTGCAATCCCTTTATTTTTCCCTGGTTGTATCTCAATTACATTCTTGAAGACACTGTTCCAGATTTCCTCTTCTCTTCTTTACCATTCTTCCACTACCCTCTCAACAGAAGTTCCTTCCTCCTATTTTACTGCAAGAACAAGATAATCCTCATGAACTTTCTTGTTCTCTATTTTACATGTCAAAACCCCTTGACAGCATCCACTAAGTGCCTCTTTTTCCAGTGTCTGATAGCTTCTTACCAAGGCCTATCCATCCACTTGTGGCTTTGACCTTATCCCTTCCAATATCATATGGGAACTTGCTCCTTCTATCATTCTCTCCTCGCTCATCTTCAATCACTCCTTACCTATGGGTTGCCTCTATGCTGCCAGCAAATATTTCTAGGTCTTTTTTATCCTTTAAAAAACTTCACTTGACTCTTTCACCCATATGATATCATTCCCTATCTCTTGTACATTTAATAGCCAAACTTCTAGATGAAAAAACAACCTAGACTCCTCTCTTCCATTTCCTCACCTCCCACTCACTTTGCAACCTTTTGCAATCTGGCTTGCAACCTTACCATTGGACTGAAATTGCTCTTTCCAAGGTTACCAATGAGCTTCTCATTGCTGTCTTTTTTTTTTTTTTTTTTTTTAACCTTAGATGCTTCCTGGGCTGTTTTGCCACTGCTAACCAACCTTCTTCCTGTGTACTCTTTCCTTCTGGGCTTTTCATACTCTGCTCTCTCCTAGTTGTCTCTCCATCTTTCCCTTTCAGTTACCTTTGCTGGATCCTTCTCCTCTCCATTGCCTACTGGTTAACTGTGGATTTTCCTCAAGGATCTTTCTTGGGCTCTTTTCTCTCTGTATAGTATGTCCTGGTGATTTCACTTCCCCTTACCCCCCTCCCCATTAAGTTATCATCACTCTATAGATGATTCTCAAATCTTTATGTCTAGACCTAATCTTATTCCTGAATGACAGACAGCCCTACATGAGCAATTACTTCCTGTACATTTCCACCTGGATGCATAGGCATTTCTTTTTTTTTTTTTTTTTTTAATTTATTTATTTAGCTTTTTACTTTCATTTTCACAAATTTTTGGGTTCCAAATTTTCTCCCCTTTTCTCCCCTCCCCCCCACCCCAGTACCCCAAGCAATCTAATTTTCCCTATCTTCAATCTGTCCTCTCTTCTGTCATCCCTCCCTTCCCTTGTCTCTATCTTCTCTTTTCTCCTGTAGGGCCAGATGACTTTCTATTCCTCATTAACTGTATGTCTTCTTTCCTAGTTGCAACAACAATACTAAACAATTGTTCCTGAAACTTTGAGTTCCAAATTCTCCCCATCCCTCCCTCCCCATCCATTCCCTTTGGTACGGCAGGCAATTCATTATAGGCCATATCTGTGTAGCTTTGCAAGTGACCTTCCTGATAGTCGTGTTGTGTAAGACTAACTGAATTGCCATCCCTCTTAACCTGCCCCTCATTGTTTCTCTTCTGTCCTTTGATCCTGTCCCTCCCCAAGTGTTGACTTTCAATTACTCCCTCCTCCCTTTGCCCTCCCTTCCATCATCCCCCCCCAATATCTCCTTCTCCCCCGCTTTCTTATACTGTAAGATAGGTTTTCATACCAAAATGAGTGTGCATTTCACTCCTTCGTTTAGTCAAATGTGATGAGGGTAAACTTTTGTTTGTTTGTTTGTTTTTTTTTTTTTTTTTTCCCTCAGCTCTCCTCTTTTTCCCTCCACTAAAAACATCTCCTACTTGCCTCTTAAATGACATATAGTTACGCCCTTCCATTTCCCCCTCTTTCCTCTCACTACATTTCTCTCTCACCATTTACCTTAATTTCTTTTAAGGTATGGTCCCATCCTATTCAGTTCAATCTGTGCTCTCTGTCTCTGCATGTGAATGCATGTGTGTATGTGTGTGCATGCGTGTACATGTGTATGTGTGATCCCACCAACCACCCAGATACTGAAAAGTTTTAAGAGTTAGAAATATTGTCCTTCCCTGTATGAATGCAAACAGTTCATTTCTGGTAAGTCCCTTAATACTTCTCCTTGCTGTTTACTTTTGCATGCTTCCTCTCATTCTTGTGTTTGAAAGTCAAATTTTCTTTTCAGCTCTGGTCTTTTCATTAAGAATGATTGAAAGTCCTCTGTTTCATTGAAAGACCATATTTTCCCTTGCAGTATTATACTCAGTTTAGCTGGGTAGGTGATTCTTGGTTTGAGTCCTAGTTCCTTTGCCTTCTGGAATATCCTATTCCACGCCCTTCGATCCCTTAATGTAGAAGCTGCTAGATCTTGGGTTATCCTGATTGTATTTCCACAGTACTGGAATTGTTTCTTTCTAGCTGCTTGCAAGATTTTTTCCTTGAGCTGGGAGTTCTGGAATTTGGCCACAATGTTCCTAGGAGTTTCTCTTTTTGGATCTCTTTCAGGTGGTGATCGATGGATTCTTTCAATACTTATTTTGCCCTCTGGTCCTAGAATGTCAGGGCAGTTTTCCTTGATAATTTCATGCAAGACGATGTCTAGGCTCTTTTTTTGATCATGGCTTTCAGGTAGTCCCATAATTTTTAAGTTGTCTCTCCTGGATCTATTTTCCAGGTCAGTTGTTTTTCCCATGAGATATTTCACATTCTCTTCCATTTTATCGTTCTTTTGGTTTTGTTTGGTGATTTCTTGGTTTCTCATAAAGTCATTAGACTCCATCTGTTCCATTCTAATTTTGAGAGAACTATTAAATTCAGTGAGCTTTTGAGCCTCTTTTTCCATTTGGCTCATTCTGCTTTTGAGTGCATTCTTCTCCTCATTGGCTTTTTGAACCTCTTTTGCCAATTGAGTGAGCCTATTTTTCAGGGTGTGTTAATTTCCTCAGCATTTTTTTGGGACTCCTTTACCAAGATATTGACCTTTTTTTCATACTCTTCTTGCATCTTTGTCATTTCTCTTCCCAGTCTTTCCTCCACCTGTCTAACTTGCTTTTCAAAATCCTTTTTAAGCTCTTCCAAGGCCTGAGCCCACCCAACACCCCCCTGGGGTGTCTGGGGTACTGAGGCCCCGCCCTCCACATCTTTCCCTGATGGGAAAAATACATCCTCGTCCTCCCCATCAGATCCGAAGGTCGGGATCATTTGCATTTGTTGGAAAAAACTCTCTAAAGTCTTATTTTTCTTTCCCTTTCTAGGCATTTTCCCAGCCAGTTACTTGACTTCTGAGATTCCTTTCCACCTCCGCCTGGATCCGCCCAGCTAGTACTTGACCTCTGAGATTCAAATGCGCTTTCCCGCAGCAAGCTTTAGTTCTGGCGCAGGGTGGGGGCAGGGCCGCTTCCTAGCTTGGGCCCTCAGGGGCTTTCTGAAGAGACTTTCAGGAACAGAGCAGGTGGGGGCGGGGTGGGGGACCCCGCCTGCTGTGCTCAGCTCCCTTGGGGGTTTTATTCAGAGGCGTTCATCAGTAGAGCAGGGTGGGGGCAGGGCCGTCTCCCCTGCTCGGCTCCCTCAGGTTGGAAAGACCTTCAGTATTGAAGATCCTACCTGCTGCTGGGGGATTCCTGAGTCCCGGGCCGTTGCAGCCTCAGCCGCCCGCCCACGCCTCTGCCTCCGCCGCTTCCTGCCCCCGTCTCTGCCGCCGCCGCTTCCTCCCGAGGGGGCCCGCTCCCCTCCCCTAGCGCAGGCTTCTTTTTAACTGACCTTTAGCTTCTGTGGGCAGAGGGACTTTCCCGGCTGCCGGAGATTCTCCCGGAGCTTTCCTCTCTGAAGTCTGCTCAGGTCAGCTTCTCTGGGTCGCGGCCAGGGGTGGGGGTGGGGGTCCGCTTTCCTGGCTGCGATGGACCCCGGGGACGGCTCTCCAGGGTTCAGTGGAACGGAAATCTCTTCCCCTATGTTTGTGCACCCCCTGCAGAGATTCAGAATTTATGGGGCTCTCCTTTTACCTCAATTCCATGGGTTGTGGGCTCGGAGCTCGTGAATGTGCGTCCTTCTACTCCGCCATCTTGGCTCCACCCCCAATGCATAGGCATTTCAAACTCAATGCCCTCTAAATGAAACTATTATCTATCATCTTCTCTAAACCTGTGCCTCCTCCAAAATTTTGTATTTCTGTTGAGGTCACCACTATCCTTTCAATCACCCAGGGGAAAAAATTCCAGAGAAAATTTCAGGGGATTTCAAATTGACAAGAGATTTGAGACTAGGAACTGCCCCAGTATCCCCTCAACTCTAATCAGTAATGATGTACTCTGGAAAGAATCTTTGATATCGAGCTCCAAGTATTTAACCCTTCTCATCATTTCATAGATTGGCTCTATAATTTGTGTGGGGATTATGACCTGAATCTTCTTAGGCACCTTTGGTTTCTGACACAGCAGCAGCCTTTGAATCAGCCAGTGTTTTTTCCCCCTGCTGTTTAATCTCTGAGGCAGCCAATTTATAGACAGGAGGAGTTTTTACTTTATCTGGACGACCCAGCCACATTTCGATTTTATTCCTTTGTATTGAGAAGCGGCTCAACGTCTCAGTTGGTGTATGTGTGTGTGTGAGCGGATACGTGTGTCAGTGTGTGTGTACTGTTGTGCCTGAGTTTGTATATTGCTGAACACACCCGGAAACAGTGCTGAACAAGTGTGGGAGGGTGAGAACCTTTATTGTGTAACAAGCTGATGGCACCAAGGAGGCTGCATTTGTTGTGAGTTAAAATGTTTCTACAAAGATTTTCTTAGGAATGTCTAAGATTTTAATAGGGTAATTAATCTTTCTAAGTATTAGTGCCAGATTATGGGATCAGCTATTACCCCTGGCTACAGACTAGCTTTTATGTGTTGCTATGAACAGGCCTAAATGATGAGAACGCTCAGGTTGCCAAACAAAGATATGGTTACAGCTAGCTAGCTTGTTGAGGCTTTCAGTGCATTTTCTGGGGCAGTTAAAATAGCCTCTGTTTCCCCGGGAGTATCAGTGCTCTTTAAATATTGAATTGCAAGAAAAGGAAAGGAAATACCAGACTATGTACTTTTTTTTCCTAATGATGCTCAGATTGGTTTAAGACTTTTAATGGAAATAAGGAGATGTAGGAATAAGGGCAAAAGGTTTTCAACCTAATCCAAAAAAAGTTCTGTGTGTTTTTTCCCTTGGAATCTATGTTTTGTCAGTGTTGCCAAACCACCTCACAAGACAACAATGTAAGGAAGAATTCTGTTGCTAATTAGACTAAGACACAGTCTTTGGATGGATGAGATGAGACATTATTTAATGTGACCCATGATCAAATATATTATTAAAAAAATCAGATGACTTTTTTCCTACGAAAGTTAAGTGAAAACTAAAACCTTAGAAAAAATTTATAAAGTGTAGGAGCATTATGGAGGCATAGTTAGATTACCCTTTTGTCTTTGGTCTGAATTTCTGGACTAGCTCATTCATTGTTTTGTTTTAGGGATTGGTTGTACTCAATCCCTAATAGTTATTTGTGTGCATGAAGGGGCAGCTATATGGTGCAGTGGATAGAGTGCTGTTCCTGGACTCAGGAGACCTGAATTCAAATGCGGACTCAGACACGAGCTGTGTGATTCTGGGCAAGTCATTTCGCCTTGTTTGCCTCAGTTTCCTCACTTGTAAAATGAGCTGGAGAAGGAAAGGGCAAACCACTCAATTATCTTTGTCAGGAAAACCCAAAATGGGGACACAAAAAGTTGGACACAACTGAAGGGACTGAGCAACCACATGTGCGTGAAAGAATTTTGCTATAACCTACTGCCCTAAGACAACAGATCTCCACCCACCCCCAAGCCCTTCTCTCCCCACTTTGCATTATAAAGCCTTCTGTGGCTGGGTGACCACACCCTTGGACTTGGATGTGGGATTACTGGCTGCATATCACAGGAAGGGTCCTCTGCTCTCCCTTGCATTGTATATGTGCTTTTGGCACAAAATTGTGGTTGTACTTAAAACTCATTGGCAGAGCTGTTGCGTGGATTGTAATTTGTTCAGCTTTTACATAGGAGTAATTTGAAAATGAGGCAAAAGCAAAGGGAGCCCAGTGATCCCCCTGTGTAGGGTGGAGCAGTGTGGTCGGGCCAGGAGATTCATTTAATAATCAAAGTTCACTTTTATGTAACACTATAAGATGTTCAAGATGTTTTCTTCTGGAGCTACTCTGTGCATAGGGTAGTGCCAGTATTATTGTTGTGGGAGACTCAGAAGTGGATCCAAGAAAGTGACTTGCCCGTGGTCAAACAGCTAGTCAGCACCAGAGTTAGGACTTGACCTCAGGTCTTCTGATTCCAAAAATAGGAATCTGCTTTTTGGGGATGGAGGGAGAAGAAGAGGGAGGAAGAGTGTGATCAGTCTGGGAGGATCCTAAGCAAAAACTGAGGGCTGAACCAAAGCAGTAGAGATTAGAAAAAGAGAATACACTTTGCAGTAATCCTATAGGACAAGACCTAGGTTCAAATCCCACTTCTAACACTTGCTAGCTACATGACCGTGGGCAAATCACTTCATCTGTCCGAGCTTCAGTTTGCTCAGCCGTGAAATGAGGAGAAGGATGCCAGTCGTACGTTTCTCCTCAGGTTGTTGTGTGGTTAACATGACGTCATGTATATAGAGAACTCTGCAAACTTTAAATCATTAGCTAAATTTCAGCTTTTCTTGCTCTTGTTATTATTATTTCCCTAAGGCAGTACTTATGAAATGCAGTGTACAGAAGTCTCACATTGAAGTCAAGAAGACCTGGGTTATATAAAGTGGTTGTGATACTCTAGGAAGGTCACTTAGCCTTCTCAGTACTCTAAGTCTCCCCAACCTCCCTTTTTCTCTTCTTCACTTCCTTCCTGTCCTCGCCTCCCTTCCTTCCTTCCTCATCCGCTCCTTCCTTCCTTCCTTCCTTCCTTCCTTCCTTCCTTCCTTCCTTCCTTCCTTCCTTCCTTCCTTCCTGCTCTCATCTTTTGTTCTCTCTCTTCCTTCCTTCCTTCCTTCCTTCTTTCTTTCTTTCTTTCTTTCTTTCTTTCTTCTTCTTTCTTTCTTTTCTTTCTTTCTTTCTTTCTTTCTTTCTTTCTTTCTTTCTTTCTCTTCTTTCTTTTTTTCCTTCCTTCCTTCTTTCCTTCCTTTCTTTCTTTTCTTCCTTCTTTTCTTTCCTTCTTTCCATATTTTGTTAAATATTTCCCAATTACACATAAACTTTTTTCCAATATTCATTTTAAAAATTGTGTTTTGAATTCTCTCTCTCTCTCTTTCTCTCTCCCCCATACCCCCTCCACTCCTTGAGAAAACAAGCAATGTGATGTGGATTATACATGTGAAGTCATGTGAAACATTTCTGTCTTAGCCACGTTGCAAAGAAAAACACACATACAAAACCCCAGAAAAATAAAGTAAAAAAAGTATGCTTCAATCATACTCAGAGCTTATCGGTTCTCTCTCTCTCTGGAGGTGGATAATTGAGGCTAATTTGTTAAATGATACTAGCACATTGTCCACCAGCAATTAATATTGGGGGAATACACTGGCTAAGGCCTCATGTAGTACAAAGCACTAGAAACCACAATTTCTTAGGGTTACCCCAATGACTTGGAGAGAATAACAGTCACATGCACCCTGCTAATCCAAGTGTGGGCTGGAAGAGTACACACATGTACCATATGGATATCACTCATAGAGAGACTTTTGATTCTACTCTTAGATATTAACTATGGTTAATGTTATTATCAGTGGTATGAATAAATGAATGAATGCATGAATGAAAATAAGTTATGAAGTGCTTATATGTCAGGAATTATGCTAAGTGGTGGGGATACAAAAAAGCAAGAAAGTTCCTACACTCAAGGAGCTTATATTCTAAAAGGGGAAAGAGAACACATACAGGGGATGGCTATGAGTGGGCATTTTGATTTGGAAAGTCACCAGGATGGTGAGTAGAGCCATAAGGCCTTGGACTGACATGCAGTTATTACTTCCACATTGTGGGAGTTAGGGATGTAGTGCCCCCACCATCTGGAAAATCTGTGTAAAATTTTTGGCCTTCCCTTCGTATCAGAGAAGAAGTTTGAATTTTTTCTTTTTCCTTTTATGGGGTGTTTATAGTATTAAAATATAACACATGTTGATACTATATAACTTACATACATATAACTTACTCATTTCTGAGTTCTTAAACTTTTCTGTGTCATTTGCTGGCCTTCATGTGTTGTCTGCAGCTTCCACAAAACTCCTCCCAAATTTCCATTTAATTTCTTGCACTGACCCATGATACATCAAAACCACTATGGGGAAAATTGTGATGTGGAAAGGATAACTATTGATTTTATTATTCTACCTAGATCAGGAGGTGAAAAACTGGGAAAAGGAGTTTATGTGAACAATGGCATGGAAGTAAGAGATCAGAGTATGTCTGGTGAGTATGGGGGGGGTGATTGAACATGGTGAACTTTAATTGGTCAAGGGTATAGGGCTGAGAATAGAGCTAGACTACTGGGTTAGAAAGAGAAGATTGAGAATAGGTGCAAAGCAGGAAAGTGGATAGAATATGTGATGATGGTGATACTGGCAGTAGTAGTAGTAGTAGTAGTAGTAGTAGTAGTAGTAGTAGTAGTAGTAGTAGTAGTAGTAGTAGAAACAGCTACAACAATAGTTTTAGTCATAAGCAAAGAACATATGAGGAAGCTTGAGTTGGGGCCCTTTTATGGTATTGTAATCTCCTCCAAACCTCTAGTTTCTCTGACCTGTTCTTGCTTTGTATAAGAGGCTATCCATTCCATATCCCTTCTTGTATTAGTAAGCACTCTAGCACAGCCAGGATGGCCTGCTAGCACAGGTTCTTTGATCTGCTTTATAAAGGAAAGACCACTTTCAAAGGGGTAAACAATTCTTCTGAACATAGAGAAAATCTAAATAGAAAATATAGGCAGAGAAATTAGCACCAAGATTCAACAGACAGGGCTCTTCCTGTCTGAACAAAATAATACAATCACCTACATACACCACCAGATGGAGAGCACAAACCTCTGAGTAGTTGGGGAGGCTCTTAACAAATGGCTACTCAGAGTCTTGTCCAGGGAATCAAAAGGTCCTTCTCATAAGCGAAACCCCAAAGCAAAATACCAATGTCTAAGTATATGTAGTTTTCAACTAATAGGCTCAGAAGTCATAACAACCTATATAACTCAGTATAGCTGTGAACTACCGGGTTCAAAGGAGATCAATCTTTTAAATGTTTTCAATGATCCAGGGAAACTGAACTCCAAAAAGAAAACAACAAAAATCCCACTTTGCTTGCTCATACACTTTTCCCACCTGTTTCTTTCCTGTCCTTTCTCTATATAACCCTCTCTTTCATATCTGGAAATTTCTATTCTTGAAAATAGTATATATAGCTTGAAACTTCCAAGTTCCTAGATGATTGGCACCTCCTTATTTATGACCTAATGGGTAAGAAACCAATCCCCTCCTTATAAAACATGAGCTGCTTTGATCTTGGAAGTGTCCATGACTCCCAAGCTGACCTAATTGCCCTAATCCTAGAATGGCTTGAGTGCTGGGAAGCGTGTATCCAGGAATCCTAGACCATCACAGACTCCCTTTTCCTTCTTTGAAGGAATATCATCATGATCAAAGTTCCCTTCTATTCCTCTCCTCTGCCTTCTCAGTTGTATTTTGAAAGTCTTTGGCTTGGCCTTAGTGGTCACTGTGCTTCCCTGTCTCCCTTGTTGTCTTTGCTTTCCATTCCCTTGGGTGTTTCTAGGTAAATCATTCAACTTTGCCTTAAACGTTCCAAATAAAAGGGCCTATTGTTTTCAGTATTGATTGGCTTGTCTAATTCTTCTGTGAGGCCCATTTTGTCCTTACCACAAACTGATCTCTGGCTCCTGTACATGGAGGCTAAGCTAAATTAAAAAAAAAAATAGGAGAAACAGAGATTCATTTCTCCTCAAAGTCTCAGCTCCTCCCATTGGATCGCCTTTCCCAAAACTATACTGAGAAGACTGAGAACATCATCAGTGGGTTGCTTCCACTTCTCTCTCACTGCTCTAAGCCATCCATCTACATCCCCAACTCCTGGCTTCCTTCAGATCCCAGCCAAACCTCCCAGTTTCTGTAGGTAGCCCTTTCCAATTTCCCTTAATTACTGGGCCTTCCTTCTGTTGATTATCTCTAATTTGTCCTTCATATGTCTTATTTGGGTCATCTAAATGGTTCAGTGGAAAGAGTGAGGCCAAAAATTGGGAAGACTCATCTTCCTGAGTTCAAATCTGGCTTCAGGCACTTATTAGTCATGTGACTCTGGGTAACCCTTAATCCAGTTTGCCTCAGTTTCCTCATCTATAAAATGAGCTGGAGAAGGAAATGGTTAACTACTTCAGTGTCTTTGCCAAGAAAACCCCAAAGGGGTTCATGAAGAGTTGGGCACAACTGAACAACAAATATTTTACTTGAACATGGTTGTTTACATGTTGGCTGGGAGTTTTTTGAGAGTAGGAATCACCTTTTGCTTTTCTTTATATCCTCAGATTTTAGCACTTGGTATATCATAGTTATTGGTATATCATAGTTATTTGGTATTGGTATATCATAGTTGCTTGGTATATCATAGTTATTTAAATAAATAAAATGTATATCACACACACAAAATAAATGGTTAAGCACAACACAAATCCTTCCTTGAGTCTACCCTCTCTAAACTTCTACAGAAACTTGGTCCATCATCAATCATCTCTTCTCTTGAATATACCTCTACCTCTTTCTTCCCAGTCCTACACACTTACTAAAGGCTCAAAAATCCTAGAAATATTTCTCTAATCCAGTTATTCCTTTATATTATATGTCACTGCCTTTTTCTTAGCTATCATTGTGAAACTTCTAGAAATGATTTTCATTAGCTACCTTTGTTTCCTTTCTGCCCATTTATCTTCTTCCACCTCTTGCAATCTGGATTCCCTACCCACCACTCTTAAGATGTTTCTCTCTGAGGTCATTAATTATCTGCTAATCACCAAATCCTCATCTTCCTTGAATTCCCTGTATCATTTGCTGCTGTTAATCACCCACACTTCATTTAAATATTCCCCTCATTTTAGCTTTCCTTTCATACATTTTCTAATTTTATTTCTCTAATGGTTTCTTCTCTGTCTCCTTTGCTGGTTCCTTATCCTCTTCCTTGAAGTCTTGCCCTCTTCTTTTCTTTCTCTTTACAGTTTATGACTGACTGATTCCTATAGCTTTAACCATTACGATTATGTAGATCAGCACTTCTTAAACTGTGGGTTATGACTCCATGTGGGGATGCATAACTGAATGCAGGGGTCGTGAAAAATTTGGCAACAGTAAAATGTTTTTGAACACTCAATGACCAAAAATCAATTCAAAATCAAATGTGTTATGAATCTGAGGTGTTCCTGGCAGTGCTTGCTCATGTTGCATTGTGTGACTTCACTGTAGCCTTGGTTCTGAACATACAATATGCGCACTTTGTGTTGCACATGCCGTCACTCTATACAATGCCAACTAATGCTGCCCAAATACATTGGTTCATATTCAAGACTGTTGTATGTTATTAAGTACTTACAATACTGTACATACAAAGCTTTCTGCTCTTATAGAAACATAATAGTTTAATTACGGAAAATAAAGACTTTTAATATTTCCTTACCATCATTCCTTAGCAGGTAAGTATCAAATTAGTCTATCTTTGCATTGTATTGTGTTAGAATGTTTGATTCTAAAAATTGCTGTTATCTCCTTCTTTTACAGAAACATAAGTTTTTAATTGCAAGCGAAGACAAAATCCCTTCAGCAATATTTCTCTACCATCATTGCTGTATGTGATATAAGTGTAAATATCAATTTTTTAAATTAAACACAAACAAATGTAATTTCATACACTAAAGCTAGTATTTACTTGAGAACTTGCAAGTTATTTATATTTTCAGACAAAATATTTTTTGGTTATGGATAAGTGACTAAATTTGGACTGAAGAAGTAAAAATCCTGATGATAATATGGCAGAGTGTTTGTTATCAGGTTGTAGTACACCTAAATTGACAAGAAAAGTATAATGTGTTGAGTCATTTTTGCAGTGGGTTTATTTCTAATAATGATGATGGTGAGGAAAAACCTCTTTGCTTAATTTGTAATGAAGTTTTGGCTGTGGAGAGCATGAAACCAGACAAACTAAAATGATATCTTAATACCAAGCATGCAGTGTACTGCATTAAACCAAAGGAACGTTTGAACAACTTTTAAAATCTTCAAATAAAGAAAAACAGTGTTTTGAGAAATTTGTTACTGTCAATGAAAATATTTGCTTGCATCTTATGAAACTTCTTATTAATTACAAAAACTAAAAAGCCTACATGACAGGAGAAGATACTGTGTTACCTGCTGCTATTAAAATGTAAGAAATAGTTTAGGGGAAAATTAATGGGGATGAAATTAATAGAATTCCTTTATTGAATGATATTGTTTCCAAAAGAATTTCTGAAATTAGTAATGACCAATTTTAGCAGCTTATTGCCAGGCTGAAGGGCAGATAAAGTTTGCAAATCAGTTAGATGAAACAGTTGATATTTCTAACAAGGCACAGTTGTTACTTTATGTAATATATATTTATGAAGAATGCATACATGAGAAATTATTGTTTTGTCACCCTTTGGAAGGCCACATAAGAAGGGAAGATATATCTATCTTAAAGTTGATGAATTTTTTGCAAATGAAGTTTAGCAGTAGAAAACCTACATTGAAATCTGTACGGATGGTGTTGGAGAAATGATGGGTGAAAATGTTGGATTTGTAGCAAAAGTTGAAGCTAGTAGCAATGAACATATCACTTTTACTCACCTCATGTTTTATCAAGAGGCATTTCATAGCCAAAAAAGGCAAAATCACCAGTTAGATGTGGTGCTTTGTGATACTATCAGAATCATTAACTTCATTAAAAACCATGCCCTTGACAGTTGTTTGTTTTTAAATCTTTGGAAAGACATAGACTCTGATTACAAAAGCTTATTACTACCTGGAAAGGTAAGATGGCTCTCAAGAGGGTGAGGTTTAAACAGATTATTGAAATTGAAAGGTGAAATTGTTATATTTTTGACTGAGATGAAATCCCATTTTATTAATTTTTTTTCCATTATGACATAAGCCATAGCCTTTCAAAACTATGTTATCTGTCAGACATTTTCAAAAAAACTCAATGATTTAAACATGTTGCTTCAAGGAAAAATTATAACATTTATGTTAAAAGATAAAATTGAAAGCTTTACTAAAAAAGTTAACATATGGAAGGATAGGGTGGAAAATGGTTCTTTAGAAATGTTTACAGCTACAGATGATTTTATAATTGAAAATAACCTTCCCAAAGATTTAATTGTAAGAGTTATAATTGATCATGTGAAGTGCCTGGAGACATAGTTTCAGAAATACTTCCCTTCAAATTTTGATTCTAAAAAACTAATTTGGGTTCATAAACCATACTCAATTGAAATAAAAACCTGTCATCTGCTATTAAAAGCTCAAGAAGAATTTGTCAAGTTATCAAGTAACACAGGTTTAAAACTTGAGTTTCCTAAGAAATTGTTAAATGAATTTTGGCTTGGGATTAGGACAGAATTTCCAACAATTTCTGAAATGATTCTAAACATCCTTCTGCCATTTTATACTATGTATTTATGTGAATCAGCACTCTCAGCATTGACAATTATAAAATCAAAATATCAATCAACTCTAAAAGATGTTGAAGATGCTCTGTCCTGCAGTATCAAATATTCTGCCAAGATTTAATCTTTATGTGAAAATAAACAAGTACATTCATCTCATTAGTAGGCAAATTTGCTTCCATTTTAATAAATGGTAAAATTATATGTATATCAAAGAATTGTTTTAAAATACACTTCTTTATGATTTATTATCAGTAAATGTTTCATTTACATACCTTTTTTATATACCTATATACCCGGGGTCATATTAAAATTTCTTGTGTGAAAAATGGTCACTAGTGGAGAAAGTTAAAAAACCCTTATATAGATGACTCAAAAGTCTCTATCTTCCCCTTCAACCTATGGCCAAAGTTTTCCACTACTTAAGGAGGGTACCCTGGGAGCTCACCTCATCATATCCTACCCAAATGCTCTATTGGATTTCATGATATCCACAAACACATCATTCTGCAATGTGAAATTAGTTCTAAAGCTTTAGTTATCAGCAGTCTCTGCTTCAGAGGCCCTTCTCTCTTTGTGATCAGGGAGAGTGAATATTGGAGATTTCTACCCAGATCCTACTTTGTTTAAGTAGAGTACCCAGGGGATTCATCTCATCATTTTCTCCAAGCTCCTCTCCTGGATTTCATGATCTCCAGAAACTCAGCATTCTGCAAGACAAATTCAATTTTGTAACCCATACCTCCTCGGATCATTTCCCACCCCAGCTGGAGAACTTCATGTCACAGCTAGTTAGCTTTCCCAACCCCTTGTCCCTACTTTTTGTATGTTGTCTTCCCCCATTAGATTGTGAACTCTTTGAGGGCAGACAATGTCTTATGCCTTTTTTTGTATATCCAGTGCTTAGCACAGTGACTGGTACATGATAGGTGTTTAATGTTTATTAACTGTGACTCTGAGAGTATTGGTCCCAGTTTGACAGAAGTGTTGCCCTGACGACTAATTCTTATAAGGGTTTAATCTACAATAATGCATGTCCTCTAGACAGTAAAACACTCAGAGAGGTGATAAAATTTTTTCACTTCTCTAAGAAAAATAGAGAGATTGGCACTTTCCCAGCATGTATGCCCAGAGAAGTAGAGGGACATAATTATTAGAATGAGCATGGGACTGTAGCTCATTACTTGATTTTTCTTATCGAAAGGACAAGAGCAATGGGTTATTAACATCATCTGGTGGTTAACTTGATTAGATTGTAAGCTCTGAGGGGAGAGACTTATGGTCTCTGAATCTGATTTCATCTCTGTACAATTAGAGTTATCAGTGTATTTTGCAACTACTGGGAGTACTCTATCCCCTTTGCTTCCTTCCTTCCCACTGTCCTCTCTGCTTCCCAGAACCCATCTGTGATAGCTAAGGGAAGACTTGCTATCACTGGGGTTACTCTCTCTCTCCCTTGATTTCCCTTATATTTTCTCCCCTGTTAGAAGTCAACCTAGAAGGACAGGTGGTAGGAAGACTCACCACCACTGGCAGGTCAATCAGTCAGTCAACAGACATTTATTATGCATCTACCATGTGCCAGGTACTGTGCTAAGCACTGGGTATACAAAAAGATGCAAAAAACAGACTCTGTCCTCAAGGAGCACACAATCTAATTGAGAAGACAACAAGCAAACAAATATGTACAAAAAAGCTATATATAGGAAAAATAAGAAATAATTAAAAGATAGAAAGCACTAGATTTAAAAGGGATTGGGAGAGGTGTCCAATAAATGTGTGTGTGTCATTTCAGAGATTACTCAATTTGAGTAACAGGTCTTAAATGCAGAAAAGTAAATATAATATTGATGCCAAGTAGGCAAACATCATTAAATACATACAGTGAAGATGCTGCTGAGAAACAATTTTTAAATTATGAAATTACCAAGAAACAATTTGGTGAAGGGAACATCAACTATATTATGCTATCTGCATATGTCAATATACATCCATATAATGTCCATACTGTTTGAACACTCCACAAAGGCCTATTCCAAAGTATCATTGAAGCAAAGGGAAATCCAGAATTCTTGGAGGCTTTGAATACAATCTTGGTCCAAAGATTATGTCGTTTTTCAAAGTGCCAGCTTAAGTAAGAGTAAAGAGACCCATTACCAGTATGCCAGTCACTGGGTAAGGAATTATTTGGCTAGGACAGCCCTGGAAACAAAGAAAATAGAGAGTGACCTCCAGGCATGTACAGGCAGTTCTCTTCTGCATCTGCAAAGATGCTATAGAAGAAATGGAGACTAATGGCATCACAAAGGAAAATCATGGTTTTTCGATCATTTGGAAGCAGTAACTTAGATGAATGTATTCTAAATAATATCTTTGTCCAAAGAGTGATTATAAATGGACATATTACTAGAGTAGCTCAATTATGTCAATCTTTACATTCACACTATAAATGAAACAAGATAAAAGGAGCTCAATCAACAATTGTGATTTTTAATTATGTTCTGCCTTAGATACTTTATAGATGCTCTCTCCAAGGTACTGAAGGCCTTGTAGGTTTAAAAAAAATTCAGGTGTGCAAGTGCTATTTCTAGACTGTCCATTCATAGATCTATACTAACTCCTCTGACTCCTCAGACCAAAACTGCCTTCTCTGGCCACTGTTGCCTTTGTGTATTGTTTCCCCTTTATCTTTATCAGGAGATGATGGTCTCCTACAGAGCAGGGACTGTGTCTCTCTGTATTTGTGCCTCTAGTGCTTAACAAAGTCACTGGCACTTATAATATGTTAATATCATGTGTTTAATAAGTCAATTAACAAACTACTATCGTTCAAATCATTCGATGAATAATGTAAAATCCTCATGAGCAGCAGTTGTTTTATTCTTTGTGCTCAAAAGCCTAGTACCTAACTTTGTTCAGCTCATAGTAAGCACTTGATAAATGATTGATTGATGATGTATACGCCTTCTTGTTTGATCTTATACTTCCTGAATGACAGCCATTCAGGAAGAATGACAGACACTATAGGCATCAATGGAAATATATTGCAGCCAATCTGTGTTCATTATGCCTCTCTCTATTGCCCTTTGTTTCATCCATAACTGATTCTTTGTGTTGTTCCAAAATTCAAAACCATTCAGCAGGATCAGAACATTGGTTTTAAAAAACTTTGCTTGTTTGTTTTGGAGAGCAGCTTTGAATAAATAAAAGCACTATTCATTTTCCCAAAATTAATCTTTCTTGGAGAGGAGATATCTACCATAGCTAGAGCACCGGTACTGAAGTCAGGAGGACCTGAGTTCAAATACGACCTCAGACACTTTCTAGCTGTGTGATCCTGGGCAAGTCGTTTAACTCTGATTGCCTCACAAAAATCAGAATCTATCAAGCCAACTCTCTCTCTGATGTTCAGTTTGTTATCTTTGTACATAAATCCTCACCTTTTAACTTGCTTTTTTTTCTGTGGTGGGCACCATCATCTTTCAAGTTAATCAGATTTGCAACCTTGGAGTCATCGTCTGCATTTCACTCTTCTTCACCCTTTGCCCTTATCCACTCAGTTGCAAAATACTGTCAATTTTACAAACATCTTTCATATATGCCATTTTCTCTCCACTCACCCTTCCACCATGCTAGTCCAGGCCGTCATCACCTCTTGTCTAGACTTAGACTCCTAATTAGTCTCCCTGTCACAAATATCACTCTTCATTCTAGTCTACACACAACTGCCAGTATGATGTTCCTAAAGCACATTTCACTATGTCGCTATCTTGAACAAGAAATTCCAGTGTCTTCTTTTGGATCAAATACCAACTCTGGCATGTAAGTCCATCAAAATCTACTGCAATGCAGATGGAAAGTGATAAAGCCACAGACTGAAGTAAAGACTACCTTTGGACTCTTTTTGTATCCCTAACACTTAGCACAGTGCTTTTCACATAGTAAGGGCTTAAGAAATGTTTATTTATTGATTTCTGTGATAGATAGAAGGGAAGAAAGTAAAAAGAAAGAGATATGTGTGAGAGATGTTGAATATGCAGGGATGGAGAGTGTGAAGAGTCAAGAATGATTCCTAAATTGCAACTTGAGTGACCAGAAGAATGATGGTTCTCTCAATAGAAATAGTGAACTTCAATGGATTTGAAGGTGGAAAAGGCAAAAATAAATTATGTTTTAGATAAATTGAGTTTTAGAAACTTAAAGAAATTCAAGTGGAGAAGGTATGCAAGAAGTTGGAGATGTGGGGTTAAATATCAGGAGAAAGGTGAAGGCTAGATGTACATCTGGAACTTATTCATATAGACATGAGAGTTGAATCCATGGGAACCAATGGGTGAAGTATGCATGATGAACATGCCAAGACAACAGAGAAGGGATGGTCTGAAAGGTAGAATGAGAACCATAACAGAGCAGTGTCATAAAAGGAGAGTAGAAAGAATCTCGAAGAAAGAAAGGAAGAGGACTGAAAAGGTAGTCATTGGATTAAATAATATAGAGATCACTGATGATTTTGGTGAAAGCAGATCCAATCAAGATGAAAGCCCAATTATGAAGGATCAAGAAAAGAATAGGAGGTGATAAAGCAAAGGTAGTGAAAATGACAGATTGTTTTCTTCTAGAAGTTTGACTGTTAAAAGAGGAGGGTTATAAGTAAATAGTTTGAAGAGATGGTAGAATCAAGGGCTCTTCCCAGTATATTTTGCTGCTTGATACAGTTTAATGTCTTTCTCCTTTGGGAGTAATTATTTCCTTCACTCAAAAGAATGAATTGCACACTATATAGGTGACTGACTGGAGAAGATATTTCAGAGGAAGGGGTGCCTTTCTGGGGTTCTTTAAAACACATTGATTTTATCCACTCTGCCTGTGTGGAAGCTTGAACATGCACATACAGATATGAGTACCCACAAAATTTCATGACTGCTTGTTGTGAATTCGACAATGTACCTGAGAAACGACAGAAATTATAATATGGTTGAGAATGAGGCTTCATTTCCATGAGGGATTGTATAATCTTTTAGCATGGATGACAAATAAGCAAATGTATCATTATGCATACACAAGAATAGTTAAATGTATATAAAAAGGACAAAGTATGAAATGCAATCCAATAGAAAGGAAAAGTCTATCCTTCACTGTCTAGTTATTTCTAATAGTTATTGGAATGTTTCTGCCTGTAGAGAATTGTCCAAACCTAAGTCCATTAGTCGTGGATAATTTCCTATTGGCCATAGAGAAAGGACAGTTAAGAATTGTGGGAACAGAATCCATTCCTTCTCCCTTTGTAAGTCAGTTTTCCAATATGTGGGGTTACTTTCCCCACACATAAGATAGACATTTTCTACTGTAAATCTCTACTACAGTACCATATAGTGAGAGAACATACACTATAAGAAAGAAATAACAGTAAAGGGAAGCCCTCAAAGATCATTCCATCATCCCTAACACCAGGAAGCTCCTGGTGTTATGGGTAATAAAGCTCAGCTAAAAACATGTTCTAAATATTTTTATGTGCAAAAAATAGAAAATTGTAATAAAATAATGACTGTTATTTCAAGGCACGGCTATAAAATGCCCCCGGGACAGAAACACCTAATTATGAAATAAAACAACTTTTGTATCCCTCAGGCAATGTTTTCAAACTATTGCTCTCTCCAAAGCAGTCACTATAATTAGACCAATTCCCCAGCAGAAATGAAAAGTGTGGGGGAATCCATCTAAGGCAATAGAACAGAATGAAACCTTGGAGCAGAGATGGGCTATAGAACTAAGAGAATCAGAGGCCGAAGCACTAACATTCCAGGGCAGAAAGACCTCTGTGGTGACCTAGGAAGTCCAATCTTTTTTACTTGTTCATTACATATTCTTCCTTATACTATGTTCACTGATAACACATATTTTTAATCTTCCAGGCTGATGTTGTTAGGGGAGAAAGTACTGGAAGGAGTCCCATTACCTCCTTTCCCAATATTCTACGTTATACATCTCTTTATTCAGGAAAATGTCACGTTAGCTTGAGAACTAGCATGGTGCAATAGATAGTTTGTTTGACCTGCAATTAGGTTCATATCTAATTTTTAACACTCAGCTTACTAGTGAGCTGTATAACTATGGGTAAATTTAAGGTCATCTTTTGTTTACTGAAATTATCTTAGGGATAATAACAAATATATCACATGGTTACAGAATCATAGAATATTCCAAATTAGAAAAGAATGATAAAGTTATATGATCCAAGTTATATCTGGAAAATAATAAATGGATCAACAGACGTAAATTAGTACTCACTCTATGCCTGGACTGTAGCATTTGTTTGCTCCCCCTGTCTCATCTCTCCTTATTCCAATCCATCCTCCACTCAGTTGGCAAATTCATCTTCATAAAAGCACTGAAATTATGTCATACGATAAACTTTAGTGGTGCTCTATCACTTTGAGGATTGAATAGAAAATTCTTCATTTGGCTTTCATAGCCCTTCCTAACTTGGCTTCTTCCTACTTCTCTGGTTCTCTCTCTTCTCTCTGCTATATCTCTTGACCCTATGTATGCTTTAATCTGATGACACTGGCCTCCTTGCTGTAATACACACAAGTTACTCCATCTACTGACTGGGCATTTTCACTAGCTGTCCCCCATGCCTGGAACTCTTTCTTCCTTGTCTTAACTCCTGACTTCCTTCAAGTCCCAACTAAAATCTCACCTTTTATAAGAAACTAAAGCCTTCCCTTTGTTGATTGTCTTAATTTGTCCTTGTATATATTTTATTCACATATAGTTGTTTTCATGTTGTCTCTCCTATTTTTCTATGAGCTCTTTGAGAGTAGGGACTGTCTTTTGCCTTTCTTTGTATTCTTAGTGTTTAGCACAATGCCTGCTTCACAATATGTGCTTAAAATATTCCTTGACTGACTACCAGGAATTATGCTAGGTGTGGGGATAAAAATACAAGCCCCCCCCCCACAATTTATCACTTGTCTCCAATAATATACATTCCTTTTGAAAATTAAATTTTATTCTTTCAAGTTCCTTCTTTCCTTCCTTCCATTATCTCTCCCTCCTATTGAGAATAAAAGAGAAAAAAACCTGTTACAAATATGTATAGTCAAGCAAAAGTAAATTCCTACATGGGCCATGTGAAAAACAAAAATAACAAAGTGTTTCATTCTGCACTCTGAATGTTTCATCTTTTTGTTAGGAGGTAGGTTTAATGTTTCATCATGGGTCTCCTGAAATTGTAGTTGGTTATTATGCTGGAAATTACCATCTTTTAAAAGTTATTTGTTCTTAAAATATTGTTATAATTGTATAAATTATTCTGTTTCGGCTCTCTTCACTCTTTATCAGTTTATAAGTCTTTCCATGTTTCCCTGAACCATTCTTTTAATTATTTCTTACAGCACAATTAACATATATAATATGTCTAATTAGACTCCTTTTATCATCTCCCTATATTAGATTATATTACATTCATTTAGTCCCTTTAGTTTAGTTTTCTTGAGACTCTTTGGTTTACATTTCAGAGTTTCTATGCAGTTCTGGTCTTTTCATCAGGAAGACTTGTAAATCTTTTATTTCATTAAAATCAATATCCTTCCCACCCAGGCCAACCCTCCATATACTTAATTTTGCTGGGTACAGTATTATTTTGGGCATGATATTCTTGGGAGTTTTCATTTGGGGTTTATTTCGGGAAATTTGCATTTCTCTAATCAGTAGTGACTTAGAACTTTTTTATATGACTGTAGATAGCTTTGATTTCTTCATCTGAAAACTGTCTGTTCCTATCCTTTGACCATTTATCAGTTGGGTAATGACATATTCTTATAAATTTGACTCAGTTCTCTATATATTTGAGAAATAAGGCTTTTATCAGAGACAGTTGCTATAAATTTTTTTCTCAGCTTTCTGCTTTCTTGCTAATCTTGGCTGCATTGATTTTGTTTGTGCAAAAAGCACTTAAAAGATATAAAATGGATAATTAAATATATATGTCCAAGATTTTTATTAGTAATTGAGTAGTTTATGAGACAGATTGAGGTAGATCTGAGTATGGTATGACTTTAAAAAGTAAAACCATTTTAGAACAGGTAAAAAGAGTAATTATTTTATACAAATGAGGTGTGAGAAGAAGAAATGACACAGAAAATTAGATGGGGGCAGAGGGCTGTTTGGGAAACCTACTTTCATCAGGAATGGGTTCAAGAGGGAACAATACTGATATAGCTAGAAGAATATAAAAGTCTTCTAAATTCAGAAAGAAATATAATGCTTAGGTTGGGGATGGGGGAGAGGATAAGGGAGGGATCTCTAGAGAGGAAGGTGATAGAATAGGTTGAAGGTGGGGTATAGAAGGGTGTTTAGACTTATGGGAATGAGAAGGTAAGGAAGGGATCCTTGGGGAGCCAAGTAATAGGATGGCAAGGTAGAGGGTTGAAGTAAAGTAGGACTAAGTAAGCAAAGTAAAGGAGTTACAAGGGATAGGGAATAAGAGATACAAATGAATATAAAAACAAAGATCAGAAGCAGAATTTGTTAGTGAAACTACATGTCTATATATGTATTTCTGTATGTATGTATATGTGTATCTATATATAAATATATCAGTACTTAATCGTAGCCTTCTGGGGAGGAGGGGGAAAAAGAACAAAGTAAAAACTGCACAGCAGAGAACAAAAGAAGATTAACAAGGAAGCAAAGAAAAGGTGGACAGCTCTCAACATAATGTGTAGGACTTATTATACAGACATTCTTGAAATGGAAATTTATTGCTATATATTTTGAATTGTCTCTTACATTCTGTATGCCCATGACATATTTATTTTCTTATTTTGTATTTAAGTTTCAATATAAGTTTATAATGTGTTTCTTTTTCTTTTCTTATTGTGTATTCAAGTTTAAGTAACAAAAAAATGCATAAAGCTAGTAATTACCTGTTGAAACAGACAACTCAGAATCTTCTCATTCTGTCACTGCAAACTCATTCTTATAGAATGTGTGACAATAATTAGGGATAGGAGGAGTGCATTGTAGGACTGGATCCTCTATAAATTCATGATATTTAATTTCAATTAGGCCTTCACTGCAGTAAGGCAAGGATTATATTTCTTCTTATCTGATTATTTAACATACTTACATAGTATTTGATTCAAACCTTTTCTCCTCATCCCCATTCTCCCATTCCTCTCCACCTCTCAACACACCTTGCCTCATACTTTCTTGGGAAAACATGTCATATTTTGTCATATGCTGTGAATTTCCTCTTTTCTCATTTTTCTCTGGTGATGATAGATCCTTCTCATCAAGGTCAACTTGTTTATTTGTACCATTAATTCCATCTTATCTTACTCCACAATCATCCTCACATAGTCTCTTTAATCTCTTTTGTTGTTGTTCAGTCAATTTCAGTTGTGTTCAACTCTTTGTGATCCCATTTGAGGTTTTCTTTCTTTTTAAAAAATATATAATTTATTTATTTTCAATTTACAACATTCACTTCCACAAGATTTTGAATTCCAGATTTTTCTCCCCATATCTCCCCACCTCTCACCCCAGCACAGTGTGCAGGCACCCTATCCACCCTTCCCCTAATCTATTCTTCCTTCTATCACCACTCCTTCTCCTACCCCCTCCCCTCTATTTTTTTGTAGAGCAAGATAGATTTCTATACCCCATTGAGTGTACATATTTTTAACATTTATTTTTAAAGCAAAACATGCAAAAACAATTTTTAACATTCATTTTTAAAGTTTTGAGCTACTCATTCTCTCCCTTCCTTTCTCCCTACCAACCCTCATTGAGAAAGCAAGCAATCCAATGGAGATAGTACATGTGTAACCATGCAAAACACCTCCATAAATCATATTGTGAAAGACTAGCCACATTTTTCTCTATCCTATCCTACCCTCCATTTTTCCATTCTTTCCCCTGACTTGTCCCCCCACAATAGCATTTGCTTCTGATTACCCCTTTCCCCAATCTGCTGTCCTTCTGTTATACATCCTCTCCTATCCTCTGCCCCGCTGCCTTCTTGCAGGGTAGAATGGATTTCCATACCCAATTGAGTGTGTGTTATTCCTTCCTTAAATCAAATCCAATAAGAGTAAGGTTCACACCCTTTTACCTCCTCTCTTTTTCCCTCCATTGTAAAAGCTCTTTATTGTCTTTTTTATGTGAGATGATTTGTAACATTCTACCTCTCCCTTTCTCTCTATTCCTCTCAACAGTTAAGTTAAGTTTTAGGTAGTCTTCCTTCATGTTCAGCTCACCCTGTGCCCACTGTCCATACACACACACACACACACACACACACACACACACATATAAATACATATACACACACATACACATACATACCCACACATATATACACATATAATATACACATAGATACACAAACACACAAACATGATACGTATATAACATATACATATGCTTAATACATATTTACATATACATACACATGTGTGTATGTATGTATGTATTCCCTCTAACTACCCTAACACTGTGAAAGATCTCATGAGTTACAAATATCATTTTCCGTATAGGAATGTAAACAGTTCAGCTTCAATGACTCCCTTATGATTTCTCTTTCCTGTTTACCTTTTCATGCTTCTCTTGATTCTTGTATTTGAAAGTCAGATTTTCTATTCGGTTCTGATCTCTTCATCAAGAATGCTTGAAAGTCCTCTATTTCATTGAATGTTTTTTTTCCCCCTGAAGTATTACATTCAGTTTTGCTGGGTAGGTGATTCTTAGTTTTAATCCTACCTCCTTTGACCTCTAGAATATCATATTCCAAGCCCTCCAATCTTTTAGTGTAGCAGCTGCTAAATCCTGTGTTATCCTGATTGTGTTTCCACAATATTTGGATTGTTCCTTTCTGGCTGCTTGCAATATTTTCTCCTTGACCTGGGAACTCTGGAATTTGGCAACAATATTCCTAGGAGTTTTCCTTTTGGGATCTCTTTCAGGAGGTGATCTGTGGATTCTTTCAACACCTATTTTGCTCTCTGGTTCTAGAATATTAGGGCAGTTTTCCTTGATAATTTCTTGGAAGATGACATCTAGGTACACCAATAATTTTAAAATTATCTCTCCTGGATTTACTTTCTAGGTCAGTTGTTTTTCCAATGAGATATTTCACATTGCTTCCTATTTTTTAATTCTTTTGGTTTTGTCTTATAATTTCTTGATTTCTCATGAAGTCATTAGCTTCCATTTACTCCATTCTGATTTTTAAGTTATTATTTTCTTCAGTGAGCTTTTGAATTTCCTTTTCCACTTGGCCAATTCTTCTTTTTAAGGCATTCTTCTGCTCATTGACTTTTTGGACCTCTTTTGCCATTTAGGTTCATCTATTTTTAAAGGTATTATTTTCTTCAGCATTTTTTGGGTTTCTTTTAGCAAACTGTTGACTGGTTTTTCATGATTTTCTCCCATTGCTCTCATTTCTTTTTCCAATTTTTCCTCTACTGCTCTTACTTGCTTTTCAAAATCTGTTTTGAGTTCTTCCAAGTCATGAGACAATTTCATATTTTTTGAAGACTTTTGATGTAGGAGTCTTGACCTGGCTATCTTCTGTTTGTATGCTTCCATCTTCTAATTTCTTCCAAAAGGATGAAAGAAAATACCCTTTCACCAGGAAAGTAACTTTCTATTGTCTTGTTTTTTCCTCTTTTTGGACATTTTCCCCAGACAATTACTTGACTTTTGAGCTCTTTTTTAAGTGCAGAGTGTGCTACTCCAAGTTTCAGAGATTTTTTTTTTCCAGTTGTTTTCAGAGATATCCCTAGGGACCTGTAAGTTCTCAGTTCCTCCAAAGTGGTATAATCAAGGAAAAGGTGTTACTCCTCTCCCTGTCTATGCTCTTGTCTGTGAGCAACCACAAGCACTCTTTTCTACTCTGAAACTGTGAGTAGGATTTCCTCTCTACAACTGCCACCAGCTCTACCACACCAGTGCTCCTCCTTGCCCCAGGACTGTCAGCCAGGACTGTGACCCAGTTCAACTGCGCAGTTCCTCTACCATCTGTGGGCACCATTGCTGCCACCATCCTGGGGCTGATGCTGGTGCTAGAGTTGGGCTATGCTCCCCTCTCACCTCGGTGACAGAGCTTTCTCATTGATCTTTGAAGCTGTCTTTGGCATTTGTGGGTTGAGAAGTCTGACAACTGCAGCAGCTGCCAGCACTTCAGTGCCCTGAGGCCTGCTCCAGTCCCATCTGGGGTGTACAAGTGTGGACCTTGCTTCACTCTGAGTCTGGGGCAATAGACCCTTCCTATTGGCCTTCCAGATTGTTATGGGTTGGAAATATGTTTCAATCTGTCACCCTTTGGCTTCTGCTGCTCTAGAATTTGTCCAGAATCATTTCTTACAGGTATCTTGAGGGTTTGGGGGGAGAGCTCAGGCAGGTCCCTGCTTCTACTCTACCATCTTGGCTCTGACCATTTGAGGTTTTCTTGGCAAAGATATTGGAGTGTTTTGCCATTTTCTTCTCCAGGTCATTTTACAGATGAGGAAACTGAGGCACACAGGGTAAAGTGACTTGCCCAGGGTCACTCAGCTAGTAAGCATCTGAGGCCAGATTCGAACTCATAAAGATGAATATTCAACTCCAGAGCTGGAACTATTTCCACTGCACCACTTAGTTGCCTCTTTAATCTCTTATTTCTCCCTAATCCATTATTTAATTCCATGCTGCCCAGAAATAAGTCCATCCCTAAATATTCCTCATGTAATATTGCCATCCCTTCAGCATATCTTTGTTTATTTCTACTGTCTTTCACAGACCAACTCCTAGAAAAAGCTATCTACCTTGACTTTCTCTCTTACTTCTCAATAGCTTTCAATCTAGTTTCTGATCTTATCACTCAGCTAAACTGCTCTCTCAAAGTTGACTTCCAGGACTTTAACTATTACCTCTATTCACATGTCTTCCAAATCTACATTTCCTCCATAGATTTCTAAAATTTCTTCAGTGCTCTAGTCCTTCTTTCTATTCATGGCCTTACTAGTTTCCTAGTCACCTGGGTTTACAACCTAAGAATAAGCTTTGACAAATGGCACTCTCTTCTTTGAATTACCTTGTTTTTTGTACCTGTCATTGTCCCCATTCAATTGTAATGTCCTTGAGCATGGAATCTGAGCTGTATGTTTTTGCATATCAAATGTTTTTCACAATGCTTCACACATAGTAGGTTTTTAATAAATATTTGTGGAATTGTTGAATTAAAGCATAGTGTGCCAAATGAGAGAATTTTATGAACAAACCAAATTATACATAATTTTTATGTTCCTCATTTAGCAAAGTGATTTTAAAACTGTGAAAGTATGCTTTAAAAAAAAACCCAAATAATACATTTATAATTTCTCCCTAAACTTCCATTTTCTCTGCTGATTTCCTTTTCTTTTTCCATCACACTGCAGTCCCCCTGCCCCATGTCTAATGGTTTAAGGAAAAATCACTCCAGTGTTTCAAGGTATACCAGCAAACTTAGTAGTTATCTACAGCCTTGAACAAACAAATCACAGACTCATGGAGTTAAAAGGGGCTTTAAATGCAATAATAATAACTTACATTTTCATAGCACTTAAGGGGTTGCAAAATTTTATATGTGTATTATTGCATTTGGTCCTCATAATAGCTCCATTAAGTAAGTGCTATAATTAGCCTTATGTTAGAGATGAGGAGATTGAGTCTTAGAGAGGCTAAGTGATTTATCTAGAGTCACATAACTATTAAATATCAGAGGCAGGATTTGAATCTAGGTTTTTCCTGATTCCCAGGGTTGCATTTTTCCTATGGTATGGTGCAAGCTCATTCATCAAACAGTCAACAAACATTATTAAAAATCTTTCAAGTGCCAGGTGCTATGCTCCCTCAGCACAGTGAAAAAGACAAAGAATTAAACAACCTCTATTTCCATGCCTGTACAGGAATCCCCTCTCCAATATCCCCAACAAATGGTTTTTCAGACTCTGATCGAGGACTTCCAGTGATGGACCACGTATTACCTATCCAGGCAGTCCTGTTTACTTTTGAATCACTCCAATTTTTTTTTTTCTTACATAGACCTGAAAGTCTCTAGTAAAGCAACCCTGGGATTTTGCTTGATTTTATTCTATTTAATATTTTTGATGTACAAAGTAACTTTGGGCTATTGAGTTCTTTGAGTTGAACTCAGGAGTTTTAAGAAAGACATAATCTACAAGAAAACAGATTGAGAGGAAAGAATGAAGATTACTATGGGACCTACATAGCAGCAGGAGTGGAGAGAAAGCATTTCCTCCCCTTTCCCTCCCAGAAAGTTAACAAAACTGCAGAGAATCAGTAGTGCTCTACTGAAAGGAGAGCTTTTCTGTGGCAGAAGACTCAAGGTGGGTTATTGGGCCCTGTAATAGAGAACTCAGACAGGCGCTGTTGGTTATAACCACCTATTTAAGGACTGATAGAAGTTTCAAAAGGTATATTCTTTACCCACTTTCCTATTCCCATGCCTTTCTAGCCACACACTATAATATACTATTTGGTGGTTTTTACTTGTTGTCCTTTGTTCTCAAAGAGGACCAAAATGACATCACCATGATAAACTCAAGTTTCAATATGTCTGACCGTGGCTGATCAGACCAGTACAAGCTCAGAACGTTCTACCACAGGTTGGGCACAGATAGTCCATGTGAACATTTGGGGTGGTTATTCCAAATTTGCACATCCTTTGTTTACTTTGTGCTGTCTTAATTCTACTTTGCTCAGAGAGCATAGCACCTTTTCTTATGTGGGCATGCCATGCTGAGCAGTCCTGTGCCAGTGTCTCCCATGTTGCACAGTCAGATCTTAAGTTCTTAAGACCCTGAGAGTGTCCCTGTATCACTTCTTCTGACTACCATGTGATTGCCTGCCCCATGTGAGTTCTCCATAAAATAGTCTTTTTGGCTAGTGTACATTTTGCATTTGAACAACACAGTCAGCCTATCGGAGTTGCACTTTCTGAAGCATAGTTTAAATGCTTGGCAGTTCAGCTCAAGCAAGGACTTCAGTGTCTGGTACCTTATCCTGACAGGTCATCCTCAGAATCTTCCTAAGGCAGTTCAAATGGAAGAGATTCAGTTTTCTGGCATGGTGCTGGTAGATTGTCCATGTTTCACAGGTATACAACAATGAGGTCAGCACAACGACTCTGGAGACCTTTGGTTTGGTAGTCAGTCTAATACCTCTTCTCTCCCAAACTTTTCTTCTGAGCCTCCCAAACACTGAGCTAGGTTTGGCAATGCATGTGTCAACCTCACTGTCAATGTGTCCATCTCTGGAAAGTTCACTACCAAGGTAAGTGAACTTATCCACAGCATTCAAAACTTCTCCATTTGTTGTAACTGATGGTTCTACATATGGATGATGTGGTGGTGACTGATGGAGCACCTATGTTTTCTTGGTGTTAATTATTAGGCCAAAATTAGCACAAGTAGCAGAGAATTGATCCATACTTTGTTGCATCTCAGCTTCAGAGGATGCACTGAGTGCATAGTCATCTGCAAACAGAAAATCATGCAGCAATACTCCCTCCACTTTGGTGTTGGCTTGTAGTCTTTTCAAATTGAAGAGCTTACCATCATTACAGTAGTTGATCTTGATGCCATGTTCATCCTCATTGAAAGCATTTGACATTATGGCTGAAAGTCTCATGCTAAAAAGCATGGGAGCAAACACACACCCCTCTTTCACTCAACTGATGACTGGGAAGGTATGAGAGCATTTTCCACTATCCAGAACGTGGGCAAACATGCCATCATAAAATTGAAGTACAATACTGATAAACTTCTCTGGGCAACCAAATTTTGACATAATTTTTCATAAGCCCTCATGACCAACAGTGTCAAAAGCCTTGGTCAGATTTGCAAACATTGTGTATGGACCTCTGTTCTACTCCTGGCATTTCTCCTGGAGTTGTCAGGCAGCAAACACCAGATCTACTGCTTCTTGGTCCTTTCTGAAGCCACACTGACTCTCAGGTATATGACCATTTTCCAGGTCAGCCTGCCAAGGAGGACTCCAGCAAGAATCTTACCAACAATAACTAAGAGGGAAAACCCCCTGTGATTGTTGCAGGACAATCTATTCTCTTTACTTTTATAGAGATAGAGAATGGAGGTATCCTTGAACTCCTGGGGGATAACATCTCTTCTTGCCATATAGCCTGGAAAATTTCAGTCAGCTTTTGTATGAGCAATGGTCCCTCTACCTTGTAAATCTCAGTCAGAATAGAATCAGCATCCGGTGTTTGCCACATGAAAATAGCCTAATGGACCTCAAAACCTCTTCTTCAGCTGGAAGTTCAGCTAAGGAGGGATTGACTTCAACCTGAGGTAAATGGTCAATGACCTCAGCATTGATTGATGATGGTCTGTTGAAAACACAGTGGAAGTGTTCAGCCCATCTCTCTAGGACCATGTCCTTATCACTAATCAATGTGACTCCATCAGCACTGAATAGTTGTGATGCACCATAGATTTTTGGTCCATAAATAGCTTTTAGGGAATGCTTTGGATTGTTATTATCAGCTTAAAACTGAATTTCATCTGCCTTCTTACTGAGCCAAGAATCATGCATCTCTCTAAGCTTTGCTTGTACTTTGCTTTTGATGGAATTAAATGCTTCCTTCTTAGAGGAAGATAAACTATCCTGCTGGTAAATCCTGTGGAGTTCTTGTTTTTCATTCAACAGCTTCTGGATTTCCCCATCATTTTCATCAAATCAGCTTGGTGTTTGCGAGTGTTCTGACCCAGAGCAGCAAATGCAATGCTGTTTGTCAAATCTCTGAAAGCTGTCTACTCCTTTTCTGTTCTACTGTTGCCAACAGTGTGTCTGCTCAACTTTCCCTCCAAGTTAGCAACAAACTGTTCATGCTCAGAGAAAAGCTCTAGTTTGTTGACATTAATTCTTCTGGTAGTCATTGTGCCTTGGGAGTGACACTTTTGATGAATGTGAATATTTATCTTGGAAAGGATAAGTCTATGATCAGTCTAGCACTCTGCACCACACATTGCCTTTGTCACTCACATCTTTTCTGTCTCTTCTCCTTACAATCACATAATCTATTAGATGCCAGTGTTTGCTGTGAGGGTGCTGCATTTAGGTAAATGGAAAACAGTGTTGGTGAGGAGAAGATCATGTGATACACAAGTCTTCAGCAGTAAATGACCATTACTGTTGCTGTTTCCAACTCCATTCCTCCCTAGGTCTCTCTGCCAAGTCTGCTATTCTGAGTGTACTCTAGCATTAAAGTCACCCTGAATTATAAGCTTGTCTTCTTTTGGCACATTGATGATAATGGTCTTTAGGTCTTCATAAAATTTTTCTTTGACCTCATCAGGGCTTGTCATGGTGGAAGCATAGGTACTGATAATGGTGGCATGGCATTTTCCTGTAAGTGGCAATCTCACTGTCATGAGCCTGTCATTCATTCCTTTTGGCAGGCATACCAGCTTGCTGTCTAGATTAATTTTGATTACAAAACCTATGCCAGCTTCATGGCACTCCCTGTCACTGCAGCCACTCCAGAAAAAACATGTATCCAGCTCCAACTTCAGCAAGCTGACCTTTATTTGCCAACCTTATTTCACTCTGGGTTGCTATTCGGATGTGATACCTGTTGGATTCTCTTGCAACAAGAGCAGTTCATCTTTCAGGTCTACTGAATTTTTGTTGTCTGTAAGTGCGTGCATGTTCCATGTGCTGATGGTGAGTAGAATCATCTTTGCAGATGTTTTTGTACATTTTGTATATTTTTTTATGTTTCGACTACATACTGTGATTCCCTGCCTGCCACAGTAATCAGGCCAGTGTTGGGTAAGCAGGCAATTTTTAGGGCACCTTTCCTAGCCCCTTTCATCACACCAGGTGGTAAGTAGTGTGATCCTTCAATGCTTCTCAGAGACCCAGGGGCTGCTGAGTCCCACTGCTGCTTCCATTGAGAAATGATTCTATGACCTGGGCCACCTGTGTGCAGAGTGTGTTCAAGGAGGACCAGTACCTTTGGTGTAATTGCTGTTGAACCCTTTTAAGGGCTGCTTTCCACCTTTGGTGTCCATCTGTTCCACCCAGCTCTCACCTCTGGCTCCAAAAAACTGCAGCATGTGCAGTGGCCACACCCCAGCAAACCATTTCAGCAGACAGGCCAAGCCAGGTTGAGGATAACCAAAGGGTCCCAGATCCATTGGTGAGTTGGGGGAGTGGTATCTAACCCAAGAACACAAAGATTTCTCCTTGTGAAATGGGCAGATGAGAATAATGAAGGCAGCTGAAGCCGGTGATGTGGAGCACTTAGAGCTTGGTTAGACATTGAAGACCCCAAGGTCATCCACTGTGTCCTGAGCCACTGCCAGTCATCTTGACTCTGTCCTGTACCTGAATTATGATGACTCTGGAGGAGAGAGTGAGGCTGATGACTTTGTGCAACTCTACCTGACTTAAATCCTATTTACACATGAATCAAAAGACATCATCACCTATACCATTTTACTATCATACCTCAAAGTCCTGTGGCAACAGACAATGATGAAGGAGAAGGTCTGAATGCACTGAGAGCTATAGTCGTATATGGTTTACCTTTTTTACCAAGAAATTTTCTGTATCCCCATTTTGTAAAAACAAAATGAAGAAAAAAATTCCTAAACCCAGGAATTAATTGGAAATATACAAAATTTTAATTAAGGCAGAATTGCAAACCCCTATCTAATAGAAATAGCTCTGAGCTATTTGAATTGTATTAATAATTTTTTGTCTTATATAAACTGCATAAAATAGCAGAAAAAGGAATAATATGAACCTGAGGGCATATAAATTGCTACTAAGATAAAAAGTTAATTTATTATGATGAGGTGTTGATTAAATCTCCAGCTTCTATTTTGATAAAGGAAAGGAACAGAATAGAGACTGGTAAGGCTTAAGTTTGATATATCTCCATCTCTTTCAGAAAGAAGGTTGGATCCAGATATGTAGTGGTATATGCCTGTAGTCTTTGCTGCAGTGAATATTGAAAGTGATGGATTTATTGAGGTTGAGAGGTCTGAGTGGTAGTAGGTCTAAGGTCATTTGGGCATTCATTCTAGGTCTGGAGCCATTATAGTGAGCTTCAAGGAGTAGAGAATCAGTAGGCTGCCTAAGGAAGGTCAGAAAAACAGAGAAGATTGAAGTTTCCATGGTAATTGGTATTGGAGTTTGTCCAATCAATGGCTACTATATTGCCAGTGTAGATGAAATAAGGAGACCCAGTCTAAAACCAAAACAAAACAAAATGAGAAAACAAACAAAATCCTTCAACTAAAGGAGGAGGATGAGCTGAAAGCATTAAATATCTTCTGTAATACTACCCATTGGTGTTACACTTTTCAATCACTTAGACAATAGTGTAGATATCATGGTATATCAAATTTGCATATAGCACAATGTTGGCACATTGTCTAATATATTGTATGATGGAGTCAGAATGCAAAAAGTTCCTGACAAGTAGAACCCTGAAAACTATTAAGATTAAATTTATTATGAATGTGTATGTATGAAATAATATGGATGTATATAGTTTTTCACTTTGTTTAAAAAATGCAGTTTACAACTACAAAAGAAGAGGTATTGTTAGACATCTTTGTATCTGATAAAGATCTGGGTGTCTTAGTGGACTGCAAGGTCGATATAAGTCAATAGTGTGATAAGGCAACCAAAAAATAAACCTTGAAAATTTTCTTGGGAAAAATTAAGAAAGCCATTGTATGCAGAATGAGAGAGTGATGGTCCTATTAGACTCTGCCATAGTTTATATCCGGAATATTATATTCAGTTCTGGTACCACATTTTAGGAAGGAAAATGGTGACCTGGAGAGTATCCAGAGGAAGGCCATCAGGATGGTGAAAGACTTTTAGATTACATCAATTCTGCTGAAGCAACTGTTGAATGAAGACTTAAGGATGACATCATAGTCAATATAAAATATTTGAAAGGTCCACTTACAGAAAAGGATTAGTTTTACCCTCCTTTATCCCAGATAGTAAAACTTGGAGCAGTGGGGGAAAGTTTCAGAGGCAAATTCAAGCTTTCCATAAGACAAAAGAAAAGCTTCTAATCAATTTTGATTGCTCAAAAGTGGAAGGAATTGCCTTAGGAAATAGTATATTCCTCCTCACTGCATATCTTTATGCAAAAACTAGATGGGCATTTGTTGAGTATGACATAGAAAGGATCCTTATTCAGGCACATTTTAGACTAGATGACTTCTAAGGTCTCCTCCAACTCCATAGACTCTGTGAAGATGGTTATTATCACACAGTCTCCTCAAGTTTTTTCTTCTCTTGGCTAAACGATCTGTTTTTTTCAACTAATCCTCATGTAGAATAATTTCTAGTATTCTCATTTTTCTGGCTACCCTCCTCTAGAATCTATTAAGCTAGTTCATGTCCTTCCAAAACTGTGGTGCCCAGAATTGAATGTAATACTTCAGGAGTGATCTGAACATGGCATACAATGGAGAAACTTGCCTCACTTTTGGACACTAATTCATTTCTCTTAATTGAAGATTGTTTTGGTTTTCTTGACTGACATAACACATTGTTGACTTATAGAGAGCTTGCTCATCTATTTTACAAAAACTGTTCTCAGAATTGGTTGATGCTATTATGTTCATTCATATTCTGATGTCTTCCCAACTTTATTTTCTATTATTTTTTTCTATGCCCTTTGTAGGGCACCAGACTAACTGGACTATGCCTTGCTCTGCCTGGGTTCATGATTCTGTCTTTGGTCACAACATTCCCTATGATTGGAATTCTCTACATTCCTTTCTTTACCTACTGAATTCCTACCCATATTTTAAAACCCAACTCAGTGCTATCTTTTCCATGAAGCCCTCTATGATTTTCATTGTTGAAAATGACCTTTGCCCTAAGACAGATAGATCACTTTTGTACCTGTCTGATGTACTTATCTTGGAACATTTTAGGTTATTATCTGCATCTGAGTCATCCTTTTCTTTGACTTAATCTTCAAAAATAACAGAGACAAGTAAAAGAAAGAATTAGGGAAGAGATGATAACTGTTTTCATAGTATTATAAAATCTCAGTTGGAAAGGACATCATAGACTGAAGAGTGTCAACTATTACTAAACTTTGATTCCCCTCTACCTGAGTGCTTTTAGAGTCCTCAGCATACAGTAGGTACTTCATGAACATTTGAGTCATTATGTAATTGAATTAGGCCTCAAAGCCCAGTCAAAAGAAATGAATTCAATTAAATTCAAGAAGTGTTTTTTTTGAGGGGGTCTAATATGGACTCAGAAGCATCAAGAACAGCAAAAACAAATCAAGACAAAGGTAGGTCTTGGTATATACTGACATCTGAATATGAATGGTCTGAAAGTCACCTTCTTTTGTCTTTTCATTTTAAATCTAATTTACAAAAAGTTGCTCTTTCATCTTATTTGCTTTGATCAGTGCCATTGCATTTATTTTTAGCATATATATATATTGGAGAGTGGAGATGGGAAATAATATGAGGATACATTTAGGTTTATTTAATTAAAAAATGTACATCTGTACACAGAGTTGTCTCCTAGCAATATTGTCGTTGTTCAGTCATTTTAGTCATGTCTGACTCTTTGGGACCCCATTTTGGTTTTTCTTGGCAAAGATACTAGAGTAGTTTGTAATTTCTATCTCCAGCTCATTTTTTACAGATGAGGACATTGAGTCAAACAGGGGTAAGTGATTTGCACAGCTGGCAAGTGTCTGAAGCTGGATTAGAATTCAGCTCTTCTTGACTCCAGACCCAATACTCTACCCACTGTGCCACCTAGTTTATGTACTATTAAAACTAAAAAAAAAAATTAAGAAATGTCAGGGGCAAATGGCTATTGGCAGCAAACTAGAGATTTTGCTTTGAAGATCAGTAATGAAAAAAACTTGAGAAAACTAAGAAATGCCTAATAGAGGATGTGGCACACGTGGCTCATGGCACATGGCACATAGCAGAAATGAAGGGAAAGTGCATTGTAGACATCGGGTTGCATTTGTGCAGAAACAAAAAGGTTAGATATGGTATATAGGGCAGGAGGAAGAACAAATGGGTCAATTTGGCTAGATTGGAAAATGTCTGAAGGTGAATTATAGAAAATACTGTCTGGCGTAATGATGATTTGGTTCTTTGAGTAGGGCCAGCTCTACAATTTTGAAGTAGATGAATTTTGTCTTTGGTAAGTAGAGCCATTAATATTGCTTAGAGGAGTTAAAATTGCTTGAAAAATCATACCCAAAGTATACCGATAATAATTTTAACCTGGAAAGAAATCTCTATTAAATTGTCATAGGACTATAATTGGCCCCCTTATTTTCATCAGTTTCACATGACTTGGATTAAGCATTGATGTCGGCCTTGACAGGTTTATAGATGAGACAAAATTGGGAGGGATGGATAACATATTGGTTGAAGGATTCGAAATTGAAAGGATATTTGTTAATCTATCCTAAAACTTTGGGCTAAATATAATATGAATTTTAATAAATGCAAAATCAACTTCATGTGTACAAAATGAGGGAAGTATGGCAACACAGCAGTTAATTTAGAAAATATCTGTGAGCTTTAGTGGACTGCAAACTCAATGTGACATAATAGTTTCATATTGAAATGGCAGCCATATTGATATGGCAGCCTAAAAAACTAACATGTTCTTAGGGTACAATGCCTTCCAGCATAGAGAGCAGGACTAGGGAGGCAACAGTCTAACCATACTCAACCCAGATCCCACACATCTGGACTAGGCTAGAATGGTCAACTAAATTGTAGAGTATGGAATTTACTAGGAAAAAGTGTTCATCTTCATTAAAGACTACTCAAGGATCTCACTATGACATGGAAGTGACCAGATTTCTTGAATTCTTGAAGTCTATGCTATTAGGGGACAAAATCTAGAGAGTGTCCACCAAACTATAAGAGCTTTAAGCATGGGTTTAGTTGTAGACTGCATATATACATCTGAATATCACTCTTGCCAACTCTGAAGAGACTTGTTATCATGCTTTTTTGTAGGATGATGAATTTTTGAACACTACAATTCTTGAAAACCATTTTCAAGGAGATCACAAAGAGCCTGCATGACTTCATCAAGAATGTCATCCTCAAGCAGGAAATGGTCCAAAAATATCCATTCCTTCTCTAAAGTGAGGACATAAAGCACACTTTTATCAGTTATTCCCAGAAGGAGGTTCATCCAGCCTCTGTGTGG
Organism: Bettongia penicillata ogilbyi; assembly: GCA_023548195.1. NCBI lineage: Eukaryota > Metazoa > Chordata > Mammalia > Diprotodontia > Potoroidae > Bettongia > Bettongia penicillata. Next base: position 1,872,304 of record JAJHZJ010000298.1, on the reverse strand, counting down.
GTTGATTTATTTATTTATTCATCCATTTTTATTTATTTCTTTTTCTTTTCAAAAATCTGGGACAATTTACCTTCTATCTGGTGCAGTTTTCTTTATGATTTCTTGAAAAGTATCTCTGAAAAAATAGGCTTTCAAAAAACCCATTGTGATTCAAATAGAACTACTGGGCTACTCTTTTGAACTCAAATCACTCTGGCTTTCATTGAATGTACCATAACATTCCCCAACCCAAGTCTCTATTGCTCTTTGTTTGGATTTTGATGGCTTAGAATGAATGTAAATAGCAATTGTTTTTTTGTTCTAGCCAGAACCTCCAGGGTCTTATCCTCCCAGATTGATAGTAAACTAGGCCTTCTTTTGACTCAGTTCTTACCTAATCTTTAGTCATCGAAAGGGCATTGCCTCAGACAAACAGGCTTTGGAAATGCCTTAATTTAGAAAGGCCACTGCATCCTGGGCCATTGACAGTCATCTTGACTTTTGGATTTTGATGACTCTGGGGGAGAAAACGAGGCTGACAATTTTTTGCCTCCCTGTCAGGCATCTTATAATGGAAAATACATTTTGACCTTTTGTTTTATATAATGATATTCAAACCTAAAAAATATCAATAAACCACCTGTCACATAACTTTTTAATGATATTATTAAATTGTAATCAAGCTCTTACTTTTCACATTATTGAAGGGTCATGCAATTCATGTGAGATATATGATTATTCAGTGAAAGGGCAAATTTTAAAGGGTCTTTGGGGTACATCTTAATCTTTATTCGTCTAGATTTCCCTGCAGCCCTTGACACTTATCAATTACCCTCTTCTCCTTGGCACTGTTTTCTCCTTAGGTTTTCACAGCATTTCACTCTCCTGCTTCCGCTGTCTGACCACTTCTTATCAGTCTCCTTTGCCAGATCTTCATCCAGATCACTGCTGCCAACTGTGTAACTGTGTGGTCCCTTAAACTTCTGACTTGGCCACTTTTTTTCATCCACTCTAAAATTTTGCTTGGTGATCTCATCCCTTCCTGTGGGTTCAATTACCAAATCTATGCAGATGTCTCAGATTTTTCCAGATTTAACCCTTTCCTGAACTCCACTGCCATCTCTCCAAATGCCTAATAGATATTTCAATCTGATTGAACTATAAACATCTTAAGCATGTCCAAAGTAGTATACCACTTTACTCCCCCAAACCTTTGCCTCTTCCTAATTGTCCTATTACTATAGAGGTTACTGCCATTCTTCCAATTATATAACCTACCTGCCATCCCCAGGTCCTCTTTCACTCTTCGTATCTAATTGCTCCACATCTATTTCCAGATCCTGTCATTTCTACCTTTGTAACATCTCTTTTATATGTCCCTTTCTTTCCATTGGAACTGAAAAACTCTGGTGCAGGTCCTCATAATTTCACTCGCATTGCTCTTGCAATAGCTTTCTGATTGGTATTCCTGCCTCCACACTCCAGTCCATTCCTCCCCTCAACTGCTGAATTAATCTCTCTAAAGTATAGGTCTGACTGACATCAGTCTCCTGCCCCTGACACAGCTTTCAATAAGCTCCAGTGACTCCTCATGTAAAATCCTCTTGTTTGGCTTTTAAAGTCCTTCATAACCTGGTCCCATTTCTACCTTTTTGATATTCTAACACCTTACCTCCTTCCATGTACTCTGTGATCCAGTGACCCTAGCTTTTTCAGACTCTGGGCATTTTCACTGGCTGTTTGTTCCCCATGACTAGAAATCTCTGCAGCCTTTTCTCTGCCTCTGGCTTCCCTAGTTTTCTTCAAGTTTCAGCTAAATTCTCACCATTTGTAAGAATCTCTTCTCAGTCCTCCTTAACTGTTGCCATTTCCCTCCAAGCTTGATGTCTTCGTTTTTCTTTGCCTCATTAAAGGGGCCACCCCCTGGCTATTTTTTAAACAGGGCTATTCAATGAATGGGCATTTCCTCACCCTAAGTGAGTACCTGAATAGACCTTGGCCCCTTTAGGCCAAGGTCTCCCAGTGCACCCTGGGTCATCTCCAGTCATCCTGATGAATATTTGGTCACTGGATTTAGATGGCTCTGGAGAAGTGAGGCTGATGACCTTGCACAGCCCTCCCTCACTCAACACAATGCCAAGTGCAAGTCATGTCACCATTCCTCTGAAGACATGGTCTTCTGTAATGAAGGATGAACACAATCTTAATGCCTTTTTCTCTGAGACTATCTCCAGTTTATCTTCTATGTATCTTATATGTACATATTTTGTTTACATGTTAGTTCTCCCTTCAGACTGTCAGCTCCTTGAAGGAGGCTGGGATTATCTTTTACCTTTATTTGTAAAGATAGTATTTACCTTTACATTAGTAAGTTATTAGTGTTTAGCACAGTTCTTGGCACATAGTAGGCTCTGAGTAAATGTTTATTGATTTGTTAATGACATAGTGATTATTACCTTACCTATATGCTCAAAATCTTAATGTTGTTCAGCTGTTTTTCAGTCATGTCAACTCTTCATTTCTTGCCAAAGATACTGGAATGGCTTGCCATTTCTTTCTCCAGTGCATTTTACAGATGAGGAAACTGAGGCAAACAGTTAAGTGACTTGCCCAGGGTCTGGAAAAGTAAGTGTCTGAGGCCAGATTTAAACTCAGGAAGATGAGTTTTCCTGACTTTAGACGTGGCATTGAATCCACTGCACCACCTAGCTACACCAAAATGTTGCTGCTCATATTATTGGTAAATATATGTAGCCCATATAAACTCTGAGGATCCTTATCTCATCTCCTACTCTAACAGATAAGTCTTAGCTTCCAAAGCTTGGTACTTCTTCCCCCAGTGTTCTAGGGATACCCTTGAGGATTTGAGAGGGAATTTCTGATGCCACTGACTTGCATTTCCATCTCTGTGCTTTCTCCCAAGATTATCAGTTGAGAATCATTTGGTTAGCCAGCCTTGTATAGCTTTTAGAAAGAGATGTTTGACAAAGTTCTAATACAATACCTTTTTTGTTTGTTGAGAAAAGGACTCAAAAACAACAAATGAAAGGAAAAGAAGAGGAAAAGAAGATCATACCTCCTTTTGCAGAGAAAAAGCTTTATTCCTTACAACATTCCCTGAAAGTATGGGGTTAGAGATTAAGGACTTCACATGAACTGGAAGATAGCTCCTTACCCTTGAGGTAATAAATTCAGCAGATTTGATCAGCAGCACTGCTCCACTGGTTCCAGAGGACTGGGGTCCTAGTCTTCTTCTCCCTCTTCCCCTCCCATGGAGGGGTCCTTCTATTCTGGGCTTAGTGGACACCAAGTGCTGCAGCAAAACTAGCATGAGCACTGGGGGACCTAGGCACTTCGTTCTCTCCCTTTCCCTTTAAAGGGGCACCACTGTGCTGGACTTATAGATTCAGACTGAGTTTAACCACTTAAGTTTAATTAACTTAAAAAAGGAAAAGAAAGCTAAGCTTCCTATCCCAAAAGGAAGTACTGTCTTTATAGAACTTCCCAGACCAAATGAGAATTTTCCATAGGAATGGGCATCTGAAGTTGACTGAAAGTTACCCTCTCACCTTCAGGTGACAAGCAAATTGTTCTGGGTGAAAAAAATTTCCATTATTTATTTCCTTGCTGCAGAAGGTAATCCAACTGGGATATGGACAGAATTTTCTAGGTGCCCCTTTCTACAAAAGATACTCCAAAATTTCTAAAATTTCACTGTACCATAGACAAATTGCCTCTGGACTTCTATTCCAAAGGGTACCTTCAGTTTGCTTCCAGTATATAGCTACTATTACAAGGGAGCTACTACTGGGATTCCAAATTCACTCAATAATAGGACAAGAATATGATCAGTAAAACCTGAACTAGGGTGAGGCTTCCAGGAAAATGAATTAAGCCCTTGGGGTTGATTACTCAGGATTTCTAGGCCAGCAGGCAAATTTTATTGTATGGACTTGCAGTCCAAAGGATCTTAGAAAAGCTGGTGGATTTATGTCACAAATTCAACAAGCATTCTAGATCTTTTTAAAAGTTAAAAAAGGAGCTATCGTGATTCTCCAGGCAAAATGCCAGAAACCAGTATTTTGGGATACAAACCCCATACTTCTTGCCTTAACCTCAGAAGCATTACATATACAGTTCTCAATAATACATCAAGTACCAGTATTTAAACATTTAATAAATCAACAAATGCAAAAGCCTTCACAAATCATATCAAAGAGAACTACTCTGACTTTTATGGAAACACACTGGAAAAATTGATTGCGATATAATTGAAGTTTAAAGTAAGACCAAGAAAATCATTGTCAGCTTTTGCTAGGGGATATAGGGTATCTAAAAGTGAGAATTTTTGGTAGGGAATCTCTCTAGTAGGCATCCCAAAATGTAAAGGGATAAAACGACCAATATTAATCCTAAATGAATACTTACATGTAACCCATGTATCTGTGAGAATCCTTACCTCAGCTCCCACTCCCTTGATGAGTTATTTCCCCTGAATTTGGCTACATTTTTTTCTCAGTGTTCTAGGGTATCTCTGAGGAGGCAGGAGCTGAGCATCCACCAGTGTGCTTCTCCCCATAATTATCATTGGAGGATCATTTAATTGTCCAGTCCTAACTAGTTTTTAGAAAGAGTTGTTTACTAGGGTAGCAAAGGAAGAAGAGTTAGCACAAAACATTTTCCCCTCAAAAAATCTGCGATATCCTCCCACAAGTACGTAGAGAACCTGGAATAAAGTGGACTCAAGCTTAAAGAGTACATATAGCAAAATGATCATTCCCAGTTTCACCTTGCTGTGTCTTTTTCTCCCATTCATGGAGGTGCTCAAGAAATTCCCCCTTAGGCATGATGTAGTTTCTTTGTTGGGACCTTTGCAGAGTCATAGATCTATGGGAAGTTTGTCCTTTACTTCCAATACAGATATATCTGTCAGCTAATCTGAGGACTAGGACAGGGAGAATGGGAAATCCAACATCCTCCTGACCCTTTGAAGCAAGCCAGATCTTCCTCTGGCCCAAGCTGGGGTTGGGATGGTTGGGAGTAAAAATATATCTGGGGAAAACAAAAATGAGGTCTTTCATTTCTGTTTCTCCCTTCCCTCTCATCCCTAGGTAATTCATTCTCTGGGGTTTGCTGGATTGCCACTTGCTGAAATCCCACCTCTTCAAGCTTATTGGTACTTTATATAGAACTCAGAAGGTGTTACAAAATCTCTCAGTCAATTGGAACATATTTGCTGTCTGATGTCATTTCACTTTATCCAATAACTTTCAGAGACTTTTCAAACTTAGTCTAATCACTTTGGTAGATTAATTGATTGGGACTACTCTTATCTAGTTAAGATAAGGGCCAAGTGGTAGAGATGTGTTCTCAACTGATCAATGTACGTAGGTTAATTATGTGTGCGATGAGATGATTTTGACCCTAACCTTACATATAAAACATGAAAAGCAGAGAGCACCTGCCTTCAAACATTTGGGTTTTTTTGTCAACCCTTATGAAAAGTTGAAGCAAATGGACTGTGTCACAATCCAACTATTTTGTTAGACTTGTCACTTCGACGATTTAGTCATCAGTTTTGTCTTTCTTACAATGAAGTGCTTAAATGAACTAATGCAGAGTGATGGAAATGGAATCGTTACTACAATAATGTAAATGAAAAAAAGGCAGCTGGATAGTACAGCAGAAAGAATGCTGGGATTGAAGAGAGGAAGACTTCAGTTTAAATCCTGTCTCGACTTATGAGCAAGTCACTTGACTTCTGTTTATCTTAGGTTTCTCATCAGTAAAATGAAATGTGTAGACTGAATCGCCTCTGAGATCACTTTCAGCTCAAAAATCCACAATCATATGAACAGCCAAACCTAAAACAATGCTGTATAACAATGAACCTGGGCCCCTGAGAAAAATGAGGAAGCTGCACCTTGCTTTTTCCTTTGTGGAGATGTGGGACTTTGGGTATGAAACATTTCATATGCTATCAGACTTTGCTGATGTCTTTGTTAGTTTTGCTAAATTCCCCTTTTTGTTCTTTTCCTTTCTTTTTTGAATGATGGCTTACTCGGTAAGGGAGTAGGCACATATAAGAAATGTAGGTGATATAAAAACATGACACATCCGTTCCTTTATAATTAAGTGCTTAGGTAAAGTCATCTCTACCATCCTTCAAGCTTTACAATTATATGACTGTAACCTGGGTTATGGTCTGACCATCTTTCAAGCAGACGACTCACATAGGGAGCCTTTATTTCATGGAACAATGTGATATTCTCCTCTCCTTCATTTCCCTCCTTCCCAACACCTCACTTCCTCAGTCAATAAAGATTTAAGTGTCTACTGTGTACTAAGCCTTGGGGATACAAGGAAAGGTAAAAGATCACCGTGTTTTCCTCTACTGGGTGTCACCTAATAACAGGGCAGGACTCTCTTTTGGTTCCTTAGGTCACACTTCTTTCACTACAATAATCTTTATCCTAAGAGGAAACTAGAAGAAGGATGGGATGGAAGACTAGACCCAGCAGAAGGTTCCCCAGGTTCTTAAGGAGCAGTGCCTCGGCCAGAGTCATTTTTAAAAACCTAGGCTTCTCTTGCTTTAAGAGACAGAAGCCTAACCTAACCTCATCTTTGTCCTTTAGTCATTGGTAATGTTTCCTTTTGTGCTACTGTTTTTTTCTGCAGTTTTTTTGAAAGAAGGTGCTCCCCCCTTTCCTCTTATACCCTCCACCCCCAGTCCTCTTACATCAGCTCCTAAAGGATCTTCCTATTAGTACAGGAAGCTGGCAGGAGCCAATCTGCAGCCTTTAGATAGCCAACTAATTAAGGGGAAAGCAGGTGTGGATGGATCTATTCAGTCTATAAATAAGTGCCAAAAATTAAAGTTATTGGTCTGTGAGTGCTAGCAGGTGGAGACACTGTTTTCTACCTTTTAATGGAGTAGCAAAAAAGGGGGAGGCTGTGAGGGGGGGTTGCAAGCAAAGAAATGACTTTTTTTTATGGCTAAAAGCTCTTCACAAATAGAATGTCTATTTTCCAAATCATTGTCTTGTTTGGGATTAATCCTGAAGATGTATAATTGCATGTGCTAAGGGTGTTATGTTCACTGAGCAGGGTTTGATGAACTGTATGGCCTGAACAGAAATAATTCATATTCTCAAGCTGATACTTAGAGCCATAACTCATGACTGACTGCAGATGGAAGTGCCCAGTGCTCAAAGGAACCTTTTCCTTTCCCCATTTCATACATATGCTCAAATGCCCAAAGTTTCCTCCCTGCAAAACCTCTCACTTAAGTATGAAAGAAAAAAAAATGATCTATTGTTACGTTACTTAGTTAATGAAGCAATCTGGAAATGGTATTATATGGGGGAATGAGTTCCAGGGAGCCTCTTATTCCCTATGCTGTTTCTTTCCCCCTGATTTCTTTGCTTCCTTCCTTCCTTTGTGCTTAATAATTTATTCGAACATTTCTTAACTGGGGGACATTTTTCACTAGGGTGTTATGGAAGGAGACCACAAAAGCATCATATATTTCTCATTCAAAATACATTAATGTGCAGCTGAAATGCTAACCCATACAATGGAATAATTACAGTGTATTTTCAAGGAAAATATACACATGGTTTTGTGAGCAACTTCATTAATTTTGATCCAAATGATGTAAAATTATTCTGCATGGTAGCTGAATTAATTTATGTACTGTGAGTAAATTTAAGTTAAGTAAGTCTGGCTGTAAATAAGTCTGCGGCATGGACAATCCAGTCCGCTGGGACTTATCCAGACCTTCCTATGTATGTTTGCTAGGGAAGGGACACTATCTGGGAGTTCATTAGTTTTAAGCCAATGTCTCAGAATATCTTGATCAAAATTCTGAAGAAGTACCTACACTGCCCCACCCATTCTATTAGAAAGGGGATTTTTAACATGGAGTTCATGAATGTATTAAATTCTTTTCCATGACTATTTCAATGTAATTGGTTTCTTTTACAATCCTGGAATGTATTTTATGAATTCAAAAATGTGATCATGAGAAATAGTACATAGGTTTCCCTGGATTGCCCAAGGAATGCAAGACCCAAGACAAGATTAAGAACCCCTGATCTAGAATAATGTTCCCGTGCATAGGGAACTCTTGCCTGGAATACAAAAGTTTAAATGAGAGGGAAGAAACACCTTTGCTCGAGGAGTCTTTGAAGTCATAAGGTCATGGGAAAATGTGACCTATGACTGTCACAATATTTATGAGATCAGTGCAATAGGGATGTATCAGGGGCTCCGTAGATAGGTCTCTGATTTTGGAGACAGGAATACCTGGATTCATAATTGACTTTTGACACTTAGTTGATGTACAACAATGGGTCTATTACATTACCCTCTGATTCTCAGATGACTCTTTAAGAAACTATAGCTTGCACTGGTGGAGGGATGAAACACAAATGTGGTTTCATATCTACCTCTGACACCTAGTAGATATGGCACCCTAGGCCCATCTTAATTTCTCTGAGCCTCTAACAAACCCAGTAAGACAAACTATAGACAGGTCATGATCTTCTCTGGTCAAAGGATGAAGTGATAGGAGTTGAATGTGATGAGTGCTTAAGGACCCTTTTGGGAGATACATTTGTAATGTTGATGTATTTTTAAAGTAGCCTGAAGTTTGTTTCATATGGGTAAAGAAAAACCAGTTTTAGAAATAATAAAAGCTAATTTATATTCCACTGGATTTCAAGTCAGAGGTCCTGGGTTTGAATCCAAACTCTGTTCCTTACCACCCACATGTTGAGTCATTACAGTCATGCCTGACTCTTCATGACCCTATTTGAGGTTTTCTTGCCAGAGATACTAGAGTGGTTTGCCATTTCCTTCTCCAGGTCATTTATAGGGGAGGAAAATGAGGCAAATAGGGTTAAATGACTTGTCCAGGGTCATACAGCTAATAAGTGTCTGAGGTCAGATTTGAACTCAGGAAGATGACTCCAGGGTGGTCTCTATATCCACTGTATCACCTAGTTGCCCCCACTGCTTATGTGACTCTGGGCTAATTCAAGTAATTCCTCTGGGCCTCAGTTTCTTCATCTAAAAATGGAAGAAGTGGACTGGTTCATTTCTAAGGTCCTTCCCAGCTTTAAATCTTATGATTCTTACATGGTGTTTTACATCCATTATCTCAATTGATTGTCACAACAATGAGGAGGGAGCTAGTATAAATGTGAGTATAGGAAAAATGAGGTTCAGAGAGGATGGATCTTGCAAGAGAATGAGAAAGCCTGAACTTAAATTCAGGTGTTCTCAATCCTCAAGTGCAGTATTATTTCTACAATACTGTATATAAAAGAGAGAGGGGTGTTGTGAGGCTCCAGGGAAATAATGGATGCAAAGCACTTTGCATCCTAAGGAGCTATTATAAATGCCATTCTTCATCATCATCATCATCATCATCCTCATCCTCCTCCTCCTCCTCACCATCCTCCTCCTCCTCCTCCTCATCACCATCATCATTATCATTATTATCATCTTCATCATTATCATCATCCTCATCATCAGTCTCTATTCATCAGGCCTCCAGTCCGATAATGACATCATACCCTAACCTTCTACCACAGTCTTGATGAGCTGAAGTAGTGCTTATAGGGCAAATCAGGGGTGTTCTGGTAAATGTTGAACACTTTCTTAAGACCAGATAATAAAGCAAACAATTAAGCAAATACTGGTTTGTACTGATTGCCAATTTCTGAGGTACAAATGCTCACATTGAAAATTTAACAATCAGTTTTCATAAACCAGATAGAGCTGGCTCTAGCACAGCCTTGGGAATTGCCATTGGGATTTTCTTGAAGTGTTAAGTACAGCTCAGAAAAAGCTAATCTCCAGCTGTACATTACTGACTTTTTACCTGTTTTTCACTTGCTACCTATAAAGTGGATAATAAATTATCTTCTGCTCTGGATGGTTTACCTTGATTTTTAGCCATAAAAAGTCCTTAAATAATCTTCAGGGCTTAAATAGAGCTAATTAAGATCCATTTGGATTTTGGGAGTAGAAAGAAAATAGAACATTCCTTGCTTTGGGGAAAGGCTTTCCAGAAGTCTTCTGGAAATTCATAAATTGAGAGTAGAAGAAGCCCGCCTCATTTTACAGGTAAGGAAACAATGCCAGAGAATCTCAGTGACTTTCCGAAGATTAAACAAGTAATTATCATCTGAGATAGGATTTGAACCCAGCTTTTCTGCCTTTGGAGATAATGTTCTTTCTGTGTACCATGCTGCCTTGGCCTAAGCAGAGAATAGGGGTTAACTAAAGTCATTATTCTTATTTACATGTGAGGAGTGTAGGTTGAGGAAAGTCTGGAAAAGTGGTCCATGAGGTGTAGATCCTAAGCCTTAATTCTAAAACCCAAATCTATCACTAAGATGCTGTGTCACCTCTGCCGCTGCCTCCCACCCCCCTTGCCCTGGGAAGTCACTTACCTACTTTGGAATTCCTCATCTATAATATAAGAGTTAACCTATATGTTTTTTAAGATCTCTTCCAGCTCCAATATTCAATGAACTTAGCTCTTTCAGTCATTTGCTTCTGACATGACTGACCATCCTTTCCAGAGAAGCCAAATTTCCATTAGGGAGGGTGACAAAGGTGGCAGGATCATCTCTTCTCTTCGTCTCCTCAGGGATTTTACTTCCAGTGTCTCCCATTTGCTCGTTTGACTTCATTCTTAGCTCTTTTCCTCTCCCTTGTTTTCCTCTCCCTTCACAGAATATCAGAATCTCAGAGTTCAAAGAAACTTCAAATGCTATCTTGTTCTAACTGATTATTTTATAGAGAATATAGAGAAAGTTGACATTTCTATAGTTTTCCTGTACAATACCTTAGTTAATCCTAACCATAAATCTGTGAGGTAGGTAGCATAGGTATTATTAGCCCCATTTTCAAATATGGAAACTGAAAGATTGTGTCATACTAAGACAATAGAGTTAGTGCCAGATCCTGGATTTATAAAGGCCAATATCATGCATTGGAAAGAGCCCTGGAAATGCTTGTTTTATTCCTTAAATTTTAAAAAAGAAAAGGAAAAGAAGAAAGGAAAATTATAGAATTGGCAGAAAACATTAACTACTATAATTTCTATATAAGAAAGAATAAAAACAATAGTATATGAAAGCATAAATCTTAACTATGTGCAATTAAAAATATATAATACATTTATCATGTAATTAAAAAACACTCCCCCAAAACACTGCAGTTATTGCAGTGTCACCTTTGCCCCTTGAGTTATGTGACCAAAGAGAAGACATTTTACCATCACTGATCTTCAGTTTTCCCATGTAACACAAGGACAGTAGTAGTTGCACTAACCAACTCATGGGGGAGGTGGGGAGGGTGTTGTGAGGAAAGGGCTTTGTAATTTGTAGAGTAGTATGTGAATGTGAGCTACCATTAGAACCCAAGTCTCTGGACTCTTTTATTCCAATATTCTGCCTTGCCATGCCTGGATTCAAATAGCACAATGCCTTTCCTCTGGTACTTTCAAAGACAAAGTGTATTATTTTCTTATAATTTGTTTTCCTTAAACTTCTCCATTTTTACCTTACCCATTTCTATGCAGGACCATTTTTTTTATTATCAAATGCTTTATTTTGAAATATCACTTATTAAATCATTAACCCAGCAAAACCTTTGGGAAGATGGAATTTCTATTTTGTACATTTTACATGTGAGGAAACCGAGGCTAAGAGATGTAAAGTGACTGCCCTGAGTCACACAGTTGAGTAAAAGGGGTTCAGACCCAGATCTTTTTGATTCTAAATCTAACATTCCCTCTGCCCCTACCCCCGCCACACCATTCTAAAAGTGGCTGTTCAAGAAATGTGTTCTACTTATTACTTGACTTGTATAAACAAAAGAGAGGTGGAAATACTTTCTGTCCTACCCCTCTCCTCCACAATATAATACATGCAAACACTAAAAGACTGAGAAGAGTAACTATTTTCACTGTAAATAATCGTAAGAACTGAGTTTTGTTTTTTTAAAAAGTTTCCAAACCTTAACAAATAGGTATCTGTATAATATCCTTGGAATCTTCTGTGTATGTGAAATAGTAAATCTACCTACATGTGTCTGATTTTGAGTAATTAAATAAAATAAAAAAAAAATCTCTGTTTGATATTTAAAAACTTTACAATCACCCTCAACCTAACCTTATTCTATATTATTTTTCTTTCTGTACCCTCTGGAGCAGTCAAATTGGGCTTCTTGAAATTCTTACTCATGACATTCCATCTTCTCTCTCCAGGAGAAATGCCAGGAACAGAAAAGAGGTCTATATACAATGTTCACTGATCTAACCAAGGCCTTTGATACTGTCGGTTGGGGGGGCTTGTGGAAAATTATGGCAAAATTTGGTTGCCTAGAGAAGTTCACCAATATTATATGCTTGTATCAGTTCTTGATGATGGATGATGCTCTTATGCTTTCCCAGTCACCAACGGAGCGAAACAAGGCTGTGTGCTTGCTCGCATGCTTTTTAGCATGATGTTTTCAGCAGTGTTGTCAGATGCCTTCAACAAGGACGAAAATGGAATCAAGGTCAGCTATCTCACTGATGGTAAATTATTTAACTTGAAAAGGCTTCAAGCCAAAACTAAAGTTGGATTGAGAGGTAGTGTGTGATTTTTTATTGGCAGATAATTGTGCACTCAGTGCAGTCTCTGAAGCTGAGATGCAACAAAGTATGGATTGATTCTCTGCCGTTTGTGCTGATTTTGGCTTAATAATCAACAGAAAGAAAACAGAGGTTCTCTACTAGCCAGCCCCATACCATCCCTAAGTGGAACCAGCAGTTATAGCAAATGGAGAGATTCTGAATGCTGTGGATAAGCTCACTTACCTCAGCAGTGTACTTTCTGGGGAGGTCTACATAGATGACATGTTGATGTGGACATTGCCAGAACTAGCTTAGTGTGTGGGAGACTCTGAAGGAAAGTGTGGGAAAGAAGAGATAGATGTTAGTCTGTCTACCAGACTGAATTCTACAGATTCATTGTGCTGACCTCATTATTGTATGTCTGTGAAACCTGAACAGCATACCAGTGCTACCCTAGAAGTTGAATCACTTCTACCTTAGGATGATTCTGAAGATCAGCTGGCAAGATAAGGAATCAGGCACTGAGATCCTTTCTAGAGGTGAAATGACAAGCACTCAGACTCTATTACAGAGTGAAACTTTGATGGACTGACCATGTTGCTGGAATGCCAAAAGTAGGTTTATTGAAAAGACTGTTTTACAGAGAACTAATGCAAGCTTAAAAAATCTTCACTGCCCCCTCTTTTGTCTCCTTCGTCATTCCCGTTACCCAAGAAAGCTCTCTAATTTTTATCCTGGCAGAGAGGTAGCTTGACCTCTTTAAACTTATATCATTGGAGTATGATTTCTGTAGTTCCTACTAACGTGGGAAGGTTTCAAGTCTGGGCCATCCCCAGAAACCTGGTCACTAGTTAATGAACTATTTTGACCATAGGAAATCTTGTATTAAGGCATGGAAGGCTTTCACATTTTAACCTGTATCAGTAGAGGGAATACTATGCTGAAGGAATCACACTTCTTTCAAGTATTTCCAAATTCCTGCATGCACTATGACCATGACAATATTCTTCTTAAGATCCTGGGAGTATCAGTTTTCATCAGATTTATGTTTTTCAAATGGAATATTTTTCCACTCTTCTGTTCCACCTTGAAAATTTGTTATCTTCCAATTCTGACTGATTACATGCCAATCAAAGACATTCCCAATCCAATTCAATCCATTCCAATCAAGAAACACTTTGTAGCAATAAGACTGGAAATTAAAATACCTCAAAGGGCCAAGCTGAGTCAACTGATATAGTGATTTTTTTTGTCCATAAGACAAAGAAAATAGAACTATGATGAAAAATTATATTTCAAAGTAAAATTGCAATATTGAATTTTAATTATTTTTACTTAAAGCTCATCTGCACAAATATGAGAAAGAAAATGTTTATTATCAAGAATTTTCCTTGTAATCATTTATCTAGAAATCCCATTTTGCATACTTCTTGTCATGTATTTGATGCAAACATTTTTTTCATCTGAAGCATATGTCTGCAGTCCTGTTCCAGCTCTTAGTTTTGTCATATATATGGCTCATTTTAGCTGGAGGAGCATCCATATCTTCAAACATTATTGCTATAACTTCTGATTTGCCATTTGGACAGTCTCCATTGAACCCTTCACTGACCTTTTAGATGTATTTCTGACTGTTAATGTTTGAATCACAAACTTTTAAATATATTGTCCAGCTGTTGATGAGGATCATATTTAGAACATTATAGAAAACATGCACAGATGGATACTTCTCATAGAATAACACCTTGTCACTTGGTCAAAAACATTTGCTCCTGCCTTTTTCTCATTGCAAAAGTAGAAAGTATTAAGCTTTTGTTCAGGTTGTTCTCTGCTAGAATATAAGTAAACATCTGGATAGAGGGTACTTGTAAAAATTGCAGACCTGGATCCCTTACACTGGCATGAAGTCAGGGTCACTGTTGGCTTCTCTTTTGGCCTGAGTGTTTTCATTACTTTTTAAAGTTCTATTTGGTTCTGTCGAACAGTGCTAACTATGCTTCATCTTTGCTGGAGGCTGGGGACTCTGCACCACCCTCCCTAACTCAAAACAAAGTCAAGTGCAAGTCATGTCATCATTTCGCTGATAGCATGGTCTTCTTTGGCACCGAGGGACGAACACACACACTTGGCTAATCTCAAAGAAAGATAAAAGGATATAAATCAGTTGCCACAGGTTACATTGTACCATTGTTGAACAGCGGTTTCATGAGCATCCACACTACATTTGTAAGTTCACTGGTAATGTTGCTTCTAATATTTTCTTTTCCCAAGTAAGAGAATCCATTGAAAAATTATTTTCAATATCTAAGTTTTGGTGGTACTATTATTTCCTGGTTCTTCTACCTATCTGATCATTTCTCCTCAGTCTCCTTTGTTGAATTTTCATCGAGGGCATATTCTCTAACTAGGGATGTACCACATATGTCTCTCTTGGGTCTTCTTCTCTTCTTTTTCTATATACTGTTTCACTGACTGATCTCATTAGTGCCCATTAATTCAACTGTCATCTCTATGCTGATGATTCTTAAATGTCCTCATCCAACTCTAACCTCTCTGTTGATCTACAGTCTTAAATCTCCAACTACCCTTTGGACATCTTGAACTGGATGTGTTGTAGATATCTTAAATATAAGTTGAAGGAGGAATAAGGGAATTAAAGAAACTCAAGGTTATTTGAATTTGCATTTCTCTAATCAATATTGATTTAGAGCATTATTAAATATGACTATAACTTACTTCTGTTTTTTTTTATTTAAAAACTGCCGGTTCATATCTTTTGACCATTTATCAGTTAGGGGAAATGACTCATACTCATATATTTCATAAAAATTTTAAAATATAGTTGAGATATGAAATCTTTATCTGAGAAACTGTCTATAACCCCCACTTCTAAGTTTTCTGCTTCCCCCCTGTTCTTGGGTACATTTGTTTTATTTGTACAAAATTTTCTAATTTAATATAATTGAAAATATTCATTCTACATCTCACTTTTCTTTGTCTCTTGTTTATTCATAAATTGTCCACCTAAAAATAAATCTGATAAGCAATATGTTTGTTCCATTTTCTTCAAATCTTCTTCAAATATCTCTCTTGATATGTACATCATGTATCCATTTTGACCTTATTTTGGTAAATGGTCTATGCCCAATTTTGACTGTACTGCTTTCCAGTTTTCCCAACAATTTTTACCAAATAATGAATTCTTGTTCCCAAATCTTAGGTCTTTATACTTGTCAACTATGTGGTTATTATATTTATTTGCTGCTGTAAATTATATGTCTATTCTGTTCCATTGATCTATCTTTCTATTTCTTAGTCAGTACCAGATAGTTTTGATAATTACTACCTCATAATATAGTTTCAGATCTGCTAAACCTCCTTGCTTTTACATTATTGATTAGAGAAATGCAAATTAAAAAAAACTTTGAGATATTATTTTGTACCTACCATATTGGCTAAAATGATTGAAGGGGAAGAGAGATAAATCTTGGAGATATGGAAAAATTGGAACATTAATTCATTGTTGGTGGAATTGTGAACTGATTCAACCATTTTGGAGAGAAATCTAGAATTATGCCCAAAGAGTTCTTAAATAACCTACATTCCTTGCCCTGGCAATACCACTTCTAGATCTATTTTGAAAGATGATCTGAGAAAAAGAAAAAGAACCATTATGTTCAAAAATATTTATTGCAGATGGCAAAGAACAGGAATTTATGGGGATCGACTGAAGAAGTTGTGGTATATAATAGTGATGGAATACTACTGTGTTAATAGAAATCATAAGCTCAATAATTTAGAAAAACATGAATAGATTTGTATGAAATAATGAAGAGCAAAATGAACAAAACCAAGAGAGCATTGTATATAGTAATAGCCATATCGTGTTAGAACAACTTTGAGCAAATAAGTCATTTTGGCTATTATAGATACCCAAACTAATTACAAAGGACCTGTGAAGGAAGATGCTATCTGTATCCAGAGAAAGAACTGATAAACAGAAGTATGTATAGAAATATGTATAGAATTATTTTACACACACACACACACACACACACACACACACACACACACACATGTCTCTGATGGTAGCCATCTCTAGGTTGGGAGGGAAGAAAAAAGGAAAAAAATTACATAGCTTTATTATATGTTTTAAAGGAATAGAATGTTAAACATAATAGATTTGCAGTTTCATGTGCAACGATCTTTATAAAAAATTATACTATATTATGGCAATACTTGTCTTATTCCACAAATTAAAAAGTAAAGTAAATAAAAATAAAAAATAAAAACTTCAAGAGACGTATATTCCATTTTACCCCATCCTGCCTGACAAAATCTCCTCCTACCCTGGTCCTTAAAGACATAAATCTTCCAAGGCACAGGCCTCACAGGGTCATAAGGACCTAGGGGGAAGGAGTCACTGAAATTCTTCCAAGGTTATGGACTGTTTTGAAACTCATCTGACAAAGGCAGACTTATGAATGACTCAATAAATGAGGGCCATAAAAATACAGAGGCAGAATATATGAATTCTCTGAAACCTGAAGAGATCGATAAGCTTATGCCCTTCCTTTTTAGACTCTTAGATGTTAGTTATCAGGATTGGATAGCAAAACCTCATAGTTCTAACAGTTGAAAGAGGGGAAAGATGATAAGGAAAAAAGGGAGACTTTAGTGTTTAGATTTCCAGTATGCTACCCTGTGGCTATAATTCTTTTGTGTGTACATAGAGAACCTGTAGGAGGAGACAAGTAGGTGGTGGATACACTAGAGGGCTGGAGGAAAACTTAGGAAGAATGGAGTTTGAATTTTGCTTTAGGCACCTACTAACTGTGTGATCCTGGGGAAGTCAGCTTACCTCTTTGGTCTCAGTTTCCTGATTTGTAAAATGGAGATAATAGCATCTACTTCACAATGTTATGATGATCAAATAAGATAACGTTTGCAAATTGCTTTGCAAATCTTAAAGCTCTGTATAAATGCTGATGCTTGTCTTTTCCTCCTTCCTCCTTCTCCTCCTCCTTCTCCTTCTCCTTCTTCTTCTCCTCCCACTTCTTCATCTTCTCCTACCCCTCCTTTTTCCTCTTCTCCTCCTCCTCCTTCTTCTTTTCTTTCTTCTTCTCCTCTTCCTTCTTCTTCTCTTCCTTCTCCTTCTTTTTCTCCTCCTCCTCCTTCTCTTTCTCCTTCTTCTGCTCTTTCTTCTCCTCCTTCTCTTCTTTTCTTCCACCTCCTCCCCCTCCTTCTTCTTCTCTTTCTTCTTCTTCCACTTCCTCCTTCTAATGGTTGCTTAAGGAGTTTAGCAGTGTGAGTAAAGTCATATAAAGGTAAGCATCTTAGTGTAAAGAAAATGAAAATACATTTTTATTTGCACATTTAACAATCAGACAAGTCTAAATGTGCTGTTTGGTATTAAGGATTGTGCCTCAAAACAGAGTTAACTTATGTACTCAATGATAATGATACTGATAGCTAACTTTTATATAGAGTTTTCAGGCTTGCAAAGTACTTTAGTCATTTGTTGTCTCATTTCATCTTAACAACAGCCCTGTGACTTTAGTAACAAGATAGGTGAAAATGGCAATGCTGAGCTGACGGGGACAGGACTAATGGGCTGCAGGTGGGAAATATGGTCTCTGACCAGGTCGCACTGGAGAAGTTGCTGAATTCCACTAAGATTAGGAGCCTAAGGGAAGAGGATGGAGCTCAAGAGTGAAGTTGAGAATCAGTAAGGCAGAGAAACTCAGGTTTTTCCTTTGACTTCCACATCTCTCTTTGACTTTTTCCTGCATGGGTGTGTGTATATCAGAAGGTAAGTGGGCTTTACCAAGAAACTTGGGACACTGTAGGAGAATAAGTAATTAGAATAACTTAGTGAGGATGTGGTCTAATGGGGACAATTATATGAACTCAAGGCCGTTCACTAGCCTGATTGCCTTTATCTGGATATTTCTCAGCTTAAATATGTCCTTCTTAATTGGTGGTACCCAAAACTGTCATATGAGGCTTACTTAGTCCTGTGAATCTTAGCCCTGAAAGCTGCCTTCCAATGTCCTGTTATCAAAAGAATCTGCTCAAAAGACAATAAAAGGTTATCTGTATTTACCCCTGTTATTCTAAGGTAGAAAAATCTTAATGTGATGTCTGTGAACTTGCTTTTTCATATAACAATTTTTATGTCCTTATTTCAGTACCCTTGGTTTCTTGTCAATATTTTTGACAATTATATCTTTTATGCATTTAAAAAATTATGTTGAGAAGGGGTTCTTGGGCGTTGACAGACTGTTAAATCTATGACAGGTAAAAGGTTAAGAACTCTTACTCTAGAGGATTTATATTTTGCATACATTGTCATAATTTTCTTCAAATACATGTGAAGTTGAAAAAACAGATTTTTTCTTGTTCTTTTTCCTAAAATGAGGAAACTGTATCTTGCCGAAGTTAAACCATCTTAATCGTAGACAGTCTAGCTTTCAATTCATTCCAAATCTTTGAATGTGCAGCTGGCTCTGAATCTGGCAAAGAGAAATCTAGCCTCCACTGTTTATGGCCCAATAAAATGAGTTGGAGGAAGAGTAAGGAAATTGAAGAAACTGAAGAAATGTAAATTCCCTTTGACCCCTTCCTTTTAGTATGATTTCCAGCTCTCCATCATTCCCTTCCTTGATTCCACAACATGTGCTTTGTGTTTTTTGATCCTCAACTATTCATTATATCATAGAAGCTTGTTCAGTTTGGCCAAAGTGACTTGGCAACTTGTAAATCAGGGCTCTGGAGTTCACACTGAACTAGCGATGGTGTTCACACAGAGCTGAGAAGCTTTCATGGTTAATGTCTAGGGTTTTCTATGGTATTTGCTGGTCTCTCGAGGTGGAGTTCAGAGACACTGAAACCAAGACCCAGGAACTAAAATTTAACAAGCCAGTCAGATTTCTACTTTAAAGAACAAAGTTACTCAACACAATAGCACACAATATTCTGTTTACCTCACAAGATATTTTTGCAGAATTCAGAAAAAAAAAAGGTAGTATGGGCCTTAGCATACATACAGTATATCTAAGTTCATGGAATATATCAATTCATGAACCCACTGGGGAGTTAAAATTAAGTTTTATTCTGAACCTAATACAGTGTTAGAACTCAGGTCATACATAACAACCTCAAAGTAGTTCCAAATAGTATTATTTGTAAATTTTTAAATGCTGCTCATGGCTTATGGTTATACCATGCAAATGAACAGGTTTTCTTGGGGTAGGACCCATTTTGCCTAACTGTATCAGTAAGCACCCTGACATACACAGAAGCACTTGCTATCACAGATTCTTTGATCTGATTTTCTGAAAGGAAAGCAACTTTTGAGGAGTTAACAACCACTTTAATCAAACACATATATCATTCACTTAGTTTGGAGGAAAAATCAGCACCCTGAACTTAAGTGAAAATACAGAGAAATCAAGATCAACAGACATGGCTTCCAACTGTCTGACATAAGCAATCCATACATGATAGATCAACTGTTTGACCATTACATACATGCATAGTTACCAGAGACAGAAGCACCAACATCTGGGTGTTCAAAGCTGGGGGACTCTTAGTGGCTGCTCAGACTCTCATCTGGTCAAACAAACACTTCCAATGAGTAAGCCCCAAAGTAAAATCTCACCTCAGAGTATTTATACATTTTTCAGAGCCAGAGGGCATTACAACCCTTGAGAACCAGTGCTTCATTAACAAAAGATGTGGGCCTTCCTACAAATCTTCCCCAGGTGGGGAAGATCTGCCCATCAAGAAGCAAAATTATATTAACAATAAGCAGAAATACACGATCAATACACTAAGATACCAACAATTTATTTATCCAGCATTCAAATGCCTAGAGACCTCATCTATCTGAATCACACTTAAAATCCTGGAAGTATGGAGAAAAGACTTCTGAGCAGTCAAAATAAGTGTTGCAAAACCCAAGCACTAGAATCCATGCTTACCTTTTAACTCTTAATTTAGACATAAGTTTAACAAATAAAATATATATTATTCCACAGGCCAAAAACTCGAATTCAGTAAATAGTTATCATGTATCTACTGAATGTAGGATACCTTGCTAGGTGTAGGAGGAGATGCACTATAACACCGTCTCTCCTTTCATGGAACTGACAAGTAAGTAGAGGGCATAAAATACTTTTATGAATACATTTAAGAGCTACAAATAAATTTGTATATGAAATCTGAAAAGGGAGTAGTCATTCCACTAGAGAATGAAGGAAGGTATCATGGAGGAGGTGATATTTGATTTGAATTCTAAAGGCTGTATAGTTTAATAGGTAAAAGGAGAGAATGGCAGTCTTCTGGGCACAGCATAATATAGTACCAGAGGTGGAGGCAGAAAGGCATGGGGCATACAAAGGGAACAAGATCATGGGAGGATTTCAATGACAGGCTAAGGAGAATGAACTTTATCCAGTACTCAAGAGGGAGCCACATGTGGGTTATGAGCAGAATAGCCACAGATCTATGTATAATGAGTGTTAATTTTGTAGCAGTGTGAAAAAAATGGATCTGAGAAGGGAGAGAGCAGAGCAGGTCATCAGGTTGAAGATCATTGAAATAATCTAGATGGGGAAATTAGAGGCTTTAGTAGTGTAGTGATGGGAAGGAACAGATATAAGAAATATGGAGAAAGAAAAGGTGGGACTTGACAAATGATTGACTATGCCAGGTGTGACAGAGAATAGGCTCAGGGGAAACATCAAGGTTTTGAAAATGGTGATTGAATAATTAGTTATGCCAGTGATAAAAAATAATGAAGCTATGGAGGAATAACAACACGGCCAAAAGAGAGTTTTGGCCATCTTGATGGTCAACTCTCTTTTGGAAAGTGATGGCCAACTCTCTTTTGGCCATATTGAATTCATTTTCAGGTTGGGTCTGGAACTCAGGTGAAAGTTAAGGGCTAATTGTGGCTTACATGGTGGATTGGAGTGGAGCAAGACTAAAGGCAGGGGAAAAATAGGAGGCTACTGTAATAATTCAGGCTAAGGTAAGGAGGGCTGATTCAGATGAACAGGAATGAAATTGAGGGAACAGGAAGGAGGGACATTACTTAGTTTGGCAGCCATGGAGACTGGTAAAATGTGAGGGAACAAGGAAGACCAAAGGGTTAAGGATATATTCAACTGCTTTGAGCTTTGGTGACTGACTGATGAAGCCATGAACAGAAATATGGAAAACAGGAGAAGATGATTTTGGGGGAAGAACATAATACCTTAAAATTAGAAGAGAGCTAGCTTACAAGTCATAGGATTCAGCCTGCAACCTACTGTAGGAAGTTACTCTTCCATGATCTTGAGAGATGGCTTTCTGGTTTCTGTGTGAGGATTCTGAAAAATCCCTCCCATCACGGGGAGATCATCACCTCACAATCAAGCCTATTTCATTTGTTGAATAACTCTAATTGTTTGAAAGTTCTTTCCTTTGTTCAGTTTAAATCTACCTTTCTCTAATTGCCACCCATTATTCTTTGTCCTGCCCTCTGGAATTTTCTGAAATAGGCCCAGTTTCATTCTTTTTTTTTCTGTGATAATCCTTTTGATACTTGAGAACACACCTGCCACCCTCCCTTCTCTTCCTCAGGCTAAACTTCCTCTGTTTTTCAAGAGTTGATATGACATTTTCAGAAACTATCATCAGTGTTGCAGAGTAAGCCAGCACACACCAACATAGGGTAAGAGTGGTATCACAGAAAGAACTCTGTGTCTGGAGCCAGAGGAGGTAGGATAGCAACCACACCCTTCTATTTATTTTCATTGTGACCTGGGGCAAATCCTTTAACCTCTCTAGGTCTCTAGGATTTTTCCTTTGTAAAAGAAGAGGGTTGACTTTTTGAGTTTTTTTTTCCAGTTTTAAATCCTATGATTCTAATGTAAAGTAGCAAGCATTCATGAGGAATCCTGACAGCCAATAAAAGCATTATGACAGGAAAGGGGGGAATCACTTGAAGGATCTACAAAAGGAGATTTCCCCAAGCAGAAAATAGGCCCAAGCAATTAATGGACACCTAATAGTGGGGAGCAGGACTTAGCTTATGCTGACTGGCATGAAGGAGTTCCAGGACCCAACTCTATTGTGTAAATTTATGTTGCTCTCTGGGGATTCAATCACCTTGGTGAAACACTCAAGATTGTGGTTCCTGCTTTAGTGATCCCTGGGGAGTATAAGTGCTGGGAGTTACATTAGTCATGTTTGCTTGGGGCTGTGAGAGCAGCAGAACTGAGACCTGGGCAATGTTATTATGTGTGAATGTGTGTGTGTGTGTGTGTGTATGTGCGCGCACACACACACACACACACACATACTAATGATAAAAAGAGATTTCTCCTTTTCTTCTGGGAGCTTGTTGTATATTTGAAGCATTTATATTAAAATGTTCTCCTCCAACCCTGGAACTTCCTTCTCATTTTCACCTATTGGCTTTCCTGGCTTCCTTTAAATCTCAGCTAAAGTCTAAACTTTTGTAAGAAACCTTTCCCACTACTCCTTAACCTTACTGCCTTCCCTCTGAGACTATCTGTAATTTATTCTTATATATTAGTTGTTTACATGTTGTCTCTTCCAATAGACTGTAAGCCCCTTGAGGGGTTGAATTCTCAGTGTTTAGCACAGAACCTGGTATATAGTTGGTGCTTAATAAATGCTTGCTGACTTGATTCCTTCCTCTATAGCCATAGTAACTTCCATGAAAGGCCTGAGGTGTCCGACAGACCATTTGCTGTTCTGGTTACCTTTTACCAGAAGCATTCCAGGTAATTTGATTTCCTTTTGAAATGTGATATCCAGAACTAATCACTATACAGACTTGTATCTAAACAGAGGAACTGTTTATTTCCTTTGATACTTCTATTAATGTGATCTAATATTGCACCAGTTTTTGGACCCCAGTTGCACTGTTTGGGGTGGGGGAAGACTTGGATAGACAGTGAAACTTGACTGGATGTTGAGATAGTGGTGACACCTCCTGTTTAGCTTGCATTACTTACTGTCCGGGATAGTAGGCAGCTGATGTAGTCTAGGGCTATCAGGAAGGGCACCTGAGCTCCATAGAGGTCAGATAATGCTTTGTCAAGCTAGAAGGAAAGGAATTCATTGTCAAGGACCTCTAGTTTTAGGTTAAAAAAATGAGTCTCAGCTTATTCTGATGTATGGAGTTGGAAAGAAAAATTCCCTCGTCAACTTGATGAGATTAGAGGGGCATAAGCCCTTGTTTGGAACTTTGAATGTATATTCCCTCTGACAGTATGAAATTGTCCCTCTGGCACTTTCTGGAGAATATATTTCATAGATGCTTCCTGGACTTGTTGGAGACAGTAGCTCTCATCTCTCCCTAAAGGACCTGGGATCCTGAATGCCTCCCCTCCTTGAGAACTCTTTTGTCTAAGAAAGTGCTTTTTACTTCTAGAAATAACCCAGATCTTGTTTCCAATGACTGAGAGTCCTGATGTGCCCCATTTCTATAAGTAGATCATGGCTGAGGACTGCTTTCCATAGTCCCTGAGTCATCCAGGAGCTGAGGTGTCTCTCCCTACAGGTAGAATGGTTAGTTAATTTCTCCTCAGATTGAATGAATTCTAAAGGGATCCTTGAAGTGTCCTCTCCCCTTGAGTGAAAAAGTGGTTGGTTGACAATAGCTTTTTCCTTGGGCCATCTGTGAACTTCAGGGTCCCTCTTCTTGAGACGTACTTCATCTAGAAGAGTAACCTCTCCAAAAAAGTCTGTCTTGCCTTCTTATTAACTTAGTTTGACCTATCAAGAGTGAGATTATTCAGTATTTTAGCAATAGAATCTTAGAAAAATCACTCTATTGCAAAGGTGCTGTGGCTGTGGCCTATTCAGAATAATTTTTGGTTTTTTTTGGGTCTGTGTTTACATTTTGCTGAGATATAAAGTGACCCATGCACTTGCCAGAGGGTGTTCCAAAATGACATATCAACTGAAAACTTCAATCCAGCTTCTTCTAGATGATTCAACTCAAGGTTTTGTTCATGTTCTTCTATTGTCTTTCAAAAATTAATGAGGAAATCAATATGCATTAGCATTTTCAGGCATCAATCATTGGACAGTGGCAGATGCTCCTGAGATACCTTAGGACCTACACTCAAACTGGTAAAAGTCTAGCTGGGCAGATGAAATCAGTCTTCTTGTTTTCTTCTGCTAGAGGACTCTGATGGTATTAATTGTATAGTTTTAGCACTGAGAAGCATTGACAACCTGACAGTCTAGGATATCTTCAATCATTGAAACAGTGTGCTGGTTCACTTTAGCTCTTTATTTTAAAGTCCAATAGTCTACACATATTATCATCATTTTAAGGTCAGTGGCTGTAAGCCATGTCATCACTGTAGAGTTAGTATTATAGGCTGTTAGATTCTATGATGATGCCACTTGTCAGCATTTTTTTTGAGATGACTTTTAAGGTCTTACATCATGGGTAAAAGAATCTTTCTAGATCATTCCTGGAAGATATTGGTTTGCTGTGGATTGCTCCTCAAGACCATCCTATATCCCAATCATGCAATGAGAACCTTGTGTCTTCTTGTTGAGTATCTTTGGTAATGAATCCTTCGATTCTTCTAATGCTTCATTGTTGTTGCTACTGTTCAGTTGTTTTAGTTATGTATGAGTCTTTGAGACCCCATTTTGGAGTTTTCTTGGCAAAGATCCTAGAGTGGTTGGCCATTTCCTTCTCTAGCTCATTTTTATAGATGAGGAGACTGAGACAAACTGGGTTAAGTGACTTGCCTAGGGTCATACAACTAATAAGTATCTGGGGTCAGATTTGAACTTAGGATGATGAATCTTCCTGACTCCAGGCCAAGTATTCTGCTTGTTTGACTTTAATGACTCTAGTACCAGGAAGACTAGGCACCTAGCTAGTGAGTCACTAAAGTCGCATGGAAAACCCATATCTGCTACCCACTCAGAGGATAGAGCTCAGAACAACCATACAAAGGAGTGAGTAAGGAAATGGTTCTGCTCAGATTTAAACTTAGATTTCTGGTGTGGCAGTCATAAATTACACATGCTAATCATTATTCTAGTTATACCATGGAACGCTTGACCTTCTGAAGTTCTGTAGATTCCCAAGTACAGCGCCTGGTATATAACACATGCTTAACAAAGGTATGTTGATTGATTGAAGCATCAGTATGTGACAAGGCAAGGAGGTAGAGAGGCAAGGGCAGTGACTGTCCCCTTCTTCATTCCATTCCAGAAAGCATCTTTGTCCTCTTTGGAAAGAACATTTCTTTCTTCTCTGAACTAGTGACAGAAGTACTCTCTCCAGGTATTATGAGTCTGACTAAATGACTTCATAAAGCATTCATGGGGTTGTCAAATAAGTTTGTATGAGGAGAAAGGGTTCATTGGCAGGTCAAGGAAAGAACTGGACAACCTTAGGTGCTTCTCTAGGGACACAGTTGTAGGTAGGATTCCTTTTTCTGTTTTTTTTTCCAGGATCAGAGCTGCCATAAAGTATGTATCATTATCCACCCTGAAGGAATCTGGACATAATACTAGGGTGTCATGTTTTCCATTTCAAAATGCACCTTAAATCAGGTTCTGTTGAGAATGGGAATGCACAGCTTTACTCCTCGTGGGATTTAAATAGGCACAGGCAACCTTAGAGAAATTGTGAGTTTGGTTCCAAAACACTACAATAAAACACATCATAATAAAGAAAGCTGCTTATATTTTTTGGTTTCCCATTGCATATAAAAAGTATGTTTACCCAATATTGTAGTCTATTAAGTTCATAATAGTATTGAATCTAAAAAAAATTCAATGTACATATCTTAATTAGGACAGTTAGGTAGTACAATGGATACAGCAATGAGCTGGGAATCAGGAAGACTCATCTTTCTGTGTTCAAATCTGGTCCCAGATATTTACTAGGTGTATGATCCAGGGCAAGTCATTTAACCCTGCTTGCCTTAGTTCCTTATCTGTAAAATGAGTTGGTGAAGGAAATGGCAAATTATTCCAGTATTCTTGCCAAGAAAACCTCCAAATGGGGTCATGAAAAGTTGGACATGACTGAAATGACTGAACAGCAAAAACAGCATGCCTTAATTAAAAAAATATTTTATTTCTGAAAATTACTAACCATCATCTGAGCTTTCAAGTGAGTTGTAATCTTTTTGCTGGTGGACGGTCTTGCCACTAGCAGTCAGGCTGCTAACTGATCAGGGTAGTGGTTGGAAAAGGTTGAAGGAGCTGTGGTAATTTCTTAAAATAAGACAACAATGAAATTTGCTGTATCAATTGACTCTTCATTTCACAAAATATATCTTTGTAGTAGTATTTTACCTACAGTAGAATTTCCTTCAAAATTTGGGTCTATAATCCTGCTGTTATTTTATCAATTAAGTTTATGTCATATTCTTTAATATTGTTGTGTCCCAGGAAATAAGGAGGCCTGAGGAGATGGAGATAGAGGAACAACTAGACTATGGAGCAGTCAGAACACATACAGCATTTATGAAGTTTGCTGTTTTATACGGGTACAGTACATGGTGTCCTAAAACAATTACCTCAGTAACATCAATGATCACTTATGACAGATCACTATAACAGATATAACAATAATGGAGAAAAATTTGAAATACTGTGATTAATTAGTAGAATATGACATAGAGATGTGATGTGAGCACATGCCATTGGAAAAAATGAAGGCAATAGATTTGCTTGATTTAGGGTTGTTACAAACCTTCAACTTGTGAAGAAAAAGCAGTATCTCTGAAGTGCAATAAAGTGAAGCACAATACAGTGAGGTATGCCTAGATGTCTATATGCCCATCCACATGTAATAAATCAAACTACGTAGAGAGCTCTTACCTTCTCCTCACCTCTTTCTTGGGAAAAAGGAGGCAGCCCCAACTCCTAGGCTCCTATTCAGGAAATTACTACATGACAAGTGTCTTTTGTGGAAATTACATCCATAAGGTATTATTTCATCATCTACTGCAGCTCTGCCAAGAGGTAAAGGGATAAAGGAGATAGTGTCAATTTGATTCTTTTGTGTGTAGGGGGAAGGTTAATCTTTGTTTATAATTGGTAATCTTTGTTAATCAATTAAGTTTGCTTATGTTCCTGTGCTAGACATTGAGGGATTCTAAATGAAATCAGAACGTGGTGTATGTGTAGGTCTTTTCTGCTCGCTACTATGCCATCTCCATGTGGAGGATGCTAGGATGCTGCTTCCCAGAGAGTTGTGTTGGTATATGAGGGAAATTTCTTGGACTGGATCCTGTATGAATATATGTTCATCCTTCATTGCTGAAGAAGACCATGCCATCAGAGAACTAATGACATGACTTGCCCTTGACTTTGTTTTGAGTGAGGGAAGGCTGTGCAGGTCACCAGCCTCACTTCTCCTCCAGAGTCATCTGAATCCAATGACCAGATATTCATCAGGATGACTGGAGATGACCCAGGATGAGGCAATTAGGGTTAAGTGACTTGCCCAAGCACACAGCTAGTGAATGTCAAGTGTCTGAGGTGAGATTTGAACTCAGATCCTACTGACTCCTGCACTGGTGCTCTATCCACTGCATCACCAATGACCCAAGTAAACTCTGGGACATCAAGTTAACTTCACTCATGTTGTTCAGTGAAGTCATATGTTAAGAAAAAGGTCTTTAGGAATTTTTCCCCTTTCTGAGACTCCATGGTTTCTGCTAAATGGGATTTCCTTGGCCTTTACATTTGTCCTTTGATCATAGAGTGGAGTGGAATGTCCAAATTTGGGAGTTTCAAAGGCCAGAGGAGCTTACTACAGTAAACTTAAACTCTGACTCCAGAAAAAATTTATAGCCAGTGCTGCATTGATGCCCCAAAGAGCAAGAATCAACCTTTGAAAGTAACCTTTGGTACCCTAACTCAGTAGAAAGACTCATTGGGCAGAAATTCCACCTTTCAATATGAGGTTGGTGGAATTAATGCTGTGTTAAGAACTAGGCTAAGTTTTGAAACTAATCCCTATTAGATACTGAGATGATATAGGAGGCAGGGAGTTAATGCCATGACACATTGAGGGAAATGTTTTTACAATTTGTCCTTACTATATTGTAAAGCCAATCATGGCAGCATACCTGAGGACTGTTGCTGTGAATGATTTCAAGGGTCTAGTCACATAGTATAATGAACTCACTATTTATTCAGCAATAAATTAAACATTTTCAATAAAGTAAAGCATAACATTCATAACAACATCTGTAAGCAAAACATATCTTCTAATACATATATATATCTCATAACACTCAGTATACTATATGTCATATAGTATATATTGTTGTATCCCCAAAGTCAGGGGGCCCCAGGCTAGGGTCTTCCCTAGCACAATGAATCCTTAAGGAGTAGAAGAAAATACCACACCATCCACCCTTAGGTCACTGTAAGAACAATCTCCTTAATCAATATAAAGTGTCCAGGTAAAATCCTCTCTCATTTTGACTCAAGGCTGACTTCCAAACTCCTCTGTGGGCTGACTGCTCCCAGCTCTTACCTGGGTTTACATGCAGGCAGCTCTCTGCTCCTGCTCTTTGTCTCAGCTCACGGTAACTGTTCCACTCCAAACTCTTCCCGCTTCTTCCTGACAGCAGGCTCCAGGGGCTCCTGCCAGCAGCTTCTGTTTCTAGGAAAACAAAGCTTAACAGGGCTATAACAACTTTTATACCCATTACCAGTTCCATTATCTCAATTCACTCATAAAGATCAACAGATAGAGCTTCTCTCTGAGAAATCAACACAGACCAACAGACAGGGTTTCTGTCTGAGGAATCAGTGCAGATCAACAGACAGGGCTCCCAACATTACAAACATTCTTTCCGTTAGGCCTCCCCACAAGCACATTCCCCTAGTTGGCTCACACTCACGTCTCTCTCTCCTCTCTGTTTCTGACTGCTCTACTCTCTCTCCAAGCAGTACTGTGTATACACACACACACACACACACACATACACACACACATATAATATATGTATATATACGCATACATACACACATATGTATGTATGTATATATGTGAATGTATGTATTTGTGTGTGTGTGTGTATATATATATATATATATATATATATATATATATATATATATATATGTATATACTGTTTCCAATCAAAGATTCTTGATTGATTCAAGCAAAGGCACTTGCTTGGCTAAAACTTAATTCAGAACAGTGGCAAAAAATCCTACTTTGCTTGTTGTCTTATATCTTTGATTTAAATATCCTTTTGTAAAAGGGATTCTCTGTTTATCTGGTGTTAAATAATTAAACAGAACTGGGGTGCTAGTCACTTCACTCTAACACAGGGTGGGAGAAAATAGAGTTGATTTAGGTTTAAATCAATGCCAAAGAAAAGAGACACCCACAAATTCCTCAGGGTGCCCTAAAACTATGAGGGGAGATGTAATCTTGAGCAATAGGCTACCTCTTTATCCACTGTGCTATACTGCCTATCTACCAAATTCGACTATCTGAAAAATAAAATTCCTCTCACATAGGCAGCTAAAGCTAGCTGCATAGTTTGTACTCATGACAAAAATCTCTTACCACTTTGAATGGATCCCTTTAGAAAGAGTCTGAGAATTCCTAGACTTTTTATTTCATGCATTGCAATATGCAAAAGCTCATAAATGTTCAAAATCTAAATTTTAAATTGATAAGACCCTAGATATGAGGCCCAGGATGAGACAGAGAATGCTGGTTCTCCATAAGATTTTCTTATTTAACTGTGTCCATTTATCATAGCTCTCTTCTTGACAATTGTTCTCCTTGGAAGGATGGACTGAGCTGAATTTAATGGGATGAAATTTTGTGAGGATAAATGTCAAGTGGTCCTATCATGTCTCATCTTGACATGAATGTGAGTCTGGGTCTTTGAAGAATATACCAGCAGAGGCCAACCTTTGGCTGGTTTTACTATGCTAGAAGGAAAGAAAACATGGGCTCAGAGCCAAACTATGGGCTTGCCGAGAACTTGCCTAGGTTAAATTCACAGAGGCTTATGGCAAGTTTAACTACAGAGACATGAATTTTCAGGCTATGGCAGCTCTGAATTGGAAACTAGTTTTTCAGACTCTTAATTGCATATTTCAAAGGAGATGGTTCTTATATAATGGCATCTGCTCTAAGAAGGAAATATATATCTCTTTACATGATTTCTCAGAACCTCTAGAAATTCATTCTTACTTCATTGAGAATAGTTGTTGTGACATTGTATTGTGTTTTTAAGGTTTCAAATGCATCTTTGTCTTACAAAGACATCAGAGTCTAAAGTAGTGATTCTTAACCTTTTGTGTCTATAATGGAACCCTTTGGCCCCATGATGAAGCCTATGGTCCCCTTCTCAGAGTCATGTTTATAAATGTATAAAAAGCATAAGATTACAAAGGAAACCAATTATATTTAAATACTGTTCTTGAAAAATATATACGTGTGTGTGTGTGTGTGTGTGTGTGTGTGTGTGTATGTGTGTAAAAAATCGTGGGCTCCAGGTTAAGAACCTCTGGCTTAATGGATAAAGCATCTCATCAGAAAACCAGAAGATTGAAGTATCAAATCTTTTTGTGTCCATCAAAACTATAAAAAAGAATTCTTACATTTGGATCAAATTCTGCTAATGGGAGGCAGGGAGAGCATATAGAAGACACTCATAGTATGTGAGTATAGTAATGCCAGACAAAGGCATCTATCTTCTACAAAGTCTGGCCAGAAATTCTATGGGAGTGGAGGAGGGGTAGTTAATGAAGTAACTTCTAGGAGAAGAGTTCTATGACAACGAAAGTGTAGGGGTGTGTGTTTGTGAAGAAGACCATGCCATCCAAGAAATAATGACATGACTTGCATTTGACTTTGTTTTGAGTGAGGAAGGGCTGTGCAGGTCACCAGCCTCACTTCCCCTCCAGAGCCATCTGAATCCAGTGACCAGATGGTCCAGGATGGCTGGAGATGACCCTAGGATGAGGCAATTGGGGTTAAGTGACTTGCCCAAGGTCACATAGCTAGTGAGTGTCAAGTGTCTGAGGTGAGATTTGAACTCAAGTCTTCTTGACTCCTGCCCTGGTGGTCTATCCACTGCACCACCTAGCCTAGGGGTGAATAGCCTATCAGGAGACTTGCCAGATGAACTACCTGATGGTGCCTTAGAAAATCCAGTGTTATTGTGCTAGCAATGGTTTCTTGGTTTACGCTAGTGTGTTTTTTATGATAAACCTATAAAAACTATCATGCAAGCCCTAGTATTCCCATTTTAAAGGTGAGAAAACTTCTCGTAGAGGTTAAGTGTTCCCGTAATCATACAACAAGGAAGCACTGGAACCAGAACTGGAATATGGAGAAATAGACTAATGCTCTTCCACAAGTACAATGTACAATGATTATTTCAGAGTGAATGTAAACAGCAGTTGTTTCTGTTTTGGCCAGAAACCCTGAGGATCTTCCCCTCCCAGATTGATTTTTTTTTTTTTTTGATTAGGTAAAGAGGCCACTCTCTGCCTCATTTTCTTATCTTGCCTTAATCATTGCATGTAAATTGCCTCAGTCTGTTTGACCTGTTAAAGACCTTAGCTTAAAAGGCCAAGGTCCCCAATGCCTCCAGGGCCATCTCCTGTCGTTCTGATCTATGTCTTTTCACTGAACCCAGAAGACTCCAGAGGAGACAGTGAGGCTGTTGATGTTGCACAGCTCCCCCTGACTTAAACACAATTCACCTGCATGTCAGGACATTGCCTCCTGGATGTCATAGTTCTCTTCAAGAACAGAGGACAAACGACTAGTGCGGATGTAATCAAAATTAGACTTCCTTCATAATTATTATGACAGTCATCAGTTCTATATCTTGCTACAAATAAGATCTTAGCACAAAAGGACCATAGGGCAAGCCTCCTTAAGAAATTCAAAGACTATACAAATTCTTTGCATTTTAAAAATTATATTGAATGGTCAATTTAATTCATTTTTTTAAACACCTACTATGTACAAGACACTGTGCAAGGTCATGGGAACAGAAAGACAAAAACATAGCAGCCCATGACCTTCATTTAATGGAGAGAACATGACAAGTACACTGATATGTAATGTAAGACAACTAGAGGAGAGGAGGAACACTAAATAACTGTGAGGAGAGGCTTCCTGGAGCAAACAATGGATGAAATAAACCTTGACAAAAGAAAAAGATTCTTCAGGGTGGAGATGAGAAGAGAGTGAATTTCAGATGTAGATACTGCTTAGGCAAATAGACAGAAGTAGGAAATGCAAGATGAGATCAAAGAGTTCCAGTTTGACTGGAGTGGATTGTGTGTGAAGCAGAGTATTGTGAAACGAGGCTGGAAAGGTCAGTTCTGTGCAGGAATTCAAATCCTAGAGGAATATTTTTCAGGCTAGTGAGAACAGATAGCACTGCAAGTTTTCAACCAGGGAATCCCATGATGAGATTTGTGTGTTAGGGAGATTATTTTGGCAGCTGTTTGAAGGAAGGGGTTGTCAAGGGGCAACAAACTGGAAACAAGCAGAACAGTAAAGAGGCAATGGCAGATTATGGGGTGTTGGCCATGTCAATGATGAAGCCATTAAACGTTGTTTGAAGTGAGTGGGCCTTGGCTGGAGCTTAGAAATCTCTATTAGAAAAAGAGATTTTCATTGTACTGGCATTGGCTGTAATGGGATATGACTTGTGACATCAGTGTAATATTTGGGAGGGGTAGCAAATGGATTCTGGCAGAATTTAGCTCATGAAGCGAGAAGGCTGATTATTTTCTGAGCATTCACCACAAAGGACTAGGAAGGGACATTTAAAAGGGAAAAGAAGGATTGAGTGAGTTCCAGAACTTGAGCCTCGCCATTGACCATATGCCAGAGCTGAAATCGACTAAAGCACACACATTTATTAGATAAAAAACTCCTGAAATCCATATTGAGATAGAAAATGAAGAACAAACCAAAATGGTGTAGATAGAAAAGCACTATAGAAATCTATAAGTCCAAAACTTTGAGATGCAGAGTTAAAGAGATGCGACAGACAACAGAGACTTAGAAATGCTGTTTACTGATTGTATGACTCAACAGCAGGGAGTTTGAGAAAATATCTCCTGTGTGAAGAAATATTATACGTCCCCAAATTGCAGCAGTGACAGTTGCAGCCTGTTTAACCTTCAGAAATGTTTGTGTTCGGGTTTTATTTGCTTCTGTATTCTTAGCATTACCCACTGAGAAAATTGAAGTGTTGGCTCTATGGTAGGAGATTAATAAATACTTGCTGAGATGGTTTAAAGTCAAATTCATGGCCCTAGAACTAGTTGGTAGGCCAGGAATGACTTTGTCTAACAGTGAAGGAATAGCACCTCCTGTTTCAAAATACCTCCAGGACAAGGAGGAGACTCAATATCTAACATGGTTACCATGATGTTTAATGGCCTTTAGAGAGGATGGACCCAAAGTTCTCTAGGGGTCATAATCTCTTCAAACTAGCAATTTGTTAACTCTGTCCTCTTTTCCCTCTCCACTCAACTACTGCTGAGTGTTAGTAAGGTTTATGTGAAGTGAGGACAGAGCTGTAACTAGGAACATCTGAGCTTGGGGAAGTACAAATTGTACCTAAGAGAAATGAGCCCAGTCCTTTGTAAGCTTTGAAAGAAAATAAGAATTATAAGGATTAATACTAGTTACCAATAATATAGCTGTCATTTAAATAGGGCTTGAATATTGACAAAGCACTGCATGTGCATTATCTCAGCTACTTTTCACAATGACCTTGTGACTTGGGTACTACAGTTATCCCCTCTGTTTTATGGATGAGAAACCTGAGTATCAGAAAGGTTAGTGACTGGTCAAAATAGCTACTATGTAGTACTATGAAGCATTGGAGGTAGGATTTTAACTCAGGTTTCCTTTAATCCAGGTATAGTATTCTTTCTTTTTTTTAAATTTAAATTTTATTTTTTTTTATAGAATAAAACACGTATTTCCATAACATAGTATTAGAAAAAAAGATAAATGCACATGAAACTGAAAATCTATTACGTACAACTTGCAATTCTTTTTATACGTAATAAAATTTTCATGTACATTTCTTTTTTCCTTCCCTCCTCCCTATCCCAAACCCTAGAGATGGCTAACATTAGACACAAATAGGAATATCCATATTTATATCATCTATATCTATTTCTATATCTATACCTATGTGTGTGTATGCGTATACATAGATATGTAAAATTATTCTATATATACTTCTGTTTATCAGCTCTTTCTCTGGATGCAGATAGTCTTCATATGTCCTTTATTTTTAATTTGTGAGTTTATAGTAGTCAAAACAACTTCGTTAAGTCATTCTTAAAACAATATTGCCATTACTGTATGCAACATTCTCTTTACTATGCAGAGATAAGGAGGGAGATCATTCTAGGTATGTTAGCCCACCTATGGAAATGCATGGTGGCCAGAGATGCACCGCTCAATTGGATTGTAAATTGTGTGAAGAATAATAATGGGAAATGAGTCTAGAAAAGTTGGTAAAAGATAGGTTGTGTAGGTCTTACAAGTAAATTTCTACTTTATCCTAGATATAGTTGGAACTACTGAATGTTTTTGAGCAGGGAAGAGAGGTACTTCTATGGTCTGTACTCTGTCCCAGATATATAAACTGATGGACAAGCTCTGTAGACTGTCCATCCCAAACAAATGTCTTGCCTCTTCTACTTGCTTGTAAACTCTCTGAGAACAAGGACTATATCTTCTTCACATGTATGTCCTCCACCCTGGCATAGTGACTTATTAATTATGTTTATTGAATGGATAATGAATGTCTAACCAATTTAATTAGCAGTATTTGGACCATGCCTGATGAAAGGTACTCTGCACGCATGAACTCCATACAAAAAAATTGGATGGCACCTAGTAGAGAAAGGGGCAAGAGGAACTTAACTGGGAGATAGAAAACCAAGGTTCCATTCTTGGTTATCACTAATTTATTCTGTGATCTTGGATAAGACCCTAGCCCTGAGCCTCAATTTTCTTAACTACAAAATAAAGGAAGAGGATTCTAGGAAAATGGTGGAGTAGGTTTAGAAAATTCCAAGCTCTCAACATTTCCCCCCACAAGAGTTAAAATAGCACCCTAGGGTGAACAAAGTGTGGGTGGAGATAAATAAGAATAGGAGGACAACAGGGGTCTTCCTGGGACAATTCTAGAAAATCTGTAGAATTATCTCAGGAAGAGGCTTAGTCTTGATGAAGAGTAAACACCTTCAGGCTAGGTTCCCTTCTAACCACCAGCCACAAGTCGTTTAAACAGCCATCCATAAATCCTGAGCTTAGTTAATTTAGGGACAGGAACTTTCCACGCCCCCCCAACCCCCATAGTTGGGGGAATTGGGCATTTGGGCCCTGGAAGATTGAGGGAACCTCTGCTGATAAGGAACTCCAGACCCAGCTGTGCTGTGAAGAGCAGTGGGGCAAGAAGGATCCAGTGCACACCCAGTGAGTACAGAAACAGTGGGGCAGAAAGCCTCTGACTGTGGGCACCTACGGGAGGCTGGAGGTTTGGCTTTGGTGCCAAGGTAGAGGAAAGAACTGAAGATTCTGGGCAAGAGACACTATTTCCCAGCGCTAGAGGTGATTACAAAAATTAAGCTATTACCACACACACACACAAATGCACAGGCAAAGGAAAAAGACTCTAACCACAGTAAGCTATTATGGGGTTAGAGATGCCTGGGGTTTATCTTCAGAGGAGGAATATTGAAGTAATGAAACCCCCAAAAAGTAACCTCAAATGGTCACCTACCCAAAAAGTATTTACAGAAGACTTTTAGAATGACAGAAATAGAGAAAAAGAAAAAAAAAAAGGAATAATCCAAGAAAAACAAAAAAGTTATGAAAGGAAAGTCAACCAATTAGAAAATGAGATCCAGAATCTTACGGAAGAAAATTATACCTTGAAAATCAGAATTGGGCAAAGTGAAGTCAGTGAAACTATAAGAGATGAAGAAATAATTAAATAAAATACAAATAATGAAAAAAAAGTAGATGAGAAAGTGAAACATCTTAAAAGAAAAACCGCAGATTTAGAGAACAGATCAAGAGAAAATATAAAAATAATTGGACTAACTGAAAATTATGATAAAAAAAGAATATTGACACAATAACCAAGAAATAATTAAAGAAAATTGTCCTGCAGCATTAGAACAAGCGGGGTGGGGGAATAGAAATAGAAAAAATCCACAGATCACCACTTAAAAGAAATTCTATGAGGAAAACTCATAGGAATATCATAGTCAAATTTTGAAACCCCCAGCTGAGGAATAAAATATTAAAAGCATCAAGATTAAAACAATCTAAATATGATGGAGTGACAATTAGAATTACACAAAACCTAACAGCAGAGACATTAAGAAAGGACCACAGGTCTTGGAACACAATATATTGAAGAGCGAAAGAACTGAGACTCCAGTAAGAACTAGCATACCCTGAAAAGTTAAGTATTATTGGTAAAGAAAAAAATGGACATTTGATAAACTCTCAGACTTTCAAGACTTTGTTAACAAAAATCTTAAACTTAATAGAAGATTTGACATATAAGAACTAAGAGAAATATAAGGTATATACCAAAGACTGATTAGAAGGGATTCATAAAGACAGACTGTTTACCTTTTATATTTGTAAAATGTACGTCTAAGACTCCTATTAATAATTTGGTAGCTGATAACAAAGATTGGAGTAAACTTGACTTTTATATTAATTTTAAAAAGTAAAGAGCGATTACTTTGTACAAATGAGGTGCAAGAGGAAGAATTGATACAGAGGAATTAGATGGGGGAGGAGGGCTGGTAGTTCTGGCAACCTACTTTCATCAGGAATGGGTTTAAGAGGGAATGATACATATATATTTAGAAGAATATAAAAATCTTCTAAATTCAGAGGAAATAAAATAGGGCCATAGTAGGGGGGAGAGGACAAAAGAGGGATCTTCAGAGGGAAAGGTGAGGGAATAGGTAAAAGGGGGGTACAGAAGGGTGTTTAGATTTATGGGAATGGGAGGATAGGGGAGGGATGCTTGGAGGAACTAGTAATAGGAGTGCAAGGTGGTAGGTAGAGGTTAAATAGAGGAAGCAGGAGGGATAGGAAACAAAAGATATACAGAAACATAAAAACCAAAGATCAGGTGTAGAAGAGGTCTGGGAAAATATATGTCCATAAGTCATAGACATATATTTGTGCATGTGTGTATCTATAGCCATGGAGAAACATATCTAAACTTCATTGTAGCCTCCTGGGGGGGGGGTAGGGTGGGGAGGAGAAGGGAAAAAAGAACAAAGTGAAAAAGCACACAGCAGAAAACAGAAGAACTCACAAGGAAGCAAAGAGAAGATGGACAATTTTCAACACAAGTATTATTTATCATACAGGCTTTCTTGAAATGAAAATATATTTTTACATAATTTGAATCCTCTCTTATGTTCTGTTGTGTACTTGACATTTTTTTCTTTTTGACTTGGAATTTAAGTTTATGATATATTTTTATTTCTTTTCTTTATCCTCTATTTGTGTTCTGATGTTTGAGTCTAAAATAAAATTTAAAAAAATAAAGGGAAGTTAATCTCTGTGGTCCTTTCTAACTCTAAAATTCAGTGATTCTTTCCTGAAGTTATAGAGCTCCTCCTTGTTAACAGAATTCTTACTTTGTTAACCTTAGAATTGACAGAACAATATTAGAATAGGAATGCCAGAAGTGGATGTTTTTTGAAGTGTTTATACAAGCTAGTGAACTATAGGTAATGCATTGCATTACTGTCATTTATCTTTTGTTCATTCATTTAAAAAATTCATTCAATGTTTTTCTTGTTATTTTATCTTTATAATTCATGGATGATTGTAAGCTACCTATTTTGGAGAACACTTCTAGAGTATTAATGGGAATTTGACATAGAGCAGAGCCATGGCATTAGTGCTACTGAAATTAGAAAGCAATCAGTCGAAAAGGAAAAAAAAATTAGCTATGATTGGCTAAAAAGGCTTGATAAACTTTACAAAAGATAATTTGTTCTATTTCTCTAATGATGATATCAAAACATAATTGATTTAAAAATGCAATATGTGATGCACTAAGGACTTTTTAGGCACTTAGCTAAAAGGCTTGCTAATTATAAATACCCTCTGCTAGACTGTAAACTCTGGGAAGGGACCATGTCTTACGCATCTTTGTATCCCTTGTGCTTAAAACAATTCCTGGCACATACACAAATATGGAAAGGATCTAAGATTTGCACATAGTGGGTGCTTAATAAATGGGCATGGAATGCACACTTTAAGTTTTTGATCTGATGTACTTTATCAGTCCTTTTTGGAGATTTGCTAAATACAGATATCCTTCTTCCATTGCACATTGGGGAAAGGAAGGAAATTTTGATTTCTGGAGCTCTAGACTACCTGTAGGTACTGTTAGTATGTCTTGTCTGATTGTAACCTTAGTCATTGGCTATAGGTACTCAATCAGTATTTAAATTTGCACTTTCCTGGTAATAAAAGGAAAATGAGGCACAGACTAAGGGAAAAACCTTTTCTGTTTGATTCAGGAATTATATGGTGGTTGCTGAGAAAGAAGTTCTCCTGATTTTTAGGGCTCAGAGCACAGCTGGGTCAGAGGAGCTGTACATTTCAGGAAAGGTTAGAATAATGGAATCCATGTGTTGCTTACTGTTTTTGGACGCTTCTTTGTGATACATGCAACTAGATTTGGCCAAAGATAAATGCTCACATGCCACACTAAGCAGATTTCTTCTTCAAAAACGTGAGCATTTGTAAAATACATCCTTACAAATCATCTTCTATGCTTTCCCCCTACTCATCAGTGTTACAAGCTGTGTTCAAGATGGCTACTTACATACCTTGTCTCCCCCTGGTTCCACCCATTTCTCTTCAGAGGCAGTCAAGGAAGGACTGCCAAGAATCCAGAGATGGTGGAAACCTACATCTGACCAGCCCTGGAAACTGGTCCATTCAACCCAAGCATATTGTTGCTGTTTTATTAAAAGGGTTGATTTGGGGAATGTTGTGTTTTCCATGCAGTGTCATGCCTGGTAGCCTTGGTTTCCAGCCTTGATTTATATGCCTAATTGTTGCTATGGAAATTCAATATTTAAAGAGGTAATTATTGCTGATCTTGTTGCATGTGTCCATTTCTGATGTCCAGCTGTTAGCTCTTTAGCTCCAGTCTAGCAGATTAATTACTACTATTGATTACTTTGAGCTTCTCTCTTCACACCTGCAGTCTGGGTAATTAGCCGGTGGCCTCCTCTGAAAATTAGGAGCAGTTTCCTTCTGGCACCTTGCCATTTCCCAGCCATGTGCAATGCACTGATGAACAAAAGCAAAATCTATTTTAAATAGAGATATCTGGGTAATGAACTCTTTGTGTTTTTGAACTATCCGTGGATAATTCAAATTACCCTCTGTTAGCAAATATTGTACCTCATTTGATGACTATCTGCAAAAGGAAAAATTCCAAAACACTGGTTTTTATTCCCACTTCCACCTTGCAGCAAATTTTCTCGTGTGTGTGTGTGTGTGTGTGTGTGTGTGTGTGTGTGTATTTTAACTTTCTAAATCTGTAGTTGAGGGTATCCTATCTGCTAAATACAGCCTCTGCCACTGAGAGGATGGAGGGAGTTTTGCAAGTATAGAGTTGCAGGCATCCATGCATATCTGCTTGTCTTTTTTGCATCTGATCCGTTTTCCTGTCCTAAAAATTCCAATACCCATCATTTTTGGCAGCCACTGATGTGAAGCGGAAAAGGCAAGGTTCCTAAAGGGATAGCTCTAAAAGTTTTTTTTTTCCCTTTAAAACTTAGAGAATAAAGACATCAGAGAGATTGTTGGAGTCATCAACTCAAATGTCCTAATTTCATTTTCAATGCTGGGAACTCCTTGCTTCCCGTGATTCTGGAAAGCAGAGCTTATCGCCTTCCTTGTCAGAGGATGCAGTGATTTCATGCTTTTGATCACTGATATGTGACCTGGTGTACACTATCATCTCTGTTGTGTATTCTTGGCTCCTCACTCAGGAAATCCAAGCTTGTGGCAGAAGTGGGAATGGAGTCCCCAAGTAATCACATGTACTGATCACCAGCAAGGCAAGCTGTTCCTTTCCATTCAGGCAGGGTTACTGTAATGGGCCCTTCAGCTGTTTAGCTTGCGTTGAGTTATCATACAAAAGGGTTATTGCTTATTGTAGGGGGAAAAAAGTACTTTCCCCCCTGCCTGTGGTATGCATCTGCCAGCTTTCAATGAAGGTTTGAAATGGAACAGAGAGAGTCCCAAAGCCCAGAACCTCCCAGAGAAGAACTAATCTGGAAACACCCCATTCGTCAACAAGTATTTGGGTTATCACCTCCACAAATTTCAAAATCTGTTTTATCGTATTGGGTCCTGATAGTATGTGATTGCTGCACTAAGGTGTTCTTGGTAGAATCAAAGAAATGAAATTTCATGAGGTCAAAGCAAGTCAAGAGGGAGATGGCAGAGAGTTAAAATGAAAGGGGAATGTGTAAACGGAGCAGGGCATCCACTCATCAATCCAGTGAAGCTTTGGGGGTCTCTGATTGGAAGGTTGAATTCTGGCCCTCAGACCAGAAGGTCCCCAGCTGGAATCTCATCATCTCCACTGTTGCTAGATTAAAATCTAAATGGTATACTGCCATTTGGAGGCCTTCTGCGCAGGGTCTCACAGAGTCACCAGTTATTAGGAATGCCTCCTATTATCACAACCCTAAAAGCTATTTGAACGGGAGCCTAATGTGACTCTGATTTCCAAGGACCATTTGCTGTTACTGAGGCTCTGTCTGGTTGTGAGTGGTAGCAGTTAAGCAGAGTTGCCTAAGTATAGGCCTGAGAGGAGGGACGGAGGCAGAGAAACATTCATTGGATCATAAATGTAAATTCACCCAAAATGAATAATTGATATATCTATCTATGTCTATGCAAAATAGATATAGATAGACATTTACATGCATATGCGTACACATGTGTATATATGTATATGTATGTGTGTATGTATGTATAATATTTTCATTTGGGCAAGATCATCTGAAATTTTGACAAATAACCACACTCCTTCTCTGAAAATAATAAACACTGCCAGAATAGTATCATTTCCATTGAATATAGTACATAGTTTTAAAGGTTTAATGCTTTGCAATGGAAGCCAATGGTTAGGTATAGTATTCTGTCCTTGGGGGCTATTTAACATCTTCTATATAGTACGTATTCTACCCTATTTGCTTATATATTTGTGATCAAATAAGATGAAGTATGTAAAATGCTTTACAAACTCTGAACCATTGTATAAATGTTCACTATCATCAGCTGGATGAAGGTACATAGATAGAGAAAACTGTGATTTTATTGGTATAGGGAACTCCAAGTTGATGCAACGACCTCTACCAATGCAGGTTGGCACCTCCTCTACAATTTATAGTTTTAGAGACTTCCAGGGGCACTAAGAGGTTGTAGTTTTCCTAGGATCACAGAGCTATTAGGTGTCAGATAAGATCTGAACCCAGGTTTTTGTGGTGTCAAGGGTGGGTCTCTATGATATGATGTATATGAAACATATTCATACATAAACAAATCTATGCGTATATATTCGATTAACACCTGTATTTCTGTAAATTCAAAGTTATATATGTGTGAGGAGGCTCTTATACTATACATATAAATACGAGACATAAATTCTTTATGTCTTTCTTCTTCTTACACGCTCATTTTAATCCAGGGTGCTTTTCAATATTTTCAAGACTTTTCACCTTCCACCTAAACTCTCCCAAAACAAAACAGAAGAGAATAAAACAGCTATTTTAGTTTTCCTTTTTTCTTTTGCCACCCAGGTAGCTATGCTCAAAACCTCCGATTCACCCATGGTTCTTCCTACTGTCCATGTCTAACCAATTTCCAAATCCTTTGATTCTACTGTTGCATTATCTTTAATATTTTGGTTCTCCTAATGCAACTGCCCAAGTTGCAGTTTTCTGAATTAGTCGTAGGGGGTCTTAGGTTCCAGATTCAGCTCAGAATAAGCACATATAATGCTAATTTTATCTTCACTGAGAATTATCAAAGAATACAGGAATCAAGGCTATATGATGAAAAATTAAACCCAATAATAGTTGCGGTTAGATGACTTCCTTGTCTTCTCTCTCTGAAACTAGAAACTCATCATAAGTCCAAATTACATATTCAAGGAGCAATAATGTCCTTTTCTTCTACTCTCTCTGCCCTCCATCCTTTGGAATTCTTTTATCTATAAATTCATTTGCTACTCTAGCCTGGTGGTCACCGGGGCAGTTATCTAAAATTTGTCTATGGAATTTGAGTTGTGTATCTCTGGAATTGCCCCCTTCATTTGACAATTTCATTTTTCTGATCTTCTCTCCTTCCTCCTGGTCCTTCAACCTATCCTCCCTCTGCTTCTGCTGAATTTCCTGCCCTTACACCTATTTTTCTTGCTGCCACATGAATTTTTATTATCCTAATTTTCTTGGAATATTTTGTCTTGCTAGGTATAAATATAATCAACAGGTTTTAGTGGAGATTGCTACAAGACCTGGCCAAAGGCCACGTATCAGCCTAGCTCCTACTTGAGAGGTTGTGATTGCTCTCTAACACATCTCTCCCCTGTCTAATATATCCTTTAAATGAATCTATCTGGTCACATGACTTGATCAAGAACCTTTGGTGGCACCCATTGCTCATAGAAAAAGCTTCTTTTTGCAAAATTCAAGGTTCTCTATATGCCCCCAAATCACCCTTACGGTACTTTTTCTTCACAAACCTATATTCCAATGAAGCCCTAGTAGTTAATATTTTCTCATTTCATCTGACTTCTTCTACCAACTAGTATTTCTAGAATGGATTCTCCACCCTGAATCTACCTACTGTAATCCTTTCCTTTCAGGGTGACACTTCC
The DNA here is from genome assembly GCA_023548195.1 of Bettongia penicillata ogilbyi. Lineage (NCBI taxonomy): Eukaryota > Metazoa > Chordata > Mammalia > Diprotodontia > Potoroidae > Bettongia > Bettongia penicillata. The sequence continues at coordinate 1,828,681 of JAJHZJ010000298.1, read as the reverse complement.
TCTCTGATGTCTTTCCTGATTCTCCTAGCTAGAAGGAGTTTCTCCTTTATTTTTTATGCTGTTTTGTCTGGTCTCACATAAGCACTGAATCATTTTCTAAATTTCGATTCATTTGTTTATGTACACATCACTTTCTCTCCTATAAGATGATAAACTTCTTGATGACAGGAACTGGAAGAGGTAATTTGATAGAATTAAATAATTATTGAACTGGGAGCTGAAAGCCTTGATGATCTAGATCATTTGGCTATGCTGCTTGCCACCTATGTTGTTGTTTGTCCTTTGTTCTTGAAGAGGACCAGTGACATCAGGAGGGTGCTCTCTTGACTTGCAAGTAAATTGGATTTAAGTGAGGCAGAGCTGTGCAAAGTTAGCAGCCTCAGTCTCTCCTCCTGAGTCATCTGTGTCCAGTGGCAAGACATAGGTCAGGATGACTCACGATGGTCCTGGATGCAGTGGGAGACTTTAGCCTTTTTAAGTTAAGGTCTCCCCAGGTCTCAGTTTGTCTGAGGCAATTCTCATTCAGTAATTAAAGGCTAGGCAAAAAGTGAGGTGAAAATTGTCCTTGTTTACCTTCACAACTTTTTTCCCCTTTCATTCATTTCTCTGTTTGTTTCTCTTTTGCCATAGGGAAGAAGGATACAGGGAGTAAGCTGGCAAGGAAGAATTACCCTCAAATTCCCAGTGACTTTAACAATTCAACAAAACAGTTACTATTTACACTCTGAGCCATCAAAACCTAAACAGTGAGCAAGTAAGGCTTGGACAGTAACCTCTTATTGGCCAAACCGTGAGAGCCAGAGTGATTTGAGTTTAAAGGCATCATCAAACAACCTAAACTTGCGTTGGCCTCAGTTTTCTCATTTGTAAAAATGAGGGATTAGAATAACTGATCTCTTATTCTCTTCTATCTCTAAATCCTATGACCCCAGTTTCAATTTTATATCTCTAGTACCAAGCCCACTATCTTATACTTAATCAATGTTCGTTAAATTAAATTTAATGTGCTAGATGTCTTCAAATAGTTGAAAGGCTGTTACTTGGAGAAGGAATTATACTTATTTAGTATCACTCAGAAGGAAAGAACTATGAACAATAGATGGAGATTAGAAAGGAGGAATCCTTGCTTCATGAGGAAGGGAGCAAGGGGAGAAAGTGATATTCATTCCAACCTGTTACATGGAAAATGACTTTTCAATAATTGTTCAGTTGTTTTGGTCATGTCTGACTTTTTTGTGACCTGATCTGGAGTTTTCTTGGCAAAGATACTGGAGTGGTTTGCCATTTCTTTCTCCAGCTCATTTTTTTAGATGAAGAAACTGAGGCAAATAGGGTTAAGTGACTTGCCCAGTATCACTCAGTAAGTGTCTGAAGCCAGATCTGAACTCGAGTCTTCCTCATTCTAGACCTGGTGTTCTATCCACTGACATTTCCAATAATTAGAGCTGTCCCAGAATGGAATAGGCTGAATTTTTTCTCACTGGAGATTCTCCGAGTATTTGAAAACCTTTTTTGGCTCTTATGTGAAAGGTGGATTGACTTAGTCTCCTTGAATCTGGGTGGTGAGAAGTTGCAAAGAGGCAGATGTAAGGTTAATTAAATGAAAATCATTTAACAATGAGAGCTACCAAAAAGTGGAGTAGGTAGCTTCATGAGGTAACAAGTTTTCCATTATTAATAATCTTCAAGCAAAGACTAGGTGGTCCACTTGTTAGATGTATTATAGTGAGGATTTTTACTTAGGTTTGGGTTGGAGAAGACATCTTAGTTTCCTTCCAGTTCTGAGAACCCAAGGTATTATCTCTATGACATCACTCCTCTGTGCATCATGTGCAAAGTCCACATGATGGGAAGATTTGAATGATTATCTCATGAAATTGCCGCACACGGCTCATTGGTATCCTGTCTGCTTCACTTGATCTGGATCAATACATTCATAATATTTTTCTTATTTTATAAAATATTTTTATTTATTTTATTTGCCATAAAAATTTCCAAATATTGAGGTCTTTTTCATATTTGGATTATAAAGAATAACTCCATTAAGATCAGACATTATAATAAACCCTTTTCAAACTTGGTTTCACCAAGATCCATCCTGGGTGAACATTTTAGTTTTGCTTTTCCTTTTCCTTTCTTTTTATATTACTTGATGAACATAGTCCTGTTTAGAAGCCCACATTTTCTTGTTTCATCCGTGAGATAAAGACTTGAGGTAAAGCAATTCAGGGCTTGATCAGAAGGGGCTCTTTGTACAATTGTGCCTCCCAGCATCCATCAAGTAGAACAATCAGTGTCATAAGTTTTTCTGCAGGGAAGAATTCCTGCTGAACTGGAGCATATCCATGGATTAATACTGATCTTTTGCTGGAAAAGTAGAGCAAAAAATGCTTTGTTATGGCTTCCTCCTGTGCACAGTTTTTCTTGCTTCCCTGTGATGCTTGAGAATGCTATTTCCCAATGAGAGGATCAATCTAATGACATGTCATTATCATCGTCATCATCATCAATTATTATTTCTGTACAGTGCAGTATCTCTTTTATTCAGGAACATGATGATGTCTGGAAAGAACTTTTGAAAGAATGCTGATTCTAGGGTAGTCCCCACTCAGTCTCAGTGTATGTAAAAATGCCCCCAAAGGCATGAAATCATCCCCGTATCCTCAATCATAGAATATGACTCTATGAAGGGGATTTGCTTTATGGTTTGTAATATGTCAGCTACTCTAGGAGAGATTAACTTCCCCAAACTAGGGGAAGTTGGATTTTTTTTCTGCTTTTGCCTTTTTCCTTTTGTGTGTGTTTGCCTGTGTCCCAACTGCAGTATCAACTCTCACCCTAATGAGCTGAAACTACATTAGCAAAATCTCAGGCAGATAAATTGACTCAGGCCTTGGTTTGATGATCCTACTTAAGACATTCAATTAATTCTATTTTGCTACAAGCTAATTTATGACTTTGTATTTATTCAAAAAATGTTGAACATACAAATCAGTAGGAGACAAGGTAATGAATTATTCTACCTTCCTTCATGCCCTTGCCTCCATGCTGAATTAGAGTAAGAGAGGAAGAGGAAATAAGAAAGAAAGGCTTTTTGATGTATGAAATGTGGGCATTTTCTCCTCATACCATGCAGTCTTTAACTGGAGTACACACATCATCAGACCCACTAGGAGATGCTAATTAGTGCAGTAAATGTTAGTTTATCAATTACCATTACATTTCTCTTTGTTTCACCAGTGAATAGATATTTTTGAGCCTAGATTTGATGTGCTATGTCTGTGGAATTTATTTCCCTTTGTGGCAAATGAAGACAAGCAGCCTGATAAAGCTGTGATGTATTAACAACGGACCCTGGGATCCCTTTTCTTTTAAAGGGGAGCTTAGAAATGACTGAAGAACAATATGAAAGAGGGGGGAAAGCTGGGAGTTTTATAGAAATTGACTTCTCCATCTCCACACTGGGTGTATTTTTAATGAGCTCTCCAGATCGACAGGTAGCAAAAGTTTTCTTTGCTGATGTACGGGGCAACTTGTCAAGACAACCTGCAGAGAAGTATGTTCAAAGATGAGCCAGAGAACAGAATTGCATTGGGTGATGCTGTGTTATATAATTGACTTTTTCCTATCTTGGGAAAAGTGATAGAAGTCAGAACTGAAGGGAAGAAAAAAAACTCCATTTGTTTTATAATTCTTTTTCCCCCTGTTTCTATGTCTTATTAAAACAAAAAGATGTTATTTTCTTTAATCTTGCTTTTATTGTCCCTGCCTCACTCCCATTTTCTACGTTTCTTCCACCCAGCCTTCTTTATGGGTGCTTGGATTTTTAAAACTATAATTTTAAAAGCTATATTGACCACACATAATGCTTTTGCTACAGAAGTAAGAATATGGAGTGTTTTAAGTGACCCAAAATCTTCAGACAGCTCTGTTCATATGCCTTTTGTTTTTATCTCTTTTTCAGAAGGCAAGATAAAATTGTTATTTCCCTCCACAGAATGACAGTAGATGTTATTGTATGAGACAGGTTAATCTTGGCTACACTTTAGGGGGAAAAGCTTATTGTAGACTGTTTTCCTGCTGCCATTTTTACATACAGGAGGACCCAATTTGACCCCTCCAACAGCTGTAATTTGGGTGGTCAATAAATGTGCCCAAAACATATTTTTCAAAGACTCACATCTCCCTATTACCCTGCAAACATTGATTAGAAAATGAGTCCTCAGAACTGGTATTCATCTATCAATCTAAAGTTAAACCAGCCTTTATAGCTATTAGTTATTGCCTGTCTAAAAGGAAAAATATAGTCTACAGGTCCAGTGGTCTTTTGATTGTAAGGAGGAGCAGACATCGGACTGTAGTAGGCCCTATTAAATCAAACACCTGCTGTTTCTACCCATGGGTGCTTGGAAAGTGAGCCTGCATGAACCACTCACAAAATCAGCTAACAAAGGAGGACACAGGTACCCTGACATGCTTATTGAGGAGCAGAGGTAAGTGTCCTCGGCTCACGGAAGAATTGATTTTTCTGTCAGGAAGGTTTCAAAGACTCTTTTTGTGTGTGTGTTGTCTGTCACTAACAGAGATGCCTCCCATGATCCTCCCTGTTCTGCTCTCCTGGTGTGATTCATCACCAGCATTTCTAGAGAGTATCTCCCCTCAGAAACTGTGAGGAGATAAACCAGGATTTTTCCGAGGTATCAGCTCAGGATGATAAGGGGGAAAAGGATGGCAAGGAGTAGCCACAACAACTATGGACTTCAAAATAAAGAGAGACAGTACATCACAATGGAGATGCACCCTGAGAGGACAAGTTCCCATTAGGCATGTTGAATTTCACTTTCTAGAAACAGGGAGGGAAATTGTAGGGGTTTCTCCCAGGTCATGGGATGAGATGGAGTCCATGGTCTTGTAACTTGGCAATCCAGTTAGCATACATGTACAAAAGTGGGGAGGAATAACCTGTATTGTATCACTGACAGTGTTTCATGGAGGCATTTACAAGTAGTTCTGTGCCTCTAGGATGGACTTGTTCTCTGTGTCAAACAATCATCCTTTAGAGGGAGTGATTTTGTTTTTATCTTTTTATCTCCGGCTCCTATCAGTCCCTGGAGCATAGGAAGGGCTTCATAAATGTTGTTGCATTCAGTGTGCTCGGACTTTCTTGTGGGACCTTGTTCATATCACTTAATTTTTCTAGGCCTCAATTATACATCTGTGAAATGAAAGGATTAGTGCCTTCCCTCTGTTAATTATTTCTTATTTATCCAGAGGAAGTTAAGTGGCACAGGGGATAGAGTGTGGGCATGGAGTCAGGGAGACTTACCTTACTGAGTTCCAATCTGTGTGACTATGTCACTAGCTGTGTGACTATGGGCAAGTCATTTAACCCTGTTTGCCTCAGTTTCCTCATGTGTAAAATGAGTTGGAAAAAAATGTAAACCATTATAATGTTTTTGTCAAGAAAACCTCAAATAGGGTCACAAAAACTTGGACACAACTGAAAAATAACTCAACTACATTTATCCTGTATATAGCTTGCATATTCTCTCCCTTATTTAAAAATAAACTCCTTGAGGGCAGGGACTCTTTTGCCTCTTTTTGTGTCCCTAGCACTTAGCACAGTACCTGGCACATGGTAGATCCTTAATAAATGTTTATTCATTGATTGACTGACTCTAAGGTTCTTTCTAGAAGTATGGCACATTATCTGTGGACTTAGGAAGAGTTCTCTTCAGGGATCAATGGTGAATTAGTTTTTCTTTGAGCCTTCCTCAGTCCCATTGAAATAAGTACTAAAATTTTAATAGCCTTTTAGGAATTAGCAAAATATGGGGAAAAAAAGCTAACTTAAGACTCAGGAAATTAATATCTATTGACATGACCCTGTAAACATTTTGGATGGAAAGGGGGATCTAGACTTGTGATTTTAACAGTGTAGGGAGATCTTACTGTAGAAATACTTTTCATGGATTTAGATTAACATCTTGTCTTAATTTAGTCTTTTGTTGTGTTTGTTCTTCATTCTTGAAGAGGACCATGACATCAAAATGATGACATGACTTGCAGTTGACTTTGATTTGGGTGACGGAGGGCTGTGCAAGGTCACCAACCTCACTGTCTTCTCCTGAGCCACCTGGGTCCAGTGGCCTGATATCTCTAATTTAGTCACTGATAGATTAAATGACTTGCTCAGAATTATATAGTTAAGTATGCATCAAAGGTAGGACTTGAATTCCAGTCCAAGGCTGGTCATACTGTAGCCATTATGCTGTGTTGCCTCTCAGTAAATTTTCTTCACAACATATGTATATGTACTTATGTATGTGTGCATGTACATGTGTATATATACATATATACACATGCATATTAGGACAGCTAGGTGGTCAAGTGGATAGAGCACCAGCCCCGGAGTCAGGAGGAACTGAGTTCAAATCTGACCTCAGACACTTGAGGTCCCACTAGCTGTTCCAGTATCCTTGCCCTGGATATGAATCAGGCATGTGTCATTCTTGTATTGCTTTCCAAATGTATGGAGTCAAATTTAGATCTGTGGTGGGTCAAATGCCACTGAAGAAAATCATTTACTAAATCTGTTCCTTTCCTTTTGTTTTTCTTTCTGAGATCATTCATCTCCTGATCTTTCGGATTTCAGAGAAGACTGAATGATTCCACTTTCTAGATCATTTTCACGTGAAACCACTACTATCAGTATGAACCCTTTCCTGATTCTCCCGCAGCTGTTAGTATTTTTCTACTCCTCAATGACCTTGTATTTTTCACTTTGTCTTTATTCTGTGTATACTTCTATATGTATATGCTATCTTCCTCATTAGAATTTAATTTGTTTTATTCCATATAGTTGTATCCCCAGCCCCCAGCACTATGAATGGTATATAGTAGGCATTGAGTAAATACTTAGTACATTTAATTAACTCACAGAGTTTTCATGTGAAAACTACAAATATGGGCAATATATTTTAGGAAGAATTTTGACAAGTAGCAGAATATTGAGAAGATTACTATCATGATAGTGAAGAGCCTAGATTATACATTATTTGGACTAGTTGAAGGAACAGGAGAGCTTTACATTGGAGGAGAGAAGAATACATAGAACAAATGACATGACTGTTGTCCTCAAGTAATTTTTAAAATTGTTGTCATTTTAGGGTTTTAAAAATTAATTAATTTTAGGTTTTCAACATTTATTTCCACAAGATTTTGAGTTCCAAATTTGCTCCCTCTCTCTCCCCTCCCCTCATCCCCAAATGACATGCATTCTGATTACTTCTAACTCCAGTCTGCCCTCTCTTCTATCACCCTTTTCCTTATCCCCTTCCCTCTTACTTTCTTGTAGGGCAAGATAGAGTTCTATACCCATTGCCTATATATCTTATTTCCCAGTTGCATGTAAAAACAACTTTTTAACATTTGTTTGAAAAACTTTGAGTTCCAAATTATCTCCCTTCTTTCCTCTCCACCCACTCTCATTGAGAAGGCAAGCAATTGAACATTGATTATACATGTATAGTTATGCAAAACCCTTCCATAAAATAATCATGTTGTGAGAGACTAACTATACACCCCTTCATCCTATTCTGCCCCCCCAACTTATTCTATTTTCTCCTTTGCTCCTGACCCTTTACAAAAGTCTTTGCTTCTGAATACCCCCTTCCCCAATATACACTCCTTTCTATCATTTCCCGCCCGCCCCATCTCTTTCCCCCTTACTTTCCTGTGGGGTAAGATACCCAATTGAGTGTGTATGTTAGTCAAATACAATGAGTAAGGTTCACTCATTCTCTGTCACCTCCCCCCTCTTCCCCTCCATTGTGAAACCTTTTTCTTGACTCTTTTATGTGAGATAATTTACCCCATTCTATCTTTTTCTTTCTCCTTCTCCCAATATATTCCTCTTTTATCCTTTAATTTTACTTTTTTTGTTTCATCCCTTCATATTCAACTCACCCTGTGCCATCCATCCATCCATCCATCCATCCATCCATCCATCCTTCTGTCTGTCCATCCTTCCATCTGTATTTCTAGCTATCTAATTTCCTCCAGCTATCCTAATACAGAGAAAGGTCAATGAGTTACAAATATCATCTTTCCATGTAGGAATGTAAACAGTTCAACTTTAGACTTCTCTTTCCTCTTTACCTTTTCATGCCTCTCTTGATTCTTGTATTTGAAAGTCAGATTTTCTATTCAGTTTGGTCTTTTCATCAAGAAAGCTTGAAAGTCCTCTATTTCATTGAATGTCCATTTTCGCCCTGAAGTATTATGCTCAGTTTTACTGGGTAAGTAATTCTTGGTTTTAATCCTAGTTCCTTGGCCTACAGAATATCATATTCCAAGTCCTTTGATCCCTTAATGTAGAAGCTGCAAGATCTTGTGTTATCCTGATTATATTTCCACAATGCTCAAATTGTTTCTTTCTGGATGCTTGCAATATTGTCTCCTTGACCTGGGAACTCTGGAATTTGGCTGCAATATTCCTAGGAGTTTTCCTTTTGTAATCTTTTAAGAGGAGATTGGTGGATTCTTTCCATTTCTATTTTACCCTCTGTTTCTAAAATATCAGGGCAGTTTTCCTTGATAATTTCTTGGAAGATGATGTCTAGGCTCTTTTTTTGATCATGGCTTTCAGGTAGCCCAATCATTTTTGTATCATCTCTCCTAGATCTATTTTCCAGGTCTGTGCTTTTTCTAATGAGATATTTCATGTTGTCTTCTATTTTTTCATTTTTTTTGGTTTTGTTTTATAATTTCTTGATTTCTCATAAAGTCATGAGCTTTCATTTTCTCCATTCTTATTTTGAAGGAATTATTTTCTTCAGTGAGCTTTTGGACCTCCTTTTCCTTTTGGTAAATTCTGCTTTTGAAGGCATTCTTCTTCCTGCTGGCCTTTTGGACCTATTTTGCCATTTGGGTTAGTCTTTTTTAAGGTGTTATTTTCTTCAGTATTATTTTGGGTTTCCTTTAGCAAGTTGTTGACTCATTTTTCATGATTTTCTTGCATCACTCTTACTTCTCTTCCCAATTTTTCCTCTACTTCTCTTCCTTGATTTTCAAAATCCTTTACGAGCTCTTCCATGGCCTTTAACCAATTCATATTTTTCTTGGAGGCTTTGGATGCAAGAGCTTTGACTTTGTTGTCTTCTTCTGGTTGCATATTTTGATCTTCTTTGTCACCAAAGTAAGATTCTATAGTCCGAGTTTTTTTATGCTGTCTACTCATCTTCTCAGCCAAATACTTGACTTTTTAACTCTTTGTCAAGATAGGCCTCAGCTTTCAGTGGGGGTGTGAGTAGGTGTTCTGTCCAGGCTTCAGGGGTTTTGTATCAACTGCTCAATCTCCCACCATCTGTGGGCCCAGAACTATGGAAGCAGTCCCTGTTGTTACTGTCAGCACTCCTCCCCATCCCCAGGGTTGGGGCTGAACTATGCCCCTCCCCAACTCAGGTCCAACAGGGTTTTCCCACTGACTTTCTCTACTGTCTTTGGTGTTTTTAGGTTGAGAAGTCTGCAAACTGCCACAGCTGCCAGTGATCAAGTCCCCTGAGGCATATTCCAGTCCTGTCCTGGGCTCAGTCCATGCCAGACAGCACTCCACTCCCAGCCCAAGTGCCATATACTCTTCCTGTCATCCTTCCAGGTTTCTTGGGCTGGAGATTTGTTTCATTCTGTCATATTGTGGGTTCTGTAGCTCTAGAATTTGTTTAGGGTCATTTTTTTACAGGTATTTGGAAAGGTTTGGGGGAAGAGTTCAAGGAAGTCCCTGATTTTACTCCACCATCTTGGTTCGGCCCATTGTCCTCAAGTATTTGAAAGGCTTTTACTGGAGACTTATTCTGCTTGGATGCTGAGTGCAAAACTAAGGGGGAAGAATGAAAGCTGTAGAGAGATAGATTTAAGCTCAAAATAAGGAAAATATTTTTCTAATGATTAAACCCATCCAGAGGTAAAACAGAATGTGTTGGGAAACAGTGGAGGTCTTCAAACAAAGGTCATTTCGTTTTTTGGCATGTTATAAAGAGGATGGTCACTCACTGGGGATGCTATCTAAGAGATTCCTGGTCTCAAATGATTTAGACTTAATGACTTCTGGGGTCCCTTAATATATAAGCTTATAATTCTAGATAGAGGTGGAAGGGACCTCAGAGGTCATTGAGCTCAATATCTCACTTCCTAAATGAGAAAAGTGAGATTAAGGGACTTGCATAAGGGGATTAAATGAATTATCTGAGGTGACTAAGGCTGTATCTCACCCCATCAAAGATAAGATTTGAACCTAATTCCTTTGACACTAGTTTTTCTGTTGTTCCTTGCTAGGGATGTTGGTACAATAAAGCAGTATAAGACAGGAAATTATTACACTCATTTTCATCATTATTACTCCCTTATATTTGGAATGAGGAGGCAGCATGATGTGGAGTAGAGAAAACTGTCTCTGAAGTTAGGAAGACCTGGGTTCATCCCTCTCTTGACATATATGGCTGTGTGATCCTGGGTCAGTCATTTAGCCTGTCAGTAATCTAGGCCAGTGGTGTCAGACTCAGATAGAAACGGAGGCTACTAAACTGTAGGAGTCCTTGTGGGCAGCATATTGACTTAGAAAACCACATATTGACATTGTCTATGTTGTTATATTATTTATTTATTTTGATCAATATTTCCCAATTAGTTTTGAATCTGGTTGGCTGCACTAGGAAATGTGGATCCCAGCAGCTCAATGTTTGACAGTTCTGCTCTAGGCAATCCTATAATTTGCTCAGAAATTGCTGATCTGCTTCAGTATAGGGTGTTTTCCTTCTCAGGAGTTCTCTAGGGACTTACTTACAGGACACAGCCTTATTCACTTGGTGTATGTTGGTGCCACTTGTTTTGCCTTTTCAAATGAACCTTTATGATGTTTGTATTTATACTCTCAAGTTAGAAAAAGTACACCAGCAGACAGCAAATTGTGCAGTATTTCAGTCTTTTAAATGAATGATTTAAGCTTCAAATAATTCTCCCACCCCAGAGCATTTTAGCAATGAAAGTGATGAATGTGGTTAAAGGCGCACTTTAAAAACCTGGTTTAATATCTAGTAGGTCCCCAAGTGAGTCATATGAAGAATGTGTATCTCCACATTCGACAATATGTTTAAACAGAGAAATATGATAAGCTCTGCTATCCAGCATTGTTGGGGAGTGGGGTACTCTGGTTAATCAAATATTAGGGCTATAGAGAGTTACCATATGTACCATACACAGATTAGCAATTTACATATAATTAGGATGCATTGAAATACTCCATACTCATCTTGTACCAAACATAATTTAATTTATCTTTGATGATTCAAAAGTCACTTTAAGATCTTAAAGTGATTCAGGGTCATAATTAGGTACTTTTTATGATTATAATGTAGGATTGTGGAAATAGTGGTAAATAGTGTATTCTGGTTGATAGCAATCTGGTTTTTGTTCTGTTTAGTTATACTATTTACAAATAGCTTACACCAATGCTATCCTCTGATGTTTCATGGTTGTAAGAAAGCCTATAGCAAAGGAGCATATACTCTGACCAGCCCTATCCATTAGAAACAGCTTCAAGTATAGGTCCAGTGATAGACTCCAGGCCTCTTGTCCAAGGATAAGACAACAGTGGAGGAATTAGTAGTTAAAGTGTATGAACAATTCTGTAACCCTACCAGAATAATTTTAAATATTTTTCAGAACAGTTAAATCAATTCAAAGTTTAACTGGGCAAGTGAATTATAGAACACCACAATGTTCACCATTATAGTTTCATCACGGGCTCATAAGAAATGAATTCATAAGAAATGAAATGGGAATTTTTGGAGGAGTTTTGTGGAAGCCACGGATGATATGTGAAGGTCAGCAGATGACACACAAAAAGTTTACAAATTCAGAAATGTATAGAATATATCTATAGCATTGTATAATATTGATATAGTTAATCTTTTAATACCACAATAATTGAGACTTCTCTGGTATGAAGTGAGGGCAAAAAATTTTTAGATGGATTTTCCAGATCATGGGGGCACTTTTCTACCTTGGGATCTTTTCTACCTTGATGAAACTCTTCTATTTTGTAAATGAAGAGATTGAAGCCCACAGAAATTAAATGGCTTGATAAATAGCAAATAGTAGAGCCATGGTTTAAACCGTGACATTCTCTGACTCCAAGTGTGCCACATGTGGTAGAAACCACATTTTGTTGCACTTTGAGAAAAAGGAGCATGAGATCATACATGTAGAGCCGAAGAACTCATGCTAAATGCATATTTAGACAAGATAACCCAACTCCCCTTGCTGGTGAGGGTTTCTGTTTGGTCCCTGTGCCACTTTTCCCACAGGAATTTTATTAAATCCTTCCAACTTACCAGTTGAGGTTAAAACCTCCCCCTATGAAATGGGTGAAGAACATGAAGTTGCTGGAGAGCTTACTTTCCCCTGTCCCTACCCAGACCTGCCCAGTTCATATGATTTCCATTGCCAACCAAAGGTCAAAGACTGAGTTTATTCCTCAACATGGTCCTGTGCCTCATTGCTCTTCAGCTTCTTCACTGGTGCTGCCATGATGAGCAGATTGTCCTTCCTTTAACACTCCATTACTCTACTGCAAATACCTTCAGGTAATCAGATCACTTCTTCCTTCTCAAGGGGTTCTTTTGGTTTTCCCCACCATTAGGTGTTCATTCTGCTACCAGGATTGTCATGTGCTTTTCCCTGTCTCCACGTTTCCTCAAGGAAGTGTTATAGCTCTTTATGAATGAGATACCCAGGACTAGTGGGACCCTCTCCAGTTGTCCTGATCTGTGTCTTGTCACTGGACCCAGATGGCCCCGGAGGAGAAAGTGAAGCTAGTGACTTTGCACAGCCCTCCCTCACTGAAATCCAAATCACGTGCAAGCCATGGCATCACCTTCCTGATGTCATGGTCCTCTTCGAGAACAAAGGGCAAGCAACAGTAGCAGCACCAGCAGCAGCACCAGCAGCAGCAGCAGCAGCCACAACAGCCACACCCAGGGCTAACACATAACCAGGCAATTTGATACCTTTCTAGGCCTTTCAGGTTTGCCCAGAATTAGAATGCATCCCAAACATTCTACTGAGTTCCATTCTTTTCACTAAAGTACCATAGTCTTGTATTCTATATAAAAGGGACCGAGGAAGTAGCTGTGATGACTACTAATTTGCTCATTTTCTCAACTGTAAGTCTTCGGTTTTTTCTATTAATCCAGTGAGTCAGGGCAGGTTCTTTTCCCAAGCCTCAGTGTTCGCAAAGGGCTCCCTAAGGGAATCAGCACATTTTACTAAAGTTAGTGATTCATAGTGAATAAGGACCTGCATGTAGTCAAATTTCTTCATTTTAGAGATGAGGAGTCTAAGGTTCATGGAGGGTAATGCACTGGTCACAATCCAAGGTCACAAATAGATGAGATTCTAAACCAAGCCCTCCCATAGCAGAACCAATTCTTTTCCCATTGTACCCACCACCTTTTGAAGGGTTTGGAAAAATACACTGTTTCCATTTATCATTCTATCTTCCATTAACTTCTCCTCCCTGTCCCACCCCTCCACCGCAAGACCACACTATGCTAATTACTTTGAGGCTCAGAGAAATCTTTAGAGGCAAGGTGGGACAAGAGCAAAAGCTGACTTTTGCTGGTGTAGCACCAAATCAACCACATGAACTCATCATGTCTATGATCTGCAAAGTTAGTGGTAAATGCATCTTGACCTCAGGCAGAAATGCCATGAAATATCCAGAAATCTTTGCTTTCAGGTATGGAAAATGATCCAAACACTTTTATTTCCATGGTGTTTTGGGACGGGATCTAAATCAAGAATGACAGCACCAGTCTCACAGGGATATGGTGAGGACCATGTGAAATAATGTAGTTAGAACTTTTTTCAAACATTAAAGCACCATATAAATGTGACCTACTATTAAATGAAATTATTTTTCATCTCCTTCCACCCTCCTCTCCTCTCTTCTTTCCTTTCTTTCCATTTCCTTGTTCTTCCTTCCTTCCTTCCCTTCTTTGGCTCCTTTCTTCCCTCCTTCCTTTCTTTCTTCCCTCCTTTCTTCTCTATTTCTTTCCCTCCTTTCCTCCCTTTTCCTCCTTTCTTTCCTCTCTTTTCTCCTTCCTTTTCTCTTTTACTCCTTTCTTCTCTCCTTATATTTATCCTTTCTTGCCTTCATCTTTCTTTCCTTTCTTCCTTTTCCCTTCTTTTCTTCCTTTCCAACTTTTCCTTCATTTCCTCCTTCCCTCTTCTTTCCTTCCTTCCCTCTTTCCTTTTTTCCTTCCTTTCTTTCCTCCTTTGCTTTTTTCTCCTTCCCTCCCTGCTTCCTTCCTTCTCATTACCTCTTTACTCTTCCCTCTTTCTAACACAGGAGAGAACCTTGGGTGAAAGATTGGCCCCTTAATTCACTCAACCTCCTATTTCTCTATGCATGAATATTTAGGAGGCACTTAAGGATGGTTTCTAGACAGTGACAGAAATGGAAATTATTTACCCCAGGAATTCTGAGTGTAATATTGTTGATTTATTTACATACACTTAAATGAATAATATGTTGATGGGCCAGGGGACCTTGGAATTGCCTTCCTCCATCATTTCCACCACTGTTTTCTGGGGAAGACTTTATCCTTTCTCCTAATTATTAGAGCCTTCTCTTGTCTTCATCTTTTCCTCTATTCTACAAGGGATGCATATGGGAAATTAAGTTCTTTAGGATAACAAATAGGTTCAAGTTATTTCTTTGCTTTGTGACTTGTTAGATGCCTCAAAAGAGAACATAAAGGGATTGAAAGCAGGTGAATGTTTTCAGTAGCTAAATTAATATGTAATAAAAACAACTTGAATATAACTGTGCTTCCATGAACATTTAATTGTATGTAATGAAATTGCAAATATTTCAAAAATAAGACAGAAGTGGTACAATTCAAATGATAAAACAAAAGAAAAGACAATAAATCAGTTAATTTAAGAATGGAAGTTCTTCAGAACCAGGAGAACATTGTACACAGCAACTGCAATACTATTTGATGAAGAACTGGGAATGACTTAGCTATTCTCAGCAATGCAAGATCCAAGACAATCCGAAAGGACTAATGATGAAGCCTACTATACTCTTCTAGGGAAAGAACTGATATTGATTGAATATAGACTGAAGCATGCTATTTTTCCACTTTAATTTTTTTTCCTTTTATTCAAGTCTTCTTATACAATAAGACTAATATGGAAGTGTTTTATGATAATTGTACACATATAACCTATATCTGACTGCTTACCATCTCAGGGAGGGGAAAAGAGAAAGGAGAGAGGGATAGAATTGGAAACTCAAACCTGTAATTAAAATGTTAAAAATTAAAAAAAAATAATGGAAATTTTGAAAATCCTGCTGGAGACATTTAGAAATTGGCTGCTAATAATGTTGGAAATATGGTTTTATGTGTGGGATGGTGTTAATGAAATGTTGACCTTAAAGTATAATCTATATTTCCTGAATAATAAAGATGTTAAAACATTTAATATCAGTGCTCAAATGGACTTTGGCTAAATTTTCTTACCGAAATATGATCATACATACATACATGCATGCACACACACACATATACACACACACACACATATATTTTGAGGAGGGGGGTATGCGCTAGCTTAGAAATTTGTTAGAAATCTGGAAATAGAAAAATTGCACGTCCTCAGAGACCTAATCCATCTTTGCAGAATCCATCTGAATAAATGAGCCCCTTATTTAACTGGGAGCGCACAGTATATTCCATCTGCAGACTGAATGATTGCTCCATTTCAAGCCTCCTGACTCCCATGGAACCATCTGGTATGTGCTAGTTTGTGTGAATAGGTGAGGAATCCTAGAGCCAAAGTCTTCTGCTAGTAAGAGAGTTTTTCTCCTCACAATCACAGAGCACATCAAAGCTGGAACAAAACAAAACTCGAAACAATTCCACACAAACTGCTTTCATTTTATTCTTTTTTTTCCTATCATTTATTTATTTTGTATTTAAATTTATTTATTTAAGTTTTCAACATTCATTTCCACAAAATTTTGGGTTCCAAATTTTCTCCCTATTTGTTCCCTCCCCCACCCCAAAATGCCAAGCTTTCTAATTACCCCTATCACCAATCTGCCCTACCTTTTAACATCCCCCCCTTCCCTTATCCCCACCTTCTCTTTTGTCCTGTAGGGCAAGATAACTTTGTATACCCCATTACGTGTATTTCTTATTTCCTAGTTGCAAGAACAATACTCAACAGTTGTTCCTAAAATTTTGAGTTCCAACTTCTCTTCCTCCCTCCCTCCCCACCCATTCCCTTTGGGAAGGCAAGCAATTCAATATAGGCCATATCTGTGTAGTTTTGCAAGTGACTTCCATAATAGTCGTGTTGTGCAAGACTAACTATATTTCCCTCCATCCTATCCTCTCCCCCATTTCTTCTATTCTCTCTTTGGATCCTATCCCTCCCCAAGAGTGTTGACTTCTGATTGCTCCCCCCACCCACTGCCCTCCCTTCCATCATCCCCTCCACCCTGCTTATCCCCTTCTCCCTCACTTTCCTGTATTGTAAGATAGGCTTTCATACCAAAATGAGTGTGCATTTTATTCCTTCCTTTAGTTGAATGTGATGAGAGTAAGTTTCATGTTTTTTCTCTTACCTCCCCCTTTTCCTTCCACTGAAAAGTCTTTTGCTTGCCTCTTTTATGAGAGATAATTTGCTCCATTCCATTTCTCCCTTTCTCCTCCCAATATATTTCTCTCTCACTGCTTAATTTCATTTTTTAAAGATATGATCCCATCATATTTAATTCACCCTGTGCTCTCTGTCTCTCTGTCTCTATCTCTGTCTCTGTCTCTCTTTCTCTGTGTATGTGTGTATGTGTATATGTGTAATCCCACCAACTACCTAGATACTGAAAAAGGCTTCAAGAGTTACAAATATTGTCTTTCTCTACAGGAATGAAAATAGTTCAACTTCAGTAAGTCCCTTATGATTTTTCTTTTCTGTTTACCTTTTCATGCTTCTCTTGATTCTTGTGTTTGAAAGTCACATTTTTTTTTTTTTTAGCTCTGGTCTTTTCATCAAGAATGCTTGAAAGTCCTCTATTTCATTGAAAGACCATTTTTTCCCCTGAAGTATTATACTCAGTTTTGCTGGGTAGGTGATTCTTGGTTTTAGTCCTAGTTCCTTTGACTTCTGGAATATCCTATTCCAGGCCCTTCGATCCCTTAATGTAGAAGCTGTTAGATCTTGTGTTATCCTGATTGTATTTTCACAGTACTTGAATTGTTTCTTTCTAGCTGCTTGCAATATTTTCTCCTTGACCTGGGAACTCTGGAATTTGGCCACAATGTTCCTAGGAGTTTCTCTTTTTGGATCTCCTTCAGGCGGTGATTGGTGGATTTCTTGAATAATTATTTTGCCCTCTGGTTCTAGAATATCAGGGCAGTTTTCCTTGATAATTTCATGAAAAATGATGTCTAGTCTCTTTTTTTTGATCATGGCTTTCAGGTAGTCCTATAATTTTTAAATTGTCTCTCCTGGATCTATTTTCCAGGTCAGTTGTTTTTCCAATGAGATATTTCACATTCTCTTCCATTTTTTCATTCTTTTGGTTTTGTTTTGTGATTTCTTGGTTTCTCATGAAATCATTAGCCTCCATCTGTTCCATTCTAATTTTGAAAGAACATTTTCTTCAGTGAACTTTTGACCTTCCTTTTCCATTTAGCTAATTCTGCTTTTAAAGCATTCTTGTCCTCATTGGCTTTTTGAACCTCTTTTGCCAATTGAGTTAGCCTATTTTTCAAGGTGTTATTTTCCTCAGCATTTTTTTGGGTCTCCTTTACCAAGGTATTGACCCATTTTTCATGCTTTTCTTGCATCTCTCTCATTTCTCTTTCCAGTTTTTCCTCCACCTCTCTAACTTGATTTTCAAAATCCTTTTTGATCTCTTCCATGGCCTGAGCCCATTGCATATTTGTTTTGGATTTTTGGGATACAGAAGTCTTGACTTTTATGTCTTTCCCTGATGGTAAACATTGTTCTTCCTCATCAGAAAGGATGGGAGAAGATATCTGTTCACCAAGAAAGTAACCTTCTATAGTCTTCTTTTTTTCCTCTTTTTTGGGCATTTTCCCAACCAGTTACTTGACTTTTGGGTCCTTTGTCAAGAGTAGGTTATACTTTGGGGGTCTTTAAGATATCAGTTCCTCCAAGGTGGCACAATCAAGTGTGTACACTTGTCTGGGAGATGGGAGAGATTTTTGTGCCCAGAATCTTAGCAGTTTCCTCTCCACAGCCACCTGGCCTCCACTTCCACCAAGCTAACACTGGGGACTGATTTTCAGATAAGCTGCATGGGTAGGGCAGCCATTCAGTGTGAGATAAAATCAGCTCCCTCAGGGCCTCTATACAGGGTTGAGGTAAGACGCAGCTCCTCAGTGCCCCCAGGGGTTTTACGATGAAACAATGGATGCAGGCTGCTGTAGGGGCTGCTGTGGGAATTGCTGCTGCCTGCCCAATGTGGCCTCTGCAGCTACTGCCTGAGGCTGGAGCTATGGGAAGACCCTTCTCCCTTCCTGGTGAGTTGAAAAAACCTTGTCACTGACCTTTGTGCCTGTAGGTTGAGGGATCTGAGAATCACTGTTACTGCGACTGGGGATTCACTGCTACTGTGACTGGAGCTTCCGCCTAGAAGGTGTCCTCCTCCCAGAGCTGCACCGAGCTGCGTGGCCAAGGCCACGCTGGGCTCCACTCTGCATCTGGTGCAACAGACGTTTCCTGTGGGCCTTTCAGGTCACCTGGGGCTGGAAATCTCCTCCACTCTCTTCTCCATTTCTGCTGCTCCAAAATTTGTTGAGAGTCCCTCTCTACAGGTACTTTATGGGCTGTGTGGGGAGAGCCTGCATATGTATGTCTTCCTACTCTGCCATCTTGGCTCCACCCCCCCCCCCCTATTATTTAAATGTAGGTTCCTATTCTTGGAAGAAAATGTCCAGGAATGAATGACTGCATTCATAACAGAGGAAAGCCAGATTATCATTTGTAAAAGATTGTATTTTATACTATTCACAATTCCACTTTCCACCCTTTTTTTGGTTTGGTCAAGAGAACTCAAGAGCTTTGTAGGAAGTTTTTTTCCATTCATGGTTTTCATGAAATGGAGATGTTAACAATATGAAAGAACTACAACATTGAAATAAAGATGCAATAAGTGAGATGATGAGACCCAAGAAAGAAGAGAAAGGAGAGAAATAGAAAATGCAGAGAAGAGATCTCATCATGTGGGAGGTTAAATGAGAAAATGGGAATCCGATCAGATTATGGCATTTTTTTCCTTTGACAGGATTCCTGTTCTTTGGTATCACTGGGGAGAAAGGTAAACTTCCACATTTTACTTTGATTTTAGTTTTTACCAGATCTGTAATGTGTAATATTTTCTTTCATTCTCGGCAACTGTTTTTACTTCTTTTCTTTAAGTGTGGTACAGGAAAGGATAGATTACTGACTGCTTGGGCTCAGCATTGGAAGACCTGATTTAAGATCATTAGACCAAGGACTTAAAGGAGGAAGGCTCTCAGAAGCCATCTAATCCAATCCCCCTCATTTAATATGTAAGGAAACTGAGTCTAAGAGCAATAAAGTGATTTGTCCATGATCCCACAGTGATTTGAACCAAGGTTATCTCACTCCAGGCAGTTGAGTTGCCCAATGAATAGAGCATGGGGCCAAGAGTCAGGAAGACTCATCTTCCTGAGTTCAAACCTGGCCTCAGACACTTACTAGCTGTGTGACCCTGGGTATGCCTCAGTTTCTTCATCTGTAAAATGAACTGGAGAAGGAAATGACAGCTGCTCCATCTTTGCCATGAAAATCCCAAATGAGGTCTCAAAGAGTGGTACGTGACTGAACGATCAGGTCAGTCAAATAACAAACATCTCACCCCATTCCTACTCCTTTAGCACTCTTGCTTCAGCATGTGGGAAGAGCTCATTTCTCCAGAGTTCTTCTTTGGAAAGAATGGTTCCTTCCATAATTGCCAGCTTTTCTAACAATGGAGCCCTTTTTTTATTAAGAATTCTTGTCTAGTCTGTACATGATGGCTGTAATCTTCGACAAACCCTGGCTAACTGAAGCCTCTGGACAGTTCATATGGTTATTCAAGGATTCCAAAGTACCTATTATTAATGAAATAATTTTGTAAGAATATCCCAGAATCTCCACCCTTCCCATCAGGAAAAAAATTCTTTTTTGAAGAAATGTGCTCCTTTACAGAGCTGAGTTTATTTCATAAGGCACTATTCTAATTTTCTTTACAATGTGAAACGCTGAAAATGGCTGGAAGGAGCTGCCTTTGTGTGTCTGGGATTCTTCCTTGGAGTGCTTATGGTGCCTGATTAAATTAGCAATCAGAGATGCAGTCATGGCTATTTTCTGACTTTGAGAGCCTTGATTGTGAATTATATTTACAGATTGCGATATATTTCTAAATGGGGCTCTTTGTGTTTGAGAACCTCCCCAGTTCTGCATCCTGTGATCAAATCAAGTGTGGCTGTGCTATACTGCTGGCTTTCTGATGGTCAACTGAGCTGGGCAGTCTTTTGGTTTGAGTGATGAATTTAGTCAGGGAGAGATTTTGTGGTTGATAGTCATTTTCTTGATAGACTCTCTCCTAACTCTGCATGTGTTATGTTTGAATGGCCAATTTTAATGTCTTAAAACAACACAACTTCCAAAGTGGTGTATTCCCTCTAAAAGAGATTTGAATCTACCTTATCAATAAGTATCGAATTCCTACTTTCACCACTAGGGGATGCTAACTGCTATTATCTGAGGAGCACCATCCTCCTCATATTGGAGATTTATATATGTCCTGCTGTGGTAGAAGTAATAACTAAGGGATTTTTATGCTCTCATTTCCAGATGGTCCTAGACCTTCTAGTATTTAGTTTCATGTTTTAATGTGGAATGGTACAATTTGCTGTTTAAAGGTATATAGATTTGCCACTCTCCCCAACTGGAACTAGGTCTGAGCCTCTGCCCACTGGCCAAACTTTTCTTCTTTGGAATGTTTTGTAATTAGGTGACTCCTTACATGATCTTGGCTAAATACGATGCTGTTACTAATCTGGGTCTGTACCCTATGAGTTTGGATTTGATATGGGAACAAAATGAGATGCTTGTAGGTTGTTCATCAATTAATAAAAGGTTTATTTATCCATAACATAGAAAAGGATAATTAACAAGGATACTTCAGAACTGAGCTTGATTAGACTTGCCCTCACTTTCCCCACTCCTTGGTCTTCCTTTGGAAATGTGTCTGGTGAGCAGGGCTAGGTGTGGTAACTAACTGCCTGCTCCTGGGACATCTATTAAATTTAAAGACCTTCTAGTCTATGTGGGTGGGCCTTTGTATGTCCTTGTTTTTGTTCGGTTGTGTCTAACTCTTCATGACCTCATGGACTGTAGTACTCAAAGCCCTTCTAGACACCATTACCTCTAGAAGTTTGTCCAAGTTCATGTTCCATTGCTTCCATGATACTGTCTATCCATCTCATTTTCTGTTGTCACCTTTTCCTTTTGCCTTTAATCTTTCTCAACATCAGAGTCTTTCCTAATGAGGCATTTGAGCTTCAGCTTCAGTATTTGACTTTCCAGTGAATAGCCCGAATTAATTTCTTTAAGTGGTAACTGATTTGACCTCCTTGCTATCCAAGGGACTCTCAAAAGTCTTCTCTAGCACCACAGTTTAAAAATGTTGATTCTGTGAAGCTCAACTTCCCTTATAATCCAATTATGATATCCATTGCTACTGGAAAAATCATAACTTGGACGATATGGACCTTTGTCTGAAGATGATGTCTCTGCTTTTATGCTCTTTTTATGCCCTTAGGTGACTAGGAACTCATCTCATTATAGACAGAGGCTACCAGGAAGCCCTGTCAATGAAGACACAGCTTAAGCTTTGCCCTTTAAACCAGTCAAGTTTCTAAGAAAACTGTTGACTTTCAGTGGAAAATTAGCATAATTTGAATGAAGGAAAGAGTTTAGATGTTCCACCACACCACAGAAGAAGACAGACATGCTGAAATGCTAAATACAATGCCTTTAAATCTTAGCATAGACTCAGTGAGTAAATGAACAGTACATAATAACAAAGAGATACACAAGTAATAAATGAGCTACAGACCCACAGCTATCTTGGATGAGTTGATCTGGAGTTGTAGGCATTGCATGGTTTCATCTTTCCTTTGAATAGTTAAAGAAATTCAACAAGTTTTCGTAAATTGGTCATGAGGAATACAGAGATAGAAACTCTGGAGTCAGAGTCTACTCTCATTTATGTCAAGCAAAAGTAAAATGAGGGAGCTGATGTGAACTTGGACTTAGAAAGGTCCCTGCTACTTGCTTACTAGTTTCAGCCTTTGACCTTTTCTGGCCGCCCTTGAGGCATTACAAAGCAGAATATGTAGAACCTGTAGCCAGACTCAAGGAGGAGTCAGTCCACCATCATTTGTCTCTGTGTGCTCTTCACCCTGGTCTTCATCACTTGCTCCTTCAGCTCAGTGTCCCATTATTCCTTTATCAGGAGAAAAAGGTAGCCACAGTGAGGAGTGTTATACTTACCCTGCAAGATTTTGTACTCAGCCCTTTGTAAGATTTGGCTCCTCTGTCCAGGCAGTTTATAACCTAACTAGGGATACAAAACAACAGATAAAAAGTAACTAACAATATAAGGCAATCTATAAGGAGCATAAAATAAGTGGCACTTCTAACAAGTTGCATTTGGGTTAAATTTTGTTTCATGATTTGAAAGTACAGGTGGTCGCAAACATGGAAATCAATATTTATACAAGCAGCATCCTGGAATTGCAAAAGGCTTAGACATTCCAAATGATGCTCGCCCTTTGACAAGATTGAAGGAGTATAGCAAGATGAGAGATGATTGGGGGATATTGAAAATATACTTTGGGAGCATTTTCTATTCCCTTTTCTTCTTATTACTTTTATTGATAAAATATATACCTCCCACTCATCTACCCAGGAAGTCATTCCTCATATGAAGTAATAGAAAAAAGAAGAGGAAAAAATGTCAATAAATACATCAGCTATGTCTGACAGAATATGGAATGTTCTACATCCGTAGTCCCCAGCTTCTGCAAAGAGGGAAGGGAGCTGAATTTTCTCAACTCTTCAGTTCTTCCTTTTTTTCCTTCCTTCCTTCCTTCCTTCCTTCCTTCCTTCCTTCCTTCCTTCCTTCCTTCCTTCCTTCCTTCCTTCCTTCCTTCCTCCCTTCCTTCCTTCCTTCCTTCCTCCCTTCCTTCCTTCCTCCCTTCCTTCCTTCTTTTCCTTCCTTTTTTCTTTCCATCTTCTTTCCTCCTCCTTCCCTTCTTCCTTTGTCCTCTTTTTTCTTCTCTTTTCTCTCTCTCTCTCTCTCTCTCTCTCTCTCTCTCTCTCCTTCCATTATGGTACCCATTGTATTGGTTATTTTCTTGGTTCTGCATACTTCACTCAATCAATTCATGTAAGTCTTTCCATACTTTTCTGAATTCTTTACATTTGTTCTTTCTGACAGAGTAATAAATAATCTTTCATTACACTCAAGTATCACAATTTCTTTATCCATTTCCAAGTCAGTGGGTATCTACTTTGTTTCCAGTTGTTTGCTACCACAAGAAGTCAATAAATATTTTGTTGTATATAGGGCTTAGTGTTTCAGTCCTAATTCTAAAAGAAAATATATTTGGAGCATCATTCTATATGCCTGAAATCAGACTGCTACTGAATTTAAAGTATTTTTGCTTTCATATATAAATCTGAGAAGAATTTGATGCCTCTAAAGAGTCTATACATTTTTATTACCTTTTTGCCACATTTTTGCTCTATCCTTCTCATCAATAATTTGGCCTAACTGAGAATCAAATAAGACAGAATTTGGCTAATTTTTCACCTATGTAACAGATATGTGTATATATTTCATTCTAAAAAAAAAATACATTGAGGAGAAAAACCCCAGCTTGCTGACAGTCTCCTAGTGGAGTTTGGCCGAGGCAGTTGTTGACCTCTTACAGCTCTTTGGAGGGTTAGCCCAGCTCTGAATAGACCTGCCCTTCTCTTATTTAACCAGCAATCTGCTCTCTCAATGAATGAAACAAAAGTAGAGAAATAGAATTCCACATTCCTGATCAAAGAAGGAACTCTTTTTCCAGGGAGCCTTATCCCATCCTTTCCCATTGACTGCAAGGTTTCTATTACCAAGGAGGAAGTAAAGGACTGGAATTTTAATACCGAACTGCTCCATAGGATGCAAATTATCAGCTTCCCCTTTTTTTCTTTTCCTGGAGCTTCTCATAGTGGAAACATTATGAAAACTCATTATTTTTATTATTACTAATGCTTAAAATTAACACCACCCTAGAAAAGTTTAAAAATATTTACCCTAAGGCAACAGAGTAACAATTACCATTACTCCCAACATAGCTACTTTTCCTTGATGTTTTCATCAAATGATGGGTGTTGTTATCTCAACAGCAACAGTGTTGTGGTGACTTTTGTGCTACCAACAAAGCAAGACTAAAATTTTAATTGTGAAATTTAAAAGGAAAGTAATTGCTTGGTGGTGGCTAATTCTATCTTTGTATGATGATAGCAGCTGCGTTTGCCTGCCTTGTGTTTTTTTTTTTTTTTAAACAGATGGCGTTATTTCTTATGGAGTGTTACAGTAATGACCGCTGTGACACTGAGGGAAGAGACTGTGACAGTATGTTAAGTGAGATATCATTGACAGCTCTGCTTAGCAGTGATTCATCACTATGCACTGTTGTTTTCAGTCCTACCCCACAAAAGAACTAATGTGGTCTTCAGTTGCGTTGGGAGGTACTGCTTCCAAGTCTAGGGATGTACTGGTCCTTCTCTGCCCTGTCCTGATCAGATCACACTTGGAGTACCATATTTAGTCTTGGGAACCATATTTTAGGAAACCATTAATGAGCTGAAGAGTGGCCAAATAAGGGAGACTAACAGACTGCAAGGTCATGCTTCCTGAGGATTGGTTGGAAGAAATGAAGATCTGTATCTTGGAAAAAAGGCTTGTGAGTGTTGGGTGGTACATGATAGATGCCTTCAAGGGTCAGAATGGTCATTCCCTGGAATATAGATTTAATTTATTTTACTTGAAGCCAGAGGGTAAAATGGACCTAATAATGTGTGGAAGTTGCCATGAGGAAAATTTAGGTTTGTTAGTAGGAAAAACCTTCCCAACAATTAGAGCTATCCAAAAATAAAATGGGATGTGTAGGTTTCTTTCTTACTGGAAGTCTTGAAGCAAAGGTTGGGAGACCATTTGTCATATAAGTTGTAAAGTGGATTCTTAATCACGCATGGGTTAGATCAAATGATCTCCTTTCCTGGACCCCACCAAATAATGATCTACTTCTTTATCTTGGGGAACTAATACTTAAAATGAACAGAAGGCACTTTTATTTTTTTAAAGGAAGTTAAATGGTACAATTAATGGAGTGCTGGACTCGGAGTCAGGAAGATGTGAATTTAAAAACCTCAAACACTGAAAAGCTGTAAGACTTTGGACCTAACTGCTTTTATCCTCATTTCTCCATCAGTAGAATAGGGATAATAGCACTTAACTAACAGGGTTGTGGTGAAGTTCAAATGAGATAACATATGCCAAGTTCTTGACAAGCTTTCAAGTACTAATAAATAGCTATTATTATTATTTTAAAAACACATTTCTGTCCATTGAAAGACTTTATTCATTTTTCCTACTTTCCCCCCTTATTTCCTTTGATCATGAAAAAATACTAGATGAAAGCTGGAATGTTACCTAAAGTTACATTTCTAAATTAAGCATCATTATGTTTTGCCTTTTTTGCCAAATGGAAGGAAGTGAAATATATTGGAAGGCTCATTGGATGAAGAATCAGGAGGCCTAAGTTCCGCTCCTGGCTTCATCACTCTCTAGCTCTGTGACCTTTTATAAGTCACTTAACATTCTGGGCTTCAGTTTCTTCATCTATAAAATGGAT
Organism: Bettongia penicillata ogilbyi; assembly: GCA_023548195.1. Lineage (NCBI taxonomy): Eukaryota > Metazoa > Chordata > Mammalia > Diprotodontia > Potoroidae > Bettongia > Bettongia penicillata. The sequence goes on along the minus strand of JAJHZJ010000298.1, from coordinate 1,802,597 downwards.
GGAATGAACTAGGTAATGTCTAAGTTGTTTTCTAATTCCAAAATTCTGTGATTTCAAGGGTCTATGAATCATACCATAGAAGACTAAGTTAATAAAATGAGTCATTCATGAAGGTAATGATTTCCATTATTAAATTTCTTTTTAAAATTAAAAAAATTATTTTTAATTTAGAAAATAAGCATTTTTATAACATAGTATAATAAAAGATGATTAGACACAAAATTGCAAACCTACTATTTACAACTTGCTATTTCTTTCAAATATACAATAAAATTATCATGTAATTTTTTTCTTTTTTAAAAAAAATTTGTTATATTGCTGGAAAATGTTTTGTATCCTATTGGCATGGACCAGTGGGGCATTGCTTTGCTAGGAATTAGAGGCTCAAGTTCTATTCTGATGTGTATCATTAGCTAACTATAGTGACCAGCTCCCTAAACATCATTACCCTGGACAAGTGATAAATCCTGTTACATTCTTGGCTGCAAAATACCTGATCTGCCTCTTAGGTGAAAGTCAGTAGGGTTGTGTCTGAATATGTTTTGAAAATTATAAAAGCACTATACAAATGTATCAAAGTACTATACAAATGCAAAGTGATTATTAGATGATTTACTTACTGGTAGGATTGGGGGGCTCTGAAATTAATGAGCCAGAATTTATTAAATGCCTACGATGTGCCAGGCATTGCCAACTGCTACATACAGGAAGGGAAAGTAAAAATAGTTCTTGCCCTCAAGAGGGAAGACAACACATGAATACGTAGGATATCCAAGATGCATACAAAGTTTATACAAGGTGGCCATGGTAGTAAAGGCACTGCAATTTAGAAAAGACCTCTTTTGGCAGGGATACTAAAAGACGAAAGCATAGAGGGTGAACATGCAAAGGCATGGAGATGGGAGATGGAGAGTGGAGTGTGGTAATGTGTAACAAGATTGAAAAGATAGGAAGAAGAGAGGTGGTGAAAATCTTTTGATATCAACCAGGAGATAGTATTTGATCCCGGAGGTAATAAGGAACAACTAGAGTTTACTGAGTAAATGGGGTAACATTCTCACACCTGGGCAGCAATGTGGAAGATAGGTTGGAATGGGGAGACACATCAATCAGGGAGAACAATTAAGAGATTATTTCAATAGTTCAAGTGAGAGGTGATGAGTCTGAACAAGGGTGGTTGTGTGAGTATAGAGAGAAGAAGACCCGGGTTCAAGTTTGAGCTTCACCATTTATGAGCCATGCAAGTTGGGTATCTACTTTAACCTCTCTGAGGCCTTATTCCCCTATGGAAAAAACAGAGATATAATACTTTCACTCTATACCTTGCATGGTTGGTTATTGAAGTGGATTGAATTGAAAGTGCTTTGTAAACTCTGAAGAGATTTAGAAATGTGAGTTATGATAAAATGAGATTGTGTGCATAAAGCAAGGTGGCACACTGGATCTGGAGTCAGAAAGACTCATCTTCCTGAGTTCAAATTTGGTCTCAGACACTTAGTAGCTGTATAACCTTGGGCAAGTCACTTAACCCTGTTTCCCTTAGTTTCCTCCTCTGTAAAATAAACTGGAGAAGGAAATGGTAAAGCACTGCAGTATCTTTGCTAAGTCAGTCCTAAATGGGATCATGTAGAGTGGAACATGACTAATTGATGACAACACCAATGACAAACCTTAAAGCCGCACTCATGGCACATAAGCCATGTTGTTATTGCTGCTTTGTTTGCATTGTTTTTATCATTTTTATTTTATCATCCTCAAAAACCACTGAATAATGGCTTTGGACACAGGATCGCCAGCACTTGCTCTTTTGATGCAGGAGCAGCAACGCCGTTGATAGAGCTATACTCTCTGAGGAGTATTATGTAAAGCTCACTGGCACTCTGTATCATGTTTCATGAACCTTGTACCATGTACATGTACCATTTATTATTTTTTTCATACATAGACTTCTGAGCCCAAAATCAGGGGATAAAACCCACCAACTCACAGGATAGGAATGAATTGTGGAGAAATTAGAGTGGCTTTATATTTAGTCCAGTATTAATTTCCTTTTTGAGCTCTTTCCTTTCGGAGGGAAGGGCTACCAGCCTGCTGCTCAGTGACGAATAAACTTGATTCCTCCTCACTCCCCACAGGGCTATCCTCCTTCTTACCACTGTTTGACATTTTACAGTTTAATTAAGATCACCCTCCAAGCAGCACACCACTAAGAGAATGACAGATTTTTTTCCCCTGCAACAAGATGCCAACAATTGGGTAATTCACTGTGACTGTTATTGTGAAGACCACTTGTCTGTGTGCTACTCAGCCACCTAAAGGGGCCGTGCTTAGGATGAATGCATGTGTGTGTGTGTGTGCGCGTGTGTGTGTGCGCGCGCACATGTACACACACACACATACAGGAAAAACAATAGCCTTAGCTCCTTCACAGAAGAGACTTGTTTGTGTCTCAGCTAGCTGGACTTGGGTGAAGGACCACGGGGACACCTGGTTCTCCATATTACCTTTATAATCTTTTAATGACCCGAACGCTTAACAGAATGGCAACAGATGTGATGCAAATCAGATTTGGTAGCTTATATCCTAACCCATTGTCTCTGATTTTTGAGGACTTTGTAATATAGGGCTCTTTGGAAGGGAAGGCAGGGAGTATAATAACTAAATGGGAGCCTGGTATCAATGGTGAGCCTATGCTAGGGCTTGAAATTAACTATCAGATTATGACTCCCCCTACCCTCCCAAAACACCCTAATATTGACCATGAGTCTGGAAAGGCAAAGCCTCCTAATTACACCTTTCATAGATATGGTAGAGATATCTAGTGGAGGGCTGGTGGGGTTGCCCCTTCCTCTGGGTCTAGGTCTTCCTGAGGTGGTTATCATGTCAGAGTCTTGTACCCACTGCTACTATCTGTTCCCTCTAGGACTTAAGGAAGTGATGGGTGGCCAGAGCTGGGGACTCTGAGAAAGGTAGGATGAAATTAAGGATGTATTTTCTTTTAGATAGTATTTTATTTTGTTCCAATTACACATAAAGATAATTTTTAACATTAATTTTTAAATCAAATTTTGACTTTCAAATTTTCTCCATCCCTCCCCTCCCCCATCCCAAAGACGGTAAATAATTTGATATAGGTTATATATGTGCAATCATGTAAAACATATTTTCATATTAGTCATGTTATGAAAGAAAAAATAGAACAAAATGAAAAAACTGAAAAAAATAAAGAAAGTGACAATGGTATGCTTTGATCTGCCTTCAGATTCTATCAACTCTTTTTCTGGATGTGGATTGTGCTGGTAAATATTTAAGAACTTGATCTCTGAGGGAAAAAAATGTACTCATATAATTTTAAATTTATTTTGCATTATTAGTATTTTCTCTATCACTTTCCTAAGTATAGACAATTAGCAAAACAATAAATCAGACTTTGATTTGTAACATTTGCTCATTCCTGAGGTATTGATGCTTACTCTGAAATTTTAACAATCAACCCTTGGGAGCCAGGTGAGCATACATACCACTGGATGAAATCCTAATGAAGTCTCTGAAAGTGGAGCTTGCCAGCACCAGGGAATGAGAGAGAAGAAGGATATGTCTGTGCTTGGATATTCAATATGACGTTTACTGCCATGCTGGAGTATCAAGCATAGTGGGACTTCGTGTTCAGACCCCTTTCTCCTCTGCTTCTACTCATCCTCCCCTCCCCTCTCCTCTCCTCTTGTCTGCATTTTAATCTCAATACTCTTCCCACTCTCTCTGTTGTTACTGTGATCTCCCTCCTAAAATTGTCGTGTTCTCTTGTCTATACTCGTCATATCCACACCAAAGCAGAGGAGTCAAGCCTGAGGCCCACTCCTGAGTACATCAGAAGCAGACTAAAATGTAGTTGGGAAAATTTAACAATATAAATATATTTAATAAAATAAAAACATAGATGACATTACATTTTAAAACTAAATCAATATATGGGGATGCTTAGGGGAGGATTCCTGGCAGATGTTTCTGTTTGATTTTGACTCCACAGCACTAAAATTTGAGTACCTTCAAGACAGGGCTTGTTTTCCATTTGTATGCTCAGCACCTAGAACAGTGCCTTGCATGCAGTAGGGGCTGGATAAGTGCTCGTTGCATTGAACTGAATGGAAACTAGGACACTGGAGTCTGACACTGGCCTTCCCAGTTGAAGCCTGTTGATGCATCATCCTTGTAAACTGTCATTTGTGGGTATTTGTTTAGAATCTTTGGGCCCTCTTCCTCCTCCTTCTACTATTATTGTAACTATACCCCTGAGAAGGGAACTAGACCTGGGAGGTGGGACTGTTATGTCTCCATATGGCACCTGTGTGCTGAACAAAGTGGCAAGTTATTTAGAGTTCAACTTCAGCGGTTCTGCTAAAATAACCTGCAATACTACAGTGTATAGGGGAGTTTTGGGCAGAGCCAAAGAGTTATATAAAAATGAGGCAAAATGCTTTGAATCTGATGATTTTCTTTTCTATTTTGCAAGAGAAATATTGGTTACCTTCCATCATTTTGTTCTGTTTTCCATCCCCAATATTTATGTGTTGTCTCTCCTGTTAGAATTTGAATTTCGCGAGGTCAGAAGCAGTGTTTTTATCTGTCTTCGTATCTCCAATGCACGGCACAGTGCCTAGCAAACAGTTAGTGCTCAATAAATGCTTGTTGACTGACACTAGTATTTCCCTGCACTGTTGTTCCCTGGCATTGGGTACTTGTTGCTTTGGGTGGAAAGCAAATTCTTTCACTAGAATAATAGATGTAGAGTTTCTGAGATTATTCATTGTAACCCAGGGATTCTCAGCCTGGGGCTGTCTCCTCATGGGTCTGTGAATAGATTTCAGGGAATCCTTAAACTTGGATGGGAAATAGATAAACAAGCAAATAAATAAATGTATGTCTATATGTGTTTATATGCACGCATGTGTATGTACATATGTGTGTATTTCACTAGAATTGAATAACTTTGTAATCAGGTGTATTTTATTTTATGCATTGAAGCATTTTATTCTGAGAAGGGGTCCATAGGTTTCACCAGATTTCCAAAAGAGTCTATGACACACCCACAAAATGTTAAGAACCCTTGGTCCAGCCTCTTTATTTGACAGATGAAGCTACTAATAGCTAATATTTACATATAACTCTTTTGTGCCTGGGACGGTGCTAAGCAGTTAATGATTGTTTTCTTTTTTGATCTCCACAAGTATTTTGGGATGTAGGGGCTTTTATTATCCTCATTTACAGATGAGGAAATTGAGGATAACAAAGGGTAAGTGACTTGCTCAGGGTCACAGAGCTAGTAAGTATCTGAAGCCGGAATTTGAACTCAGGTCTTCCTGACCCCAGGCTAGAGTTCTATCCAATGTAGCACCTAACTGCTCCAATAAACTGGGAACAAGAGAAGTCACACAGATAGTATCAGAATTTGGAATTGGAACCCTAGACTCTCTGACTCCTGATCCAATGTTCTTGCTAGCATATTTTGCTCTAGGATCTGGTTATGATTACTGGTCCCTAATTAAGAATTCAAATTACAATAACACCTTAAGAGGGTCAGGGTATGACACTCTCTCATTCAAGTCAGAAAGTCAGGTAGTTGCCTCCTAGAGACTTTAGAAATGTAAGGGGAATTACATGAGACAGTGTGTTCTTGTAGCCCCCTAGGGAGATTAGAAATGCAAAGCGCAGAAGTCTTCCTCATGGAATTCTACAGTTCTGAGTCAGAGATAGATATGAGGCGCTGATAATATTAAAGCTGCAACAAATATTTAATTTTCTTATTCTGTCCTCTGCCAAATATTGCACCTGCAAATGGTATTTGACTGAAGCTGAACTAAAAGGTTGAATATTGGTTAGGAACACAGATTTATTAACATTTTAACTTTTTTCTCTCCACCCCCAACCACTGCTCAGTACCTTTGTTCTTTTTGATACTGTCAAATTCTCTTTAGCCAGAAGTTATGGCACTTCTCTATTTCTCTTTTCTGTCTTTCGTATTCTGTTCCCCGGTTTTCCCATCTGTTTTCCTTTCTGTTTATGTCTTTTGTGTATATCCCTTCCACTCCTCCACCACTTATTTTGGTTTCCCCACGGCTTTTTTTTCCTCATGACTTTCCTTAATCAAACCAACTCTGCCATTGTTTCTGGAAAGGGTGAGTCCATCTAATCTCCTATAACTCCCTTCACTATTGCCAGTACTTTATAAAACAAAATAAGCCTCCCTGGCCTCGACTTCCCATAGCGATGTCTCTCCCTACTAAAATGTACTTTCCTCAGAGTGGAGACTATCTTTGCTTTTGTATTTGTAACCCCAGCACTTAACACAGTGATTGGCACATAGTAGGTACTTAATAAATGTGGTAGTTCATTCATTTTTTAATTTTTTTTACCAGAATACAGTCAGAGGATCTCAGAGGTAGAATTGGAGAGAATTTGGAGATCATTTTCTTTACTCCCCTGATTCTAAAAAAAGGAAGGAACTGAGCTTTAGAGAGAGTAAGTGACCCCACCAAAGTCACATGTGTAGTAAGAGTCAGAGATACGTCCTTAGACCTTAGAGTACTCTTTCCTCTGTATTTTACAACCTGCCTGAAATATGGAATTTCAGATTTGGAGGAGGCCCAAGTGACCATGCACTGCAAGCCAAACCTAACAATAATTCTCAAATCTAACAATAATTCTCAAATCTAACAATAATTTCCAAATCTAACAATAATTTCCTTTAAAATATTTCTGACAAGTAGTCATCTAGTCTTTGCTGGAAGACCTGAGTTGAGCAAGAAACTGGTACTTAACAAAGTAGCTCATTTCATTTTTGGGTAGCTCTAACTGCTTAGAGCGAGCCTTATTTTTTCTTTTTTAAACATTATTCCTCGTTTTGCTTTCTGAGGTGAAGTATAAGTTGGGAAGCAATTTAGGGTGAGTGATTTGCCCAGGGTCACACAACTAGTAAATGTTAGAGGCTGGACTTAAACTCAGGTCCTCCTGACTTCAGGGCTGATGCACTATCCACTCTGCCACCTAGTTGCCCCTTCTGCTTCATTTCTTACAAAAATTCTTGTTAAATGTGTAACAAAGTTGTGTTTTCTTTGAGGCTTTGCTTGTGGATTCACTGTATTTTCATCCTTTGGGTTCATGTCTTGGACATTCCTGTTACCATAATAACTTTTCATAGGATTCTTTTTTGCTTTGTTTTATTTACTCATTTTCCAGTCTTATTTCCTGAATTGGAACTTTCAGCCCTTCTGGAAACTTGTGGAGGTGTCTAATGCAGGCTATCCAGCACATGAACTTTAAGGGAAACTTTTTAACTCTGAAAAAAAATGCTATTGTTATTCAGTTAATCATTTGTGTCTAACTCTTCAAGATGAACCCATGGTCCATGGCTCCCCAGGCCCTTCTCTCCTCTACCATCTCTCGAAGTCTGTCAGAGTTAATGTTCATTGTTTCCATGATGCTATCTGCCCATCTCATCTTTTTCTGCCCCCTTTGCTTTTTGTCTTTAGTCCTTCCCAACATCAGGGTCTTTTCCAATGAGTCCTAGCTTCTCATTTTGGGGCCACAGTATTTAAGCTTCAGCTTCAGTATTTCACCTTCCAATGAATTAATTTCTTTAAGTATTGACTGATTTGACCTCCTTACTGTCCAAGGAACTCTTAAAAATCTTCCCCAGCATCACAATTTGAAAATGGCGATTCTGTGGAGCTCAGTTTTCCTTATAGTCCAAATCTTACAGCTATATATTGCCATTTCAAAAAGCATCACTTTGACTGTGTGGACCTCAATTGGCAAGGTGATATCTCTACTTTTTAGTACACTGTTCAGATTTACCATAGCTTTCCTTCCAAGTAACAAATACGCAGATTTATTAAAGTAACTTCTATAGATGGGCTACATTCTAACGGTAACTCTAAAGATATCGCATACTACTAGCCTTCCCATAAACTGGATGGAATTAGATTACTTCTCAAGTCCTGTTTTGACATGTAGATACTAAAACTTACTCTAAAGATATTGCATACTACTAGCCTTCCCATAAATTGGATGAATTAGATTACTTCTCAAGTCCTGTTTTGACATGTAGATACTAAAACTTACTCTAAAGATATTGCATACTACTAGCCTTCCCATAAATTGGATGAATTAGATTACTTCTCAAGTCCTGTTTTGACATGTAGATACTAAAACTTACTCTAAAGATATTGCATACTACTAGCCTTCCCATAAATTGGATGAATTAGATTACTTCTCAAGTCCTGTTTTGACATGTAGATACTAAAACTTACTCTAAAGATATTGCATACTACTAGCCTTCCCATAAATTGGATGAATTAGATTACTTCTCAAGTCCTGTTTTGACATGTAGATACTAAAACTTCAAGGAAGATAAGAGATGGAGAGTGAGTCAGAAGTAGGTAGACCCACAGATAATCCAGGAAGAGAGTAAAGGGAGAGTACCAAGTAGCCCTCCTGTCTGCCATTTAGATCCCACGAAATTCTGCCTGCCTATCCAGAAAAAAGAAAGTCCAGAGAGTCATCAGAAGAATTATGCCATTAATGGCATTCATCCCTGCTCACAACTTTCAGTGTAGTCAGACTATATGGCTTACCTGCTACTCTCCCTTTTTAAATATTGAAGGCTACTCCTTCCCTTTTGTATTCTAAACTCTATGCTAGAGCTGAGTATCAGTGGAGACATCTCCCTTTTTCAAGGGGCCAGTTTGGTTTGAATCAAGGTGGCCTGGACTATTTAAACAAAAAACTGCCTGTGCTTTCCAGTTACATGATTTGTGTTCCCTGTTCTAGCTAGACTTTGGAAGGAGCTAATTAGTATTTCCCTCCTCTACATTTCTAAATAGAAATCCACAAGTTGTTACGTTATATACATGTATATGTATATGTATATATATATATACATGTATATATACACACACACACACATACCTCTGTATATATATATATATATATAATATATATATTACATACACACATATAAAATTTTTGTCGTTGTTCAGTTATTTCATTTGTGTCTGACTCTTCATGATCTAGTTGGGGTTTTCCTGGCAGAGACACTGTAGTGGTTTGCCATTTCATTCTCCAGTTCATTTTACAGATGAGGAAATTGAGGCAAACAGGGTTAAATGACTTGCCTAGGCTGGCTAAGTAAGAGTTCCTGATACCCCCTTCTTGACATTCATTACCTCTTAACTCAGTCTTTATAATAATTCCTTTCTTAGGCTACTATTTTGTAGTAGTTTCGATTATTTTTAGTTGCAAGGCCTATAGGTCCATTTGAAATCTTATCCTCAATTTCTGAGCAACTACATCAAAAAATTGTTTGCCTTTCTTGGCTCCAAAGATTTCTCACTGGGCTTTTAGGTCTTCTAGCACTGACCTTTAGCAATTCCAATTCTTTGGACGATCTTTCTAATTACAGGTTCTGAAAGTTCTTTTCTGTCCATCACCTAGTCTTTTCTGTTGTGATTGATTTTCTTGGAGATAAATTTTCAGCTAGACATTATGATTGGTTCTTCCATTTTATTATGGCTTGACTTTTTCCATTACAGAATGACATTTGCGTCCTGTTTTATTTTGAGGGCGTGATACCCCTCTGAAACCAGGATGGGCCCCAACAAATGAATTTAGGTTTCCTATTCAAAATCTGTGCCAACTATTTTACCTCTGACAAAGTTCTCTTTTCTGGGATTCCCCTGGCTTCCAGTTCATTGGCAGAGCAAACACAAGCAATGAACATTTTATGCCTTTTTTTCTGGTCCAGATGCCTATTCTATTCTTTCTAATTTTTTTTTTAAGTCATTGATTCACTGCCCAAGTCTCTTCCCCAAGGAAAGAGTTGTCTTTGAACCCAACTTCATAAAAATGGTGAAAAGAGACTTTTTTTTAAAAGTACAGTTAGTAAGAACAATTCACCTTTGTCACTAATGGTAGAAGTATGGTACCCAAATTTATCTTCTTTTAGAGTTCAGAAACTGGCATTCTGGTTCTACTTTTGAGTGGGTAATATTCCTGTGATCAGGGTACAATTTTCAATGTGGAATCTTGAGTGTAAGTTGGTCAATTCAGTTGCTTTCTCCCCAGATTTCTATGTCTTATAATCCTATAATCCTATAGATGGCCAACATTCTCACTGACCCAAAGAGGGCTATTGCACAGGTTTCATTCTCTCTTTAGAAGAGGAGACTCCCCTGCCCCGCCCTGCCACCTTGCAGTTTGCATTTTCCACATGAAATCTGGTGAAATTTGTTTTTGATAGTAGATCTGAGTATTGAATATTTGCAATGCCCTTTGCAGAAATGTTGATTATTTCTTTCATTTATTTTAGCAAGGTTTGTGTGTACCTTATTATTACGCCCATTTAGTATTTGGGAAAATGGTGATGATAAGTTTTAACGACCTTTTTCTACTCTTTCTTCTGGTGGTTGTCAGAAAGGACAAAGACTGCATATCATTGAAGTTTGGAATCTGTTGCAGAGCCAGCTCCCTGAAGCTCCCTCTTCAAAGGGTACGTTGGGGATGTGCAGTTGTCTGTGTCTGCTGTTTTTGGCTATTGTTATTAGGGAGGCTGTTCCCTGACTTCACACCTGGCATTGGCTTCATGTCATGGACACACCTGACATGAACTAACTCATATAATTTTGAGCTTTGTCTTTTTTATGTTCTATTTTCTAAGCCCTGCTAACACTTTATTTATTGCTTAAATGTTTCTTTTAATTGCTTTTAATTACATAGAAGGCCTCTTTGATACTGAAAAATGAAATGTTCCTTTCTTAAATGTTTTTCCTTCCTTCTTTCCTCCCTTCCTTCTCTCCTTCCCTTCTTTCTTCCCTTCCTTCTTTCCCTTCTCTTGGATCCTGGTATGGATGTAAAATATTATGAAAGAGACCTGGAGGGCGTGTGTGTGTGTGTGTGTGTGTGTGTGTGTGTGTGTGTGTGTGTTTTAAAGCACCAAGAACAAGAGTGGCATTGTCTCTATGAGCAGATGTAAGAAAAGAATGAGTCAAATTTGGGATTATTAACTTGGCCAAGAGCCTTTCAGCTATATTTTCTATAGTAATTCAAGGATGAGAGGAGGGGAGGGATGAAAAGCAGACTGAAGGCTTTCCCCTTAGGCCCTATCAACCCACTGCAAGCCAGACTTGGGCAGGATTGTCACTTAAAAAGAGGAAATAATTCTGATACTAATCTGCTTGGCTAAAGATAGCTTCCCCAAATTATACGCAAAGTCTGAGTATTTTCTATGGGAATCAACCTACAATTCATAAGAAGATGAAATCATGTATTTTTCTTTTCTCACCCTCTCAGAGGCTATTTGAGTGAATGCAGGGATGTATTTGGCCTATTATTATGTCTTGCTATTCTGTAGAGGCAGAAAAGAGAGGTCATTAAGACCTAACTAGAGTACCCATAAAAGAGGAGTATTTTCTTAAGATATAATGGATTAAAAGCCAATCTTCTGATCACTTTTAGGATGATACTTTTGTAACAAAATGTCTTCAATACATAGAAAAAGTTACATACATTTTTACATACATACATTTACATACATAGAAAATGAAACATCTTATTTACTTCTAAGATAAAAGGGAATGAATTTCAGAAAAAAATGGCTTTAAGATGTAAATGAATGTTGCCATTATATTTCTCTCAGTTGTAAATATTTTTATTTCTTAGATGTTTTATTTAGGACAGAGAGTCAGTGTGGCACATTGGATAAAATTCTGGATTTGAAGTCGGGCTGATCTAAGTTTAAGTTAACATTTTAGGATCATTATCTGTGTGCTGGTGGTTGGTGGTTGTCACCAAATCTCTCTGAGATTTAAGTAATACTCTAAGTCTCTTAGTTGTAGATCGTTTGTGATCTGTTACAAATTTAGAAAAGATAGATTAGCAGTTGCAGAGAATGTTTTTTTCCATAAATCTTCTCCCCTGTCTCTAAATATGTCTGTGAAGCAGAAACATAGTACAGTGAAAAGAAAATAGAGTTGAAGTCAGAGGACCTAGATTAAAATCTTGGCTCTCTTACTCCCTGTATGTCCTTGAATAAGTCATGTAATTGCTCCTGTCCTCAATATCTTCATTTGTAAAATAATGTGGTTGGACAAGATGGCTTCCGAGGTCCTGCTCTAAATCTATGAACTTTTGACCTCCTCGGTTCAGATGTTTTTTTGCTACCTTTGTGGTCTTTTTAGCAGCCTTTCCTCATATATCTAATGTTAACAGCATCATCTTTGAATGTGAAAGTATTTTACAGTAAAGGATTAAAGATTTGTAGTGAGTTATATAAGAAATAAGGTTATAACTCTACTTTAGCCTCATTTCTGGGCATCTTTCCATTCATCCTTACTTAATGGCTGAATTCTTTTTAGCATGGAGACCAGTGGGCCAATGTAATGATACCACTAGAGTCTCTCTCTCTCTCTCTCTCTCTCTCTCCTAAAGGGAAAAAAAAACAGTCCAAGGAGCCCCCACAAATGGGCTGAAACCAGAAGTTAGCTTATAAGAGCAAAAGTTTACATTTGTCAGGACAAAATGAAGAAGCATGGTAGAATGCAGCAAACACTGGGTGCAGGGAAATAAGCACCACCGCCCCCAGTCTAATGGGTAATAGAGTCATTAATTCTGCTGATTAACTTGGCCTTGGGGTTCATGGAAATGACATCCACCTCTCTCTCTCTCTCTTTTTGTGAGCGCAAACTGTGGAACGAGGGAGCATAAAAAAACAAGCTAATTAGAGGGGGAATCAGGAGAAAAGAAGCAGAGAGAAAAGAGAGACAGTTTGAACATTAATGAGACTTGTTTGGGGAGAGGATGTGACAGGCTCTTCAAAAGCATTATTGTCAAATGTGTCACTGTTTCATAGATGGCTAGAGCTACCTTTGAGCCTCATGCTGATAGTTAATGATTTGAAACTATAAAAAGATTGAAAAGGTAAAAGGGAAAATGTCAGACTCAACTGGATTTTAATGAGCCCATTTTCCCCCCAAGAAAAAGCAGCCCTGCAAAGTAGAGAAAGTTCACTTTCTTCCTGTTCCCTGCTCTCTTGCATTTCCTTTCTTTGGAAGCAATAACTGTTTGCAAAGGAACAGTGGGAGAGGGAAATCAAAGACCAAAAAAAAAACAAAAAACAAAACTTAAAGAAATCCAAGTTTCTACTTTGTTTCCTGGAGAAGATGGGTGGAAGCAGGGACAGCACAGGGGTTTAAATGACAAACAATAAGGGGAGATTGATGGGAGAGACAGCAATAGTTCTTGTTTGTTTTTTTGGGACGTGCTGAGCAGAAGCCGTCTTCACACTGTGAAATCTAACAAAGAGATCCAAAGTGATTACGCAGGTTCATTTGTCAGTATCACTGCTCCAGCTATTCCTGGGTGCGACAATGAGATGACAAGGCATTTATTGCTGATGGTTGGTTATTAGTCGCATTATAGGCAACATTAGTGCAGTCTAGGATGCATCAACCAGGGAGACAATTGCTTTCTGGCTTCCAAACTCAGCAGGGTAGTCTTGTCATTAAATTTGGTAGTACCAATTAGGTTTTAAAAAAATAAAATAAAATAAACTAGAAAGAAACTTTGAAAATGAATTCTGTAACCTCATATTTACCTTCATGGTAATCTGGAAGATTTTGCTCTCTAAACTTCACAGCTGATGTTTTCAGTCCCACATTAGCAGGTTGAGTGGGTGTGTATATATATCTCTATCTCGATATCTGTCTATACCCACATTCATATCCACATCCACATCCATATTCATATCCATATTTATATCTATCAATATGTGGCATATGTGTATAATGTTTACACATGTATGTACACACATGCACATATACAATATAGACATCACACATGTGTGTATCTCGTATTTATTTTGTATATAGTTGGTATATAGTATATAGTTATTTCTCCCCAGGAGAGTATAAATTCTTTAAGGACAAGGATTATTTTGTTTCTGTATTTTTGTCTCTTGTTCCTAGTGCAGTGCTTGATAAATGCTTGTTGAACGAATGAATATTTAGGAAGCTTCCATTCTGCTGGATAAAGAATAAACTTGTACAGAGCAGTAAGGACCAAACATATTTGGGATAGTGCCTGGACCTGGGAAAATGGCAGAAAGACTTCCAGAGAAGAACTTTTTTTCCTTTTGTAGGGGGGCACTTTCTCTTCAATTTGAATTTTTAGAGAGCTGCCTGGAGCACAAAGAAGTAAAGTTAGTCTGCCCTGGGTCACATAGCCAGAGGCAGGTCTTGAACTCAGGACTTCCTGGTCCCAAGACCTAATAGAGCTTTTTTATCCACAATGCCATGATACCAAATATATGTAAAAAATAGAAAGGAAAATATTTTTGGGAGGCAGGGAGACTAATAACTGTAAGAATTTGGAAACATCTTATATAGTTACTAGAATCAGGAAATGTCATGTATATATTAATCTGTATACAGAATTGTATATTTACATAATTAAAAATTTCTAAATGGACATGAATTGGAAAAATTATAAAGAAAAATTCTAAGTTTTTGAAGGCCTTTTATTTATGACTCTTGAAACACTAGATTCAATTGACTATATCATAGAACATATGTATGAATTACTAAGTAGGTGCCATCCTTTATTAACGAGCTTCTGATGAAGGACTATGAAAAAGGACAAATATTTCTTGGAGTTCTGACAGCTCTGGTGTCACTGCGTACATGAAGCCTTCGCTGATTAGGGGTCAGGGGCAGTGCAGAAGTGAGTTGTTAATTTTTTCTTCCATTTGAAATTACTTTGGGTTATATTGTATAAGTTTTGTGTTAATTTACCAATGTACATATTGTGCCTGTAGAGCAGAATGTGAGCTCCTTGAGGGAAGAACTGTTTCTTTCTATTTCTTCCTCTTTTTTTCCCTCCCTCCTTTCTTTTTTCTCCCTCTCACTTTTCTTCCTTCATTCCCTCCTTCCTTCCTTCCTTCCTTCCTTCCTTCCTTCCTTCCTTCCTTCCTTCCTTCCTTCCTTCCTTCCTTCCTTCCTTCCTTCCTTCCTTCCTTCCTTCCTTCCTTTTCAAGAGGCCTGAGCCCACAGCTGGAATACTTCAATGAGCTCAGGGAACGTTAGAATTATATTACCCTTCGCCATAGTTTGCGCTTTGAGTTATCACAAGGAAAGTTCTACACATAGAAATTAATACTTTCCTCCTGACATACTCTGATTGTGGAATACTGGGAAAGTCATTTAACCTCTAAGTAAGGAAATTCTCTAATATTGTAAATTGCCAAAAAATTGCCAATGTCTTTCATCTATCTGTCTATCTATCTATCTATCTATC
This sequence comes from Bettongia penicillata ogilbyi, assembly GCA_023548195.1. Taxonomy (NCBI): domain Eukaryota; kingdom Metazoa; phylum Chordata; class Mammalia; order Diprotodontia; family Potoroidae; genus Bettongia; species Bettongia penicillata. Next base: position 1,787,255 of record JAJHZJ010000298.1, on the reverse strand, counting down.
TATCTATCTATCTATCTATCTATCTATCTATCTATCACCTATCTATCCATCTACCCATCCATCTATCCAGCCATGTGATGCAGTGGATAGAGTGCCAGACCTGGAGTCTGAGTTGAAATCTAGCTTCATTTACTAGTTGTGTGACCCTGGGCAAGTCACTTAACCCTGTCTGCCTCAGTTTCCTCATCTATAAAATGAGCTGGAGAAAGAAGAGCCAAACAACTCTAGTAACTTTGCCAAGAAAAGCCCATATGGGGTCACCATTGAAATGACTGAACAAGAAAAACATCTACAAAAAAAAACCTATCTACCTTTTCTATTATCTCCACATCTATCATTTCTATTATCTCTCTCTTTCTCATCTCTCTGTCTACAGTCTTTATCACGTCTCTCTCCTCTCTTCTTTCTATCTCTCTCTCCTCTTTCTCCTTTTCTCTCCCTCCTTCTCTCTCTCTTTACACACACACACACACACACACACACACATACCCATGTGTGTGTTCAGGCATACACATGCTTATATATGTATGTAGATAGGTTTCTTTTAAAAAGTAAAGGAATCAAAGGAAAAATTGTTGAAGAAAAAAAAGAGCTCGTTTCACATTAAATAAAACCATATCAAACAGACAAAATCTGTGCCTGTGAAGAATGTTTGTCCCAAACGCAATAGCAGAATTTCATAGTAACACATAAACCAAGACAATTATTACTGCTCATGTACGCATGCATGTGTGTCATATGTTCACACATGGAGGGAGTCACTGGTGTGTATATAGTGTCAAGAAGACTTGCTACAGTTTTGCCAATGGCATCAAGGAGGAAGGTTATTTAGCAATCACAGGGAGGGCCGGGTGTCTGCAGCCAGACTCCACGCAGGTGCAGTGTCCTGGTCATGGGCCAGCATTATTTTGCAATGCTGTTGGCTATAACCACTTTTAAATAGAAACATGATTGAACTTTATTTCAATATTTCTCCCTACTAGGTTTTCCCCCCTCTACTGTAAATCAGTCCTGTTCAGAAGAGTAAAGTCTATGCCAAGATTTCTGATGATGGATGGAACCCATTGGGCTGAAACTGTTTTCAACATTTGGAAAGAAATTCTTTTAAGTTTGATGTGCTTTGGGTAGTTCAAATCACTGAGGGGGAGGAAACTTAGAAAATATTAACCCCATGAATCAAGCATTTCTTAAGGTTTCAAGGAACACAAAGATAAAAGTAGCCTGAAAAGGGTGGGGGAGGAAAAGAAGAAAGTTTAAATCAGATATTACCAAATCAGATCAAAACAAAACAAAGACTAATTATGGTTAAAAACAAAACTACCTCAATATGTAGTAACACTGAATTATAGAATTTCAGAGCTTGAAGGTGTCTTAGAAATCAATTCAGCCTCTGCATTTTACAGACGAACCAAACAGAGGCCTTGAGAGCTGAAAGACTTCCCTAACATCACACAGTACAGTCAGCATCCCGGAAAATGACTAAAGGTCTCTGAATCTCAGTTTCCTCATCTGTGAAATGGTGATAATTATAACAGTGTGCACCTTATGCAGTTGTGAAGAAAGTGCTTTATAAATAATAATGTACTATGGGAGTGTATTTTTACTCTCCTGTTTTCAGGCAGGGCTGCACTATGGAGTGAAAAGAATACTGGATTTTGAAATTAAAAGGACTTGGATTTGAATCCTGATTCTCCAATGAAGTGCTGCAGAGAACAGAGCACTGCACCTGGAGTCAGGAAGACCTGAATTCAGATCCAGCCTCAGACACTTACTAGGTTGTGTGACACTGAGCAAGTCACTTAACTGCTCTTTGCCTCAGTTTTCTTATCTCTAAAATGGACATAATAGCACCTACTTCCCAGAGTTGTTGTGAGGATCCAATGGGATAATTGTAGTTATTAATGGTTAAATAATTATGTTAAGAGATAATAATTCTATCTTGGTACATGACACTAAGTGCTATATAAGCGTTAGCTATTACTATGTGTAATTTTGGGCACGTCATCAAACCTCTCTGGGTCTCAGTTTCTTCCTCTATAGCATTCAACAACACGTATTTATTGAGCACATACTGTATACTATGCTAAGCACTGGGGTTACAAAGAAAGACAAAAGATAAATCCTGCTCTCAAGTTCTCAGTCTAAGGGGAAATGAAGAAACTGGGCCAGATGATGTCTAGGGTCATTTCTAATTATAGCACCATAGCATAGGACCTGGAGCTAGAGGATATCTTAAGTGTCAGCTAGTTCAGTCTGTCATATTGTAGTGAACAAACTGAGGTTTAGGGAACAGCAGTGAGGGTCATAGAACTAATGAGTGGCATTGGCAAGATTGGAACCCAGCTTCTCTGATTTCAAATATATGGTGCCTTGAAGCTATTTAAGTCCTTAAACTGCCCATTAGATCATATCAGATCAAGTACTCTTCAAAGATTTTCTCTTTTTAAGGCAGAGAACAAGAAACATTTTCCTAAAAACCTACAAAATCTTTCTTTTTCATGGATAGACTCCTAGACAAGGAAAGCAATAGTATTTTGGTTGGTAGAGATATTTCTTTGAGAAGTGAAAAAACAATCCTAGCCTGTGAGTTCATGCTCTTCATTGAACTATTAGCAGAGTTTTTATTGACTCATGTTCAAATTAATGTTTTGTACATTTATTTTCTATAGGGAGCCATGCGAAAGAATAAATACTATCCTGGGAGTCAGAACCTTTGAATTCCAGCACCAGAAATGACTAGTGTGACCTTATGCAAAATGGCTAAATTAACCTACCTCAGCTTCAACTTTTTTGTCTAAAGAATGTGGAACCCCCCAAAAAAACCCAACCACCACCACCAAAAAACCTTGCCTGCACAGCTTTGCCCTACAAAAAGCAGAAAGCTTTTTAGAAGGAAGGTGAGACCTTCAAAGCATTTTTGTTATGGATAAGTCTTTGTTCACCCTGTTTTTTTCTTTAGTGGTTTCCATTACAGAGGCCTAGGCTAGAATTTTCTGGCAATAACCATAGAAATATTAATTAGAATTATTTAGAATTAATTAGAATCTTAGAATTATTCCCAATGAGCATATCCATTTAGACACATAACAGTAACAGTCAGGGCAACAACTGCCACCTCTGGAAACTTGGCCTATTCTCCCAGTGAATTGTGGGATTTGACACATTCATGGCTAAGTCCACCAGGCATAAAGAGAGAGGCCATCATTCCCAAGCAGGTGAAAGGAGTGGGGAATCAGCTGTTAAGAAACATAACAAAACCCAGTGCTCAGCTGATAAGATGTGGACGATTTAAAATTTACACAGCAATTAAAAGGCCCCTCCTCATTTCCCATCCTCCTCCCTCACCTTCGAATCCTCATACCATGTTGTAAAACACTTGATTTATCAACTAACCTTAGAGGACATTGTGATAACCCTTTTCTTTTTGTAGTCATGTATATTTTTCCAAGAGCACAATTCTCTCTTTCCATCTACTTCAGATTCTTCAGCTTATACACATCTCCTTCCGTTGGAAAATGGAAAAGTTTTCCACCAACAAAATAGGAAAGTAAGCAAACTTTATCTTTGGGAGTCCCCTTATTTTCATTTTAGCCTCACACATCCATTCTACTCTCTTTTGCAATATTGTTCACCTCTTCCATTCCATACATCTCTTTACATTCCCTTTTTGCCAGGGCTTTGTTCACCCAGAAAGGCTTCAATTTTTCTTCAGTGGTTTTCATCACAGAGGCCTAGGCTAGAATTTTCCAGCAATAATCATGGAAATATTAATTACAATTATTTAAAAGATTAGCAAAAAATAGCCCTTATAAAGGGGAGGCAGTATTTCATTATGGATAGAGGGCTAAGCTTGAAAGCAGAGGGATGCCTGGATTCAAATCCCATTTCTGGACCTTAATAACTGTGCGTCCTTCTGCAAATTATTTATGAGAAGTGGTCAGTTCCTGCGACAAAAGGTCTGCTACACTAGTCAGATCCATGCAGGTTTATAGTCCTCACTCTTAACATGCTATCTAGGTAGGAAGGATGTGATACACTTACTTTCAACTGTCTGTCAATAACCAGAAAGGTGTAGCTTGTTAAGCCCTACTTTTTATTGGGAATGGTACTTTAACCAAAAGAAATTACTCCCTAATGGTGTCATTTAAGACACTAATGACAAACTGACAGAGTAGATATTTGCCCTTCAAATCACATCAATTCATAAGGCAGATCTATCTCTGTTCACAGAGAGGAATAGGACTTTCTCACAGGTTAAGTAGGGCAGAAAGTTTTCTTAATAAAAATGTTACACTGAAATGTGTTTAAAGAGAGGGCTTTAGCCATAATTAGAGCTCATATTGATTAAGTGCTTTAAGATTTACAAGACAATCCCATTATGACCCTGAGAGGCAAATATTTCAGTCATTTCAGACTCTTTGTGACCTAATTTGAGGTTTTCTTGGCAAAGATACTGGAGTGGTTTGCCATTTCCTTCTCAAACTCATTTTATAGATGAAGAACTGAGGCAAACAGGGGTAAGTGACTTGCCCAGGGTCACATAGCTAGAAACTGAGGCTAGATTTGAACTTAAGAAGTTGAGTGTTCCTGACTCCAAGTCCAGTGTTCTATCCACTGTGCCACCTAGGTACCCCCAAAAATACTTTCAGGTCTTCATAGGTAGAGGGAGTTTCCCTGGGTGAGGGTGATGGTTCACCCTTGTTAATAGCATCAAATTTTTTAAAAATATCTTTTCTAGTGAGACCTCTTTACCTATCAGAATACACAGTAATCAAAATCAAAATGAGTCATTTTATCATTACTGCATGCCAACTAACCTGAAATTATTGCTTTTCTACCCCACAGGTATTTCTCAAAGTATCACCTAGCCAAAAATAAACCTTTTCCTTAAACATAGTGGCTACTGTGGATTTTAACTGCTCATCTTTATGTTAACTGCTTGTCTTTATGTGTCACTACACATGATGTGTACAATTTAATGCATTAATTAATGGTAATTTCTGGATCAGTGTTTTGCTGGTAGGTAAATGATTAACAATAGCTCTCTGAAAAACCACAATACATCCAATACATCTTTAAATTAAATCTGCATTTATTAACATTTTCTCTATCACTTTCTTAACTGTTTTATTGATCATTTGTTGATCATCAGATTGTTTGCCAATAAACAAAACAAGAAATCAATGTCTGACTTGTAGCATTTGCCATTTCCAAAGTGTAAATGTTCATAACAATCTTCCAGCGCTTCCCTCCAAATTTGATAACTGTTATTTATACATTTTTTTCTAAAGAAAAGCAAAACTTAGCAAGAAATATCTTTTAGAGCAAAAAAAAAAAATCTCCACATGGGTTTCTGTAGCTTCTTGTTTTCTACGGCTAATATGTTCTTGATGTGAGATGACTGCATTGTGTAGAAAGTGGAGATTGTGTGGATACAGGGTTGGGGTTCTCCTGGGAAAGATCTGAGTCCAAATCCTGCCTCAGATATTTTCTAGTTGTGTGACCGTAGGTAACTCACATAACCTCTCCAATCCTCTATTTCCTCATCTATGAAATTAAGGTCTTGGAATTGACCTCTAGCTTTAGCTCTGAATCTCTTTTATTCTGAAGGTGAATTGAAATCACTGAGATCATACTCCCTTCTTCCTCCTTTCTGACTTGTTAAAATCACATTCTTCAGTTAAAGATAATTAAGCCCATTTAATTTCTTTTCAATTGTTGGTTTTACCAAACATTTTTTAATTCATCCTAAAGCAGCGTTCAAGAATCATGTAGTTTGGCTTCACTTTTGTTGAGTTGTTTCACTCATTTCTGATTATTTGTGATCCCATTTGGGGTTTCCTTGGCAAAGATACTGGTATGGTTTGTGATTTCCTTCTCCAGCTCATTTTACAAATAAGGAAACTGAGGCCAATGACTTAAATGACTTGGCCAGGGTCACACAGCCAGTAAATGTCTGAGGTCAGATTTGAACTCATGAAGGTGAGTCTTCCTGTTGCAAGCCTGGTGCTTCATCCATTGAATCACCCAAAAGTTTGGCTCTAGAGTAGCATTTAATAAAACTTGCTCACTCACACACTCACTTCCTGTTGCCTCAGTCTCTCTGGGTCTGGTCATAGACTCACAGAATCCTCAACTCTCTAAGGTAAGTATCTTTTTTGAATTTAAGGTAAATGATCATTTGATGTAGACTAGGTACCTTCCAAATAGTTTATCTTTGAATTCATCCGTAGGTTCCCCTCATTTGAAGATCTTGTGTGGGAGGCAGCATAAAATCAATAGCAATTATATACACTTCAGTCAGTATATTGGATAAAAACATCTTTCTAGACGACCTTTATAGGAGTTGTGACAAGTCCAGAAATGAAATACAGTATTTCTATTGTTTACTGAACTTCCAAAGATAGATAGACATTAAATACCAATAGCCAGGCCCCTCTGTCTGCTCACACTTCCAAGCTTTATCAGCTTTGGAGAGACAGATTCAGCTAAGGCTGAGGCTGTGATGAGACTTTACCCTGGCACACTCAGGTAAAGAAAAGGGGTCTATTCTCATGCTCTCCAAGGATGCTTTTCATAAGGAAATATATATTTTTGTGATAGGAGCAATACCCATCACAGCTATTTGGTGTAGTGGATAGAGCGCCAGCCCTGCAGTCAGAAGGACCTCAGTTCAAATCTGACCTCAGATGCTTACTAGCTATGCCTAAGTCACTTAACCCTGTTTACCTCAGTTTCTTCATCTGTGAAACGAGAAGGAAATTTCAAGCCACTGTGGTATCTTTGCCAAGAAAACCCCAAATAGCATCAGGAAGAGTAGGAAAAGACTCCACACAAACTTGTTGTTCATTAAAAGTCATTCTTCTTTGAGCTTTAATTGTTGCACAGGACTAAGCGGGGTCCATGACATTAAGAGGCAGGAGTTACCTTCTTTCAAACTTGACCAATGCTCCAGCATGGCCGACCTAGACACAGGGAAGCTATGCTAAGCTAAATCCATGTTGCGTCCTTGTTGAGTATTCTGTCCATACTAAAGCTAAGTAAATCTCCTTTGGTTCATTGTTAAATGCTTTACAAATATGTAATTTCATTCCAATTTTGAACCTGAAGCACCAGACAAATCAGGTCCAGCCTATAACACTTTTAGAATCATTGCTATTACTATAGCACTATGCTATTATATATTTGTTTTCTGATGGGTAACCTTGTCTTTTAAGATTAAAAATATGGTGAGAGTTCATGGTGGGGGAGATAGTGGCTTATAAGGGCATTGTTTTCATTTTTGGAGATCAGTGGTTATGAGATCTTGAGTGTTAACTCCTAATAAAAGGCTTGGGAACCTGATAATGGCATACACCCATGTTTTCTTTACTAGGATTGAGAATAAGTACACAAGAATTTCTCCAAAGAACTTACATGGTCTTTTTTTTGGGTGAGGTGTCAGTTGTTGTTCTATGACCTTCGCCTAGTTCTGGCAGATTGTCCCAAGAGTAAAAGACAAAGAGGAATTTTTCACAGCATCTACCTTGGTGTAAAGGAGGCCTGGCTGTCAGCCAAGTCAGGAAACTACACACAAGGTATAGCCCTCAGATTCCACTGATTTCCAGCTGTTTGGCTTTTGATCAGCACAGATCAGACACCATCTGAGAAAGCTGGGATTGGGGTCTCTCAGAGCCTTGCTTTTTACTTTGCAACACTCTCTCCCCATGGTCCTGTCTTTCTTCTGCCATCAGTCACATCTGTGCTTTTAGCTTTGTAACAGGTGTGTGTGTGTGTGTGTGTGTGTGCGCGCGCGCGCATGCGCATGTGCATGAATCTTTCTTCAGAGTTGAATATTTTTCAGAACAGCACATAATTTTGACTGTACCTAAGTAGCTGGACATCGAAATTAAGAAGAGGCCTGGTTATGTCGTGTGATCACTACACTTTCGGGGTTCGGTTAATGTGCATAAGTTGGGCTTGAGAATATGGTTGATCTATTGATATAACCCTAAGCCTAATGGCTAATTTGGACTTCAAGGAGTTCTGAATGGAGATGAAGGAAGGAAGATGTGAGAAATTCCTATTTCTTCCTCTGTGCAGGGCTATGTCTCCATAGTGTGGACATAGAAATTACCCATAGGACCATTGTAGGTTCAGGGTAGCAGAACTGGATAGATTATTTATTAGAGTTTTTTTAAAATTAGGATCTAAACCAGGAATGAGGAACCTGCAGCCTTAAGGCCACATGTGCAACCCTTTGAATTCAAACTTCACAGAACAAATTCTTTTATTATAAATCCTTTTATTAAGGGAAGGATTTATTTTGTGAAATTTGGATCCAGTCCAAGGGCCATTCTTGAGGACCTAGAGGGCCACATGTGGCCTTGAGGCTGCAGGATGCCTACTTCTGAACCTAAACAATCATAAAGAAGACATTCTAATGTGCAGAAAACAACAACAAAGAGGATTGTATATGAAACTATGAACATCTGTCAATCTACTTTGTTTTTTAAAAATGAGACAGCACATTATTCCCAAACCTCTTTTAGCCTTTTTTAAAAACACCCATGGTAAACTATCCAAAGCCACTGGGACATCAAGCAAGCATAGTTTTCTGCATGTAGTAGGATCAGAGATTTACAGCTGAAAAGGGTCTTAAATATCCTTTAGTGATCTTAATGTATTTTATGTCATGCCCCTTTTGACAATCGGATGCAGCCTTTGGATCCCTTCTCAGAATAATTTTTAAATGCAAAGGATAAAATATATAGTATTACACAGAAAGCCAATTATATGGAAATACATATAAGCTTGGTTTCACGACTAGTCCATTTGCATGTGACTCTTCTCCTTGGTGGAGAGAATGATGCCCCACTATGTACCAAGAAGAGTATTGTAGGGAGAGCTTTTGTGAATATCATCTCTTATACTCTTCCTTCCTGATTCAAGAGAAGGAACACATGGTTCCAGACACTCTTTAGGGAGAGACCCAGAGGGACTAAGACAACAATCTTGGGAAGGGACTTATCCACCACCAAAGTCTATCCCTGATTTCCAGATTGACTTCCTAGAGACTTTGGGGAATTTCCCTTTAGGTAAGATTGAGCTCTGTCTTTCTGTCTCTAAAGAGAGGCTGGGATACTCGCACCCCACCCTCCAAACAGTGCTCATTTACTGTGTATATTATCTGGTATCCTCATTCATATAACTTCTCTGAATTACGTTTGCTATATGCTTGGATAAATGGGTTTACTCTTTATTCACCCTTTGTTATTTTTTTGGTATAACCATTATTTGGTGGGATAGATTTGAGCCTTTGCAAATAGATTTTGGCATACTCTTTAAGCAATGGCAACTAAGAAAGAAGTTTGAACCTAGAAGAAAATTCATTCTTCTAAACTATCCACATTTAAGGAGGACAGATAGATATAACTGTAGTCTAGTGCCTTGTCTCTGAGGAAAACAGTGGCCAGTTTTACTTGCCCCATTCCAGGCAGTTATCAAAGTCTCTCCTGAAGAAGGATGGGCAAGATTTTATGGATATCTTTCAAAGCCTCCAGAAAAGCCACATTTAGAGAACCCAAATAGACATACAAAACCTATATGGTAACTCCCCACCCCCTCAATTCAGTTACCAAAGTCAATTCTTTTTCCAAACAAGTCAGCCTCTTTTCCTTCAGTTGTCTCTTTTCTGATATGGTTACAGGATCCTTTATGATCTTGGTGTCTCTCTTAAAATATTATTTCTAGAAAAAGTCATAATACTGTAGATATGGTATGACCATTGCACAATATAGTGAAATTTTTTTCTATCTTGTTATAAAAGCAATATTTCTATTAATGCAACTCACGATCATCTTAATTTTTTGACAGTTCTGTTACATTTTAGCATATCTTGCCTCTGTGCCAATTTTGTTATCTGTATTAGGAAATCATCATCCATAGCCTCCCTCTGATGGGAGATTAGTACACTCCTATAATAATAAAAATTCTGTTTCTTCTTCCTTGATTTACATGCAAATATTTTCCTCTCTCATTGTACCCTTAGATTTGTGGATTTCTATTCTGGAATTTACTTTTTGGTTATTAAGTTTTATTAAAATAATTTAATTTGAACAGATGGAGAAATGTGAAAAAATAACAAATCTGTTGGTACTCCAAATCAGTTGCTTTATTGTTATATGATTAAATACTGAAACTAGTGAATTACTAGCAAAGCTAATGAAAATAAGATTACTACTTCAGTATAAAATAAGACATAATAGTAATACATGAATTTGAGGAACCAAATACTCTGATTCTTATTTCAGCAGAACTTCTAAAGTTAGAATACAATTGATAAGAAGCCAAAAAAAATTGGTTATGAAGCCTTTAAGGTTTGGGCTCAGAATTGTTTTTTGTTTGCTTTGCTCTGATTTGAAAAATATTTTGGAACCACTACTGAGTTTTAAGAGTAATAACTATTAAAATGATGTTCAGGAAAGATGATTATTGTTATTGAAGAAAAGGAGAAAAGGTGTAGGCCAGGAGGAAAACAGTTGCCACAGTTCAGGGTCTCAATTTTGAATAGAATTCAGTGCTTTGAAATTTGAGTTGATTCTGGATCTGGTAAAACCCTACCTTTGCCAATGCTTTGCTTTAATATCTACCCCCTCACACCACAATCCTTGAAAGGATATTTAGTCCAATTCAGCAATTGTATTGATATAAAAAAAAGTTAATTCTTTTACATGTCTTAGACTGCCAACTAGTATATTTAAAAAAATAAAGTCTTAGGAAAATAATTCTTTTAGAAAAGGGAATTTTTTTTGGTAACTATCTATACCTCTAAAAGATTATGATTTTAAAGTTTTATGCATATTCACATAAATCTTGGGGATACTTAAAATTTTAGGACTCCATCTTCATTCAGAATTTAAGATTTTTTATTCCTCTCATATAAATAGCATTGCATTTAGTAGCTTATTTAATATGCTTGTTAAATAGTGGAAGTGCCTTTAAATCAAGATATCCATATGTTGAGTCAGATGGAGGAAAAGACAGAGCAATGTAAAGCTTCTAAATTGGAAGATTTTCTTCACCTGATTATATACATTACGAAGTGATGGAGGCTGGAAACTCAAAGTCTTAAAAGTTCAACATCTTGATTTTCTTCTTTAGATCAACAGTTCTCAGAGTATGGTTTGCAAACCCCTAGGTATCCCTAAGATTCTTATAGGGGCTCTCCGAGATCAAAACTATTTTCACAATAATATTTTTATTTTATTTTATTTTATTTTTTTCTGGATATATAAATTTATCTATTTAACTTTTTTTTACATTCATTTTCACAAAATTTTGGGTTCCAAATTTTCTCCCCATTTGTCCCCTCCCCCCACTCCAATACACCAAGCATTCTAATTTCCCCTATCACCAATCTGCCCTCTCTTCTATCATCCCTCCCTTCCCTTGTCCCCATCTTCTCTTTTGTGCTGTAGGGCCAGATAGCTTTCTATTCCCCATTAACTGTATTTCTTATTTCCTAGTAGCAAGAACAATACTAAACAGTTGTTCCTAAAACTTTGAGTTCCAACTTCTCCCCATCCCTCCCTCCCCACCCATTCCCTTTGGGAAGGCAGGCAATCCAATATAGGCCATATCTGTGTAGTTTTTCAAATGATTTCGATAATAGTCGTGTTGTGTAAGACTAGCTATATTTCCCTCCATCCTAACCTGCCCCCCATTGTTTCTATTCTGTCTTTTGATCCTGTCCCTCCCCGAGTGTTGACTTCAAATTGCTCCCTCCTCCCATTGCCCTCCCTTCCATCATCCCCCCCACCTTGCTTATCTCCTTCTCCCCCACTTTCCTGTATTGTAAGATAGGTTTTCATACCAAAAAGAGTGTGCATTTTATTCCTTCCTGTAGTCGAATGTGATGAGAGTAAATTTCATGTTTTTTTCCTCAGCTCTCCTCTTTTTCCCTCCACTAAAAAGTCTCCTGCTTGCCTCTTCTGTGAGAGATAATTTACCCCATTCCATTTCACCCTCTCTCCTCCCAATACATTTCTCTTATACATTTGCCTTAATTTTTTAAAGATATTCCATCCCATTCAATTCACTCTGTGCTCTCTGTCTCTGTGTGTGCATGCATGTGTGTATGTATGTGTACGCACACATGTATGTGTGTGTGTATGTGTGTGTGTAATCCCACCAACTACCCAGATACTGAAAAGTTTCAAGAGTTACAAATATGGTCTTTCCATGTAGGAATGTAAACAATTCACCTTTGGTAAGTCCCTTATGACTTCTCTTTGCTGTTTACTTTTTCATGCTTCTTCTCATTCTTATGCTTGAAAGTAAAATTTTCTTTTCAGCTCTGGGCTTTTCATCAAGAATGCTTGGAAGTCCTGTATTTCATTGAAAGACCATTTTTTCCCCCTGAAGTATTATACTCAGTTTTGCTGGGTAGGTGATTCTTGGTTTCGGTCCTAGTTCCTTTGACTTGTGGAATATCCTATTCCACACCCTTCGATTCCTTAATGTAGAAGCTGCTAGATCTTGTGTTATCCTGATTTTATTTCCACAACACTGGAATTGTTTCTTTCTAGCTGCTTGCAATATTTTCTCCTTGACCTGGGAATTCTGAAATTTGGCCACAATGTTCCTGGGAGTTTCTCTTTTGGGATCTCTTTCAGGCGGTGATCAATGGATTCCCTGAATACTTATTTTGCCCTCTGGTTCTAGAATATCAGGGCAGTTTTCCTTGATAATTTCATGCAAGATGATGTCTAGGCTCTTTTTTTGATCATGGCTTTCAGGTAGTCCCATAATTTTTAAATTGTCTCTCCTGGTCCAGGTCAGTTGTTTTTCCAATGAGATATTTCACATTATCATCCATTTGTTCATTATTTTGGTTTTGTTTTGTGATTTCTTGGTTTCTCAGAAAGTCATTAGCCTCCATCTGTTCCATTCTAATTTTCAGAGAACTATTCTCTTCAGTGAGATTTTGAACCTCTTTTTCGATTTGGCTAATTTTGCTTTTGAAAGCATTCTTGTCCTCATTGGCTTTTTGAACCTCTTTTGCCAATTGAGTGAGCCTATTTTTCAAGGTGTTATTTTCTTCAGCATTTTTTTGGGTCTCCTTTAGCAAGGCATTGACCTGTTTTTCATGCTTTTCTTACATCTCTCTCATTTCTCTTCCCAGTTTTTCCTCCACCTCTCTAACTTGCTTTTCAAAATCCTTTTTGAGCTCTTCCATGGCCTGAGCCCATTGGATATCTATTTTGGGTGTTTGGGATATAGAAGCCTTGACTATGTCTTTCCCTGATGGTAAGCATTGTTCTTCCTCATCAGAAAGGAAAGTAGGAAACATCTGTTCACCAAGAAAGTAACCTTCTATGGTCTTATTTTTTTCCCCCTTTTCTGGGCATTTTCCCAGCCAGTTACTTGACTTCTGAGATTCCTCTCCACCCCTGCCTCGCTAGTGCTTGGGGTCTGAGATTCAAATGCTGCTCCCCAGCCTCAGGGCTTTCAGCAGGGGCAGGGGCTTCTATTCAATGTGAGCTTAAGTTCTGGTGCTCAGGTGGGGACAGGGCCACCTCCCAGGCTCAGTTCCCTCAGGGGGCCCTGAGTTCCCACCTACTCTGGGAGTCCCTGTTTGCCGCCTCCCCCACTGCTTCCTCCCAAGGGGGCCTGAGTTATGGAGACATGCTGCTCCCCTCTTGGCCAGTCCAGAAGTCTCTCTCACTGACCTGTAGTGCCTGTGGGTGGAGGGACCCTCGTGGCCGCCGGAGATTCTGTCCCTGAAGCCTGCTCAGATCTGCTCCTCTGGGGCCGCACGGCCAGGGCAGGGGCTCCGCTCCAGTTCTGGTGCCTGACAGACCTTTGGGGTCGGTTTTTCAGGGCTTTCTGGAACAGAAATCTCCTCCTCTCTGCTGCTGCATGGCTTCCACTGCTCCAGAACCTGTTGGGAGTTCTTTCCATAGATAATTTATGTGATGTGGGTTCAGCGCTCGCATCTGAGAGTCTTTCTACTCCACCATCTTGGCTCCTCCTCCCCTTTTCACAATAATATTAGGATGCTCTTGTTCAAGTACTCCTCCTTTTTCCAACTACAAATCTGTGAGGCCAGTTTTTTTCTATATACTTCAATCAAAACAACATCATAACAGGTTCAATACAGAAATAGATATGAGGTGTCTTCAATTATGCCAAATGTTAAAGAGATTTGCAAAAATATATGTGTAAAACAATGTCACTCTTATCACTAATTGTTTTTGCTCTGGATAATGCAGTTATTTTTCCATAAAACATTATTTATGCTAATATGAATGGCTTATTATTGCAGTTTTAAAAATGTTAGTTTTAATTTCTAATACTTAAATAATGACAGATAAAACCCACATAAACAAAAGTTTTTTTTGAGTCCTCTATAGTTTTTAAGAGGGTAAAGAAATATGAGACCAAAAAGTTAGAGAATAACTGTTTTGGAATAATCTTAAGCAAACATACAGCATTTAAAAAATTCAAATACAATAATCAATTTGATCCTGTGAAAGTGTTCATTCAATTTTCCTCTATTCACTCAAAGGGTCCTAGGATCTAGGAGCTTAAATAAAATTCAAAGGCCTTACAATTCAAACTCTTTTTCTCTGTATTTATTTTATAGATTAGGAAATTAAGTCTCTGCAGTGGGACTTGTCCAGTGTCACACAGAGAATAAGAGCAGAGGCAGGATTTGAACTTAGGTCTTCTGACTCCATGGTCAGAGCTCTTTCCACCATACCATGATGCTAATAGGAAGAAAAATATGATAAAAGCTGACAAAGAACAAAAAGGAACCACAGTTCTAATGTTTACAAATTTTTTCCATGCCGTTGTTCATTTGTGTCCAACTGTTCATGACTCCATTTGGGATTTTCTTGGCAAAGATACTGGCATGGTTTGCCGTGTACTTCTCCAACTCATTTTATAGATGAGGAAACTGAGGCAAACAAGATTAAGTGACTTGCCCAGGGTCACATAGGTAGTAAATATCTGAGGCCAGATTTAAATCAGTTTTCTTACTCTAGGCCTGGCACTTTATGCACTGTGCCACCTAGTTGCCTCTACTTTTTTCCATACAAAGGCATTATACAGAGTATTTATTCCATCAATACTTAGGAGGCTCCTCTTGTCACCTTTGCTGCAAGGGAAAGGTTAAAACTCATTATTGAGCAATCATCATTGTTCTCTGTGATGGAAGTTGCCACAAGGGCAGCAGGTTGTCTCTATGGTAGGGTGTACAACATGCATTACCCTTCAGAGTGCTTGGCTTTGTGACTTGTGCAGAGAGAGTGTGTACTTGCAGACCTGCCCCCCACTCAAGAGTTTGTATTTGTTCAAGAAGCAACCTGGAGTTCACCAGTGATTTGAATCACGGATCAAACATCCCCACTGAATAGCAAACCCCAAGCTCTTGGTTGTCCATCATACATTAATCTTGTCTTCTGACACCTTCACTAGCTCATGCTTTTCAGCTTTTTCATATTTCTATTCATGATTCCACCTCTTTCCAATCCTTTGCTTTCCTTCACCTCTTGCCTCTGATTGCTATTGATCGACTTTTTCATGATACAGTGGAGTAGCATCCAACGAGACTTGCTCATTGGATTTTGAATTTGGTTGGCCCATATGTTCTTGTCCCTTTTCATCCTTCCCCTTCCCCCAGTCTCACCCCCTTCTTCCTTTCCAACCAACCCTCCTCCCTGGGGCCCCATTCTAACTAGATCTGTCAGACTGGGGATCCAAAGGAGTTTGCAGGCTGAGAGAGGGCACAGCTCTATTCCCTCCCCTCCCCCTTCACCCCTGCATCCTGACATGACTCCCAAACTGCCAGTTTAACAGGATGCTTGGAAACCAGTCCACTGGAGTGTGCAGTAAGTTGAATTGCCACTGCTTCCTGCTGTTCCTGTGATAGATAGTACCATAAAATGGATGTGATGTGGATATTAGGCTCTGATTCGGTTCATACTGAGCTGTATTGATTGGTGTTGCTTCAGTGCTCGCTACACATTTTATCAATTGACCTTCCAGATTGTATCCCAGCCTTGCTTTTTTTTTGCCTCTCATTCTACTTTATCTCCAGTTTTGTAGCTTCTAATTTTCTTTTAGTTGATTTCTCAGAGTATTTCTTTAGTTTTCTATTTCACAGAAAGACTTTTCTAATGGAACCATATTTACTCTTCCCCTGAATGGCTGTATAGTTTGCTCAACTATCTGTCTATCTGTCTGTCTGTCTCTATCTGTCTATATCTACCTGTTTATCCCTATCATCCGTATCTGTCATCTATATCTCTCTATCATCTATCTATCTATCTATCCATTTCTATCTATTGGGGAATCTATGCTCTTCTGGTATAACAATTTCACTCTTGTGGTTCAGTCAGTTTCAGTCATGCCCAACTCTTAGTGACCCCATTTGGGGTTTTCTTGGCAAAGGTACTAGAGTAGTTCACCATTTCCTTCTCCAACATTTTACAGATGAGGAAACTGAGGCAAAGAGGGCTAAATGACATGACTAGGATCACACACTGTCTGAGGCCAGATTGGAACTCAGGAAGATGAGTCTTTTTGACTCCAATCCTGGCACTCTGTCCACTGCACAACTTAGCTACCCAAATAGTGAAAATTTTCAATCTTCAACCTTCTGTATAGTTGTGTAACTTACTGATGGGGGAAAATAAAGTGTAAATTATCTGGGTAATTTATACAGATATCTCTGTAAATCAGTAGTTGGTGACACCAGCTCTAAAGTGAACAGAGATAAAACATTTTAATCTGGAAGGAAGAGAGGGAGGGAAGTAGGAGCTTTCTTTGAAACTCTCTGCACCAACCAGATGATTATTACAAATCTTGTCTTTGAACACACTGCACACCTCTAAGATGATGATCAATTGGTTTCTCAGGTCCTTTTCAACTCTAAGTTCTAGGAATCTATGAATTTAGATTCTATGAGAGGCAGCCTGTCTTCATGGCTAGAGAAATGGTTTTAGAGTCAGGAAAATCTGGGCTTATGCCTTTGCCTCAGATATACACTAGCTGCATGACCACCCAAAGGTGTCACTTAAATGCTGAGTGTCTTAGGCAGTTCTCCAAGGCTCTAAGTTACAAATGAGTTGCTGAGGAATTACTGGAGTTTCCATACTAGACATTCCCTACACCAATGAAATCATAGGTTTGCCCCTACCTCTCCCACCCCTATTAAAAACAATCACTGAAAAATAATGTAATAAATCTATGGGAGCACCACTGAGTTTTAAAATTTCTTTCATTTATTTATTTATTCATTCATTCATTCATTTATTTATTTGTTTGTTTGTTTGTTTATTTGTTTATTTATTTAACTTTTTACATTCATTTTCACAAAATTTTGGGTTCCAAATTTTCTCCCCTTTTATCCCCTCCCCCCACCCCAATACCCCAAGCAATCTAATTTTCCCTATCTCCAATCTGCCCTCTCTTCTGTCATCCCTCCCTTCTCTTGTCTCCATCTTCTCTTTTCTCCTGTAGGGCCAGATGACTTTCTACTCCTTAACTGTATGTCTTCTTTCCTAGTAGCAACAGCAATACCAGACAGTTGTTCCTAAAACTTTGAGTTCCAAATTCTTCCCATCCCTCCCTCCCCACCCATTCCCTTTGGGAAGGCAGGCAACTCAATATAGGCCATATCTGTGTAATTTTGCAAATGTCTTCCCTGATAGTCGTGTTGTATAAGACTAACTGAATTACCCTCCATCCTACCCTGCCCCTCAATGTTTCTCTTCTGTCTTTTGATCCTGTCCCTCCCCAAGTGTTGACTTCAAATTGCTCCCTCCTCCCTTTGCCCTCCCTTCCATCACCCCCCCCTTGCTTATCTCCTTCTCCCCCACTTTCCTATACTGTAAGATAGGTTTTCATACCAAAATGAGTGTGCCTTTTATTCCTTCCTTTAGTCAAATGTGATGAGGGTAAACTAATTGTTTTTGTTTTTTTTTTCTCAGCTCTCCTCTTTTTCCCTCCACTAAGAAGTCTCCTACTTGCCTCTTAAATGACATATAATTACCCCATTCCATTTCACCCTCTTTCCTCCCACTCCATTTCTCTCTCACCATTTACCTTAATTTCTTTTAAGATATGGTCCCATCCTATTCAATTCACTCTGTGTTCTCTGTCTCTGTGAGTGCATGCACGTGTGTACGTGTGTGTGTGTGTGTGTGTATGTGTGTGTGTGCGGTCCCACCAACTACCCAGGTACTGAAAAGTTTTAAGCGTTACAAATATTGTCTTTCCATGTAGAAATGTAAACAGTTCACTTCCGGTAAGTCCCTTAAGACTCCTCTTTGCTGTTTACTTTTTCATGCTTCTTCTCATTCTTGTGTTTGGAAGTCAAATTTTCTTTTCAGCTCTGGTCTTTTCATCAAGAATGATTGAAAGTCCTCTGTTTCACTGAAAGACCATATTTTCCCCTGAAGTATTATACTCAGTTTAGCTGGGTAGGTGATTCTTGGTTTGAGTCCTAGTTCCTTTGACTTCTGGAATATCCTATTCCACGCCCTTCGATCTCTTAATGTAGAAGCTGCTAGATCTTGAGTTATCCTGATTGTATTTCCACAGTACTGGAATTGTTTCTTTCTAGCTGCTTGCAAGATTTTCTCCCTGAGCTGGGAGTTCTGGAATTTGGCCACAATGTTCCTAGGAGTTTCTCTTTTTGGATCTCTTTCAGGCGGTGATCGATGGATTCTTTCAATACTTATTTTTCCCTCTGGTTGTAGAATGTCAGGGCAGTTTTCCTTGATAATTTCATGGAAGATGATGTCTAGGCTCTTTTTTTGATCATGAGTTTCAGGTAGTCCCATAATTTTTAAATTGTCTCTCCTGGATCTATTTTCCAGGTCAGTTGTTTTTCCCATGAGATATTTCACATTCTCTTCCATTTTTTCATTCTTTTGGTTTTGTTTGGTGATTTCTTGGTTTCTCGTAAAGTCATTAGACTCCATCTGTTCCATTCTAATTTTGAGAGAACTATTAAATTCAGTGAGCTTTTGAACCTCTTTTTCCATTTGGCTCATTCTGCTTTTGAAAGCATTTTTCTCCTCATTGGCTTTTTGAACCTCTTTTGCCAATTGAGTGAGCCTAGTCTTCAAGGTGTTATTTTCTTCAGCATTTTTTTGGGTCTCCTTGACCAAGGTATTGACCCGTTTTTCATACTTTTCTTGCATGTCTCTCACTTCTCTTCCCAGCTTTTCCTCCACCTGTCTAACTTGCTTTTCAAAATCCTTTTTTAGCTCTTCCAAGGCCTGAGCCCACCCAACAACCCCCTGGGGTGTCTGGGGTACTGAGGCCCCGCCCTCCACATCTTTCCCCGATGACGAGAATATGTCCTTGTCCTCGCCATCAGATCCGAATGTTGGGATCATTTGCATTTGTTGGAAAAAACTCTCTATAGTCTTATTTTTCTTCCCTTTTCTAGGCATTTTCCCAGCCAATTACTTGACTTCTGAGATTCCTGTCCACCCCCGCCTAGATCCGCCCAGCTAATGCTTGGGCTCTGAGATTCAAATGCTCCGCCCAGCTGCTAATCAATGTGACCTTTTGTTCTGGTGCTGGGGTGGGAGCAGGGCTGCCTCCCAGGCTCAGTGCCCTCAGGGGCTTTATGCATAGGCCTTCAGAAATGGAGTGTGGTGGGGCAGGGCCGTCTCCCAGGCTCACCTCCCTTTATGCAGAGACTTTCAATAATAAAGATCCTGCCTGCTATCGGGGGAGTCCCGGGCTGCCCGGGCCACTGCTGCCTGCTTCCGCTGCCGCCCACGCCTCTGCCTCCGCCGCTTCCTGCCCCCGTCTCTGCCGCTGGCTGCTTCCTCCCGAGGGGGCCCGAGTCACGGAGACACTCCGCTCCCCTCCTCTGGCCCAGCCTCTCTCACTGACCTGTAGCTTCTGTGGGTGGAGGGACTTTCCCGGCTGCCGGAGCCTCGGTCCCTGAAGCCTGCTCGGGTCAGCTTCTCTGGGGCCATGGCCAGGGCAGCGCTGGTGGTGGGGTCCGCTTTCCGGGGCGCGACGGACCCTGGGGACGGGTCTCCAGGGCTCCCTGGAACGGAAATCTCTTCCACTCCGTTTCTGTACCCCTTTCAGTAGTCCAGAAGTTATGCGAATCTCTTTTTACAATAATTCCATGTGCTGTGGGTTGGAGCTCGTAAACTTGCGTCCTTCTACTCCGCCATCTTGGCTCCACCCCCCTAAAATTTCTTTTTTTAAAACTTACCCAGGGACAATCTTTTCCTTATGTTTCCCTAAAGCCTCCCATCTTCACCTCCATTTAAATGAAGAAGATTACAGCTGTAGAATATGGAAAGTGAATTGAAGTAAGGAGAGACAAGATCTGGGGGGAAAGGTAAGGGAGGAAAAAATGGTGAGGAAGAAAGTGATAAAAGGAAAAGGAGAAATGAAGGGGGAAAGTGGAATAAAAATAAAGATGGAAGTTAAGCAAAAGTGGAGAACAGTGAGACCAAAGGAAAATTTACACACTCTTTCTGAATTGGAAGAGACTTCAGAAACATCTAGTCCAACTTAATTTGGGTAGTAATTCACTTTGTGATGTCACCCACAAGAGGTCATCCTGCTTCCTTTTGGAGACAGTCAGTAACAGGGAATGCACTATAGCTTAAAGTAGCCTGTTGTAAGAATGCTTCATTTGAGGAATCCCAGGACCTGGGCTTGAATCCTAGCTGCCTCTTTTAATCTGTGTGACCAGAGGCCAGTCATTGACCTTGCTGGATGTTCAATCTCCTTACCTGCAAAATGAAGTAGTTGTTCTAGATGAGGTCCCTCCTGTATTAAAATCTAGGATTTCAATGGACAACATTGGGAAGGCCAAATGCAAGAGGGGATCACAGAGCACTTCAACAAGTGAGGAAATAGATACCTATACACATTTCTTAGCTTAATAAAGTCTTTTTGGTCTATTTGGACCATAACATCCATTGGGGACATCTTATAGCAGGAAGACTCTTTGTTGTCCATCAATTTCCTGGGTTCCCAATCTGTATTTGGCATGATAGACTTCCAAATATTTGAGGAAGTAGAGGGAAAAAAAGCAGAAGCAAGGGTTACTGAAGGAGCAAATAGCTGCTAAATGTTCGAGATATTAAAGAAAAACATCCTTGGAGAGTAAACCCTACATGAAGAGTAGATGTTGAGCACACTGCTGTGCGCCTTGTCAAATACTCTATAATTAACATTAATCACACATTATTTTAAAAGTTAGTTGGAAAATCTGTATAACTTAAACAACTGTTTTCAAATTTACCCATATTTCCCTTCCTGCCTAGAATTCCTTCACTTAATTCCTATAATAAGGCATTTTCACCCTTCAAAGCACAAATAAGTCAGATTCACAGCTATTTTTGTGTCTTCTCTTTTACTGAGACTAGAGCTGAGATGGAGATAGTTGTTTGTGTAATAAGACCCACTTTGGTTGTGACAAGTAATTGCCATCTGTCAATGGCTCAATGACCCATGTGAAGTCATTTCATCCTTTGTGTACCAAAGTTCACATCAGAGAAAGAGTTTCCTTTATCATTACCATTGCACAGTATGGTTCAATGGAAAGAACACTGGTTTTAGAGTCAAAGGGTCTGAGTTCAAATCCTGTCTTTTTCACTTATTTGTCATGTGACCTTGGGAAAGTTACTTCTCAGTCTTAATTTCTTCATTTCTAAAATGAGGAGGTTAAACTAGATGACCTTAAAGTCTCTTTCATTTCTAAAATTTTGATTCTATGATCCCATGATGTCACAATCCTTGTACCAGCCCCAGCAGAGAATCTCAGAAACAAAGAAAATAGAAACTGAACTGTCTTCTCCTCATACAAATATATGCCATAAACTAACTAACACTGGAATTATTCCTTTTTCAGGAAACCATAGATTCACAAGGAATTTTCTGACAAAGAATCCACCTTCTAATGAATTTGAATTCTTTCAGTGAAAAGGGACCATTTTTTCCCCCACCGTATAAGACATCTTGGTTTGATGGTGGTTGAACATTCATTTATAGTTGTTTTCGGAGGAGGGAAGAGTGATGTTGATATGTTGATGAATGTAACTTAGTTTTAAGAACACCCAAAGAAGGCCAAGTTCATGAGGGAATCATAGAGCAGTTCAACACGTAAGTTAGGAAATAGATACTGACACACATTTCTTAGCTTACTGAAATCTTTTTGGTCTATTTGGGCCATTAAATCCATTGGGGAAGCCTTAGAGCAGGAGGGCTTTTTGTTGCCCATTATATTAGCAAATCCAGGATATCTTTCAAATTACTCTTGTACTGGTTCTTGTACTGCTTACATGTTTTTTTTCTTGCAGGGAAATACACCATCAGATATTGGTCTTTCTCTTAATTTTGATCTCCAGACGTTGCCTGCAGGAGGCTCGTGTTGAGGCAGCTGGTGGTATAGTGGATAGAGCATTGAGCCTGGAGTGAGAATGATATAAGTTCAAATCTGACTGTAGACACTTCCTAGCTGTGTGACCCTGAGCAAGTCACTTAATCTCTTTCTCTCTCAGTTTTTTCAAATGTAAAATAACAGCAATGATAATTTCTACCTCCCAGATAGAACAGTGCCTAGCACATAGTGGGCACTATATTAATGTTTATTCCTTTCTACAATTTTAAAAATAATTCCAAAATATTTATTAGTCATCTGTTGTGATACTGCCATATACTGAAATAGGGAGACTGTATGGTATAATAGAAAAACAACCTCACTGCATCCAAGTTGGAGAATCTGGCTTGAGATCACAGATATAATACTTATTACATGGGTCATCTTGGACAAGTCCCTTCAACTCTACATCTTGGGTTCTTAATGTGGAAAATGAGAAGATTGAATTCAATTCTTTTTAAAGTTCCTTGCAGCTCTATAAATTATGTTCCTTTAAAACAAGGGTTTCTCAGAATTACTGGGGGGCAACAAAATTGACAGATATGATGCCCTCAATCTATACAGGGACTGTGGCTATTTGGGGGCTACACTGATGAGCAGAGAAAGAAAGTCAATTAGCAAATACTTTTGCTTCTGGCACTACTTGTCTGTTATTAAAAAATAGCTCAGCACTCGGTTAATATCCTTGAGAAAAACTAAGTGAACAGTAGAAATTAATCTTACAGCTTAGAAAAAGAAAAAGAAACCTTTACAAAACTACCTTGTAGTCTTCTAATGCCTTCGATAAAGTTAAAAAAACAAACAAACCAACCCTAAATAAGCATCTGGGAACTGGCTTCACTTCAATTTATTGTTCATTCCTGAAGTACCTTTACAAATGTATTTTTAAAAATCCCATTTCAATTATCTTTAATAAGATCAGCTTGTCTGATACAGATGCAACATGAGAGGCAGGACAAAAACACTTGCACAATCAAATGGTTCTTTCTAAAGCTTTTGTGGTTTATTTTCTTAAAGTGACTTCAGGGTACTAACCGCCGTTTCCACATTTTCCTAGGTACAGACACTTCTTGTTTGGATTTGGGTACCATTCAAAGGAATTTATTTTTGTATATTAAGGAGAGTGCTGGATTTGGAGTTAGGGAGGCATGGGTCTGAATGCTGCTTTGGACACTTCCTAGTTATATGATCTTGGGAAGGAATAAAGGAAGGAAGGAAGGAAGAAGAAAAGAAAGGAAGAAAAGCAGGAGGGAAGGAAGGAGGGAAGAAAGAAGTAAAAAAAGTAGGAAGAAGGAAAGGAAGAAGAAAGGAAAAAGGAAAGAAAAATATGAAAGCGAGCATTTATCATGTCTCTACTATGTGCCAGGCACTTTGCTAAAACCCTTTAGAAATGTCATCTCATTTGTTCTGGGAGGTGGGTGCTATTCTTACCCTAATTTTACAAATGAGGAAATTGAGATGAACAGAGGTCAAGTAACTGGTCCAGGGTCACATGGATAGCAAGTATCTGATGTCTGATTTGAACTCAGGTTTTTCTAAATGCGGACCCAGTGCTATTGACTGTGCCACCCTGAGCAAGTCATTTAACCACTTTGAGCCTGACTTTCCTCATCTGTAAAATGGTAATGATAATGACCTTAGCACTTACTTCACAGGGTCATTGTGAAGTACAAATGAGCTGATTCATATAGAAACTTTGCAAATTTAAAGTATCATATAAAAGTAATAATAGTATCAATACCTATTATTAGTTTTATCTCCCCATCATGCTTTGGCTTTTCCCATTAGAAAGTAAGATCTTGGAGTCAGGCACTGTTTTGCTTGTATGTGTACCATGAGTGCTTAGTATAGCGCTGGCACACAATGAGCACTTAAATACTGTATCATTCATTTACCATTCATTCATTTTCTCATCTCTTCTCCTGAGGCCCAAGCTTACTCACGATAATCACACAATGTTTAATTTCACTTTAAGAGAGACACTGGTTAGTCAATATGAATTGGCAGAATATGTTTAAAAGATATTTTTGAGAAGAAAACTTTTGGTTTTTTTTCTTGCTTATTGTGAGCCATCCTTTTCCCTTTCCCTTTCCCAGCCCAGCCTCAAGAACTTGGCCAGCTATTTTTTGCAAAGGTACTCACTTTTGCTCTGAATTATCTTAAATTTTAACAAAAACAAAATTTTTTTATATTATATATTTTCAGTACATACCTGTCTCTACCTCAATCATTGAAGCCCATTAAGAATGGTTTTCACAAGGAGAAAAAAAACCGTATTATTTGCTTCAGCCATTTCATAAACCTAAAATTCTCACAGTTATTGTCTTTCTCTAATGACAAAAACAAAGATTGCCATTCTCCCCAAATCCAAGTGTAGATCTTAGTAGTAGTAATAAAATGATCTTCCAAACTCTTTTCCAAGAGTCACACCACAGATATACAGATTTCTCACCAGGATGACATTCAGAGGAAATATCTCTTAAGTTGATAATCAATCTTGCAATCTCTTTTTGTGGTGGCAAAAATTGAAAACTGAGATCATACCTATCAATTGGAGAATAGCTGAACAAATTGTGGTGTATGATTGTGATGGTATACTATTGAACTATAAGAAATGACAAGAAAGATGGTTTTAGAAAAACCTGGGAAGATTTATATGAAATAATGCAAAGTGAAATGAACAAAACCAGGAGAACATTGTACACAGTAACAGAAATACTATAGACATGAGCCATAGTGAAAGACTTGGTTACTCTCATCAAGGTGATCCAAGATATTCCAAAGATATCCCAAAGGATCCATGATGAAAACTCCCATCTCCAGAGAGAGAACTGATGAATTCTAAGTGCAGATTGAATCATACTTTTTTCACTTTATTTTTCCTAGTTTTTTTGTGTTTTCTTTTGCAACATGGCTAATATTAGAAATAATGTTTTGCATGATTTCATGTATATCCTTGGAAAAATACTGCATGCCTTCTCAAGGGATGGGGAGGAGCAAGAGGGAGGGAGAGAATTTGGAACTCAAAATTTAAAAAATGATTTAAATTTTTAAAAATGTAATTGTGAAATATTTAGTGAAATAAATAAAAATATATTTAAAAATAATAAGTGTGAAAAAATGTTCCAGGTGGGAGTAGGAGGAACAACCACAAAATAATACCTTACCCGGCAATGTGAAAAGAATGATGGTACAGTTAGGTGGATGCATCGCATGTTGAACAACCATGATAAAGTACTATTGATTAAGGGATCAGTGTCAATGCCAGGGCTCTGTTCTAGGCCCTATCAAATTCAGCATTTTTATCAATGACTTGGATGAAGATATTGATGACATACTTATTCAGTTTTTGGATGACAGTGCTAGAAATGATAGCTAATATAGTGAGTTGCTGATTTGATGTTCACAATGATGTTGATGGGATAAAATGATGGGATTAAAACCAACGAGATTAAATTTAACAGAGATAAGCTTCAGGTTTTGCATTTAGGCTAAGAAAAAATTATCAGTTACATAAGTATAGGATAGGGAAGAACTGAAAACAGCAATTAATGTATAAGATACTAGGGGATTTTAATTTGTTTTTTCCTCAGGCTAAAAATAAAGCAAATATGTGACATTGAAAGCAAACAAACTAAAGAAATTTTAGTCAATTAGTGAAAAGGCACTTATTAAGCATCTGCCATGTGTCAAACACTGGAGTAAGAACTGGGGACAAATGCAAAATAATTCGACAATCCCTGCCTTGAAGAAGCTTACATTCTAACAGAAGAGGAGAACCTATATAGGGGTATGGCTATGAGACCACGGTGCTTTGGTCTGGGAAATAATGGAGATTGTAATGCTTTCCTGTAGTAATTGACTGACAAGCTTGGATTTCAAAGTGGTCAAACAATTTAGAATTAAGAAATTTCAAAGCTAGAAGGAACTCTGAAGTTTGAGTAATTGAAATTCCCCATTTTACAAATTAGGCCCCTGAGGCCCAGAGCACTCAAACTATTCTTCCAAGGTCACAGAGCTAGTTAGTGGTGAAACCAAGACTAAAATCCAGGTCGTCTTAGTTTTTAATTTAATTCTATTTACATTATGACAAACATCTGGAAAAACTTACACTAGCACTGTATGTCTCAATCTTCTGTTGAATTCCTAACAATTCCTTGAAGTCTAGCTTGCTTGCTAACCTTTTGTGAATTCTTTCCTCATCCCCTGGGTCCGTGAAGGCCTTTCCCTGTGTAGCTCCCATAACACTTTGCTTCACGTCTCTCTTATCGTATTATATATTATTTTCCTCTCTCTGTATATATACCATCCTACTTTACTAAACTACAATCTTTAGTGATGAGGGACCATGAGTTTTTTTAAACTTTAGCTCTTTTATCCTGTACATAGTGATTGTCTAAATATCTTGCTGAATGTTGATTCAGAAGATAGAACTGAGATCAATTGGTAAAAGATAACATGGAGGGAGAATTTATCACAACAGCTTCCTAAAAATTAGAATTGTGTAAATATTTTTGAGTTAGAATGGACAGTAGAGATGATTTAGTCCTAATTTCTTATTTTATTGATGAAACTGGAAGCAGAAGAGGTGAAATGATTTGCTTGTCAAATAGAATATTGGAAACCAGCTTTCCTAACACCTAGTCTTTGGAAAAAATGATTTGAAGATAAAAATTACATAGCAGATGTGAAGTTTTGGAAAAGTACCAGGTATATATGTATACAATAAAACCTCTATTTTAAAGGCTCTTAGGCCACAAGAACCATGGCTACACTGTAGTCATATTTTTTTATTTTTGACTTCTCTACATTTGTATATACTTTGGAGATTTTCTTTTTCTTCTTGGCATGTATGTACCTACTCTGGGACCATTATCCAGTACACTGAGAGAATTGGCAAGAACATAGTTCAAACTATTCCTGAATAAAGTTTTATTAAACTTAAGAGTACAATGGAAGCTTTGAACTAGTAACGATTATTCCCAAAAATCTTCGCAAGTTTCCAGTTTCTTACGGTCCTTGATGAGGTCTCTTCTCATCGAAGTCATAGTTTTGCCCGTTGTCCTATGCCAGCCATTGTTGGATGTGAAGTGGAATGAGGGAAGAGAGTTTGACTTTCTTTTCCTCTCTCCTGCTTCCAGCTGTCCCTCTTCCATTTTTCCAACTCTGCTTCCCCTTTGAAGAAAATCTTACTCTTTAGTGCCATCTTTTTCATTTAAGATGAGAATCAAGATCTCAAGATTTCTCCTTGATCATTACTAAGGGCAGCTAGCTGGTGCAGTGGCTAGAGCACCAGTGCAGGAGTCAGGAGGACCTGAGTTCAAATCTCACCTCAGACACTTGGCACTCACTAGCTGTGTGACCTTGGGCAAGTCACTTAACCCCCACTGCCTCATCCTGAGTCGCCTCTAGTCATCCTGATGAATATCTGGGCATGGGATTCAGATGGCTCTGGAGGAGAAGTGAGGCTGGTGACATGCACAGCCCTCCCTCATTCAAAGTCAAGTGCAAGTCACGTCACTAATTCTCTGATGGCATGGTCTTCGGCAACGAAGGATGAGCACACACATATGATCACTACTGCCACTGCTCCCCTTTCTCTACCTCATCTTTTTATCTTCTTTCTTCTTTTAAATCCACTAGGCACCAGCTGTCTCCCATTGTCTTTCCTTTTGCCCATCTAAAGAAATATTCTTGAGGCTTTGTTTTGTGACAGTCCCCATAAGGGATTACCTCCTGAGGGGACATAAGGTTCTCCTTTTAACCATTGTTTTGTAGGAAGTGGACTCACAGTGTC
The DNA here is from genome assembly GCA_023548195.1 of Bettongia penicillata ogilbyi. NCBI lineage: Eukaryota > Metazoa > Chordata > Mammalia > Diprotodontia > Potoroidae > Bettongia > Bettongia penicillata. The sequence goes on along the minus strand of JAJHZJ010000298.1, from coordinate 1,759,038 downwards.
AAAGTCCTCTAAGGTAGGTGCTACTGTCAATAGGTAAAATCCTTGTCTGGATCCCAATTTATGTGTAAGGAAAGGTCCATGGGGCCAGCCAGAGATGTTGGGGAGAACAGACTCCTTAATAATTCAAATGTAATAAATAATATGTAATAACTATGGGACCAGATCAATGTTTAAGTTTTATTGGTAAATAATAGGGAGAATGGGAGAAGGGAAAAGAGAAAAAGGGAGAGGAGGAAGACCCCTGAAATACAACTCAGACATACAAGGTTGCATAGAATAGCACTAACGCAAGGTTGTTGTGCTCAGGAGCGCAGAAACTTGGATCCATTCAATTGGGAAGGCTTGGTTTCATGGAAGCAGAATGCTTCCAAGGAGGGGAGGTATGTTCCTAAGGAAGCATGTGCACCTTGTGTGTATATGTGTGTGGGGGACAGTTGGGGGGGATGGGAAGATCTGCTCTTGGGGAGGGGAGATCTACTCCAAAGTACCCTTCTGAAAGTGGGATACTTAAATACTGATCTTGGGGACCACCTCAAGCTGGTTAATTTGAATATAAAGATTCAGGTCACATAAGGGGATTTTCAAGGTAGACAGGTGCAAGGAAAAAAGACAAATTTGGGGTTGGCAAGATATTATTTTTGGACATACGGCTGTATTGACCTTAAAATTATTATGTCAGCATATTTTTATGCCTAGATTTTGTAAACTATCACCTACCTTAAGGGGTAACTGTCATGGTAGTCCCCAAACCAACACTTCTTATTTTACAACATACTTTTACCATTCTCCTATGATGATGGTAGTGGAACAGGGGGAGGGAGTTCTTAGCACTGTTCACATGTAGTCATGCATAGCAGAGGTCCCAGTTTTGAGATAGGATTTCCACTGACCCATCATCTCTTTCCCATTAGACCAAGAGTCAGTGGAAATTTTCCTTCCATATGTGTGGACATACCCAGCAAACACCCTGTGCATAACCAAATGGCTACATTATATTATTTTTTACTTGCATGTAAACAGCTCAGTTTTGTAAAAGGAAATCAGTGTCCTACCCATAAAGTGCCTCATAAGCTATGTGATAAAATCTTGGTATACTTGTTCCCTAACAAAGCTCCAAAGGCAAGGGAAGAATGAAAAATAAAAAGATCTCAGAAAAAAATTCATGTTTTTGTTTTGATATTCCACTTTCATTGGAAGGTACAAAAAAGCAGAAAACAAACAAGCAAACAAAACCCTTTAAAGTTTTGGCTGAAATGCAGATGGCTTCCCATGTACTCTCACCACAGCTGTAAGATGCATTTTCTAAGATAAAATTTGAAACTTCCCTATATTTTGTTATTTATTTACTCCTGTCTAATCTGGCTTTAGGTTGGGGAACTCCATCTATGATTTTTTAATCGAAGCCAGAGCAAAAAATGACATATTTTCTGGTGTAGCTAATGAAAGAGAGGTGCTGCTATGTAGAAGACTCTTTGAAGCTTTGGAGAAGCCGTTTTTTTCCTCCCAAAAGTAACAATGAATTCTAGGTAATGTATGAGAAAAGTCAAAGAGAAGAGATCATGCCTTGAGTTGGATCTTGGATTATCTACAAAATGAACCATTTAAAATTAACTACCAAGGGATTTTCTTTAAGTGCCAAGAATCTTGTTCTTAATATAATAGAGTGAAATTTGGGAAAGTACAGATATGAATTGAAATAAAGTAAAATGCTAGTGGGGGCCGGTGATTGTGATTGGAGATCTCCCTTCAAAGCTCAACCAAGAGGAACTCTGGACATTTGACTGAGTCACAAGCTAAGTTGCTTTAAATGTCAAACCCACATCTCACATTCACATGTGTGTTAAACTATTTCCATCTAATCAAACCTTTTCTATAAAAATGCCATGGATCACTTTCATTTGTGACTCCTTGGCTTCTAGATTTCCCTGAAATAAAATCAAAGACTCTGAGAACCTCACGATTTTTCCTCTGATTTTAATTACTGGTACAATTGGTAAGATGGAGAAATAAATAATCTGGGAAATAATACAAAATGTGTATCAAATTAGAGTTTAAAGTAAAAAATTCTATTTGAATTATGTCCTAATCCACATTCCACATTCAGTTATATCCATACATTGCTCTGGAGATGAATCTAGGCATTTGGTTGTGTGTGTGCATGCATGCGCGCGTGTGTGTGCATGCATGCGTGTATGTGTACGTGTGAGTGTGTGTGTGCATATCTGTTTATTTCTATACACAAGACATCTTTCTAACAGTGGAAGCAGAACTGATGAGTACAAGATGGGAGAGAGGCTTTAGTGATGAATTATCAAATTTTCAGAAGCATCTCACTTCATTTGATTTGTTCGCAAAAAGCCATTACCAGAATAAATAGTATTTTTATACCTCAGGCATTTTGCAGCCTTTGGTCACAGGATGATGGTTTCTTCAATATGTAAAGTTACAAGCTGCTTTAAAAAATAGCGTGTGACATGACCAAATACCCTGTATACCGCCCCCTCCTCAAATACAAGGGTGGGGCTATATATTTTGGCACTGAGAGGTTGATGGCACTATCAACCAGTCAGCAGTAGAGTTGAGATATGAAGGATTATGCTACCCAGACCCAGAAGGAGTGATCTGTTTTAATAGTCAGAATTGCATGAGAGAGATGAACATCTTGAAAAGATTCATGCAAGGACAGCTGATATGAAATCATCCCTTTCCATTTCTACTGTAATAACCCAAATCATGCCCTCCAAATCTCTCTAGATCTCTACTTAGATATTTCTAACGTGCTTTCTGTCTTAATATCTAAGAGCTGAGGAAAAATACCCGGCATACTTCTTTACTACTCATTCAGGCAGCTTCTTTTCCCCTGACACCTTCTTTCCTAATTGCCCACTCCTTATAATCTCTCTCTCTCAGTACATCATCTGTATGAAAGTACTTCTAGATTGGACTTTCAACAAATCAAAATGGAAATTTTCATTCTGGGAATTCTGGAGTCTTTGCCTCAGATTATAATGTGATAAATCTGGAGCTGGGAGGGACCTCAGAGGTCATCTAGATCAATCCTCTTGGTTTAAAGATGAAGAAATTGATATCTAAGAACTTATAAATAGTGTCAGAGGCCAAATTTAAACTGTGCTCCTCTGACTGCAGAGCCAATATTCTTTCTACTATAACATTCTGCCCCTTTAACTGATAGAAGATGACTGAGAGAAGTTCACATAAAGCCTTTGACTGCAAATTCTGTTTTTTAATAATATCGTTGGTGTTCAGGAATTCACTGGTCACTGAACAAGTCCTGTAAGTGCAGCCTTCCTTTGTAATTTAGCAAAGAAATGCTTCTTAGAAAAGTAAAGGGATGATTTCTTCAGAAATTCAAAAGACTCATGCCTTGAGTGGAGTTAGCACTCCCCCATTGATGCAGCTTACTTCCCCAGGGGGATTAATAGATGGTCTTCTTTTGCTGGACCAAAAAAATATTCATCCAGTGGTCAATCTTGTGGTGATGAACTCCCCTGAAGGACCTTACCCGTATTTCTAGGAGGAGCAATAGTCTAACCCAAATATCCTTCCAACAAGCTTCTCTAGTTTTGTTTGGCTTGCGTCTTGCTTAACTTTTGCAAACCCAGAGTATAGGCCATGAATTGGACATTAGTAATGGACATAAATAGAAGCAGTATTTATTTAACGCTTACTGTTTACATGAGCACATAGCAGATTACAGAGTTTATCCATTCATTCGACAAGTATTTATTAAATACCTGCAATGTGTAAAGTACTATATACTAGGTACTAAGGGAGCTACAAAATTCAGGGAAAAAATTATTCCCCGACCTCATTGAGCATTTAGTCTACATTCTGAAACATATTCTGTCAGTGGTGATAATTCGAGGAAAGGATGTCAGTAAAATCTCAGCCTCAACAATTTCTTGGCTATTTCCTTCCTTATAATTCATTCTGCCATAGCTCTACTCCTGACACTTTTGGAAATTGATGTGTTTGACCAATATTATAATAATCATTTTACTCCAAGGCAGAAATAGCAAACTGGATTGACAGTCTTTCCACCCCTACCTTTTATAATGAACTTAATTTGAAACAGTCACTAAGAGCATCATCAAGTAATTTCTGAAGTTCTAATTGTGAAACAATTAAAGGTAGATTATTTTTATAAATAATCATTGCAAGAATTAACCTCATTGCCAACATTTTTTCTACACACTTATTTAACTTACTTAGTCATCATACTCCCATGCTGGGTTTATGAACTATTGAAAAGCAACAACAACATAGTGTTGGGGCCTCAGTTAGAGGTCATCTAGTACAAGTCCTTCATTTGACAGGTAAGGGCATAGAAGGATAATACAGGACACTATTTTCAAAGGGGTCTTATTCTAGTCCCTGAAAGTGGTCTTAAAATGACAGATAAATCTAAACATTACAGTTTTGTTTTATAAATGGCCTATGGAAACAACTTCTACATCTATGTTTTAGATCTTGAATTGTGTCTGGCAAGGCAATTAATGAAATGTATAACATCCCAAAATATCAAAGCCAGAAATGTTACAGCCAAAAAGTTGTCTCATTTATCCCTTCTAACTTTACATATGAGGAAATTCATGGCCAAAAAGATCAAGTGACTTTTCTAAAGTCATACATTGAGTTATGGATGTCAGTTCCCTTCTACCTCTGCATGTAAGCTGGAAAGAAAAGAAAAAAAATGCTCTTAGAAATGTTCATTGATGGCATTGACATTAATTGTGGTGGTGGTTGAACAGTCTCTGAAAGTGTCAAATAAGTTAGGCTAATGATAAGCTAGTTGAGAGTTCCAAAGGATGCTGTTTGTGGTGTTTAGAAAAGAACAGATAGCATTCCTGATCTGAGACAAAGTCAAAGCAAAAACAGACCTTATTAAAAGAGATAGGGAAGGAAACTACATCTTTTTAAAAGATTTCATAGACAATGAAATAATATCAAAATTAAGCACATATGCACCAACTGGCATAACATCCAAATTCTTAAATGAGAAATTAAGTGAGTTACAAGAAGAAATAGGTAGCAAAACTATGCTAGTGGGAGACTTCAACTCTCCCTTATAGAACTTGACAAATTCAGTCAAAAAATAAACAAGAAAGAAACTAGGATCTATAAATAGATTATTTATGAGAAAAGTTAGATATGACAGACTTTTGGAGAAAACTGAATCGAAATATAAAGGAATTCCTCAGCAGCACATAGTAACTAAATAAGAATTGACCTTGTATTAGGAGATAAAACCCTCAAAATCAAATGTAGAAAGGAAGCAATATTGAATGTATTTTTTTCAGAGCAAAAGCAAAAAAAATACAAATTCAATTCTACAAAGGGCAGTGGAAAGATAAATTAAAATTAATTCGAAATAAAATAGTCTAATCCTAAAGAATAAGTGGGTCAAAGAATAAATCACAGGCACAATAATTTTATTAAAGAGGATGACAACAATGAGACAACATTCCAAAATTTATGGGATGCAGCCCAATGTAGTACTTAGGAGAAAATTCATTTCTCTAAATTCTTACAACAAAATAGAGAAAGAACAGATCAGTGAATTGGACATGCAACTAAAAAAACTAGAAAAAGAACAAATTAAACTCCCCCACTCCCACTGGGTAGCAAACTGGAAATCTTAAAAATCAAAGGTGAGATTAAAAAAATTGAGACAAAAAAACTATTGAGCTAATAAATAAAACTAAGAGCTGGTTTTATGAAAAAAACCAATATAGATAAACCATTGGTTAATTTGATTAAAGAAATGAAAGAAGAAAACAAAATATCCAGTATCAAAAATGAAAAAAGTGACACCACCATCAATGGAGAAGAAATTAAAGCAATCATGAAATATTTTGCCCAATTATATAACCAATAAATCTGAAAATCTGAGAGAAGTTGATGAATATTTATGAAAATATAAATTGCCTAAATTAACAAGTCAGGAAACTGAATGCCTAAATAATCTCATCTTAGGAAAAGAAATTGAGTAAGCCATTACTGAACTCCCTATGAAAAAATTCCCCAGGGTCTGATGGGTTCACAAATGAATTCTGCAAAACATTTAATGAACAATTAATTCTAATACTATGTAAAATATTTGGAAAAATAGGTGGAGTCCTACTAAACTCTTTTTATGACACAAATGTGGTGCTGAAATGTAAACCAGGAAGAGCTAAAAAAGAGAAAGAAAATTATAGGCCAATTTCCCTAATGAATCAATGCAAAAATTTTGAACAAAATATTAGCAAGGTGATTACAGCAATATATTACAAGGACTATATATTATGGCCAGGTGGAATTTATACCAGAAATTCAGAGTTGGCTCAACATTACGGAAACTGTCAACATAATTGACCATAGCAATAACAAAATCACCAGAAATCATATGATTATTTCAATAGATGCTGAGAAAGCTTTTAAACAAAATGTAGCTACCATCCTTATTAAAAATAATGGAGAATGTAAAAATAAAGGGATCATTCCATAAAATGATAAGTATTATCTACCTAAAAGTAATACCAAGCATTATCTGTAATGGGGATAAGCTAGACAATTTCTCAGTAAGAACAGTGTGACGTGAGGGTGCCCATTATGATCAGTAATATTCAATATAGTACTATAAATGTTAGCTATACTAATAAGAGAAGAAAAAAATAAAAGGAATTAGAATAGGTAGTGAGGAAACAAAATTATTATGTTTTGCAGATGATGTGATGGTATACTTAGAGAACCCTAGAGAATCAATTAAACAACTACTTGAAATAATTGACAACTTTAGCAAACTTGTAGGATATAAGATAAACTCACATAAATCATCAGTATTTCTTTATGTGACCAAGAAAACCCAGCAGCAAGAGATAGAGAAATTCCATTTGAAACAAATATAAACAATATAAAATATTTTTGGGTCTACTTGCCAAGAAAACCCAGTAACTGCATGAGCACAATTACAAAACGCTTTCCATACAAATATAGTCAGATCTAAACAATCAGAATACTATACATTGCTCATGGGCAGGCTGGGCCAATATAATAAAAATAACAATTCTCCCTAAGTTAATTTACTCATTCAGTGCCATACCAATTAAGCTGCCAAAAAATATTTTATGCAGCTAGAAAAAATAACCACAAAATTCATCTGGAAGAACAAAAGTCAAGAATATCAATAGTTAATAAAAAAAAGTACAAGGAAAGGTAGTATAGCAATACCAGATCTCAAACTATATTATAAAGCATTAATCATCAAAACTGTCTGTTACTGGCTAAGAAATAGAGTGATGGTTCAGTAGAATAGATTGGGTACACAAAAATGCAGTAGTCAATGACCATAGTAACCTAGTGTTTGACAAACTCAATGACCCCAGCTTTTGGGATAAGAACTTGCTAATAGGTAATTGGGAAAACCGGAAAACAGAGTGGCACAAACTAGCTGTAGAGCAACATCTTACACCATATATCAAGAAAAGGTCAAAATCGGTATGATTTAACATAATGGGAGATACCATAAGCAAATTAGAAGAGCAAAGAAAAGTCTACAGTCAGACTTATAGAGGAGGAAAGAATTCATGACCAAACAAGCCATAGAAAGCACTACAAGATGTAAAATAGAAAATTTTGATTATGTTAAATTAAAAAAGCTTTTTACAAACAAAACCAATGCAACCAAGATTAGAAGGAAAGCAAAAAGTCGGGCAACAATCTTACAACAAACATCTCTGATAAAGGAATAATTTCTCACATATATAGAGAAATTAGTCAAATTTATGAGACTACAAGCATTCCCCAATTGATAAATGGTCAAAGAATATTGTAAAGACTGCTGCTGTAAATGATTTTAAGGATCTAACCACATAGTATAATGAACTCTCTATTTAACAACAAACTAAGCACTGTTCAATAGAGTATAACATTCATAGCCACATCCTTAAGTAAAACATATCACTCTATATCTATTGTATAACAGCAACAACATTCTTAATCAATACCAAGTATCCAAGTCCTTTTTCAAAATACCGTACCATCCATCCCAGGTCACAGTAAGAACAATTTTCTTAATTAATATCAAATGGCCAAGTTAAGTCCTTTTTCATCTTAACTCAATGTTGACTTTCAAGTCCCATGGCTCTTTCTCCATGGGCTGACCACTCCCAGCTCTTGCCTGGGTTCACATATGCCCATGCAGCTCTCTGCTCCTGCTCTTTGTCCTAGCTTAACTCTTCCTTCTTCTGTCTGATAGCAGGCTCCAGGGGCTCCTGCTCTCAGTTTCTGCTTCTAGGAAACAGAAAACAGAGCTATAACAATATTTATAAACATTACCGGTGCCATCATCTCAGTTCACTCATAAAGACCAACAGACAGGGCTTCTGTCTGAGAAATTAACACAGATCAACAGACAGGGCTTTTGTCTGAGGAATTCACATAGATTGATAGACAGGGCTTTGACATCACAAATATTCTTTCTGTTAGGCCTTCTCATAAACAAGTTCTAGCCAGCTCACAATTACTTCTCTCTCAGCCCAGCTTCTGACTGCTCTCTCTACCATATATATATATACACACACACACACACACACACACACACATACATATGTAATATATTTATATATTATACATGCATATATACTAAATATACATATACACATATGTGTGTATATATATATATATATATATATATATATATATATATATACTATTTCTAATCAAAGACTATTGATTGAATCAAAGGCAAGACTCAGTCAAAGGCACTTGATTGGCTAAAACTCAAACAGCAAATGATCCTACTTTGCTTGCCATTACAGTTTTTAGATGAATAGGCAGCTTTTAGATGAAGAAACCAAAGCTATCTATAAGCATATGAAGAAGTGTTCTAAATCACTTTTGATAAGAGAAATGCAAATTAAAACAACTTTGAGGTACAACCTTATACCTATCAGATTAGCTAATATGATGAAAAAAGAAAATGATAAATACTGGAGAGGATATGGGAAAATTGGGACACTAATGCACTGTTGGTGGAGTTGTAAACTGATTCAGCCATTCTGGAGAGCAATTTGGAGCCATGTCCAAAGGGCAACCGAACTGCATACCCTTTGACAATATAACTACTAGGTCCATATACCAAAGAGATCATGAAAAAGGGAAAAGGACTCACATGTACAAAAAAAAATTATAGCACCCCTTTTCATGGTGGCAAGATATTGGAAACTGAGGGTATGTCCATCAATTGGGGAATAACTGAACAAGCTGTGGTATATGAATGTAATGGAATACTATGGTGCATAAGAAATGATTAACAGGCAGATTTCAGAAAAACCTGTAAAGGCCTGTATGAACTTATACAAGGTGAAATGAGCAGAATCAGGAAAACATTGTACAGTGTCAGCAACATTGTGTGATGGTGGACTATGAATGATTCAACTCTTCTCAGCAACACAATGATTCAAGACGTGTACAAAGGACTCATGAAGGACAATGCTATCCATACCCAGATAAAGAACTGATGGATTCTGAATGAAAATCAAAGCATATTTTTCACTTACTTTAATCTTTTTACTGGTTGTTTCCTTCTGATCTATTTCTTCTGTCACAGTTGTGATTACTATGGAAATACTTTACACAATAACACATGTATAACCTGTATCAAATTGCTTACTATTTTAGGAAGAGGGTAGGAGAAAGAGGGAGGGAGAAAAATCTGGAACTCAAAATTTTGTAAAAACAAATGCTAAAAATTGTGTTGATATGTAATTGGGGAAAAATGAAATATTATTTAAAAATAATAAAAATATTTAAATGAAACAACAGCAACAAAAAGAAAAGAACACTGAATAAGGAGTCAGAGAGACCTGGGTATGACTCTTTGCTCTCCAATTTATTAATTGTGAGAATTCAGGGAAGTCACTTAGTTCTCTGTGCCTCCCTCACTATTCTAATTTGTAAAATTGTGCTAAAAATATTTGTACCACTTACCACATAGGGTTGTTGTAAGGATCAACAAGGATAGGGCATTTAAAACACTTTGCAAACTATAGAATGTTATAGGAATATGATGACAATTATAGCTTGTTCTCTCCTTACAATTATCATTATCTGGAATATCATCCCATTGGGTTAGAAGAAGACTGGCATGAGTGCAGTAGACTTTGATTGCCTGAGATATGAGATTGTCACTAGCATAAGTACCACTTATGGGGTCTCTCAAAAAACACTTGAACAGCTTAATAGAGTAAGGAAAGACCAACCCTGATATACCTATGGAACAATTCACTCTGCCTCCATTTGTAATATCTGCGGATTGTGATAAGCAAAATGATCAGTATTTGCTTGCACGGTCAAGACCAGGGCAGATGAGAGAGCCACTTACTCAGCCATTTGATGCCCATTTTGCCAGAAAATGTCTATACATCCCTCACCTTTCCTAGGGCTTCTTCAAACACAGGGTAGAGATCTCCATTTCTCTGATGACTAGGTCATTATTGGAAGAACAGTTTCCAAGTTCAGTTGTTATAATCCTAGTACTTGGCTTCAATTTACACAGCTGTGTTTCAAACTACCTACCAAAGGTTAACAGTACCATTTTGAACTGAAAAAATGATAGCTTGGAAGTAATAGTATGTGAATAGAATCTAATACCCTAGACCCTTAAAGGTCATCCCGTCCACCCCACCACCCTATTCACAAATCCTATCTAAGTCATCTCTTACCAGTTGTTTTTAGCCTCTGTTGGAATATCTCTACTAATGAGACTCACTACCAGCAAGGCCACCTATTACATTTTAATAGCTGTTCTTTATATAATTCTTCCTTGTACTCTACCTCAGATTTGTATCCCTATCATTTCTATCTATTGTTATTAACTCTTTTCTCAGGATCTGTGTAGAATGACTGAGCCCCCAGGGAGAAGTGATGCATGTTAAAGATAGGAACCCAACCTCTGATTTCATTGGTAGAGGGTGATAGGAGGAAATTCCTTCTACCAAAGCAGGTCAGCACTTTCTTCACTCCATAGTTATTTAGATCATCAACTAGAGCACTGAATAGTTAAGTGAAATTCCCACAGTCACACAGCTAGTGTGTCAGAGGCAGCGATGGAACATTTTCTGGTTTTGTTTCCTTTATTCCATTTTCTTGAAGAAAAAATTAGAAAGAGAAGGACAATTTTAGGCAACGAAGAGTTTTTAAATGTTTCAAAACAAGACATCCCAGTATCCATGCTATTAGAAACTTAGTTTTAAATCTGAGATGAATTTGACTTCTGCTATGGGCACTTGGGATAGAGCACAGGGCTTGGAATCAGAAAGACTCATCTTTATAAGTTCAAATCTGGTCGCAGACACTATCTATGTGACCCTGAGAAAGTCACTTCGCCTTGTTTGCCTCAGTTTCCTCATCTATAAAATGATCTGGAGAAGGATTTGGCAAACCCCTTCAGTATCTTTGCCAAGAAAACCCCCAATGAAGTCATGAAGAGACAGACGTGACTGAGAGACAACTAACATGAAAGATGACTAAGAAGTATTTAAAAAAAAAGTTATTGCAACCCCCAGCCCAAGACCTAACATTTATATTAAGGACAGACTAGAACTTATACAATGTTGGAAATGTATTTTAGACTAGACATTAGACCATTATCTTTTTGAAGTTTGGTTACTTTTGATTATTAAAAGGATTTAACATTTTTACCCCATCATTGTATGGCTACTTTTCACCTTGTCTGATTCTCTGCATGTAATATAAATATAGCTTTCTGAGGAGAAAAATCTCTTTCTTGATCAGTATCCCACCCACTAGCAAAGTGGGAAACACATTCTCTCATGTTGGAGAAGAATGAAGGTTCATACAGGAGATAATTAGGTTTTGCTTCTCAGTACAGGAAGACAGGATAGTGGAGAATAAATTGAGGGAACAGAGGTGGCGGAAGGAATAAGAGGAGATTAATATCATTATATAGCTACCATGTACAGAAAGGTGACAAGGAGACAGCTCCCTAGAAACTTGAACACTTCGGAAGCAAATAAAAAGACTGTGTTTTAATTAAAGACACCTTTAGTTTAGTATCTAATGAGCACATCTTGAACAAGGCAAAGTGCAATGTGTTTAAAGATGACACAAATATCCAGGCACCAAAATGAAGAAAACTCACCTTCTCTGACTTTAAATCACCCCACATGTGCCTAGTCACTCTTGTTTAGGCTTTGATTTCCAGTTTTCCTGGATACAATCTCATTTTCAAAACAAATCCAATGATGAAGTGTCATGGTAAGGGTGCATGCATGGGTTCTAATTATTACTTTAAGCAGCCTGCTTTATGTAGGTTTCTACTTTTTAGGGGTATGGAGTAGATGAGGAGGGCAAATTGCACAGAAGAGATAAAATTATAGAATGTTAGAGCTGAAAGCATCTAGCAGAGATCATCATTTTCAATCCCTTCATTATTTAGATGAAGAACATGATAGCCAGAGAGTCTAGGTGACTTGCCCCGGCTAATGTCCACAAGCTATTTCTCTTGTCTTTCTTTACAGTTAATTCCTTAAGTCTCTCTACATGGTCCCCAGTGGTGTATTGGTAAATGTTTAACAACTGACTCTCCAATAATGCAAGACACACTATCAAGTTGAGTCTGCATTATCAACATTTTCTCTATAATTTTCTTAAGTCTAGAAAATCAACCAAACATTATATCATGGCCTCTTTTGTAGCATTTGCCAATTTCCAAGGTGAAAATGCTCATACTGAAAGAAGTTAACAATCAGATCTTGTGAGTCCATTTGAGGTGGTTCCAGCATCCCCTCTTTTCTAATCTCTTCTGCATATACATCTATAAATAGCTTTATGGAGTGATAAAACTAGTAAGAAAATGCTAGATTTCCTAGTTCAGCACAAGATTTTATAGATGAAATCAAACCCAGATCAGTGAAGTGACTTGCTGAAAGTCATATGACTGGTTAGTTGCAGAGTCAAAACTGGGACTCAGACTTCATTTCTTCTAGTTCAGTATGTTTTGCATTGAACCATATTGCTCTGTAATGAAGTTATAAAGATGTCCAACTGTTACTTTACCCCTTAGTAATCTGGAGTTACAGAGGTATCCAAGTAGGTTTTATGCTCCGTGTTAGTTAACTTTTTTGTTACAATGTCTGAGCATTGGGATAGATTTTCCATTAGTCTAATTAATTTTGTCACTTTCCAAAATATCCCCTGAATAAACATTAAAAGCTGCTATCTTACAGTAGCAAAGCTTCTGTTTACAGATCAAACAGAAGCAGAGGCTGGGGTTTTTGTTTCTATGGTAGAGAGAGTGCAAAAAGCAGTGACCTGAAGAAATCTGTGTGCAGGAGGGTCCAAGTTCCACTGGCTACTTTGGATCTGGAAAATGGAAATAGGCTAATGGGAGTTGGATGGCTTTGTTGGTCGTTAGAATAGTTTTGATATTCTTAAAATATAATATCAAGAATGTAAAGTGAAATTGTTAATGAGGCCATTCAGTCATAGATGCCATAGCTTTAGGTGGTGTACTTACTGATATATCCAATTGATTAATGTCTTGTGGCTTGTGGACAGCTCTTGGGTGCTGATTAAATTCTAAAGCAAAAAACCTTAACAGTGCCCAGTGAAAATAGGAGAGATAATGTTGCCAACTGCCTATAAGAATCCTTTGTTTACCACAGTCATTCTTATGCACAACATTAAGATATACGCCCAGAAAGAAAGCCCTGTGACTCTACTTTTCAAGCCCTATTTTTATTCAACATGATCCTATGCTACTATTTGTTATTCCATGACTGTTTAGTTGTTACATACTACATTTAACACATCAGAAGCAATTTTATAACACGTACATGCATATGAACACACACACACACATACATGCACCCCTCTCTCAGAAAAAAAAAAATCCTATTTGGGACAAATGCCTACAATGTCCTTTACCAACCATCCCGCCTAGTAATGAATGCCTATTTCTGGAGTTTACTAGCAAGACCAGTGACTGGAAAACCTCCAAGGGAAAAAAAGGGCTCCTTATTTCTAAGCCTCTTTCCACAGAAGGATTTTTCTGTATCTAAAGATAGCATTCTTATGTACTTTAAATGGTGGTGTGTAGTAATGTAGAATAGTTATTCACTGGGACTTAAATATACTTCACAAATAGACGTTTAAAATCACTATATGATTAAGTGTTTTTATGTGAAGAATTTGAGGCAGATGAAATCATACAGGTGAGAATGCTGTTTTTATTGCCCTGTTTCTTTGCTCTTGCCTTATTCTCTTAGCCACCTCTCCCAATTATTCTGGATGTTCCTAGTTCCTATTTCTCCTAATTTCTCAGTCCTTTCCCTTCTACTTTTCATTTTATTATTCTTTGTGTTCTCTGATTTCATTCTCATCTTTCATTTTCTAGTCCTCCCATTCTTCTGTTTTTAAATATTTATTTTTAACTTTTTCTTCTTATTGTGTTTTCCTTCTGCTTTGTTACATCTTTAGGCACAGAAGACATAAATTGCTGCCACCAGAGGGCAATCTGATCTTACACACACACACACACACACACACACACACACACACACACACACACACCCCTCTGATTACTCTTTCTCTTTTCTCTCTTTCTCTCCATCACTTCCCAACCCCTCTCCATCAATTTATTTCTGTGTTAACTCTCAGAATACCTTTCAGTGTAGTCGTGTATCTGGAAATATAGGTAGTCACAGTCCCTGACTATGTACTTTACTTACAAGCTCTGTGGGTAGGGCCAGTGACTGAAATATCACCCTCCTCTTCTTCCCCCGGAGAATTTAAGAGTGTACCCACAAAACAGATGTATATACAACCTTTCTGTATGCAGCCCTTAGAGAAATTACTTGGAATAATTTAATGATTATAAAAATATATAGAGGAAATGAAAAATGTACAGTTCATGACAGGCAAAGTGTATTTGAATGTCTTTCACATGGGAAGTGGCAAAAGCCCCATTGCTGTGGTCATCTTTAATAGACCTAGACATGATATTACTTAATTTTCTCCATCATAATCTTCAGTTTAGAAGATGTCTTTCTTAATAGTGCTTGGGGAAATATTTAGTGAAAATTGAATAATAAAACTTTTCTTGTGTAGCCAATTCATGATTATTCATAGAAGTAGTGGCTAGGGAAAATAGAGCTGATTGAAGTCAGCATATACATATTTAAAATGAGAGAGCAAGCAAAAATCCCACAAATTATTTTGGTCATTGACTTCTCTGCATAAAAGCCAAACTGCATTTGAGGATTAGCTCTGTCAATAATGAAATGTGTGACCTTCCATTTACCCACCCATAAAATGAGGAGAGGGTTGCACTAGCAGGTCTCTAAGATTTCTTACAGCTCTGTTGTGATTCTACTCCCAGTTTCATGTCAGTATTGGAGAAGACTTATTCTATGCTTGCAATGCAGGTAGCATTGGAATGTTGGGGGGAGGATTATCGGTGTGCCCTTCAAAGCACAGTACCAGGTTCAAGCTGTTTCTCTCCCTCCATGGAGATGCTGTGTATTCAGCTGCACACGTTGCTTTGCATATAACATCAAACCTACTATCAACTTCTTACCCAAACAAGCTTTCACTGTAGACATTCCAAAGTAGTCGAATAGTCTGGACTTAGCTGTATTTCCTCTTGGCTCCTGGTTACTTTGGATGAAAGGGCATTTGAGATATAAACACTCAGACCAGGGATCTCTAATTTAGTCAATAGCAAAACCTACTCTGACTGGTATTTTCAATAAGAAGGGGTCATGATTGACAGTTACTGGAATAGGTTTTTCCCTTATACAAGTCAACATCTTCCCCACCCCCAAACCAAATCACAATTTCATCTTCATCACTTTTCCTTAATGTTTCTTCTTACAAAATAGCAGGGGACTCTAACCTACAGAGTAGTCATAGGGAACATGTCTTTTTACTCTGTATAATACTGAGGTGGTAGTACATAAATCTAGGTGCTAGATAAAAACATTAAATACGAAGAGTGTTTTTTCCCCTATTCAGTTATGCATAGAAGCAAACTTATCAAAGTTGCACAGCATATGATTCATTGAATGATTCTACTGTGAGGAAAATTGAGTATGAAAAATGAGGAATGCATCTCTCAAAGTTCAGAGCTTCAGACTCAACCTTAACCTTATTATAAAATGTCTCTCTAGAGAATTCTACTACCACTACATATTTCCTTTTAGTAGCCCACAGACCTAGATTAATAATCAGTGTGAGTTTACTGTCATGATATGATATACTATACATTGTTTATGTGATATTTAGCTCTGTTTCTCATTTTATATAGCATTGTATAGTCAACCATTGCTAGTCATAATATTATAATTTTTCCCAATCACATGGTAATTTAAAAGAGTACTTAAATATTTTCAAAAATGTTTCCCATATTAAAATCATACCACTGGCAAAATTGCTTAACATCAACCACCTTTGGGGAACAGCAGGGATATGCTGGAGCCAACTCTAACCTGCTTGGGAGGTCTGACTGTTAAAATGCTCAGTGTGAACATTTATAGCTCAGTAACCACTACAAATCAGGGCTTGATTTATTGTTTTGTTGATTGTTTAGACTTAAAAAGTGTTAAAAATGCAGATTAAAATTGAAGGCTTGTGCATACATCCTGCTCTTGCTCTACCGCCCCCCCACCCAGTCTGATAAATATTTACAGCACACCCCTGTATTACCATGTAAATACTGCTTGAGCTCAGCAGGAGTGCAGTAGAAGGCTCAGGGAACGAAGTCATCACCAGAGTGGAAGCCTAAAAACTATAGATTAACAATGGAATCAACAACTGCAACTGACATGGAGAAAGAACTCTAAGCCTGCAAAGTGCTTTGCATCCACTATTTCTTTTGAGTTTCATGACACCCCAGACTAGGGAGAAAGGGAAGGTAAACAGTTTGCACTGTGATGGAAGAAACTCTAAATCTGGTTTTCATTCCAAGTTTCACTTGTTTTCTTGCTGTGTGACCTTAGTAAATCACTAAACCTCTTTTCCTTTGTTTTCTTATCTATAAGGTAAGTATAATTCTCAATCAACTGACATTTATTAAGCTTAGTGGATAGAGTGCTCACCCTGGAGTCAGGAAAACTCATCTTATTGGGTTTAAATCTGGCCTCAGACACTTATTATTTATGTGACATTGGGCAAATAACTTAATCCTGTTTGCCTCAGTTTCCTTATCTGTAAAATGAGCTCTAGAAGGAAATGACAAATAACTCCTATTTCTCTGCCAAGAAAACCCCAAATGGAGTAACAAAGAGTTGGACATAATTAAAAAAAATGACTGAACTTTCACTTGAACTTGGTACTAGCCACCGTGCTAGGCACTGGGGATCCAAAAAAGGCAAAAGAAAGTTCTTGCTCAGAAGGAACTCACAGTCTGCACTACTAAGATCAGATGGAAATTGCTTGTTAAACCTTAATGTGCTTTATAAAGGTGAATTGTGATGATTGAAATGGGGCCAAAATGTTTATATTCCCTACTTGACAGGGCTGAAGTAAGACATGAATAAAGTAATGAACAGTCACCTGATTTAGTCTTACAGATTGCTTAGAAAAGTTACCAAGCTGTACTATTTTTTAACCTTACCAAGTTCTTACACTTCTTAGAGTCACGAGCACTTGGGCATTTGCTTTGTGTATGAAGGCTGAAGGGGCGCAATATTTACGACTTTGGTAGATGTGTTAAACTGGTTAAAATGCTTTGCTAGTTGGATTTCATATGAGGTAGTTAAACTCTGAAGTCAAAACTAGGAGAAAAGGTGAATTATTCATTTCAAGGAATGGAACCCTACCATCTTTGGATATATTTTTCCAAGAACAGCACTTAGCCTAAGCAAGTAAACAGAAAATTTATTGTTGCTTACTTACTTAATTATTATTACTAACAATAATGTTAGGCAGGCAGCTGATTCAGTGGGAAGAGTACCCAGCTTGGCAGCAGGAAGACCTGAGTTCAAATTTGGTCTCTGACACTGTAATGCTAATGAGAATTAAAGACCTTCCACACCCTTAATGGAAGCTTGATAAGGGGTGATTTTTTTTTTTGTTGTTGTTAGAAGACCTACACCTTTTGTTAATTTCTAATGACGCACTGATTCTCAAGAGTTGTGATGCCCTCTGGTTCTGAAAAGTGTACTTTGGGACTTAGTTTTTGGAAGAAGGTTTGTGTGACAAATGAGACTCTGGGAAGCTGTTAAGGAGTCCCCCAGCTTTGAAAACCCAGGTGTTGGTGCTTCTCTCTCTGGTAACTATGTATCTATTGCTCATGGTCAGGCACTTGGAAGCCCTGTCTGTTGATCTTTATTTCTCTGTATTTTCTCTGAAATTCAAGGTGCTAACTTTCCCCTTTGAAGTAAGTGGATGATATTTGTGCTTGATTAAAATAGATTGTGGACCCCTAAAAAGTTGCTTTCTTTTTAAAAATGCAAGTCTAAGAACCTTTACAGCAGGCCCTTCTGTGTACGTTGGGGTCCTTGTTGATACAGACACTTGCTAGCTGCATGACACTGGGCAAGTTACTTAACTTCTGCCTGTTTCAGTTTCTTTATTGTAAAAAGGAGATAATACTAGCACTTAACTTATAGGGTTATTGTGAGCATAAAATGAGACACTATTTGCAAAGTGTTTATCCAAGTCCCTGGCACATAGTAGGCACTTCATAATTGCATCTCTTCTCCCCTTTCACTGCTTCTCATAACTCTTAGGCAAGGTTTTGAGACTTACAAAGTGCTTCCTGTGAGGGAAGTCATACCACCATTGTCATTCCCATGTATTACCAAGGCATTTGTTATGCAAATGATTGCTTATATTGTGGGAGAATATTGTGATTGTGAATTCCTAATTATAAGCAGTGTGCTTTGAAGATGAAGGATCTACATAAGAACAAATATCCTTATAGTTATTACTATAAAAATATGCCATTGATGAGGAAAAGTTTTGAAGTGTGATTTAATTTGACATAAAAATTCAAGTACTCATCTACAGATCTTTGATCTAGCTATGACTTTATTATTGTTATTGTGAATCTTGTTGGCTTCTATGTCAAGAAATCCTGGTGGAATGTAAATTTACATGTAATTTACTGTATGTAAAGCACTTTTAAAAATTTAAGCATGACATGTCAGCTATTGCTATTAATAAGAATATTTATTTTGTTAATAATAGCAGACATATGTAATACTTTTAAATTTTGAAAAGTTCTTTACAAACAATATCTCATTTGATCATTTGAATTGGAAATATCTCAGACTTCCTCCAAATTTTGACCCAGTTTTAATTATTTTAGTTTTCAGTTTTGTTTCTCTGTTTCTAGTCTTTTTTATATCCATGTTGTTTCTTCACTGAATGCAGACCTTCTGACTTTGGCTCTGATGTTTTTTCTGATCTCCTCATCAACTAGAGGATTTTACTGTAGTTCACTTGCTTCACTTATATCTCACTCTTCATGACTCTGTTTAGGATTTTCTTGGCAAAGATACTAGAGTGGTTTGCAATTTCCTTCTCCAGCTCATTTTACAAATGAAGAACTGAGGCAAAATGGGTTAAGTGACTTGCTCAGAGTCAAACAACTAGGACGTGCCTGAGGCTGAATTTGAACTCAGGTTCTTCTGACTCCAGGCTTGGTGTTCTATCCATTGTACCACTCAGTTGCCCCAAGTAGAGGAAATGAGAGGGAAATTAGAAAACAAGAGGCTTACAATCCAATAGTATTGTTTCTATATGCATTTTGGTCTTTCTGATGTGATTTCAGTTGTGGACTAAAATGAAGATGGAATGAAGTAGAGTGTGTGTGTGTGTGTGTGTGTGTGTGTGTGTGTGTGTGTGTATGTGTATGTGATGGAGGGAAGAGCGTTAAGTGTCTGATCATTACATTGAGTTTTGTTATAATCATGTAGAATTCTGGTGAGTTTCATTTGCCAAGGGATTCCATGGATAGGGTTAAGGATATTTTGGTTGAAATAAGGATTTCCTAAAGGACTATTCCTTTGAGATGAAGGATAGCTGCATTTCCATTCATTCATTGTATTCTGAGCAGCCTGGGGTTGGTGGCTCTTTGAGATGAAAACTGTGGTTCTGTACACTTGTCCTCAGCACTCTTGAAGAGATAGAGAGTTAAAAGGTCCTTTCAATTGTCTCCTCTCACAAAGGAGAGAGAAAAAAGCAAAAGAAACGTGTCCTAGAGCTTAGACATTCCTTTTGTAGTTTCAGTCAGATCAAGTAGATGACATTTTTGCTTATGTGGAAAAATCTTTGTTCTAAAAACTTTTAGATGATTGAGTCTAGAATGCTGTAGCATGCTCACTCCTTTGAGACACTAGGCCTAATTAATCACTTTATCAGGTAATTATTTTTCTGGTAAAGCCTATAATGAATAGAATTGCATTAAACAAACAAAAGTTAAGGATAATTTGGGACCAATGGGGTTGCATAGTGTGAACTCACAGATAGACAGCCAGGTGGCACATAATGCAAAAAATATTGCAAGAAAACTGCTCAGAACATGATAATATAGAAAGCAAAGCACTAGATGCAATTATATGGTGCAATGATTAGAGCTCTGAGCCTACAATCAGGAAGAATTGAGTTTAAAATTGGCCTCAGACACTAGTTGTGTGACCTTGGGCAAGTCACTTATCTCTCTCTGTCATATTTTTCTCAACTGTAAAATAAGGATAATAACAACACCTGCATCTCAGGGTTGTTGTGAGGATCAAATGAGATGAAATAAAGCACTTAGTAAAGTGTCAGGCACATAGTAGGTTTTTATTAATGCTTTTTCTCTTCTCTTTTGTACTTTCTCAGTAACCTAGACATAGAACATTGAACATTGTATGCATCATTAGTCATACTCACCTTATTGGATATTGTTGCTTAAATTTTCAGTAGTGTTGCTATAAAGGAATTATTTTTTTGGGGGAAAGGGTGAAGGTAGTGATGTGAGGTATTACCAGAAATGACTACGAAAGCAAAATCCATAAATAAAAACTATTTTTAAAATGTATCACTGAAGACTTGTTGATGAATTTTATATAAGGTAAAACAAATAACTCATGGCACATGATCCAACAAAATAAGTGTGTTGATCATTTCATCTTGAATTTTTGAAGCCAAAGACTTTTTCTTGATCATACTTAGTGGGTATTCAAGATTTCAGCCAATACTAAGAATAATTTTCCATGATGATTTCTCTGTTGAATTTGACTTGAAATATAAAGCAAAACCCTACTTGAAGCTCTTTACAGGAATCATCTTCTAAGGTCTTTGTTCCTTCTGTGGCATATATTTGCTATATTTCTATTCTTTTCTGTTCTGTTTAGCATTTTTTATCAGTGACTGAACAATGGCCTAAGTATCAGATTTATAGATGGCACAGTGCTGAGACAATAGCTAACAAGTGAGCGCGCAGAATTGAGAACCCAAAAGGTCTTATCAGACTTGAAGGTAGGACTAAATCTAGTACGACAGAACTTAAGAGGGCTCAGTATGATGTATGGATTCAAAAGAATCAAGGACAAGATGAAAGGATTACATTCAGGGAGCAATTAAAAAGCTTTGAATTTTTAGTGGTTTTCAATCTTTGCATAGTCAATGGTGCGACATGCCAAACTGCCTTTCAGACTAAATGATGCAGAAGCCTTTTTTGCATGAAGTGTCCACAAAATGGCAGATGTTAGCCCTGTACTGGTCAGACTACATTTGAAATACTGAACTGAATTCTGAGTGCCACATTTTAGGAAGGTTATTAATAAGCTGGAAAATGTGTAGAGGAAGTTGGCCAGCATGGTTAAGTGCCTTGAGATTGTGCAAAGCGAGGAGTGGTTGAAGAAATGGACATTGGTTGGCCAAGATAAGAGAAGGTGAAAGAGGAATGTGATTGTTCTCTTTATGTAGAGGGCTATTATATAGAAAATGAACTAATCTGATTCTTCTTTATCTCATTGGCCCAAGAGGAAAGAATCAGGAGTAATGGAGATGAAAGTTTCAGAGACTTAGATTTAGACTTGATATGCAGTTATATTTCCTAATAGCTATCCCCTTCCCCAAATGGCGTGGGCTGCCTTGGTAAGTAGTGGGTTTCTTCTACTTAGACACCTTCAAACAAATGTTGAATTTGTGGTCATTTGTTGAGATTGTTGTAGAAGAGATCTTTGGCTAGTTATGAATTGCATTAAAAAACTTCTAAGTTCTCATTTAAAGCTAGCATTCTGTGATTCTGCTTATTTTCTCCCAATTCTCTATCTATAATTCCCCATGCTGCCATCTAGTGAACAGTATTGCTTTTGACTGACCATTTGGGTTTTTAACATTTACAACTTTGTCTGTTGCAGATCCCTGGGTAAAATTGTTCTTAATGGGGCTGATCTTTTTTCTCCTTCTAAACATATAAAAACAGTATTTGTGTTTGAAAAAGATAGCATTGAGACCAAGATATTGCTGCCATTATTATTATTTCTGGACCTATAATTTTATTGGTATGAGGAATTTCCAGAAAGGAAATATCATCTTTCAATTTATTGCCACAATTGTTCTATATCTTATAACCTTGGTTTCCCAGACAAGGTGAGAAATGGTGAGCTGAGAGGTTCATGACTTAGCCAAGCTCACTCATTTGATATATTTCTGAGGGACTTGCACTAAGGATGATTCTCTATCCACAATGCCAAGCTGCTCCCTTGACCAAGCTATAAAGTAGTTTGTTTGAATCATGTTTAAGTCTGTTTCCTTACCTTGCCCATATTTTAATCCAATATTTGTCTCTTATTTTTTCTCCTCTCCCTGATCTGTAATGAAGGTGTGAAGGCATATGTACACTCATGCATATACTTATATACACTAAGACAGAAAAATAGGTG
Source organism: Bettongia penicillata ogilbyi (assembly GCA_023548195.1). NCBI lineage: Eukaryota > Metazoa > Chordata > Mammalia > Diprotodontia > Potoroidae > Bettongia > Bettongia penicillata. Next base: position 1,736,131 of record JAJHZJ010000298.1, on the reverse strand, counting down.
TTCAGAGGCTTGGTAGGAAGTTATACCCATCTGCATGTGACTCCCTCATTGCTTCACTCCTGGCTGCTCCCCATCCCTTCACACCTGAAAACCTCCCTGCTTATGCCCTTTTGAATCTATGGTTAGTCCAGTTTATATGGTATTGTTCTGAGAAATGCTGAAAGCTTTTGTTAGTCATCCAGTAATATCAAACACCATTGCTTGAATGTTCAACATTTCTTCTAATTAATGATGTGAAATGTGAAAAAAATGCCTTTCTTGAGTTTCTCAAAGATGGCAATAATGAATCTCTGAAGGAATAGCCAAGGGACTGGGGCTAATTAAAATGCAGCAGGATGTAGAAGTAAAGGTAGCAGCAGCTCCCCATGTATGCCATGTCTCCAGCAATCAGCAGTCCCCAGTCTACCCACACTAATTGACAGGAGACGCAGTGCTGCCCAGAGTGCACGCAGCCAACGTTAATGGAGTCAGCACACGCTGCTCTTCCTGCCTGATTCGTCTCATTATCGACCTTGAACTGGCCAAGGTCAGAAGCTGGGGCTGCTTTCATCACAATGACAGGTGTCTGAGGTTCCTCTCTTTGTAGTCTCATAATTTGGCAGTTGTCTTATCCTGTACATGAATTAGTGATCTGATGCTTGAGATTTGGTGGGGGTGGTGGAGTGGTAGGAAGAATGTGTCAGTTCTGCACAGGGCTTGAATCTCTCAATGTCTGTATTAGCAACATTGCTTACACACAGATTTAAAGCTGTATTTCTTTCTTCCCTTCCCCTTCCTCAAACACCCCTGGCCCTTTCAACTTCTGCCACTACTGTAATAAACACGAGTCTGGACAGAATGCTTTCTTTGGAGTCAACCAAAGGAGTATTTTCCCAGAAATTTGGTAACTGGAGAGCCAACTGACCACTAAATTATTAGAATTCACCAGCCAGTTTCTTTCTGCCAGGCTGACAATGACATCTGACATGCTTTTCTGGTGTGGGTGCATTGATCATGACCATCCTCTGAAGATACTGGAAATCATTCCATCAGTTCACAATCACTGAGCAGCAGCCCACTAGGTTCTGGGCACTGGACACAAGGCAATGGGCTAATAAAAACCAGAATGTGGGAAATGCAGCCTAAGAGACTGGTACCAGTGACATAAAATTTATACATGAGGAAAGAAATAAGTGTATTTTCAAAGGGACATATGAATAAGTTCATAATATTGTTATACAAATAGAATTCACAAGCAAAGTATACCATTAAATCAACAAAATTAAATTAACAAAATAAATTAACAAAAATTAAAGAACATTTACGAAGCTAAATTTGAATGCAAGTCGAGTAAATAAGTGCAGAGGGGATACAAAGGGTACAAGTACACAGAATGGGGTTGCAATAACCAGAAAAGTCTTTTTGGACAATGCAGTTTTTAAATCAATTTTGAAGGAGGGGAGGAACATATATATATATATATATACATATATGTATATACATATGTATATACATATATATGTATCTCAGTAGCGAGCAGGCAAGAAGACGTTCATTTCAGATGGAAATAATGATTGTGTGCAAAGGCACAGAATATGAATGAGCAAATTATATCCATGGATAATGTAGAAAAAAGTAAACCTCTCTCAAATCCTTGCTATGTGGAGGAGATAATCAGAGCTCCAAGTGCTTTACATACATTATCTTCCTTGAGTCTCATAAACCCCTCTGGGTTTGTAGTGTGAGGATTATTATCTCTACTTTATAGAAAATCAGATGGGTTAAGTGATTTGTGGAAGATCACAAAGCTGGTATGTGATGGATGAACCAACACTTTAACCTAAATCTTCAGTACTCTTCTCATTATATAGCTCCTTGTGTGGGATCCACTAACTTTGGTTGATTCTTGGCAATTACCAAAGCCTTTGATCATTATCTATCAAGTCTTGTCAGAGTGCTTGACCTAGAAAACAGCTGAGAGGTAATCAAATGGTCACAGTCTTCCAAGTAGGGATTTCTTTCAGTGAAATGGGATTCATAGAGTGCTGTCTCTGGAGCTTAGAAGAGCAGGAAGAGAGATCTCAATAGTTCTTGTGCTGTAGTATTGCCACCCATGATAAAGATGGCTGAGTGGGTATCTTGGCTTGGGCAGGATGAGAAAGAAGCAGATTCAAAGCCTGAATAAGGCTATTTTTCATGGCTGCTTTTTTTCTCCTTCCTCCAGTAGGCCCAGTTCATCATTAGTATTGTCCAGTTAAGGTTGTCTACACAGAGGTAGAATGAAATAGAAAGTTGAAGCCATCATTAGGGTAATTCAAGTAAAAAAAAAAACAGTTGCCGAGGGGGGTAAAATAAGGTTTTCCACATTTACCTGAATTATTCAGACTGACTGACTTCATTGATCAGTTCACAGTATAATTGCTCAACTCTCCTTTCCATTTTGCTAAATGGGAAGGGTTTGCTTTTAGTTTTTCACAGCCAAAGTGAGATGCATGAGTGAAGCAATTTTACAGATAATATAGACAGGTGTCCCTTTCCCTCCAAACTCAATCACCAAATTAACAGGATAAATGTCTACAGGTAATATGAGCCAATTGAATTCAAGAGCACCTATATGGGCCAAAATGAGTGAAACATTCACTTTCTTTTGGACTCCTGCTGGTCTTCATACAGCTACTCAACAAGGGCATTTGATGGCCATGCTGTGTCTTTCTGTTGAAACACCTGGGTTACATGATCTTCCTCAATAATACAACTAATTGTGTTGAAAATACCACTCTTTGTATATCCAACTGTTATCTGAAAGTGAAACAAAGCTCTATAATTTTCAACTTACATTTAATGAAACATTAAGTTCCATTTGGCAATGTAAATAAAATACATAAGTTCAGATGAATTATAGAATGGATAAGGACAAGTAAGATTAAGTAAATCAAGGATGGTTTCCTGGACAAATAAAGAATCCCTTTCAATGGATGTCATTGCTAGGATTAGCTTTTAAAAAATGATTTAGGCTGAATTATCTCTGAGGACATTGCCAACTCTACAATTCTGTGATTTTAAGCACTTTGGTGTGTGATACACCAGTATTTCTTAAAGGGTGCCCTGGGGCACACTCATGTGCCCCAAGTTTCATCAAGTGTGCAGTGAATGGGTGTGGAACTATGCATTTTTATTAGCCTTTCATAAATTGTTTTGAATTTATATCCCCAATCCCATGAACAAGTACAAGACCCCCAACTCTTGCTGCTGTTTTTTAAGGGCAAAGAATGATACTGGGTCACAAGAAAAAAAGGAAAAAATTGAGAGCCATTGTTTTACACTTACTCCTTAATTTTATCTTGGTTCAGAGCAAATTGGGATATTGGAATCTCTTTCTTTGGTATGACCTATATTAAATCTTCCATATGAGCAATTGCACCTTGGAAATTGAGTATTGTTACAAATCAGAGTTTGATTTACTGTTTCGTTGATTGTCTAGACCTCCTTCTTCCTAATTCCAGTACTAGCACACTATAAACTGTACCACAATGTCTCTGCTACATGATAAAACATTTTTAAGAGGGACTGGCTAGAAAATAATGAAAAAAAATTCTTCTATTGTGCCTTGGTTTATGTTTTTAAAAATAAACTTTATTGATGTATTGTTTTTTGCATCATCAGAGTTTTCCCCAGTATCCTTTCCCCTCTTCCTCCTAGAGAGTTATCACACATAGTAAATGTTACTTTTGTAAAAAGAGAAACAAAAGAAGAGAAAAAAGCAGCATAACTGAACAATACTTTGAAAAAAGTCTGAAAACGTGTGATGTATAACACTTGTGGATATCCCACCTTTGAGATTAACTTTTTGTATCTTCTTTTGAGTCATTCATGTTCTTCAGAGTTTTGCACCATTCACTTTTGATTTTTTGTGTATGTGTGTTTTTTCTGTTTACAACCTTGTCCTCATTGTGTATTCTGCATTCTTGGCTGTGCTTATGTCACTCTATCAGTTTGTGTAGATTTTTTCATGTTTTTCTGTATTTATCACATACCCCACTTCTTACAGAACAGTAGTGTTTCACTACATTCATGTACCACAATTTGTTTAACCATTTCCCAATTAATGGGTGTCTTCACTTGTTCCCAATCCTTTGCTATCAGAAAAGTGCTGCTAAATGCGTTGGTGTATTTGGGGACTTTTTTCTTGTGACTTGTTTCTTAAACCAATTCCAAAATCTGTTCAATGGCAAGATATTGAAACAAGCAAAAAGCTTTCTGAGATTAATATTTTGATGAAAGTCTTATTTAGAAGTATATATATAATTTCCATAAACTGTAGTAATCATACACAGTATGATTTATTAGAAATGAGTCATAAAGGAGAAATTGAAAATTATTGAGAAAGTAAAGAGGAAAGCTGAATTGGAGTTGTCTGCTAGAGAGTAAAAGAAGTAAATCCACAAGCAAAAACTCAAGAAATTTTGACTATGGACCATGAGAGCATCTTTTTTTTTTTGAGGTGGTAGATTGTGATGGAGAGGGTGCTGGGTGATATAGTGGATAGATGGTTAGAGCTAGGAAGACTTGACTTCAAATCCAGCCTCAGATTCTTACTGTCTGTGTGACCCTGGGCAAGTCAGTTAACCTCTGTCTGTCTCAGTTTCCTCATTGGCAAAATGGGTATAGTAATAGTACCTACCTCCTTGAGGTTTTGTTTGAGGGTAAAATGAGATAATATTTATAAAGCACCTTGCAAATCTTAAAGTTCTATACAAATGCTTGCTTATTTATTATTATTATGGCAGACAACTGTGACATATCACAATATTCAATGTAAAATGGTAAAGCACAGAATGTTGTAATTTTCCTGGACATCCAATGACGGAGCTCTTATTTTCTCCATTCACCAAAAGGAAATGTACTTTCTTCCCAAGGTCAGGTCAGGGCATATCCAAAGGATGAGTAATAATAGCTCTTTGTGGGCCTTCTGTCTTGGTACCTGTTAATAACCTTGTAAAGCTGATAATAAAATAATTCCAAAATAAATAAACAGTAGGTACATGAGTGCTCTTGGAGATCAGTAAATCTGAGAACATGGGTTGTCAGTACACAGCATTGCTAGAAGCGAGCTGATAAAACTCCTACTTTGGAATGCTTTGATCCTTAAAGGATGCTATCACAGGCAAAGAAAGGGAATTTCCATACCTCTACGAATGTGGCCACATCTGTATGGACTAAGTGAAATGTGCAGTTGAGGCAGCAGTTAGAAAAACTAGGTCTTCAACCCTTGGTTTCAAAGGAAAAAAAAAAGTATTTGCTTTGGGGAATTTTTCTTTCCTTCTCTTTTGGGTTTTATTTGTAGGCATATTTTCAAAATTGCCGTAGAGGCATTGATTCTTAGGCCTCTGAGATAAGAATCTTCCTTACATTTCTTCTTCTTGATCTCTTTTCCTCTCTCCTCAGAGTCTGTAGCACTGAGATATCCTTTCTGGAATCCAACCTGAGTACCTCTACCTGTTCTAGACCTGTTTCGTTTAACTTGTTACCCTCCTTGTGCTACCTATGACTTACAGTGATCATTTTCCTCTCTACCATTGAGGCTTATTCACCCTGTTGAGGGAGTGCAGTATAATGAATTCACCTTGGACCTGAAATCAAGAAGACCTGAATTCCAAATTGGCTTCAGACACTTACTAGCTGTGAAAGCCTGGGCAATTAAACTATTTTTCTCAGTTTCCTCACCTGTAAAATGGAGATAGCACCTGCTTCACATGATTGTTGTAAGGATCAAATGAGATATTTATGAAGCACCTACCATATTGCCTGGCACATAGTAGATTCTATATAAGTTTTCCCTTTCTCTCCCCTCCATTATAACTATTAATAATGGTCTTCTGAAGGTAATAGACCCAGTTTTTCTAAATCATTATTGACTCTAACAATTCACATTTCATGCTAGATAGGACAAGAGGGAGGCAAGACCATCACAGAATGAAAGGATAGAGATTTTTAGGTGGGTACAGCCTTTTGATTGGGGCAACTAGATGGTGCAGTGGAGATAGTATAGTAGATAGAGGGCTGGCCCTGGAGTCAGGAAGACCTGAGTTCATGTCTGGCCTCAGGCACTTACTAGCTATGTGACCCCGGGCTGGTCACTTAACCTGTTTGCCTTAATCCACTGGAGAAGGAAATGGCAAAAAGGTTAGTTTGTTTTTTTTTGCCAAGAAAACCCAATGACCAGTATGGTTCTCGGAGCCATGAAAAGTTGGACAGGACTGAGCAACAACACCTTTTTAGTTGTTGGAAAGTTGTGTATTCTTAGAATTGAATTGCAGTACTGGAACAGCAAGGAGATCGAACCGATCAATACTGAAAGAAATTAACCCTATTCATTGGAAGGACAAACATTGAGGCTGAAGCTTGAATACTTTGACCACATAATAGGAAGATAGGATGCATTAGAAAAGTCTCCTTCTGGGCAAGACTGAAGGCAAAAGGAGAAGTGAATGGCAGAGGAGGAGAAGATAGTGTCATGGAAGCGAGCATGGACTCGGACAGACTTCAAGAGACGATGAAGGAGTGAAGGTCCTGCTGTGTCTCAGGATCACAAAGAGCTGGACACAAATGAACAATTGAACAGTAGCAACAAATCTTTTGACATCCTTCAAAGAACACTGTATTGATGTCCATTTGACTATCTCTTTGCCAACTCTAATCAAATTTACTAGATCAATCATTCAGTTCCCGTTTGACTTTACCTCTGTAGACAAAGCGAAAGCGTGTGTATGTGTGTGTGTATGTGTGTTCATCCTTCGTTGCTGAAGAAGACCATACCATCAGAGAAATAATGACATGACTTGCACTTGACTTTGTTTTGAGTGAGGGAGGGCAGTGCAGGTCACCAGCCTCCCTTCTCCTTCAGAGCCATCGGAACCCAGTGATCGGATATTCATCAGGATGACTAGAGATGACCCAGGAGGAGGCAATTAGGGTTAAGTGATTTGCCCAAGGTCACACAGCTGGTGAGTGTCAGGTGTCTGAGGTGAGATTTGAATTCAGGTCCTCCTAACTCCTGCACTGGTGTTCTATCCACTGCACCACCTAGCTGCCCCAGTCAGAGTGAAGGTAAGCCTAAAGTAAACCTATCTAAAGGTTTCTAATTCATGTACCTGTGAGATGATTCAAACTGAATGGAATTGAAATGCCCTTTAGAGATCATCTAATCTAACTCCCTCAATTTGTAGTTTAGGAGGCCCCCAAAGTTAAGCAATTTGCCGACATTGACATAACTAATAAGAAGGAAAGAAGGGATTTAAATGCAGGTCCTCTAACTCTTAAAATCACCTCTCTTTCCACAACACCAAGTGGCCTTTCTCTATACAAGACTCTTATTCATTCTCTACAAAGAACTAAGTGTCAAGACAGAAAGTGAAATCTCATTTCAAATGTACTGCACCTAAAAGGCACTAATATGATTAGAGGTAAAAGCAGCATAAGTCAGATCCTCAAGTGTCCTCTTCAGGAAAGAGATCTGAGAATAAAAACAAATGAACTTTGTATTGTGGCCTTCATCCATATTGGAGCAGAGATATCATTAAACTTGGTCACATATGTGGTTCATTCAGTGTAGTCTACCCTCATGACTCCCTTTTATATAGTACTTAAAGTTCATTTTATTTATTGAGTTTTAAACTTTAATAGCTATATTTAGACACTAAAGTTTATTTTTAAAACACTTTTATCACAACCCTCCGCACAAGTAGGTAAAGTTTTGTAGTCTAAATTTTACAGATAAAGAAACTGAGCCTCTGTGATTAAACAATATCTATGTTCATAGTTGCACACATATTTAACAGCAAAGACAATATTCAAACCTGGGTCTTCTGAATACAAAGTGGGGGCTCTTTTCATTATACAAATAGAGACTCCCAAGGGGCTTTTAATGAGTGGGCATCCTTGAAGCCTTGGAAGCAATCCCAAAGTGTAGCCAAATCTCTCTTTACCTTAGTAACCATTTATAGCTTTTTCCCTGTTTCATTCATCCAAACACATTGTAGATTTATATTTTCTGCTTATACCACCTTTTATATTTATTAACTGCTGTGGGAGAGAGTGGCCAATGGTATTAAGGGATTTTAAAATAAAGAGAATGGGAGAAGAGGGCATTTATGGCTTAATTTTTTGGTAAAGTAGGAGCAAGGTCCTTACCAGGATACCTAGAAGGAGTTGTGTGGGGGTGGGTAGAAGACTAAGGAGAAAAGAGAATATTTGAAATAGCTACTATGAAGAGTGAGATAGCAAATCAATTATGGAGGAATAAAAGGATTGCCTTGTTATAGTGAGGGCCTAGCTGATATTGAATTACATGGATTTCTAATATACTCAGTCTGGTTGTGACACTTCCTTCAGTTGTGTCCAGTGGCTCACAAGTAATACTGAAGCAGTTTCTTACTGCTGAATAATATTTCATTGCATTCATGTACTAAAATTTGATTTTTCATTCTCCAATCAATGACTCACTACTTTGGTTTCTAGTTCTTTGCAATGAGAAAAATTCTGCTCTGCAAATGTTGCAGTTGGGGTTATTTCAAGTCTTTTTTTTGTCATTGATCTCCTTTGGACAGATACCTAGCAATGGAATCTTTGGATAAAAAGTAGTTTAGTCATTCTTTTCCCAAAATTTCAAACTGCTTTCAAGAATGATTTTATGAATTCACAGCTTCACCAACCATGCACCAGTGCATCCATCTTTCCCTAATGGTATTGACCATTCTAATCTTTTATGATCTTTTCCAGTTTTCTGGGTATGAAGTAAAATCTCATCATTGTTTTATTTGTATTTTCCTTATTCTTAGTGATATGAAATATTCTTTCATATGGTTTTTAATAATTTTCAGTTTTTCTTTTGAAAACAGTTTGTTTGCTTTACCACTAACAGTAGTTTTTGGTCTTATATATTACTGTTAATTGTTCATATGTAGTTCAGAATCTGGGGCTACTATTTCACACTCTATTTAGTAGGGTGGATCCATCCAGGAGCAGGCTGGATTCTCAGATGGTGGCTGGATAATTCTCTCTTTCACATTTATAGGTATTACTCTGAGGGATTGTGGCTATCTTTTAAAAGCATTTTTCATAAGTCCCCTCTAGTATACTCCTTGAATTATTAGTTGATATCAATTAGCCAGTCAAGCTCACTTTGCTTTCAGAAATGGTTATTTATTTAGGTGGTATAAAACGATGGTTGGTAAAAAAACAAAACAAAACAAAACATCTCCCCTTCCCCCTACACGTTCCCAATAGAATCCAGGGGAAAGTGATTTCAAGCACAACTTCTAGTTGTTGAAGTCCTTTCTTCCCCTTCATGGGATGCTTGAGAAGTTTCCCTCAGGCATAACATAGCTTTCTTCTGGGCTCTGTGTAGCATACTGAAGCTGCCTTTCTTCAGTGTTTGTCCTCAGCTTCTAAAGCAGACTCCAGGTAGGGCTGTTTCAGGACACTGCTAGCATGTTCATGAGAAGTTCTAGACCTTTTGACTTTTTGAAGTTCACAGGTTTGTCCTCTGGAATAGGATTGCAGTTCTCAACTAGTTTCCTGTTTCTATTCAAGTCTCACAGGGTGTGATTAAGTCTTTTTAATCAATTCCAATATATTTCCTGTGTAGCATCATTTCATTTCATTGAATGGATTTTATTTCTTTCAGATTGATTAAGGACTTTTTCTGCACATATTTAATGCTTTGAACAGGCTGATTGATTTAATAGAGATATTCTCACCTGATTATGGTATCAGGGTGTAGAGAATCTTGTTAGCTGCTTTAAGTAGAGTGGAGGTGATGATTGATTGATTGATTGCACGTGCATCTTGCCTACGTTAAGAGTATGGAATGGACCTGTGATTTCATTGGTATATAGAATTCCCTGATGAGGAAACTACCTCTATCGGCAAGTACTAAAGTACTTTGCCTAAGTTCACACAGCCTGTATGTGTCAGAGATGGAATGGGAACTGAAGTTTTTCTACCTTTGACCCCTACTCTATGCTCAAAACTTATGAAAGATACTTGATACAAAGTTGTTGGGGTTTTTTTTTGCCCTCAGAGGACTTCTTCCCTTTTTGTTCTGGTTGCATTGATTTTGTTTATGCTAATGCTTTTCGATTTCATGTAGTCAAAATTATCTGTTTTGTCTTTTGTCAATCACCTCTATACTCTGGTTGAAGTTTCATCCTTTACAACTATAAATATATCTCTTCTAAATTTTTTATTGTGTGACTTTTAATATTCAGGTCATGGATACATTTTGAATTTATTGTGACATAAGACATTTCTCTCCTCACCTTGAGAAGGCAAGCAATCTGATTTAAATTATACGTGTGTAGCCATGAAAAGAGTGTTTCCATATTAGTTGTGTTGCAAAAGAAAATAGAAACAAATTTTTTTCTGAAAATGACTTGCTTATCATTTCTTATAGCATAATGGTATTCCATTATATTCATATACTACAACTTGTTTAGCCATTTCCCAATTTAAGGGAATCACCTTAATTTCCAATTTTTTACCACCACAAAAATGTCTACTTCAATCTTTTTGGGATACAGGCCTAGTGGTAATATTATAGGGTCAAAGAGTCTGCACAATTTCTAGGCCTTTTGTCATCTTTACAAATTGTTCTCCAGAATGGTTGAACTAGCTCACAATTCCACCTACAGTGCACATGTCCCAGGGTTCCATATCCCCTCATGCACTTTCATTTTCCTTTTCTGCCATGTCAACCTGATAGATGTGAAGTGTTATCTCAGAGTTGTTTTAATTTGCATTTCTCTGGTCAGTAATAAGTTAGAACATTTTTTTCATGTGACTATTAGTAGTTATGATTTCTTCTGAAAAGTTACTGTTCATACTCTTTGACTATCAACTGGGAAATAGCTAATAGTTTTATAAATTTTTCTTAGTCCCTTAAATATTTAAGAAATGAGCCTTTTATCAGAGAAGCTTGCTGCAACTGCCCACTCTCTCCCCCTAGTTTCTGATTTTCCTTTTAAATTTTGGCTGCATTAATTTTGTTTGTGCAAAAGCTTTTGAATTTCATGTAATCAAAAATTTTTATTTTACTTTCTCTGATTCTCTCTCTCTTGTTTGGTCATAAACATTTTCTTTATCCATAGATCTGACAGGTAAAATTTTCCACAATCCCCTAACTTACTTAAAATATCGCCCTTTATTGTTCAAATTATTTACCTGTTTTGACCTTATCTTGGAATGGGGTGTGAGATATTGGTTTATGCTTAGTTTTTTTTTTTTTAAACTGCTTTCTAGTTTCCCCAGCAATTTTTGTCAGATGTTGACTTCTTACTTCAAAACTTGAATCTTTGGGTTTATCAAACACTCAGTCATCTACTACAATGTACCATATATCTAATTTATTTCACTGATCCACCACACTATTTTTTAGACAGGGCAAGATTGTTTTGATGATTACTACTTTGTAACATTGTTTGTAATCTGTAATTGCTAGATCACCTTCTTTTACATTTTCCCCATTGATTTCTGTGATGTTCTCAGTCTTTTGTTATTCCAGGTGAATGTTGGTACTATCTTTTCCCCTAGCTGTCTAAAATAATTCTTTTGTAATTTCTTGGCATTTGAAACTTTTTGGTGCTTCCAAGGTGGTGTGAGCTGGAGAGAGGTGAGGTCTATGCTTTCTTTGTCTGCACTCTTTTTCTTACTCATGAAGGGCCCTTGATTTCTTGGGAATGTAATTAATAATGCTCCTCAGAACCCTTTATCCTTTTGGACCAGAAGTAATAGGGACTCTGATTCTGTGTTACTGAAGAGACATGACTCAGTGCTTCCACTCCTTCTTGACTGAAAGTGTTCTCAGCACCTGACTGTGACTCAAAAGTGGGTTTGGGCAATGGAGTTGGCAAATATAACCTGGTCCTGTGACCAGTGCTAGCACATGGGGACCTTACAATCTCTTTCTGACAAGTTTCCAGGTCCCCTTAGCATATCTGATTTGAAAGATCCTGAAGCTGCTACTTCTCTCATCACCTAGTTTTGTCCCTGGTATTTCATCCATGCAGGCTTTGGGCCCAGACTCCTCCCCTGTGTTACAGATTTCTCTTTCTGACTTCCGTGTTGTCTGAGGCTGGAAGAATGTCTCACTCTGACTTGTTGCTGGCTCTGTTGCTCTAGAATATTAGCAGGAGATATTATTTTATAGTTGTTTGGAGGACAATGTTGGGCGAGCTCAGCTGAGTGCTTTTTCTACTCTGCTATCTTGCTTTCTCCCAGAGACTTAAAGCATTTATTTTGATGGGTATTTCCCTTTCTGTTATTATTACTTGAATATTGCTATTCCTAATTAGAAAAGCTGTTTTATGTAGGTTTATTTTGTATCCTATTAGTTTACTGAAGCTTTTACTTGTCTCAATCTCTTTGTTTATTCTCTAGAGATTTCTATGTATGAATTAGGGGTTTGTGGAGAACTAGTACCTCTGGTGTGAGAGCTTGCTGAGACCTTTTCAGGGCTGCTCATCCATCTTTGGTGTCCATTGTCACTGAAATCTCACCTATGGCTCCAAGAGGTTGGAGCATGCACAGCAGCCATACTCTGGTAAAAATATCCTGGTTGATGGTCTAAACCAGGTTGAAAGTAACTGATAGCCCTCAAACCCATTGGTGAGTCTAGGGGATGTCTACTCCTAGCATTTGAAGACTTCCCCCAATGGAGTAGGCAGATGAGAACAGTTTGTTCCAACAGCCATGAAAGCAACTGAAGCAGGTGCTGTGGGGTACTTAAAGTTTGGTCAGACATCGAAGACCCCAAGGTTATCCACTACATCCTGGGCCATCACCAGTTGTCTTGACTTTTCTCTTGCCACTGGAGAACATTGATTCTGGAAGAAAGAAACTGATGGTTTTGTCCAATTTGGCCTCATTTAAATCCAATTCATTTTCCAGTCAAGACATCACCCCATGATGCCATTACTCTTCTTTCAAAGGAATGAACCACAAACAAAAAATACCTATGTATACCATCCTATTATCAGGAAAAATGAATGGTTTCTCTCCTCCTTTTATATCTTCCTTTGCCTACCTCTAATTTCTTTTTAAAAAATATATAATATTTTACTTTTCCTCAACTACTTATTAAAACAATATTTAAACTTTTAAAAAAGTTTCAAGTTCCAAATTCTATCCTTTCCTCCCTTCCTTGTAGACCCCCCAAAAGACAGTAAACAATAAGATATAAGTTGTACATGTGTAGTCATGTGAAATATTTCCATTTTAGTAATTGTGTACAAAAAGACTCAATTAGAAAGAAAGGAAATGAAAATTAGTGTGCTTCACTCTGTATATAGACAATATCAGTTCTTTCTCTGGTGGTAGATAGTATACTGTATCATTTGTCTAAGAATACCTAAATCATTCACAATTTTCCATCATACAATATTGCTATTAGTATGTACAATGTTCCCAATGTTCTGCTCACTTCACTTTGCATTAGTTTATGTAAGTCTGTGCAGTTTTTAAAAAATCATTCTGCTTGTCATTTCTTATAATGCAATAATATTCCATCATAATAATATACCACAGCTTTTTTAGCCATTCCCTAATTGATGGGCATCCCTTTGATTTCCAATTCTTAGTCAACACAAAAGACCTAATGTGTGTGTGTGTGTGTGTGTGTGTGTGTGTGCTGGGAAAACTGGAAAAGAGTATGGCAGAAACTAGGTATAGTCCAACATTTCCCACAATAAGGGTGATGCTGTAAACAAATTAGGATAGCATGGAATATTTTGATCTATGGATAAGGGAAGAATTTAGAACAAAAGAAAATATAGAGAGAACTACAAAATGTAACATAAATTATTGTTATTATGTAAAATTAAATTTTTGTACAACCAAAGCTCACACATATGTGTATGTGTATGTATGTGTTTATATATGTGTATACACACATATGCAGGTGTATATATAATGTATATTATATATAAAATGTATATATATATATATATCTTTTTTGGATGTCTCTGGGATATACAGCTGGCAGTGTTATTGATGGTTCAAAGTGTATATAGTTTTATAGATCTTTGGGCATAGTTCCAAATTGCTCTCCAGAATGGTTGGATCTGTTCACAACTCTACCAATAATGCATACATGTCCCAGTTTTCCCACATCCCCTCCAACATTTATCATTTACCTGGGAGTTATTTTAATGTGCATTTCTCTAATTAATAGTGATTTAGAGTATATATATATATATACATATATATACACATACATATATATATATATATATATATATATCTTAATTTCTTCATCTGAAAACTGCCTATTTACAGCCTTTGCCTATTTATCACTTGAGGAATGACTTGTATTCTTATAAATTTCACTCAGTTCTTTATAATATCAGATACAGTTGCAAAATTTCCCCCAGTTTCCTGCTTTCTTTGTCATTTTGGTTATATTGGTTTTGGTTGTGCAAAAACTTTAATTTTCCATAATCACAATTATCTAGTTTACATTTTATAATGCTTTCTATATTTTCTTTTGTTCTAAATTCTTTCCTTACCCATAGATTAGAAAAATAAAATATGCCATGCTATTCTAATTTGTTTATATTATCACTGTTATGGTGGGAAATGTTTGACTATACCTAGTTTCTGCCATATTCTTTTCCAGTTTTCCTAGCAGTTTTTGTCAAATAAAGAGTTTTTGTTCCAAAAGTTTGGATCTTTGACAGATTACTATGATCATTTACTATAAAGTAATGTGTACCTAATCTATTATACTGATCTATCACTCTATTTCTAATCCAGTAACAGATTGTTTTGATAATTACTGCTTTATAATACAATTTGAGATCTAATGCAGCTAGACCACCTTCCTTCACATTTTTTTCATTGATTCTCTTGATATCCTTGACCTTTTGCTCTTCCAGATGAATTTTGTGTGATTTTTTTTATTACTAATGCTAGTATTTCTAGATTACAACTATGTAAAATGATACTATAGAAAGAGTATTGATTTGTTTTATTTCTATATATAGTGAGAAATGTTCTAGTTTTCCCATACAATGGGGAAAGGAATATGTTTGTGCGTGTGTGTATGTGTGTTAACTGGTCTTCCCATGGCACTCAAAATCTCTTCTTCAGTTGGAAGTTTAGCTAAGGGAAGATTGACTTCAGCCTGAGGTAAACCAACAAACCAACCAGCATTGATTGATGATGGTCTGTTGAGAACACTATGGAAGTGTTCAGCCTATCTCTCCAGGATCATGTCCTCATTACTAATCAGTGTGGCTCCATCATCACCAAGTAGTTGTGATGTTCAATAGGTTTTTCGTTCACAGTCTTTAGGGAATCATAAAAGCACGTTGGATTTTTACTACATAAAACTGAATTTCTTCTGCCTTCTTACTGAGCCAGGAATCTTGTGTCTCTCTAAGCTTTACTTGTACTTTACTTTTGATGGAATTAAATTCTGCCTTCTTAGAGATGGATGAACTATCCTGCTGGTAAATCCTGTGGAGTTCTCATTTTTCATTAAGCAGCTTCTGAATTTCTCCATCATTTTCATCAAACCAGTCTTGGTGTTTGTGAGTGTTCTGATTCAGATGAGTAAATGCAGTGCTGTATATCTAATATCTGAAAGCTGCCTACTCCTTTTCTGTTCCACTGCTACCAACTATGTGTTGGCTCAACTTTCCCCCCAAGTTAGCAACAAACTCTTCACACTCAGAGAAGAGCTCTAATTTGTTGACAATTCTTCTGGTAGTCATTTTGCCTTGGCGGGGGGGTGGAGCTTTTGATGAATGTGACTATTTATCTTGAATAGGATAAGTCTATGATCAGTCCAGCGCTCTGCACCACACCTTACCTTCGTCACTCTCACATCTTATCTGTCTCTTCTCCTTATAATCATGTAGTCTGCTAGATGCCAATGTTTGCTGTGAGGGTATGTGCATCCATGAAGCTTTATTGCATTTGGGTAAGCAGAAGACAGTGTTGGTGATGAGGCCATGTGACACACAAGTCTTCAGTAGCAAGCGACCATTGCTCTTGCTGTTTCTAACTCCATTCTTCCCTAGAACTCCCTGCCAAGTCTGGTAGTCTGAGCCTACTCTAGCATTAAAGTCACCCAGAATTATAAGCTTGTCCTCTTTTGGCACAATGATGATAAGGATCTCTAGGTCTTCATAAAATTTTTCTTTGACCTCATCAGGGTTTGTTATGGTGGGAACATAGGCAATAATGATGGTGGCATGACATTTTCCTGCATGTGGCAAATCTCATTTTCATGAACCTGTCATTTACTCCTTTTGGCAGACATACCAGCTTACTGACTAGATTAGTTGTGATTGCAAAACCTATGCCAGCTTCATGGCACTCCTCTTTATTGAGGCCATTCCAGAAAAAAATGTGCATCCAGGCCCAGCTTCAGTAAACTGACCTTCATTTGCTAACCTTGTTTCACTTAGGGCTGCTACTGAGTTCTCTTGCAACAAGAGCAGTTTGTCTTTCAGGTCTACTGGATTTTGTGTTGTCTATAAGTGTGTGCATGTTCTGTGTGCCAATGGTGAGTGGAATCACCTTTGCAGAATTTCTTGTACATTTTTTTGTGTGTTTCAACTGCAGAGTGGGGATTCCTCACTTGCCACAGTAATCAGACCAGGGTTGAGCAAGCAGAAAAATTTTAGAGCACCTTTTCTAGTCCTCTTCTTCACTAGAAGAATGGAATGGTGAACAGTGTGATCCTTAAAAGGCTACCCAGACACCCAGGGGACTTCTGAATCCCACTGCTGTTTCCAGTAAGAAACAATACTGTGGGCCGGGCTGCCTGTGTTCAGGGTTGTGACTATAGCTCCCAGTGTATCCACAGCTGTTGCTTCATCACTTGTCTGTCACCACAGGGCTTTGAGAGAGGTAAATAGTAAAATGGTATGGGTGATGTCTTCTGATTCATGCATTAATTGGATTTAAGTGAGGCAGAGTTGCATGAAGTTGTCAGCATCACTCTCTCTTCCAGAGTCCTCACAGTCCAGTGACAGGACAGAATCAAAACAACTGGCAATGGCTCAGGGTGCAGTGGATGACCTTGGTGTCTTCAATGTCTAACCAAGCTTTAAGTGCTCCACATTGCCTGCTTCAGTTGCCTTCAATGCTATTGGAACAAATTGTTTTCATCCACCCATTCCACCAAAGGAAATCTTCACATGCGTGGGGTATACACCTCCCTAACTCACCAATGGATTTGAGATCCCTTGTGTACCCTTAACCTGGTTTGGCTCATCTGCCAAAAAGCACTGGCACAATGCTTTGCATATAGTTTATCGGAGAGGCTGCTGCATATGCTGCAGCTTCTTGGAGCCACAGGTGAGAGCTGGGTGGAATCCTGAAGGTGGAAAGGTGCCCTGAAAAGGGCTCAGCAACCATCACAACAGAGGTTCACTTACATTGGTAGTACACTTTCCAGAGATGGACATATTGATAATGAGGTTGACACATGCATTGCCTGAGGTAGCTCAGTGTTTGGGATGCTCCAAAGGAAAGTAAAGGAAAGAAGAAATATTAGAGTGACTGCCAAACTGAAGGTCTACAGAGCCATTGTACTGACTTCTGTTGTATGCCTGTGAAACATGGAAAATCTATCAGTGCCATTCCAGGAAACTGAATCTCTTCCATCTGAACTGTCTTAGGCAGATTCTGAAGACCACCTGGCAGGATAAGGAATGAGACTCTGAGATACTTCCTTGAACTAAACTGCCAAGTATACAAACTATGCTTTAGAGAGCATAGCTCTGATGGGCTAGCCATGTTTTTTGAATGTAAATGTATGTTTGCCTAAAAGACTATTTTATTGAGAACTCTCATAGGGCAGGTGATCACATGGTGGTCAGAAGAGGTGATACAAGGTCACTATCAAGGTCTCTCTCAAGAACTTTGGAATTTATTGTGGTACATGGGAGACACTGGCACAGGACCAGTGGTAGAAGGTACATCATAGAAGGTACTGTGCTCTATGAAGAAAGCAGAATTGAAATGGCTCAAAGGAAATGTAGGATGCAGAAATTTAGAGTATCTACCTCAATTTCACATGGACTCTCTCTGCCCAATCTGTGGTAGAGCATTCTAAAATCAGTCTGATGATGCTTATTCTGGGCATGATCTGATCAGCCACAGTTGGACACATTGAAACTTGACATTATCGTAATGATGTTATTTTGGTTCTCTCTGAGAAGGGAGGACAACAACCAACCGATGTGCGTTAAAGTTGTATCTTGTTCTGGTCCCTCTGAGAACCCTCCCCTCTTCTAGTCAGTATAGTAAATACATTTTTAAGCAGTCATTGTGAAGTAACAGTACAGGGAAGTAAAACTGCAAAACAGAACCTAGAAGTAATGTATAAACCACCCCAAAGATCAAAGGAACATAAATTAAAAACTGTATCATATATTAACCAAGAATCACATCCTAAGACCATGTGCTAAATTAAGGGATGCCGTCTATGCTTTGTTAGGTCATTTTGATCCTCTGATATGTAAATCTCATATAAATTTCAGACATCAACAGTAAGATCAGCAGAACACCAAATGTTACTGATAAATTTGGGATGATGCGAATATGTTAACTTTAAAGTTTTACTGATGAATTTGAGATGATTTGGATATGTTAATGAATTTACCCCAAGGTGGCACAGGGAAGAGTTAAGTTAGCTTGTTCTCTCAAAAAGAAAAAAAAAAAACCCATAAAATGAAACCTTAAACTCCTGCACACTGAGCACACTTTTATTTCCATCAAGTCCATTCTACCAAGTCTCCCAACTTTAATCCATGGTAATGTGAATGATTCTCTGTGTATCTCCCTCTCCTTAGCCTTTTTCCATGTTTGTCTTTCTTCACCACCATTCCCTACGCTGTTTGTCTCTATACCTCTTTCCCCACTTGTCTCTGTGCTTTCTATACTGTGTTCCTCTACCCTCTACTTTTTATTAAAGTGTGACTGCAGCCTTACTTCCTACTTCCTTTGTGGTCTTTCCCAATAAGTACCCAAAGAACTTGGTGTGCCTGTACCATTTCATGTTTTCATAAATTAATTAGTATATCTGGAGTAAACTTGTACCCTCTGGGAATGAAAGAATATGTGGCTGGTGAGTTTAACTACTATTTTTTGTTTATTTATTAATTGGTTTTGATGACCAACTGCTACTTATGGTGAGATAAGGACCAAATTTCAGGAATAGCAATATCACTCTCTTACACTCACTGATTACTGGCCTGGCTTCTAGCCTACTATGAAGGAAGTGATCTTTGTGGAGAAATCACTTATTTACTGGCTTTGTACTTGCTACAGATCCTGACTCGTCCACAGCAACAATTTTTGAAGAAACACAGAAAAAAGCTCTTAACACCAAAGTTTTTAACAATGTCAAAAGGCTCAATATCAGAAACAGAATTTTGTTTATTAAAAATCATTAAAGAAGATGGGTTACCATGAGTCTTGCTGATGCAAACTAAGCTCCAATGGACCTATTTATTGGTCTAGCAGCTGATATTTCCTGTTCCTATTCAATTAAGAGCTCCATGAGAGTAAGGATTGTACTACCTCTCTATATGTATTTTTAGAGTCTGGCACAATGTTTTGCATATAGGAAATGTTAATAAGTTATTTTTCATTTATTTAAAAGTTTATTTGCTTGCAAATCCATGTAGACAGAGTTCTCCCCCTGCCTTTACATCTACTGAGATAGGATTATTTCAAGGTATTATATTGTTTATTGGTTGTTAATTTGAATTTCTTCCCTTTTCTTTTTAATCGGTTTGACTAGAGTTTTTTTCTTTCTTTAAAGATATTTTTTAAAGAGGCAACTTTTAGTTTTCTTTGTTAGTTCTTTAGTCTTTTTGGTTTCTGATTTATTTCTTTCTCTTATAAATTTCAAGGTTTCCTCTTTTGCTTATTTTGTGTTTGCTTATTTCCTTGCATTCTAATTTTTAAATGGAAGTTCAGTTCACTATTCCTCTCTTTATTTTTGATTAATGTATGAATATTCTTTCTCTTGAAGACAGATTTAACGGCAAACAAGAACTTTGGGTATGTTCCCTTATCATTATCATTTTTTATTATTTCTATGATTTGTTCTTTGACCTACTCAAGATTCAGGATTTCATTATTAAGTGTCCATCTAGGTTTTTATAATTTACTTGTATTTCCTGATTTAATTACTATTTTGAGTTGTATTATGACCTATAAGTGATGTATTCATTCTTTTTCAGATTGATTCGCAATTTCTCTGGCCCTTAATAAATGGTCTACTTTTATAAAAGTAAAACTCAGGTTCTTATTAGGAAATCAACAAATTAAATTACTTAATGAATATAGTATGTATACACATGTATATACACATATACAATTACAGATACATGTAATTATGTATATATACAGTTAATTTAGTGATCCCATTTACAATTGCTATAAATCTTACAGCTTTGAATTCTCCAATAGTTTTTTATGTTCCACATTTTCCTTTTTGTTTATCTTCTTTTTATATTTGTCTAGCTCTCAAAGAGGAATATTAAATTTTCCTACCGTTATTTTCATAATCTGTCTTTTTTCAATTAAGTTCATTTTTATTTTATAAATTTAGATACTATGCCTTTTGTTTCATATATATGCTTAATAACAATATTGTATAATAATCCATAGTCCTCAGAAACACAAGTTTTTTATTTATTGCTACTGACAGGATGAATTTTTATTTTTGTTTTTTTTTGATTCATCACACTTTAGATTAAACATTGTTAATTTTGTCCAAGTCTCTCATTTTTTTCTTTGTGTGAAATTACTTCTTTGATGTATTCTTATAAATAAAATACCATTTTCCTTTTCCAGTCTGCCATTCTTTTTTGTTTTATTGGATTATTTAGTCAATTAATATTTATAGTTTAATTAGGCTTGAGTTTTCCTCCATTTACGTCTCTTTGTAGTCAATATTTTATCTCTATGAATGACTGTTTTAAACTGCTTTTCTGCAAACCTTTCCCTCCATAGTTTCTTTTCTTATTCACCTACACATTACATTTTAAACCCTTTCCCCAAGATTTGGAGTTTTGCTTAATTATGGATTACTTTTTTTGGTAATTTTATTTACTGATCAATTTTCCCCTTTTCTCTTTTTTTCATTTTCTCAGGTGACATTAATTCATAATCTCCTTTCCTCTTCTTCTCTTTAATTTCTTTAATTTTTTTTCTCCTGTATCTTGCTCTAAGAAAAATTTCATTGTTTTGTTCTCTTTATTAATTCTTTTCCCTTCCTGCCTATTGTGAAATTGTATTTTCTAATTCATGGTCTACATTCTTATTTATTCCTTCTATAATCTTATTGTGTTCCTCATATAGTTAAAATATCCTTCTTCTAACTAATCTATATATTACTGCCATCACAGATCTTGCCCCATTGTTTCACAGAATTCTCCCAGAGAAGTGGTCTTCCAATGCACAAATGCCATAGATTAAACTCATAATGAGGTTTATACCCCCCATGTCAAGTAGACATTTCTTTTCCCATGGAAGAACTTTTTTTCATGACCCTCTCTCTTCCTTACTTATTTGATGCATCCATTCATTACTGTAGTTATGATTCCTCCATTCAGTTACCTCTCCTATTCTGCTGAATCTCATTTTTCTTTCTGAGACTATAAAAATAGTTATCGACTCACTGTTCATGCATGGACTTCATGGGGGAACTGGACCCATTCCTATTTGTTCTCCACTTCCTCTTTCCTCAATTATTCTATCTTTTATTCTAATTTTTTCCCATAAAATACCTAGATTCGTGTGTGTGTGTGTGTGTGTGTGTGTGTTTGTGCATGTGTGTATGTAGGGTGAGTTCTCATTGCTTCCGCTCTTCCCTCTCATCTTCATTTCTCATTTCCTTGAGTTCTGTTTACATCCTTATCCCTTTTCTGTCTTTCGAAAAATCTCTTTTTTCTTTTTATGTCAATTTGTATCTTTAAAAATTAATGTCTAAAAATGAGTTAATTTATTTAATTACTTATTCTTTTCTTGGAAATTATGCTGATTTGCTTTTATTAAATTTTTATTGTTTAGTGTGTTTACAAGTTTATTGTTTGGTGTGTTTACGAGATTACACATCTGTTTTTTAAAAAAAATCTTTCAGAATTGTCTCCAATGACTCTCTCTTATTGACCATCTATCTTTTTCACTGATAATTAGGTTCATGTTTTAAGGCATGTCATTTTGGGTTGAAATTCTTTGTTGGTCAGTATAAATTATTCTATTCCCTTCTACAATTTCAAATGGTTGAAGAATTTTACTTGAATTTCCTTTCATTCATATTTTAAGGTCTTTCTATTTTCTGTTTGTAGAATTTGTCATCACTGTGAATGTTAAATTTAACCACTATCTATCTTGGAGTTTGAAGAACAGGGTTTTTTTCCCCCTGAGCAAGCCATTGATTCTTTTGATCAGGGAAAGGAATAACCACTTATTAAGTACATACTTTGATATAAGCAATGTGTTAAGGAATTTACAAATATCTCATTTGATCCTTACATCTACCCTGGGTGGTAGGGG
Organism: Bettongia penicillata ogilbyi; assembly: GCA_023548195.1. Taxonomy (NCBI): domain Eukaryota; kingdom Metazoa; phylum Chordata; class Mammalia; order Diprotodontia; family Potoroidae; genus Bettongia; species Bettongia penicillata. The sequence continues at coordinate 1,713,571 of JAJHZJ010000298.1, read as the reverse complement.
CTATTATCATTATAATTATTACTATTTTACATTTGAGGACACTGAAGTGGAAGGAAGTGACTTTCCCACATAGCTATGAAGAGTCTGAAGCTGAATTTGAATTGATCTTCTTGATTCCAAGTGCAGTTCTCTATCTACTGTATCATATAGTGTATATATATATATATATATATATATATATATATATATATATATGTCTAGTGCTTTGTTTTCTGTATTACTAAGTTCTGAGCAGTTTTCTTACAATATTTACTGCATCATACTACTCACATTTAAAAATCTGTCATATTTGTCTTGGAAACCTATGATCCTTCAGTTGTTTCTTTGTGTTCTGTCTTCAAGGTTAATGATTTTATAGACATTGAGAGTTCTTTTCTAAAATATTGATCATTGGGGAGGAGCCAAGATGGCAGAGTAGAAAGATGGACCTGTAGAAGGTCCCCCACATAGCTCATAAAATACTGGCAAAAATGACTCTAAAGAAATTCTAGAGCAGCAGAAGCCACAAAATGACAGAATGAAAGAGATTCTAGCCCAAGACACCCTGGAAGGCTGACAGGAAAGGTCTGTCATATGGGCCATGCAGTGTGGCAGGGACAGGACCTAGAACAGGCTTCAGGGAGCCACTAGCAGCAGCAGTTCCCAGGTTGCTCAACGCACAAATGCCAAGGACAGCTTCAAAGGTCATTGAGATAGCTCCCTCACCCAGGAGAAGGGAATGTGGTCTGGACCACTGGCAGCAGCCACTGCAGTGGTAGCATCCATTTTTGAAGCCCTTGGCCTAAATCCCCTGGGGGAATTGAGCCACTGATCTGAATCTCAGCCCTGAGCTTGACCCTGGGGTGAGGAAGAGTGCTAGTGTGGTGGAGCTGGAGGCAGTTATGGAGAGGGAATTCTACTCTCAGATTCTGGGCAGAAAAGTTTTTGGTTGCTCCCAGACAAGTGTGCAGGTGTCTCCCTTGATTTTGCCACCTTGGAGGAACTGAGAACTTACAGGTCCCTAGAGCATACCCTTCTCTTCACAAAGGACTCAAAAGTCAAGTAAATGTCTGGGAAAATGTCACAAAAAGAAAAAAAATAAGACTATAGAAGGTTACTTTCTTGAACAGGTATTTTCTTCCATCCTTTTGGATGAGGAAGAACAATGCATACCATCGGAGGAAGACCTGAAAATCAGGGCTTCTGCATCCAAAACCTCCAAAATAAATATGCAATGGTCTCAGGCCATGGAAGAGCTCAAATATGATTTTGAAAATCAACTAAGAAAGGTGGAGGAAAAATTGGAAAGAGAAATGAGAGTGATGCAAGAAAATCATGAAAAACAAGTCAACAGCTTGCTAAAGGAAACACAAAAAAGCGCTGAGAAAAATAGCAACTTTAAAAATAGGCTAACTCAATTGGCAAAGGAGGTCCAAAAAGCCAATGAGAAGAATACTTTAAAAAGCAGAATTAGCAAAATGGAAAAGGAGATTCAAAAGCTCACTGAAGAAAATAGTTCTTTAAAAATTAGAATGGAGCATATGGAAACTAATGACTTTATGGGAAATCAAGAAATTACAAAACAAAATCAAAAGAAAGAAAAAAAGAAGATAATGTAAAATATCTCACTGGAAAAACAACTGACCTGGAAAACAGATCCAGGAGAGACAATTTAAAATTAATGGAACTACTTGAAAGCCATGATCAAAAAAGAGCCTAGACATCATCTTTCATGAAATTATCAAGGAAAATTGCCCTGATATTCTAGAACCAGAAGGCAAAATAAATATTGAAAGGATCCACTGATAACCTTCTGAAAGAGATCCAAAAAGAGAAACTCCTAGGAATATGGTAGCCAAACTCCTGAGTTCCCAGGTCAAGAAGAAAATATTGCAAGAAACAATTTAAGTATTGTGGAAATACAATCAGGATAACACAAGATCTAGTAGTTTCTACATTAAGGGATTGAAGGGCTTGGAATATGATATTCCAGAAGTCAAAGGAACTAGGATTAAAACCAAGAATCAACCACCTAGAAAAACTGAGTATAATACTTCAGGGAAAAAATGGTCATTCAGTGAAATAGAGGACTTTTAAGCATTCTTGATGAAAAGACCAGAACTAAATAGAAAATTTGACTTTCAGGCACAAGAATCAAAAGAAGCATGAAAAGGTAAACAGGAAAGAGAAATTATAATGGACTTTCTAAAGTTGAACTGTTTACATTCCTACAAGAAATCATAATATTTGTAACTCGAGACTTTTCTCAGTATTTGGGTAGCTGGAGGGATTATACACACACACACACACATGTCACATGTATAGACAGAGAGCACAGGGTGAATTGAATAAGAAGGGATCATATCTAAAAAAAATAAAATTAAGGGGTAAGAGAGGAATATATTGGGAGGAGAAAGAGAGAAATGGAATGGGGCAAATTATCTCACATAAAAGAGGCAAGAAAAAGCTTTTTCAATGGAGGAGAATAGGGAGGAGATGAGAAGGAAATAGTGAAGTTTACTTTCTTCACATTTTGCTTAAGGAGGGAATAACATGCTCACTCAATTTGGTATAAAAATCTATCTTACACTATAGGAAAGTAGAGGAGAATGGGACAAGTGGGGTGGAGGGGATGATAGAAGGGAGGACAAATGGGAGGAGGGAGTAATTAGAAGTGAACACTTTTGGGGAGGGACAAGGTCAAAAGAGAGAATAGAATAAATGGGGGGAGCAGAATAGGATGGAGGGAAGTATAGTTAGTCTTACACAACATGAGTATTGTGGAAGTCTTTTGCAAAACTACACATATATAGCCTGTATTGAATTGCTTGCCTTCTCAGTGCGGATAGGTGAGGAGGGAGGAAGGGAGAGAAGTTGGAATTCAAAGTTTAGGAACAAATGTTGAGAATTGTTTTTGCATACAACTGGGAAATAAGAAATACAGGTAATGGGGTATAGAGATCTATTTTAGCCTACAAGAAAAGAGAGAAGATGGGTATAAGGGAAGGGAGAGGTGTGATAGAAGAGAGGGCATATTGAAGGAAGGGGTAATTGGAATGCAAGACATTATGGAATGGGAAAAGGGGAGAGATGCAGCGAAAATTTGAAACTCAAAATTTTGTGGAAATAAATGTTTAAAACTAAAAATAAATAAATAAACCTTGAAAAAAAAACAACCAGAAAGAATTCAAGAACCAAGGAATCAGTGTCAAGATCAAACAAGATATTGCTGCAACTACATATCAAAGAAGAGAAAATCCTGGGATATGATGTTCCTAAATACAAAAGATAAAGTCTTACAAACAAGAATAATATCTTGAAAAAAACTGAGTATAATTTTCCAGGAGCAAAAAGGATTTTTAGTAGAACAGAGAACTTCTAAGCATTCTTGATAAAAAAGACAAGAGTTCAGTAGAAACTTGGAAATATAAGTTTGTGAGTCAAGAGCAACCTAAAAAGGTAAATATATTTGAGCAGCTGGAAGGGACAAAATGATGAAGTACTTATATTATGATAGGGAGGAATTATATAATACAGTTGTATATATTATATATATGTATTATACAATTATATATATGCAATTATATAATACAAAATTCTGATATTTAAGGGTTTAGACAGAGGTAAATAAAGGAAATACAGGGCCTAAAAAATATTGATCATTCTAGATTTCCTTCCATTCCAATTTTTAAATATCCAATGTATCATTCTTTCCTTTGATTCCATAGAGAAATTCTTTTCTGTGCACTGATTTTTTTTTTAATTCTAATTGAGAGCTTCCATTTCTGACATACATTCACTCCTGATATGCTCTTTCATGGATTTCAAGAGAAATGAAATGGAATTTTCTATTGCTTTTCCATGTTCTCCTTGGTGTCCTCAAGATTCTTGATTTAATTTAGCATTGTTTCAATTCTATCTGAAACAATTTGAAGCAAATTTTATTTGTTAAGAGAGCTTTGTAATCTCGTTTAGGATTTAGCATTCATTTTCTGCAGAATGGGGAAAGGATTCAGCAGATGTTCTGGACAGAGTTTCTAAAGATGTAGGGTTACATATCCTAGGGGTTTCATCAGGCAGAAAGTAGCACATTATCTCCCCTACATCTCACGTATCTGGGAAGAGTTGACTTTTGTCTCTTGTTGCTGGTTCAGGGTAGGGAGGGGCTGAGATATGTAAGAAAGATAGAAATCTGTAGCATGTAGGGATCTCAACAGGGATCACAGGCAGAAGCCCAGCGATCAATTTATGCATCCTACTCAAAGTGTAGAGGCTGGTGTGGACGGAATACTGGAGGAGTGCTTTAAGAATTTGTTTCCATGGAAGGATTTTTATGGTGATAGGTCTTTCTTTTTTGTCCTATAGATTGAGCTGCAATTGATCTGGACAGAGTTTTTTTTTCATTTCATTGATTTTAGCAAATATTTGTCAAACACATTTAAATTTTTTGCATTTATTTTTGAAAAATTTGAGCTTCAAATTCTGTCTCTTTCCAATTCCTCCTGAGAAGGTCAGCATTATTATATCGATTATACAAGTGAAGTCAGGCAAAACACCATATTAGCCATATTGTAAAAGAAAACACAGACATACAAAACAAAAAAAAATAAAGAAAATGAAAAAAGGTATGGTACAGCCTGTACTTAGAGCTAATCAGTTTTCTCTCAGGAATTAGATAGCATTTTCCTATCATATGGTTTGTTTTTTTTTTTGTCTTGGTTATAGTCTTGATCAGAGTAGCTAAGTCTTTCACAGTTAATTGTCATACAATATTGTTGTTACTGTGTACAGTGTTTTCATGGTTCTGCTCACTTCACATTCCATGAATTCATATAAGACTTTCCAGGTTTTTTTTTTCCTGAAACCATTCTTCTCATCATTTCTTATATCATATTGGTATTCCATCATAATCACATGCCCCACTTGTTCAAGCCATTCCTTAATTGATGGGCCTCCCCTCAATTTCCAAGTACTTGCCACCACAAAAAAGCTACCAGCAATACTGTTTGTCCAAATAGTCCCCTTTCCTTTTTCTTTGATGTCAGTCAAATGGTATGCACTCTTCTATAGCTCTTTGCCCACAGTTCTAAATTATTCTCCAGAATGGTTGAGCAGTTTGCAACTCTGCCAACAATGAATTAATGTTTTTAATTTTTCCAAATCTCTTCAATAATTTATTTTCTTTTTCTGTCATTATAGTCAACCTGATAGAAGTTTAAGTGGTATCTGAAAGTTGTTTTAATTTGCATTTGTAAGCAGTGATTTAGAGCTTTTTTTAACATGACTTTTGATAGATTTGATTCTTCTGAAAACTTCTTGCTCATATTCTTTGAATTACTCATATTTTTATAAATTTGGCTTAGTTCCTTAATATTTCAGAAATTAGGCTTTTATAGAAAAACGAGGTAAAATTCCCCCCTCCCCAGTTACCTCTTTTTCTTCTAAATTTGGCTATGTTAGTTTTGTTTGTGCAAAAGCTTTTAAATTTCATGTATTGTTACAGTGGATAGATCACTGGGCTGGGAATCAGGAAGACTCCTATTTGTGAGTTCGAATTTAGACTCAGATACTTGCTAGCTCTGTGATTCTGAGCAAGTAAATTAACCCTGTTTGCTTCAGTTCCTCATCAATAAAATTTGCAAATACAAATAGCAAACCATTTTAGTGTCTCTGCTAAGAATACTTTGAAAGGACCATGAAGAGTTGGAAACAACTGAACACACACACACACACACACACACACATGCAGTCAAAATTATATATTTTACCTTCTGTGATTCTGTCTATTTGGTCATACATTCTTTATCCAAAGATCTGAGAACTTAATTTTTCCTTGTTCCCCTAATTTATTTATTATATCACCTTTCATGTCTAAATTATTTCTCTATTTTGATCTTATATTGTAATATGGTGTGAGATGCTAGTCTATGCCTAGTTTCATTCAAATTCCTTTCCAATTTTCCCATCAATTTTTGTCAAAGGTTGAGTTTATCAAAGAGTAGATAATTATTATTATTTACTACTATGTATTGTCTGCCACCTTTTTTTCCCATCTGATCCACCACTCTATTTTTTTAGACAGTAGCAGAATGTTTTGGTGATTACTGCTTTGTAATATAGTTTGGAATCTGTAGACTGCCTTCCTTCACTTTTTTTTCCTCTGGTTTCCCTGGATATTCTTGATCTTTGATTATTAAAGATGATTTTTTTTCTTTTTAATCCAATAAAATAATTCTTTGTTTGTTTGATTGATATGATAGTGGATAAGAAAATTAACTTAGGTAGAATTATCTTTTTTAATTACATTAGCTAGCCTACCCATGAGCAATGAATATTTCTCCAAATGTTTAGATCTTGTCTTTATTTGTGTGAAGGGTATTTCATAATTTTGTTCATATAGTCCCTGGGTTTATTTGAAAATGTAGAATCCCAGGTATTTCATGTTGTCTGTAGTTATTTTAAATGGAATTTCTTTTTCTTGTTCTTCCTGATGGATTTTGTTGGTAACATATAGAAATGCTGATAATTTATGTGGGTTTATTTCATTTCTTGTAACACTGCTTAAGATGTCAATTGCTTCAACTAGTTTTTAGTTGATTCTCTAGAGTTCTTTAAGTATACCATCCGATCATCTGCAAAAAGTGAAATTTTTTTCCTCATTGCCTATTTTTATTCCTTCAATTTCTCTTTCTTGCTTTCTTGCCATAGCTAGCATTTCTAATGCAATAGTGGTGATAATAGACATCCTTTCTTCACCCTGTTCTTATTGGGAATGCTTCAAATTTATCTCCATTACAGATAATGTTTGGTCTTGATTTTAAATAGAAACCACTTGTCATTTTAAGAAAGGCTCCATTGATTCCTAGGCTTTCTAGTGTTTTTTATAGGAATAAGTATTATATTGTGCCAAAAGCTGTTTCTGCTATTGATATAATCATATGATTTTTGTTGATTTTATCAGTGATATGATCAATTATACTGATAGTTTTCCTAATATTGAACCAGCCCTGCATTCCTGGTATAAATACTACTGGTTTATAGTGTATAATCTTTGGAATATATTGCTGCAATCTCCTTTCTAGTATTTTATTTAAAATTTTTATATTGCTATTCATTAGGGACATTTGGTTATAGTTTTGCTTCTCTGTTTTTGTTCTTCTTTGTTTAGGTATCAAAATCATATTCGTATCATAAAAAGAATTTGCCTGGACTCCTTTATAATTTTTTCTTTTAGCTTATATAGTGTTATATACAGCATTCCTTAAATGTTTGGTAAAATTCACTTATAAATCTATCTAGTTCTGGGGATTTTTTCCTTGGAAATTCATTTATAACTTCATCGATTTCTTTTTTCTAAGATAGAGTTATTTAAGTATCTTGCTTTTTTCTGTTAATCTGGACAGTTGGTATTTTTATGAATATCCATCAATTTCACTTAGATGATCAATTTTACTGGTCATTTAATTGAGCAATGTAACTCCCAACAATTGTTTTAATTTCATTTTCATTGGTGGTGTATTTATCCTATTGAAGTTTTTTTGGATACTGGTAATTTGATTTTTCTCTTCCCTTTTTATGTAAAATTAAATTAACCAAGTGTTTTATTTTATACTTTTTTCATAAAACCATCTCCAAATTTTATTTGTTCAATTTTTTAAAAACTTTCAATTTATCAATATCTCCTTTGATTTTTATGATTTCATTCTATTGTTATTTCATTCTATTGTTAATTTGTCATTTTTCTAGATTTGTGTTTTCATGCTCAATTCATTGATCTGCTCTTTCTCTCTTTTACTGATACACACATATAGAGATATCAATTATCTCCTAATAACTCTTTGGCTGAATCCCACAAATTTCAAAATGCTTTCTTGTCATTCTTTTTAAAATTAAATTACTGATTATTTCTATGATTTGTTCATTATTCACTCATTCTTTAGGATTAGGTTATTTAATTTCCAATTCTTCTATGTCCCTTTATTGAACATTTTTTTTACATTATGGTCTGAAAAGCATTCATTTAATATTTCTCCTTTGTGAGGTCTTTATGCCCTAAATACATGATCATTTCTTTTGTTTGAAGGTGTTATGTACAGTTGAGAAAAGTGTATACTCCTCTTTATTTCCATTCTATTTTCTCCAGAAATCTATAATATCTATATTTTCTATGATTCAATTCAACTCTTTAATTTTTTCTTATTTATTTTCTGTTTAAATTTATCTAGTTCTAACAGGGGAATGTTGAGTTTTCCCATTAGTATTGCTTCATTATATATTTACTCCTGAAATTAATTTATTTTTTCCTTTCACATCTGGATGCTATGTCACTTTGTGAATATATGCTTAGTATTGCCATTACTTCATTGTCTATGGTTCCTTTTAGCAAGATGTAGTTTCTCTGTTCATCTCTTTTAATGAGGATTATTTTTACTTTTGGTTTGTCTGAGATCATGATTACTATGCCTGTCTTTTTATTTCAGCTCAAGCATAATAGATTCTGGTCTAAACCTTTATTTTAACTTGGTTGGTGTCTCTCTTGTTTCCTTGTAAACAACATATTTTTGGGTTCTGGTTTCTAATCAATTCTATCTGCTTCTGTTTTATGGATGAGTTCATTCCATTCACATTCCCGCTATGATTTTTGCCTGCTCACTTCTCTCCATCCTATTTATTCTGTTTATCCTTTGCTCTCTGATTTTTTTCCTAGTCCTCTAATGTCTGTTTTGTTTCTGATCACTTTCTTCCTTTATCTGCCCTTCTTTTTCATACCCCCTTTCTCTTATTTTCTTCCCTCCTACTTACCTGTTGGGTAAGATAGATTTATTTTCCCTTTTAAGTTATTATGTCTATGTGTTCAAATATATACACACATGCTTCTTTGGACCAATTTAGATGACAGTGAGATTCAAATGTTGCCTTACCCTCAGCCCCCCATCATTTTCCCCTTTTATCTAGAAGCTCTTCCTTGTTTATCTCTTTCATGTGAAACAATTTTTCCTATTCTTCTCCCCCACCCACTTTCCAGTGTATTCCTCTTCCTATTTTCTTTTAGACAATCCCAACTTAATCAACTCATTCTTGTGCCTTCTGTCTATGTAGAGTTCTTCTATCTGCCCTAATAGTGATAAAGTTATTAGGAGCTCCATGTATCATCTTCCCATATTGAAATGTAAACAGTGTAACTTTATTGTGTCCCTTTTGATTTCTCCTTAATATTTGCTTTTCTGTGTTTTTCTTGAATTTTGTATTTGAAAGTCATCTTTTCTACTAAGTCCTGGTCTTTCCATTAGAAACACTCAAAAGTCCTTTAATTAAGTATTTTTCTCCCCCATCCCCAATGCCCTGAATGATTATATTTGGTTTTGCTAGGTAGGTTATGCTGCTTGCGATTTTAGCTCTTTTGCCTTCTGAAATACCATATTCTAAGCTCTATATTCCCTTAGCATTGTAGTTGCTAAATCTTGAGTGATCTCAGATATTTAAATAGTTACTTTCTGGTTGCCTGAAGCATTTTCTCTTTGACTTGGGAGCTCTGGAATTAGGCTTTAACAGTCCTGGGAGTTTTCATTTTGGAGTTTCAGGTGGTAATCAGTAGCATCTTAACATTTCTATTTTATCCTCTGCTTCTAGGCTATCAGAGGAGTTTTCCTTGGTAATTTCTTAAAATATCATGCGTAGACTTTATTTTTATGATCATGGCTTTGAGGTAATTCAATAATTCTTAAATCATCTCTCCTTGATATATGTTCTAAGTCAGTTGTTATTCTAATAATATATTTCACATTTTCTTCTATTTTTTCATTCTTTCCATCTTGTTTTACTATTTCTTGATGTTAGGTTAGTGGTGACTAGGGAAAGTGTTTAGTCTGTAACCCTGTTGCTACTGTGATCTAGACTTCTTTTCTTTATTCCTTTTATGAGTAAATGGTTTATAGACTATCAGAAAACCCTGTAATTAGATCCACTTAGTACAATGCTTCATCCTTCCTGAGCCTAACAATTTCTGATGTCTAATCCTGATAAAAATTCTTTTGTTTTTAAAATTATAGATCCTCCTTAATAACAAGTAATATAAAACAACTAAGGAGACACCTGTAAGACAACACCTATCAAAGTCCTGTATAAGGATAAAATCTTTGTAATTGGAATGAAAAGATCCCAGTATCTTTAAAGAATGTGCAAAGCAAACATGAGCAGATTATTTTGGAGGATTTTTTTCTTTTAATATGAGGCAATTTACTGAATATTTCTATGCACTTGTGGTAATTAGAATATATGTGGGGTTTTGGTTTTTTTTTTTTTTACATCTAAGTTTCTTATAGGTTAACTTTCTCCCTCTTTCAGCTTAATATCTCATGGAATAACTTCCTGAAAGAGTTACCAGGTGGTCAAATGTCATAAACTGGTAAAGAGATAGTGTAGATAGCTTTAAGTTAGGTCTTTAATTTTGTGGAGGCAGCATAGGAACTCCATCCATTTTAAGTAGTCTTTGAATTTCAGTCTTCTTCATTCTATTTTTTACATGAAACTAAGGAAATTAAATCTAAATGGCTGTTTAAAAATGAAACCTCAAGATTTTTAGACACAAAAGGCAGGAAATTCAGAGATTGAGTACTTTTCTTCTTGACTTTTCCCTTTTGTTTTTCATCTCTGCAATTCTTTTTTTCTGTGTGTAATATTTCCTATTTTTCTATCTGCAAATACGCACTTAAGACTGCTCTTTTATGGTGGTTAATTTTTGAATTCGCTGATTTACTTAGATGTATGAACCATGCTACACTTTTCATCATCTATTAAAAAAACTAAATGAAAAAGAAGAAAGATGCCATGCTTTTAATGTCAAATTATTATCTTTCAAAGTTCTTTTGACCCCTTTACCAAATCATGAAATTGGAAGACTAGGGCATCTATTTGCGTGCCATAGCTCCTGTCTTCTTCTAAGATGAGGTCTACAATACTCACCCTCACTTTGCAATTGGACTCTCCAGGTGAGCATGTATGAGACTTTTAATTACTTCCCAATTAGGGAAGCAGAGGATAAAATAGAAATGTTAAGATGCTACTGATTACCACCTGAAACTCCAAAATGAAAACTCCCAGACTGCCTTCTAATTCATGTGGTGGATAGTGATGTTCCTGGACTCTGGTCATAGAGACAAATAGAAAGGCTTCTCTTAGTCATGATTGCTAATAAATGTTACTTAGCACACCTTTTCATTTAGTGCTTAACAAATGGTGAGTGCTTGATAAATGTTTTTTGATTCAGTTATCTTTTGCAAACAAAATTCTGTTCAAACTTCATAAATTGTAATGGGTTATAAAGCTATAGGTTTCAATTTACCTCCTCAGCTCAATTAAAGCAAATTGCTATTGATCACTTATTATGTACAAAGTCAATTAAGACATTGTCTCTGTCCTCAAGGAGCTTACAATCAATTAGGTAAGACATATCTACTTTTTACTTATCAATTCTTAAGAAAAGTCCCGTTTGACTTCTATTCATTTTGCTTTCTCCTTTCCTGTAACCCAATAGAAAGAAAAAAATCATGTAATAATGCAATGAACTCTCCTATTCTCCATGATGGCCTTTTTCCAATTGGAAGGAAATTCTCTAGCCATTTTGGATTCTCTAAGCTTCCTCTCTCATCTAACACCTCATAGTTGCCTTTCTGCTGTTTTCCTTTTTCACCAGGAGATACAGATTCTATGATGTCAGAAGATATAGATTCTATCTTACTCTTCTGCTTACCCCATGTGTCCATTGGGCAAATAATTTTCTTTTCTGTGCAGCCACTTCCTCTTCTGTAGAAGGAGGGTGTCAGACAAGATGACATCTAAGGCCTCATTCAGTTCTCAATTCCATGATCCTATGAAAGATAACATGATTTATTTTTAGACCTTTTAAACACCCACACACCCACACATACACATTTAAATAGAACATAAAGACAGCCTGGTGGAGTGGATAGAGCTCTAGCCTCAGGGCCATGAAGACCTCACTTCAAATTCTGACTGACACATTTTGTCTACATGATCCCAGGCAATTCCCTTAATCTCTTAGAGCTCCCAACAACTATCTGAGACTACAAAGTTGTTGAGAAAGTATGGATTTGTCTTGGAGTAGTTTTCTCACCTGGAATTTCCTTATTGCAATGAAGTTATATATCATCCCTACCTTGATCAACCCTAAATTCCCAAGAGATCAAAACAAAGTTTCGTAGCTCTCAAATCCAAAAGGATTTTTTTACATGGGTAAGGCAGGAAAAGTGTGTCTATTTAATGCAGGAAGACTTCCTGAGTGCAGGCCAGTGACAAAAGTGGCTGAAGGAGTATGCTACTTGGTCATAGTGATATCTCTCCAGAGGTTTTATCACCACTCAGATAGAAACCAAGGGAAGAAGATACTCAGCATTAATAGTAGATTCTTCAGACTTTGCTGCCTCTTCCTTCTCCTTTTCCCTTCCCTTTTTGGTTGCAGGCAGAATCATCTGTGGCCCCTGTGTAGGCTGTTCATTTATTTTTTTTAAGGAGTTTTGTTAAGATTTTTACTACATGGACTTAATTATGTAACTACATAACAGACCTGAAAACTGCTTCACAGGAGCCATTCTAATCTGTTGGGTACCTAAGATAGTCTTTAAAGAATGCCTTAATTACATAATTACAATACCTAATAGACTGGAATAACAGGAAGGAGGAATATTATTGGAGCCATAAGAGAAACCTTATGTCCTTTAGGGTATATAATACCAGTTAGGAAAATAACACCTCCATTATGTCATTACATAATAGTGCATATTAGCTAAGGAAACATTAATGGTGGTATGATGAATATTCTAGATGCTTTGTTTTCTTGTCAGTTATGACTTCTTTTTATTTTCATAACTATATCTATGCATTTATAAATAATTATATTCAAGTTGATTCAGAACAATGAGGTAGGTCCCTGAGGTTCTAGGCTTTTGAAGTTAAGCTAAGTGTAAAGGGGTAGATGAAGAGGCCAAGTTAACTCTAAAAATTTGCCAGGATATTTTTAAAGGTTACACATACATTTAAGATTTTGGAACCAGCCATTTCCTAATAAGGATACTATATTTCCTAGATCAGAACTGACAGACTTACTACTGAAAAAAAACATCATCTCAGATCCCCCAAGACCCTCCAGTGCTTTAGCTGTATATCAAAAGCCAGAATATCAAAAGAAGGGTCATTTAATTACAAGTGTGAGTGAGTTGATAGGAGTTTTCTTTAATCAAAAGCATGAAATTCTAGGTTTTCAAATATTCTGGTCTTGGCAAGGAGCTTTCCTTTGAGTTATTAAATCATATCTCTTTGGAAATTTAAGCCTAAGCAAAGGTTTCTGACTCTTTTCATTGTAACTCACTAACTCATGAAACATTTATTTATGGGCATCATATGATTGAGAGGTCTTTTGTGTTTTTGAGCAGGGATCTTACAAGAAATTCCACTAACTCAAGTATACTTTCAAGGGAAAATATTCTCCAATCATAAGGAAAAAGTCAGGATCGGCCTGTATGTTAAAGTCCCACAGATACCATGATATACTCAATAAACATCAGGCAGTGGATCTCATAGAAAGTCAGTGTAGCCTCCCTCTCCTGTCTATTCCTTTTCCTTACTTTTCATGAAAATGTGTTTTAAGGGAAATGCTGAGGGTAGTTAATGTTCACAGATGGCTGTGTTCTCCCATAGTATGTGAAGTAGGAGTCAGTAACTGCAAATGGGGGTATAACCAATTTTTCAGAGCAACTGAAAACTTTGCAACCTGACAATCTGGGAAGATCCTCTTCAAGACTAATCTACTTGGTCTTAAGATTTGGTTGATGTAGTCACTTAGAGCCAGAAATGTCCTTTGGATCCAAAAGCAATCTTTACTGCAGATCAAAGAGAAGGATTTGCACTTTAGAAACCAAGTAGAAGAGAAGCTTATTCTTCCATCGAGATGAGTTTTGCTGTGAAAATAAAATAAGATAAAATGCTTTGGACTTGTAAGTCAATAGATAAATGCAAGCAGTAATATATTAAGGCATCCTCCTTTGAGAGGCAACCTGGAATGGTGCAGTTTCCTCCACTATAATGTGGGGCATAATAATTCTTTCACCACCTGCCTCACTTTGAGGAAAATACTTGAGGAATGTAATTAGAAGGTCTGATGTTGCTACTAGGATACAAACAGGTCAGGAGCCAAATCATTCTACCTTATGCTACTGAAGAGCCTCTGAAAGCTTGACTTCTACTTTTCAACCACTGGGGCATTGTTTAGTGAGAAAACACTCCTGTTGCCCTCTTTTCCTTACCTATAGAGTACATCTAAAATTTTATTGATTTATTACTTGGTTCTTGGGTATGTGTATGTGTGTATGTGTTTGTGTGTATGTATATATGCATGTATGTGTATATACACACAAACACACACTGAAACTTCACTTTGTCATAGCGATGTCATTTTGGTCCTCTTCAAGACGGATAACAACCATACCAAATACACACACACACACACAAACACACACACACACATATAAAGACTTGGCCTCTGAGAAGAAAAATATTCCATAGTTAGCATCTTTAATTATTAGTCTTCATAAAGTACAAGAAAGGTTTTTGATTGTCTAATACCAGTGATCTCAAACTCACATACGGGAAAACTTATTCTTGAGATTAAATCTTGAGATAGCTAATTTGGCCATTCATGTCTGCCCTGATGTCCAAAAACTTTGTGATGATGGTTAGTGCCAATGAAACTTCTATGGTACCTAATAAGATAGTAATTCTTCTCAAAAGTATATTTTCTAATAAAGTCTTTGGTTTATTTGCTGAATAACCCAATATTGAATGAATACCATTTCACTTCATCCTTAACTAAATCACTGCTCAGAAGCATTAGACTAGGCATACCACCTGCTGGCAGATTACATTGCTGGTTGCCACCCTGAGTTCAATGAGGAGACATATTCTTAGACTGTAATTACATAAGTTATTACCTCTAATCTGTCTAGGAAGGTTTTGACATAATCCAACTTTATGCATAAAATAAAAAGTGGTGGAATAATTATCTAGCCAGACATTGTACATAGTCTGAAAATGTTCAAAGAGAGAATCAGCTATCTACTATCAGTCCAGTGTGAACATAATTTGTTCCAAGTTATGTCAGCATAACCAATTATTCCAAGCCATGGTAATGCCAAGTATTTATCTCAAAGTCCCTGCCTAATCAGTGAACACTGATTATCACTTATAGATATTGAAGCTGATGTTCACAATTATCAATTGCTATTAGAAATTACTGACATATTAATAAAATGGCATGTATTTATAAGCACCTATCAGGTGTCAAGCATCATATCAGGCACTGAGGATACAAGGACCAAAATGAAACAGTATCTCCCCTCAAGTAGCTTACATTTTGTCAGAGAGAATCCATGTAAAGAAACAATTATATGCAAAACATTTGTGTGTATATATAAATACACATATATAAATATATACTTATATGAAAAGAGAGAAATAGAGATATCAAGAGACAGAGAGACAGAGAGAGAGAGAAAAAAAGAGAGAAAGGGAAGGAAGGACAGAAATCTTTGGGGTAAGATATTCACAGTTGAAGGGATCAGAAAATAGATTACGCAGAAGGCAACACTGTAGCAGTTTTGCAGATTATGGATTCTAGGAAGTAGAAATGAAGAAGGAAAGCATTTCATATGTGGGAGACAGCTGGTACAAAGGGGAGGAGATAGGATGTCAAATATCTGTGAGAGAGATAGCAAAAAGGCCATTTTGACTGGATCATAGAGGGTAGGAAGGAACATCCATGTAGAATAAAGGTGAAAAGGTAGTTTGGAGTATGTTGTGAAGGACTTCAAAAACCAAATGGAAGCTTGTGCTTGATCCTAGAGGCAATAGGGAAACACTGGATATTATTGAGGAGGTGTGGGAGGTTTAGACCTACATTTCCGGAAAATCTCTTTGTTAGTTGCTTGGAGGATTAATTGGAGGGGCAATAGATCTGAGGAAAGGATATCAATTAGGATACTATTGAGATAGTATACTTGTGAGTGAATGAGACTCTGAACTAGGATGGGAAAAATTGGAAAGAGAAATGAGAGTGATGCAAGAAAATCATGAAAAGCAAGTCAACAGTTTGCTAAAGGAGACCCAAAGAAATGCTGAAGAAAATAACACCTTTAAAAATAGACTAACCCAAATGGCAAAAGAGATCCAAAAAGCCAATCAGGAGAAGAATGTTTTAAAAAGCAGAATAAGCCAAATGGAAAAGGAGGTTCAAAAGCTCACTGAAGAAAATAGTTCTTTAAACATTAGAATGGAGCAGATGGAAGTTAATGACTTTATGAGAAATCAAGAGATGGTAAAACAAAACCAAAAGAATGAAAGAATAGAAGACAAAATGAAATATCTCATTGAAAAGCAACTGACCTGGAAAATAGATCCAGGAGAGACAATTTAAAAATTATTGATCTACCTGAAAACCATGATCAAAAAAAGATACTGGACATCATCTTCCAAGAAATTATCAAGGAAAACTGCCCTGATATTCTAGAACCAGAGGGTAAAATAGAAATGGAAAGAATTCACCAATCACCTCCTGAAAGAGATCCCAAAAGAAAAACTCCCAGGAATATTGTAGCCAAATTTCAGAGTTCCCAAGTCAAGGAGAAAATATTACAAGCAGCCAGAAAGAAACAATTCAAGTATTGTGGAAATACAATCAGGATAACACAGGATTTATCAGCTTCTACTCTAAGAGATTGACAAGCTTGGAATATGATATTCCAGAGGTCAAAGGAGATAGCATTAAAACCAAGAATCCCTACCCAGCAAAACTGAGTATAATACTTGAGAAGGAAAAAGGGAATTTCAATGAAATAGAGGACTTCCAAGCAATTTTGTTGAAAAGACCAGAGCTGAATTGAAAATTTGACTTTCAAATATCAGAATTAAGAGAAACATGAAAATGTAAATAGTAAAGAGAAGCCTTAAGGAACTCATTAAAGTTGAACTATTTACATTCTTACAGGAAAGGTGTTATTTGTAATTTATAAGACCATTTTACATATTAGGGTAGGTAGAGGGAATATACACACACATAAATATATAGATATATACATATATATGTAGGTGTGTATGGGTATGTGTGTATATATGTGTATATGTGTGCATGCACATGCATGTGTATATATGTGTATGTATATATGTATGTGTGTGCATATATATATATGTGTATATATATATATATATATATATATATAAACACAAAGGGCACAGGCACAGGGTGAAATGAATATGAAGGGAGAATATTGAAAAAAATAAAATTTACTGTTGAATGGAATGCACTAAGAGTAAGAGGAAGGGAGAGGTAGAATGTAGCAAATCAACTCACATACAAGAGGGAAAAAAGAGCTTTTACAATGGAGGGGAAGAGGGGGGAGATGAAAGGAAATAAGTGAGCCTTACTCTCATGGAATTTGGCTTAAGGAGGAATAATACACACTCATTTGGATATGGAAATCTATTTTACCCTGCAGGAAGGCAAGGGGGAAGGTGATAGGGGAGGGAAGACAATAGAAGGGAAAGCATAGTGGGGGAAAAGAATAATCAGAAGCAAACACTATTGTAGGAGGACAGGTCAAGGGAGAGAATGGAATAAATGGAGGGCAGGATAGGACAGAGGGAAATGTGGTTAGTCTTTTCCAATATAACTATTATGGAAGTGCTTTGCATTGTTACATATGTATGATCTATATTAAATTGCTACTTTTCTCAGTGAGGGTGGGTGGGGAGGGAGGGAGAGAATAAGGAACTCAAAGCTTTAATAATGAATGATAGAAATTGTTTCAGCATGCAAGTGGAAATTAAGATATACAGGCAATGGAGTATAGAAATCTATTTTGCCTTACAGGAAAATAGAGGGGGAAGAGGGATGGAAGAAGGGTGAGTAATAGAAGGGAGGAAAGGGTACATGGGGTACGTGCTGTCCTGGGGTGGGTGGGTGGGGAAAGATAGGAAGAAAATTTCGAATTCAAAATCTTGTGAAGTCAATGTTGAGAACTGAAAAATAAATTATATGGTAAAAAAATAAAATGATAAATGGAAAAAAAAAGAACCTTGGCTATGATATTCCTGTAAGTTTTCCTCCTGGGATCTCCTCAGGTGGTTATCAGTGGATTTTTTCTATTTCTACTTTGCCTTCTTTTTCTAGAACTTCAGGACAATTTTCCTTAATATTTTTTTGTAATATTGTGTCAAGATTTTTTTTAGTTATAACTTTCAGGTAGTTTGACTATTTTTCATATAATTTCTCCTCAATCTGTTCTCCAGATCATTTATTTTTTTCTGATGAGATGTTTTGCTTCTTTCTATTATTTCATTCTTTTGAGTTTATTTCATTTCTTAGTTTCTTAGAATATCATTAGCTTTCCCTTTTCCAATGCCAGTTTTCAAGAAATTATTTTCTTCTTTAAGTTTTTGATTCTCTATTTCCAGTTGGTTGACTTTCTTTTCATAATTTTCTTTATTTTCTTAGGTTGCTCTTATTTTTCTCTAATGTCTCCTTGGTCTCTCTTATTTGATTTTTAAAGTCCTTTTTAAGTTCTTCCACGAACTCTTTTTGTGTTTGGGACCATTTGATGCTTCTCATTTGAAAAGGAGTGACTTTTTTTTTAGCTCCAAAATCTTCCTCTGAATATGAACCTAAATCTTCTCTATCCCCATGGTAACTATCTATGGTTGGGTTCTTTTTCCTTTGCTTACTCATTTTAATTATTTTTTGTTTTTGCTTTTAGCTGTTATTGGTGTAATCAGGTTATAGTCCTAAGGGGCGAAGAGTTGCCCCAAGCCTCAGGTCCCTCTTACTATTATTTTCTGAGGTCTCTCTTGAGGGCCCAACTTTGGTTATTGTTGATTATTTTGTTAAAGAACATGGTCTCAGCTTCTCCATTCTTCCATTTTTTCTTGAAGTCTTCATAGTTAGCTCTTCTGAAAATTTCTAGAGAATTTTACTGTTGGCAACCCATGAAATAGTGGGCAAAATAAATCTTTGCTATGTCTACTTTGCTCAGTTTCCCCTCAGCATCTATAGGGGAATATAAAAGGGCTCCCTGCCAAAAAGGAAATAAACATCATCTACATTTCAGAAGAAATATCTTGGACATTTCTTCATGAGAGCTGGGATAGTAAGGGAATTTGAAAATAAGGGTGATAGCTAATAATCAGGGACAAGACATTTCCACTAAAATCAGTGACTCTCTCTCAGATGGGGGAAAGCAAGTTTGGAGGTATATGGAGAAAAGACTGAGTGGTTGTAGCTCTCTTCCTTTGCCATTTTTACCCTCTACCAGACTCCCAGAAGCCAAAATCAAGAGCTGGCTACAGAGAGCCCTTGCCTTCCTTCATCTAAGCCCCTGTGATCAGGTTCCCATCAGATACCCCTTCTAGTCTGGATGCTGATTCCCCCACCCCCACCCTACCAGAGGTAATCTGGAGCCCTCATCCAGTTTGACTGTACTACTCCCTTCTCATTTTCAATGGTCAGAGACATGGCAGTTAGCATTACCTGGTTGAACAGCAACTAGCCAACTACAATCCTTCTGGTAAAATACTAGCCTAGACCTTATCCTCTTCCTTGTCATTGCTCCTTGGCGTCCATCAGACCTAACCATATTCCCACCTACTGAAACTCCCTACATATGTTTTCTTTCCTAATCGTGAATTTATTGAGTGCAAAAGAACTCTTCTATTTTGTTCCCAATGGTAGCACAGTGGCTGGTTCATATGAAGTGTTTAATAAATTATTTTCTATTACATTTCAAATAGAAAAGCAAGATATTGAAATGTTATTTTTTATCCCTTTCTTTTAAAATGGAGCTGCATTTTCTTGTCAAACATGACCTTCTTACTCGTCACTGGCTCAGTCAAGGGGGAAGAAGTAACCAATTTTATTTGTGTCTTGTAGAAGTCGCTGACATCCTCCCTTGGTGCCCACTTGCTCAACTCCCTAGTTGCCTAATCCAAAGTAATGGCTATAGTTATAGTCATATTAATAGTCAATTAGCATTTATTGGGTGCTTACCATATGTGCCAAGCGCTAGGTTAAATGCTTTTAAAATGACCTTACGAGGAAGATACTACTATTATTCCAACTTTGTATTTTCTAAAACTGAGGCAGACAGATTTTAAGCAACCTGCCCATGGTCACACAGCTAGTAAATTGTTGAGAACATATTTGAACTCAGGCCTACTGATTCCAAGCCCAGCACCCTGTCCACTGCACTACCTGGAGGCCACTGCCTCTGAGGGTTTCATGAGCTGTTATGACAGTGGGAAAAAGCAATAGATTTGTAGTCTAGAAGCAGGGCTCAAATCTTAACTTGGGATTTTATGGTAAACAGAAAAGGCTGTTTCATATTTGTTTTTGTGTATCCAGCAACTAGAACAGTGTCTGGCAGAGAGCAGATGCTTAATAAATATTTATTGAGTGATTGATTGAGAGGACTTTAAGTAGGATTTAACTGGAGTTTAGCCAGACTGGTCCTTGGTTGACAGATACACAGTCCATCCCTAAGTCCTTACTCAATCTTATTCTAACTCTTCTGAATGATCACCACAAATGTTACATGTGTGTCTATTCATTCAAGCACAGAGTTACACATTTGTTAGTGTGAAAAGTCATTTTCATACCAGTGACTATAATTAATTTATGACACAAATCCTTATCAAAGTCACTCACTGGTAATGTGGTTTTGCACATTATTTTGCATCTCTGAACCTCAGTTTCCTTTTCTGTAAAATGATAAGGATAAGTTGGATAAGATGAGCAATTCTTTGATTTTTGTGGTTTGCAGAAGTATTTACATGAGAGCTTTGTATTTTTATATATATTTTAAAAGAGGTCTGATCATTTCTTCTTTCTTTGGGCCTGATTGTCTCTGCTTGTTTATGGCTGCCACTAATTTGCTCGTTTGCTTGCTGGAAAATAGCTAATTAAAACCCACTTCAGCTAACAAGCTGACTGGGACCATGCAAATGTCACTCTCTGCTGTCTGCTATTTCCGTTTATACTTTACATTATTAGTGCTGTTTTTTCTCCCTCTGTAATGAATGCAAGGATAGATTTAGCGCCCTCTTCACAGGTGTGCACTGGTACATCATCCCATCATCCCCAGGAAAGGGCTGCTGTTTCACCGTTCCTCACCACTTTGAGTGTTATTACCCCTGACAGTTAATGGTTTCAGACTACATTGCTTGTTAGCACTAGATTTTTGAACAGCTTCATCTATCTTTTTGTTTTTACAGTGACTGGTCACATTAAGTATATGTGTCTGAGCTATTAGTCCCGTCTGTTCATCGCATGCATTTCATTTGATGTAGGGTTTTTTCCCCCTCGCTAAAATTAGTATGTATTGTCATCCATATACTTCAACACATCGACTTTTGTTATAATTATACTGTCATCATTGTGCTTCCACACATTTGCTAATTTATTGTAGCTAAATTAGACCTAATATTAGCAATTTTGCAGCTGTTTCCATACAACATGCGTAGCCATATATTTGTGCATCGTTCGGTAATTGTGTTTCAGTGCCTCCGAGAAGTCCTGGGCCCTATCATGGGGGAAACTGGGAGCATTCTTATCAGAAAGCCAGTAAAGGGGGTATAAACCAATAAACAAAGAAGGAGATTTCTGGTCTAGGTATCCAGAATGAGAATAGTGATGACTTGTGAGCAAAAGCAAAGGCAGCGTCTTAGATCTGAGACTTTTCAGGAGGCACTCCTACACTGTCTGGGGTATTAGTAACATTGATTAGAATGTTTATTTTACCTGTCGTCTTGCCTGAGCCAAGTCCAGTTCCAGGAAACTATGGTGATTTTCTTGAACTGTTGAAATCATACAAGACAGGTGGTTGCCTATTTTAGCCACATTTAAGGTCCATCTCGTTCTTTTGTGATATGGATAATCTCTCCAAAGTCATTAGCAGCTAAAAAAAGAAAAACAAACCACTTTTTTTATGCCAAACCCAACTTCATGGACAGGTAGACAGTGTAATAGATAGTGGCTGACATAGAGTTAGGAAGATTCATCTTCCTGAGTTAAAATCCAGCCTCAGACACTTACTGGTTGTGTGATCCTGGGCTGGTCAATTTACCCTGTTTACTTCAGTTTTCTCATCTTTAAAATGAGCTGGGGAAGAGAATGGCAAACCACTTCAGTATCTCTACCAAAAAAACTTCAAATGCATCATAAAGAGTTGGACTCTTCTGAAAATAATTGAACAACAGTAAACAACCTCCTAGGCATATACACATGGGCCTATTTAATTTGGGAGCTAGTACTTCTCATTTCCCCCCCAGTGGAGACATGGAAAATTGACTTAATAAACAACAAAACAGCAATGGAAGTAGTAACAACAAATAGAAGGTATAAATTGGAAGCACAAATTAGAAGACTGTTGACTGGAAAGGTGGAAGAAGGGCGTAAAGACAGAAGATACTACTTAGAGGTTTCTATGAAATGAAGTTTCCATTGGTACAGCTACTAGTATAGATTGAAGTTTTAACCCACCAACTTTGTGAAAGATGTAATTTGGAGCAGAGGGAGACAGCTACAAAAAGGACAACTTAAATTCATTGTCAGGAAAAACTTCCTAAGGAATCAGGCCATACCAAAGTGGAATGGATTGCCTTCAGCGGTAATGGGCTTTGCCTCATAGTGTTTCGAGCAAAGTCTGGATAACCACTTGTTGGGTATATTGTAGTGAGAATTCTTCTCTACATATGTGGTTGGACTGGTACTATCTTCCAGCTCTGCTATTATCATTCTGTGAAGGATATATCTATCAAATACAAAGTTGTTGGATAAAGAAATGGAGTTTTTAGAGAGTCTATTTCCTTGAAATTAATGGATAGTTTAAAGTATCTTTTTATCATTTTCCTCTTCCATGAATGAGGCAAAGAATGAAACAAGAAATGAGCTGTTGTGTGGCCAGTGGGCATTAAGATGATGCAGGAACCTGTAGATCATCTGTTGGAGGCCTTAGTAGAGTGCTTGGCAAATAGTGAATCCTCATGTCAGACATGGTCAGTGTAAGCATATTATGTTCTGGGAGTAAGTTAGGCACTTTATGAAGTCACATGAACTCTTCCAATTCACTTGGGTACCATTTTGTGTGTTGACTTGTTAATTTATTTAATGAGACCCAAGTGGGCTGATAAGGTTCATGAAGTTTCCCAAAATGCCTTATTTATTCCCAATAGGCAACTTATTCACTAGGAGACTCCTACTGAATAAATCCTGGTGGTTGTTGAAGATAATGTATTTCTGGTCACATGTGCTATGTGTAAACTGTGCTTTTTCTCCCCTAAGACAAATGTAGCAATCTATTTAATATATAATTTTCAAGTTCAACAGAAGAAATTTGAATTGGGTACTAGATTCCATGAACCTCTCTGAATCTGTGTGCCTCTCTGAATTCCTTACTATTGCTCCTCTGAGATCTTTCAATTACTCTTGTTCTGTTACTTAGATGCCACTTATGGTGGCATCCAAGGAGAACTTGCTGGGGACACACTAACCTCCCTACAATACATCAGGGCTATACTTGATTTGGACTTTGGGATCCTACCATGTCTTGTTTTCCCCCATAAACAACTCAGCAAATCCACATGATGATTCCTACTTCTCCTTTCCATCAAAATCTACTTTCAAATGATTCAGTCACACTATACTATAAATGAATGATTAAAAATGAAATAAAATTATTCATCTTATTCATAGATATTTACATCTGAGCAAGAATCAAACTGTAATGGAGGAATTTTAAGCATCAAGGTCACAAGGAATCTTGGGAAGACATAAAGGCCTTTCTGTCACAATTGGAATACTGGCAGCTGCTTATTCCATGGTGGATTTTTTCTATTTCTACTTTCTCCTCTTGTTCTAATGGTGCAGGACAATTTTTAAAAATTATTTCTTGTATTATTGTATCAAGAGACTTTTTTTTACCAGAACTTTCACGTAGTTCAATTATTCTTATATTTTCTCTTCTTGATCTGTCCTGCTTCCTTTTCTCCCACACCTCCATAGCACAGCTGAGTCTTGGCATTCCTTGTCAGCAGAAGTTCCCTAGATCTCCCCACGTCAGATGCCCAACTTTACTCACTGTCCCGGGGGTAAAAAGTTCTAGTGACCTGTGGAGGCAACCTTCCAACCCAGCTAACCCCTGGGTTTGCTAACTGTTGTTTCAGCAGACCCTAGCCTGGAGGTGTTGACTCTTCACCAGGAGAAAATCTTATCCTGGGATTTTTTTCTTCAGACTTTCTGATTGTCTCAGGAAGTGTCTTGTTCTGCCCCTTCTCTTATTTGTTTTCACCCCTCTATGTTTGCCCAGAGATTTTGTCTCTCTTATTGGAGAAAAATCTTGAGAGCTTGAAATTTTCTGACCTACTCCACCATCTTCCCAGAATCCTCTCCTCTCTAGAATTTGTAAAGTCTCAAAAGATAATTTGCTGGAGTCACACTAGCATCACCAGTAAAACAAAGGTCATACTTTAATTGGGCTTTGGGGGCCTATCAACCTTTGGTTTTTTTCCTGTAGAGACATAAAAAACCAATTTTGAAAACAACACAGCAACAACAAAATGGAGGGTATAAAAATAAAAAGTGCCCTTCCACTATGCCTTTCTCCCCAACATTATATTAGTGCAGTCTTGTGTAACATCTTGTGCCTTCTACTGCCTAGTGCTCAAGTAGATGTGAATAAAGAAAGATGACTGGCAGTTCTCTAGAAAGCAAATTTCAGGTTGTAGGGATGAGATTCTGAAGTTATTACTTGGTGTAACATTGCCATTGAGAGACAGTAGATACAGAATATTGAGTTTATTCTTATGACAAGAGCTGATTGGGCTGATTTGGAATTCTTCAGACCTCTGACAGACAATTTTGGCAGACTAGGCAGTCTCTGAAAAACTGAAGTTATGGATTGCCTGATGGGCAACAGAAAGGCACATGGTAGGTACAAGTTTGGTGATATACATTACAGGCTGTGTTGTGCTCATCCTTCATTGCTGAAGAAGACCAGGCCAAGGTATTTGCAGGTACTCACTTAGGGTGAGGTAACACCCATTCATTGAATAGACCTGTTTAAAAAGTAGCCAGGGCATGGCCCCTTTAATGAGGCCAAGAAAAAGAAAAACATCAGGCTGGGAGGGAAACAGCAATAGTTAGTACTGATAGTCACTCTAGAACTAGGAGGGTCCAGAGGAACCCTTAGGCAGGGGCCCAGTGGTGTCCCAGCTTCAGAGTGCAGTAGGTTTAAGGTTTTGGGAGAAGACAGAACAGGACAGTACAGGTGACAGGGGAAAGGACTGGAGAGGAGAGAAGAAAAGAGGAGAGAATAGGAGAGGAGAGGAACCAGCAAAACCCAAGTCAACTGGGCATCTTTTGGCCATCCATATTTACCATCCCTTGGAGAGGAGAAGGAAGGGGAGGGGGAGGCAGACAAGAGAGGAAGAGTTGAACTATCAAGTGGGTCCCCATTCAGCCAGCTCCATCTACTCACAGGATTGTGTTCATCCTTTGTTGCCGAAGAAGACCATGCCATCAGAGAAATGATGACATGACTTGAACTTGACTTTGTTTTGAGTGAGGGAGGGCTGTGCAGGTCAGCAGCCTCACTTCTCCTCCAAAGCCATCTGAATCCAGTGAGCAGATATTCAGCAGGATGACTGGAGATGACCCAGGATGCCACATTACAGGCTAAGAACTAAGTGGCAGAAAAACATGAAAGATATCATCAAAGAGATGCAGTGAAATACTCAAATGGATCTATGATTTCATTGATTTTGATGATTTTTCCAATGATAATAATAGCAACTTATCCATCATGCTTGCCTATTGTGCATGATGTTGGTTCACAGAGTCTTTTAAATTCATCAAAGGGGCTCCGCACAATGTGCTTTAACTCAGTCTCCTGATGGATATCACAAAGACGCTAGAGGAGGACCCCGGCTTTCCCCTTCTTATAGCTCATCTTTATCATGTAGCCAGACCACTTTTCTAAATTAAACGTTTACCTAATTTTTCTGGTTCAGTCATTTCAGTTGTCTTGCTCTTCATGATCCCTTGTGGGATTAAAGATCCTGGAGTGGATCCTTCTCCACCAGCTCATCTTTATTGTTGTGGTTGAGTTGTTTCAGTCATATCTGACTTTTCATGACCCCATTGAGGTTTTCTTGGCAAACATACTAGAGAGATTTGCCATTTTTTTCTCCAGATTATTTTACAGATGAGAAAACTGATGCAGTTAAGTGACTTGCCCAGGGTCACACAGCTAGTAAGTATCTGAGGCTGAATTTGAATTCAGAAGTCTTCCTGACTCCAGGCCTGGCATGATCCACTGTACCAGCTAGCTGCCCCAGCTAATTTTGCAGATGAGGAAACTGAGGTTATACAGGGTTAAATGACTTACCCAGAGTCACACAGCTGGCAAGTGTCTGAAACCAAGTTTGAACTTAAGAAGACTAGTTTTCCTGACTCCAGGTTCAGTAGTCTGCTGCCTAATACATTTGCTTAAAGACATCCTTTATTCCTTTCTCCTTATGAGTGTCTTTTTTGTTACAGTTTGTTTACTGCTAAGAGCCAGCATATAACTTTCCATTCCTCTTTCTAAATTCTTCTGAGATTCTTGTGTCCATGTCTCATAGTCATAAAATCCTTTCTCATTGACGCTACTAGTGGAACTATATTGTATGAAGTTTGACATTTTTACTGTAAGTGACAACAGAAGAAAGAAGGAAGTTGCAAATAAATGAAAGGATGATGTGGTAATTTTGGTGAGGAAAATAAAATACTGGTAGAATTGGGTTATTTGCAAGCCAAATGGCAATAAAACACAAAATGTCATAGGATGTTTGGTCATCTCCTTTTGCAATGTTCTTCATAAGTGTTTGCAAAAATACTACTATGAAAAATGACTGCATTTTATATATCAACATTTGTTGTAGAGAATGAAGAGGTAGGAAGACTATGAGAAGAACTGAAGAAGACCCTCCAATTTAGCATCACTTACTTTGGTACTTAGTGACAACAATGCAAAGGTGGGGAAAAGTGAGAGCGGTAAGAAATATATTGGAACACATCAGGAATTAAGAATGAGGGAGATCAAAGACTTGAAAATGGAAGCCTCACATATCATGGATACTTTCTCAGGCAGAAGTATTGATAAGAACTGGATGGAGCAAGCACCAAATAATAGCTTTAAAAGAGAATTTTTAAAGTTTTATAGGGTTTTTTTGGGTAACAAATTACTTTATTAACATGGCATCCTAAACATTACATAAATATAGTACTAACTACATGTTACTTACAGTATCAAATATCATTTCATCTAAGACGTTCAAGAGTCCACTTGAGTATATTCTAATAGACAAGAAATGACACATAACTGACTTGGGAGACATTTCTGAAACCATCAGCATGTATAGTCAGACCATCGTAAAGAAGGGAGAAACATGACCAGAAAACAACATTTGGACTGGTCAAGTGTTGTGGGAAAGAGATGACTGAAGGGCAGTCCATATATTGATATCCAGGCACCATTGAGAGATGCTGGAAAAAGCCCCCAGGACATTGGATGGGCCCCTTGAAGAAGATTTATAGAAAGGAATGGACAAGAGTCAGGAAGAATGGTTAATGGACAAATGGGTTGCAATTTTTATCTTTGGAGGGAATACTATCTTGCCATTTCCCACAAAATATTTTTTTACCTATTTATGTGAAAGGGATACAGGTGAAGATATTCTCTCTCTAGTTTTCTTTGTCTTAATCTACTTATTCCTGCCTGTACCTAGCACCTTGATATTATGGCAAGAGAATGAGAAATATTGAACTTGGTAGAATCAGACAGGCAACAGTTCTCAGCAGGAAGCAAAACACTTTCCAGGAGAAAGTCTAATTTCTCAATTAATCAAGGCAGAGAGAGACACAGACAGACAGACAGAGAGAAAGACAGAGAGAAGCAGAGAAACAGATAGACAGAGAAAGAGATAGACAAAGACACAGAAATAGAGACAGAGAAAGAAAAGTTGGAAACAGTTAAAAATAGAATAAAATGGAATGCTAATCTATATTTCTTTAAATACAATTTTATTTTAGTTCTGTTACAGATCTTTCTCCTCTTGGAAATTAATTCCCTTGTTGTGTAGTATCATGACCCAAACTCTTTTAATCCTTTTTGAAAATATTATTATTGAAATATATTATTATATAAAATATTATTCATTTCTGTCCAACTCCCATCCTAATCCTTCCAATTGGTTTGCTTTCTCCCTTCACCATTCATGTAATTTTAACTCATAAATAAAATTGAATTTTTTCTTATAATTATGGCTATTTAAAAATATTTTTACTAATAATTTATTTGTTTTTGTCAAGTCAGTTGTTAAAAATGGTCAGTTCTAAATATATGTATGTTTGTGTAATATATAAAATATACATATATTCATAGCTATGTAGTTATACATGTATAATATATGCAAGTTTGTTATATATCTGTATACATTATATACATATATTATGTATATACATTAGAAAGTTTATTTTTCAAGATATATTCCTTAATTCTAATATTTGTATATATATATGTATATATATATATACTGTATTTTTGTCTTAAACTCCAAACCAAAATATATTTTTCATCTTAATTCTAAATGTATTTAAAGTAAATACAAAAGATATACATTTCATTGTGATTATGACTTAGTAATAACCATTAATATTTATATGTTTCTTTGAGGTTTATGAAGTACTTTTATCAGACTATCTTATGAATTAGGTATTACAAATATCATTTCCATTTGAAAGATAAAGACTCTGAGGTTCAGAGAAGATAAAGGATTAATCCAGGGTGACATAACTAGTAAACACCAGATCATTTTAGGTAACTCTTTAAATCACAAGACACTTTTCCAATGTTTTTGAAAAAGTACATGTCATCGATCCAGATGTAAAAAATAAACTGGAGTAATGACAATAAGCCTATGAATCTATTCATTTAGTCTCGTGGACACTCAAAGTCTTTATATTTCATGTATCTATATATATGAATATATCTATATATTTCAGTCACCAGGCCCCAATTATTTGTTGCTAGTTTTTTAATCTATATTGATCATTTTAACCCTGTAGGTATTAGAACTTCATGTCATTTTGAGCTGTGCCTGATCCATAGATTTGATATTAAAAAAAAGAAAATCCAAATCATAATTTAATAGGTATAGCCTTTTTATTTATATTCTTTGGAATACCCAGGGAAAATACTAATTTATATCATATATATCATTTACATAACATATAGAAGATTGGGAAGAGGATGGAAAGATGAGAAAATTAGGCAAATACAAGAGATAACCTGATTCTCTATCACCAACACAACCCCTAAGTAGAATTGGTCTTTCAGGGGAAAAAAAAATGCTCCTCTACTCCAAATTTCTCTTTCTAGTGAATCTCAGTGCTTGAAATTCCCCAAATTCCTTTTCAACTAAAGTATTGTTATCTGAAAAGCCCACATAGGATATTAGCTAACAGATCACAGGGATTAGTTTATCAGTTTGATTAAAATTCATTTCCAATGGAGATTTGAAGGGTAGGGCCCTGGAGTCATAGGACACCTATAAGGTTAAAATTTAATTTGAAGGAAAGTCAGGAGCCCAAGCATTGATGAGGTCCCTAATAGGGGTCTCTGATGAGCCCAGGGGATGCAAACTTGTCCTGGCTATTTGAAGGAAATATTTTTTTCTTCCACTATCTGGATAAAATCAACTCTTTGAAAGGATGGAGCCAGTATCCTTTGCTGTATTTATGCTCTGGTCTTAGAGATCCAGATCCTCTTCCTTTCACCTGTCTTTGAAGCCATGAAGACAAAGCACCTGAAGACTCAGAGACAATGACCTCTTTAAGTAATCTGATTCCCATGATTTCAGTCCTGCTTTTTGGTAAAGACAGGCAGCTTCATACACTACATAAGCACACTACTGACTTGAGAAAAATGGAAAAATGACAATGAGTGGTTTCTTTTTGGTATGCTATGATCACCTCTGCCAAGGTACCTATGATCTCCAGGGCTCCTGGTTTCCCGATCTCTCTCTGTCTCTGTCTCTCTGTCTCTCTCCCTTTCTCTCTCCCAACAAGTCCATCTCTTATTATTACTCCCCTTGCCCCCCCAAACTGCCTCCTGGTTCAACACAGTCTGGGAAATGGGTATGTTAGATTGCCTCTAATTGTCTTTCCTCCACATCAACCTGAGGTGAGGAAAGTCTCCTTTCATTTCCACCCGAACACTTTATAAATTTCGACTAGAATTATTGCAAATGACTATATACTTTAAAAGGAATTTCAAATAGCATAGAAATACAAATAAGAATGTAAAGGGATAGGCATGTATTTCCAAACTTCATGGACTCCATCTGAGTGCGTTGAACCTCTGTCCTCCTCACCCTTGAGTAGTTTGAGGGGAAATGGCAAATTATGAAGTCCGAAGCAAAGGGGAAGTGAGTTTTTTCCTCAGTAGAACTCAAAGTAAGCAGAGGCTGAGGGAAAACTGTGCAGTAGAATGACTCCACTAGTCTCACCAACTTATGTTGGCCAATCTGATCACGTCTCTTTTCATCTCTCCCAATCCCCAGAGCTCCGCTTCATTTAAATCCAGTTCACACACCAATAAATACATTACCCTCATGATGTCACTGGTCCTCTTTGGAAACCGTCCCATCTATATACCCTAAGGTTGGGCATCCTATCTTCATTTCTTTCTGTTTTGTTCCCTCTTGCAGCATCCAAGAAGAGCAACCAGTTTCCTCTCCTCCCTCATTCTTTGCTGGCTTACACAAGCAACATGGAGGACCAACACAGGTTACAGTCAGTCCTCCTCCTCCTCCATCAGAGAAGCATGGCTTCTCTCCATCTTAACAACGTGGTTTCATACAGAATGTAAGTGCTTTTCAAGGCCTCAAACCTTCAGAAACTTAGGGAATTCTGTATTAAATGACTGCTCATTCTTCTAAACCTAGCCAGGTCTCCAAATCAATGGGGGCTGAGAGGAAGAGAAGAATTACAGAGATAATGAATATGAAATGTTATTGAAAACTATAAAGGCTATACAAATGTGAGGCTGAGTACTTTATCAAGACGCTACCTCTGCTGAGGGGATGCATATTTTAAAAGAGAACAAAAATGGGCACAATTTAACATGAAGAATGATAGCTTTATAGAAGCTATAGAAGGACCCTTACTGACTCTGAGTAGATTCTCGTCCCCATTTTTCCAAGGTCACACTGATTATTAGGGCCAAGATTCGAGCTCAGATTCTCTGCTGAATACCCTGCTTCATTTAGGAGGCAGTGGAGCGGTAAAGTGGATAAAATATCCCACTTGGAATTAGGAAGCTGTGGGTTCAGTTCTTGTCTCATATACTCATTAGCCATGCACAATATAGACATTATCTACATGAAAAGCAAAAGGAACCAGTGTAACTTGTCCTTGTTTGGGCTCCACTCACCCTGCCTTCTGACTCATAAAACCTCTGGATTATAGAGTTAGGGTGGCTGTGGTGATTCTGTTAGTTGTGCAACTGAGCTCCAAACATGGAAAGAATTACTGGCAAAGGTATGGGAGATACAGTATTGGACCTGGAATCATGAAGATTGAATCTTACCTCTAATACTCGCTACAGACCTTTCAAAGCTCTTCATGTACATGAAAGAGAACATCATAATTCAGAGAATAACCATTAATTTGACCAAAATGCAGGAAAATTGAGCCCCATTGATGATGTTTGAAAAGTGTCTGGCAAGCCCCAAAGAGCTGTATAAATGGCAGCTATTACTATTATGTAAGCCCAGCCCCTGTTTGACAGTCATATGGCTGGCTGATATGTTCTTAAAATTACCTCATCAAAGAGATTCTATCTACCTTGGTTACTGTGACTTGGAGCTACAATGATTGACATTCATTGTCAATTTATTTTTGTTGTTAGGGTTTTCAGGGAATTGCCATCTAAGCTTTTAAAAACCTTGCTATGATGCTATTGATTTCACTGACACCAGGTACCAGCAGGTACCCAAGTGTTTGACAGCTGTGATTGAGTGACCTGGACACTTCAGAGTTGGTGTGAAACAGATGTGGAGAGATAACATCAATCAGAGATGAGTTTATTAACAAGATGTAATTTATTTATGCACTCTGGATTGTAAAATTGCAGAGCGGTAATTTTAGAGGTTATGTAGAACTGACAAAACCCCTCTATGTCTAATGTCTAACAAGTGGTCGTTCAGCCTCTGATTGAAGACCTTCATTTAGGAGAAACTCTCTACCTCCCAAGCCAGCTGACTTCTCTTCTGGACAACTGGAATTGTTAAGGAGCTTTCCTAACACCAAATCTAAATCTGCCACTTGGCCATATTTAATCATTTCTCTCATTTTATTCAGCCTTCTGGAGTCAAACAAAATTAGCCTAATGTCTTGGAGACTTGCCATCTCCTCAGATACTTGAAGACATTCTCCGTAACTCTTTTCTCCTACTTCAGGGGTCTCTGTCCTTGTGACCTTGCTGAAATCTTCCCAGATCCTTCAACCAGCAAGGTCTGTAGTCTTCTTACTGTTTTTCTCTCTTTTTTAATAAGTGCTCTAGTTCATCTACATCCTTCTTGATCTAACTGCCTCCTTTCTCTGCTTCATATAATATAGAAAGTTTCTACCTTTGGGGGGCCCATGGGTATACTGGAGCCAGTTTGAACTGTCTCTTGAGAGGCAATTGTTAAATTTTCAGCGCAAACATTTATACCTTGGAAGTCAGCAACACTACGGATCAGGCTTGTTCAGTATTTTGTTAATTGTCTAGATTTAAGAAAGTGCTGGAGAAACGTTCATAAAATATATTAAATTTAAAAATATGCCATTTATACATTTTTTTTTGGCATACTAGTTGTTAAACATTTGCTAGGATACCCCTGGGTGGGCCCCTTACATAAATCTTCCAAAGTTGGTGAGTCTATCACCCGTGATTGCTGAGAAAAAGAAAAGAATATGGAGGAGAGGAGTGATCTACCACTTTCATAACCTTTCAAAAAAGGAAAATTATATTAATTTGACATGTCCAATTTCTTATATAATCATGCTGGTTTATAGTGTTCATTATGTACTTTTTAGGTGCTCAAATCCACCCTTTTCATAATCTATCCTAACATTTTGCCAGTAAATAGGCATAAAGCTACAATTGGCATATTCTTTCCACTACTCTTTAAAAAATATATAGATAACATTTGCTTATATGACCAATGACAACTTTTACTTTCTCTATGATCTTTAAACAAATTTATTGATGAAATTTTAACATTATGTTCCTGCTTATTTATTCCTCTCACTCAACTATGACTGATGAACCTTCTTTTTTGCAATAAATGAGTAAAGGGAAACAAAACAAATTAAGACATTAGCTGTTCAAACATATCTCATTCTATACCCACTACCTAATGCTTCTTCGTCAATAGTTGGGAAGTTTGTTTCACTATTAAGTCCTCTGAAGTCACAGAAGATCACTGAATTAAACAGAATTGTGAAATCTTTTGTTGTTATTTTCCCTTATATTATTGTTACTATATAATTTTTTCCTGCCTCACTTACTTCATTCTGCATCAATTCATGACTGCCTTCCTAAGCTTTTCTGAACTCTTCACATACATCTTTTTATGGTGCAATAATAATCATTGCATTTACATATCATAATTTGTTTAGCTCATTCCTGGTTGATAGGGATCTACTTATTTTCCAGTTCTTTGCTACTTCATAAAAGTGAAAATTACATATATATAAATATATATTTATATGTAAATATAAATATATATTTATATATTATATATAATATACATTTATATATAATATAAATATATGTGTGTAAAACTTTTTATGTTTATATAAATTGATATATTAGCTTATATATATTATTGATTTGTTTAAGCAACGCCCCTTTTTCTTCTTCAGAATAATTTGTTTGTGTTTTCCTAACTTCAGTCTTGAGAACTTTCCATCCCTTCTGAGTCTCCTTTTGTAGCAAATTATTCCATGTGATCTTATGGATATCTTTTCTGAAATATTTGAAATCTACTCTTTCAGAATCCTTTTCTCTCCTATCAATAATACCAGGTAATTAATGTTAAGTGATATAAGACATCAAAGGAGGCAAATTATAAGATAATATTGAAGCCATTAACTAACATTTTAATTTCTTTTAAATCAGTTAGTGATAGTTTCATTTAAAATAATATTTTGTTTACCCATGGCTCCTCAGTTCCTTTCCTTCCGTTATTCTCTTGCTTGGTTTTAGATATAATATAGAGCATTGAAAATGAGAGTAACAAACAGATCTCAAACCTCTCTGTGAGTTAGTATAAGAAGAGTTCCCCTGGCAGAATGGGTGGATGAGAACGATTTATTCCAGTGGCCGTGAAGGTGACTGAAGCAGGCACCGTAGAGTTCTTAGAGCTTTGCCAGACATCTGAACACCCAGAGTTCCCTGCAGCCCAGGCCATCCACCAATCTTTCAGACTTTTCTCTTGCCACTGGACTTCAATGACTCTGGAAGAGAAAGTGAGTCTGAATACTTTATGCAGCTCTGCTTCACTTAAATCCAATTCATGCACAAATCAAGACATCCCCTAAGATGTCACTGCTCCCCTTTGAAAACAAAGTATAAGGAGCAAGAGCACCAGTCCAGTATGGTCGTTCCAGATTTCTTTCCCTTTCATACCAGTTAAGGATCTAGAAGTATTACTTGAAATAATAAACAAATTTAGCAAATTTGCAAGATATATAACATATAATATTATATATATGTAATATAATAAACCCACATCAATCACTGGCATTTCTACATATAACTAACAAGGTCCCATAGCAAGAGATAGGACCAAAGAAATTCCATTTAAAGTTCCTGTAGACATTATACAATACTTGGGAGTCTATCTGCCAAAACAAACTTAGGAACTATATGAACACAATTACAAAACACTTCACACAAATAAAGTCAGATCTAAACAATTGGAAAAATATTAGCTGCTCACAGGTAGGCCAAGCTAATATAATAAAAATGACAATTCTACCTAAATTAAATTGCTTATTCTGTGCCATACCAATCAAACTGCCAAAACTTACTTTATAGAGTTAGAAAAAAATTAACAAAATTCATCTGGAAGAACAAAAGGGCCAGAACATCAAGAGAATTAATGAAAAGAAACGTAAAGGAAGGCCCAGCTGAAGCAGATGTTAAATTGTATTATAAAGCAGCAATCATCAAAACTACTTGATATTGGCTAAGAAATAGAGTGGTAGATAGTGGAAAAGTTAGGTATGCAAGATACCACAACAGTCAACCCCTATAGCAATCTATTCTTTGATAAACCCAAAGACTCCAGCTTGTAGCATAAGAACTTCCTATTTAACAAAAACTATTGGGAAAACTAGAAAATAGTATGGCAGAAACTAGACGTAGAAGGGCTAGAGATTTTATTTTCTCTTTTTTCTTTTTATGAATTTCAAATGGTGAATTGTGCCAGATTCTCTTATATTGCTACACTATCCTAGCAGAGTCCTTCTAAACTGCCACCTCCTTTTGTAGGCTCTCTCTGGATATGGAGAACTATATTCTAATTCTTTTCAACATTTGTACTACTTTAGTTAGGCAGAGATACTCCATCTCTTCAAATCTGCTCCATTTTCTTAAGGCCCATTTCGAGTCTCTCTGTCTCTGTCCATTTCTTTGTCTCAGTGTCTATGTCTCTCTAACAGTAAACAGTCTTTCTCCTTCAGCAGTAGTTGCACTCAGTCTGAAGCAGTTCTGGTAGTTAATATTTTAATGGCGTCTTTGGAACAAATATTACACGTTCCTTAGATCAATTTATTTTCCTGCTCACCCCACAAGAAGGAATGT
The DNA here is from genome assembly GCA_023548195.1 of Bettongia penicillata ogilbyi. Lineage (NCBI taxonomy): Eukaryota > Metazoa > Chordata > Mammalia > Diprotodontia > Potoroidae > Bettongia > Bettongia penicillata. Next base: position 1,677,581 of record JAJHZJ010000298.1, on the reverse strand, counting down.
GCTAACCCTTAGCTAAGTTTTTTGCCTAGCTTCTTTGTTAGGACTTTGAGATTGTCAATATTTTTCTGGACCCTGCTTGTCAGGTGGGAAGTCTGATGGAGCCTCTGCCATTCTGGCCTCAAACTCCTACAGTATGACAAAGGAAAGGTGGTTGTTGATTATATTTGCTGGGTTTCTGGAGAAACCCTGCAAGGTTATTTTTTTTTTTTTCAGTTCTTTCCCTCTCTCTTCCTCCCCACTTCTACCTATTTGCTATCTCAAACAAATCTTTATGACTTATTATCTGGTTATATTATTTTCTTTTTTTAATCCTGATTGTCTCTTCACATAAACATATACGGATGATTTCAGCCAAGTGCATTTCACTGAGTATAATTAAAAAGAGAGTGGGTAGTAGCCTAACTAAGAAGATTTTAAGTCTTTAGGAACCAAACGCTGGAACCCTCTTTCTCTGGCATTGATGCTCTAGAAAAATCACTTGGGGGCAATATTGAGCCAACCTTGATTTTTTTGTACTTTTGCAAACAATCTGGTAGATAGCAAAACAATCAAACCACCAAACAAAAAATAAAGCCATAAAGACTCCAAAGAATCTAAAATGGGACTCAGGGAACTTTTTTCCCCTTAGATAAAGCTTGTATTGTAATCTATATTACGTCTTCAACCCCTTAGTCTCAGGGGAGAGAGAGAGAGAGAGAGAGAGAGAGAGAGAGAGAGAGAGAGAGACAGAGAGAGATAGAGATAGAGACAGAGAGACATAGAGAGAGAAAGAGGAAGTAGGAATTAGAAGATGAGACTAAAGAACAAAGTTCCATCCTTGAGCTGGTCCAGAAGCTGGAGACAGGACAGCCTGTGAGGTTTTTGTCTCTAGCCAATTTTCTGACTGGGGCTGCGCAAGGAGAATACAGAAAGCCAGGCACCATAGTAACATCCATGTTTTCACCTGTGTTAAGAACTGAGTGGTATCTCTGAAGTTATTTAGTACAGTCCTTGTTCTTATTCAGTCATGTCTCACTCTTTGTGATCCTATTTGGGGTTTTCTTGGCAAAGATACTGGACTGGAGTGGTTTGCCATTTCCTTCACTAATTTTACAGATGAGAAAACTGAGGTAAAATGGGTTAAGTGACTTGCCTAGGGTCACACATTTAGGCTGGATTTGACCTTTTATCTTTCTGACTCCAGTCCTGGCAGGCTATCCACTGTGCCACCTAGCTGTCCCTCTGCAACCTCGTTCCTATTGCCAATCAAATCTTGCCATACCTCAACTTTGGATTACACCTACTGTCAAACACCTACTACTGAAGGAATTCTCATACTAGAGTTGACTGCGTACACTAAAAATTCATGTTTTCGGAACTCAACTGGATCTTCCTGCAATAAGGAAGTGATTTTATTACTCCTGAATTAATTCTCTACCTCACTTCTCACAGAAGTTACTCCAAATGTTTTCCCTCCTCAAATTCACACCTCCTCCCTCCTCTCTTTCTTGACATTATCACCTCATACTTTCTTGAAAACATTAAGCTATTAGATATGAGCGCCCTCTTTTCCCATTCTCTTCATCTCAAAACCCTTTGAAATCATCTGCAACTTTCCTCCTGTTCCTTAGTCATTGACAAAATGGTGACCCTTCTTACCAAGGCCAACTAGATGTGAGGCAAAGGTACACAAAGTTTTCAGCCTCACTCTCTCTGCTTGAGTCATTTGCCCATTCTACTGGGAGCAGTCTTCACATGCTTGGGGTAGAAACCCCTTTCCCCAACTTACCAACAATTTTGAGGCCTGTTGGTCACCCTCATTCTGATTTAGCCCATCTATGGAGACAGTTTTACAAGTGTGTATGGCCTTTGTGTGTACAACAGGTTCTTGGAGGCAGAAGTGACAGTTGAATGAGAAGTGGATACCAAAGGTAGATGAGCAGCCCTGAAAAGGGCTCAACAAGCCCTCACAATAAAGATGCTAGTTCTCCCTGAACATCCTACACACACACACACACACACACACACACACACATGCACACACACACATGCACACACACACACAGCTGCCAAAAGGACTTTCCTTAAATGTATATGCTACCATGGGATTACCTATTCAATCAATTTCAGTGACTTTCTCTTGCTTCTATAATAAAATATAAACTCTTATGGTTAACTCTGGAAATTCTCCACAACCTGGCCCACATCTACCTTTCCAGACTCCTTGGACATTATTACTCTCTCTGCTCTCTGCAATAGAGCCTAACGAGTCTTCTCTTTGTTCCATCATCCTTTTCTGTGCCTCTGCACTGCCTAGTGTTGAAGCTTAAGCACTGTCTTTTATAGTTTTTCTTGACCCCTCCAAATTACTAGTGTCCTCTCTCCCAAACTACTTTTCATTTATTTCTACTTATTAAATACATTGATGCTGAATATATTTATATATGAACTTTATCATCTCACCGTTTGAATATAAATGCCTTTGGAGTCAGTCAATGTTGCCTGTCCTTTGTTCTCACAGAGAACCATGTCATCAAGAAGGGAATTCCATGACTTTCAAGTGAATTGAATTTCAGTGAGTCAGGGCACCAGCCTCCTCCTCCAGAACCAAATGGGACCTGTGGCAAGATAGAGCTCAGAATGACTGGAGAGGGCCCTACATGAGTCGATAAGCATTTTTAAACTACCTACTATGTGATAGGCACTATACTAAGCACTAAGATACAAAGAAAGGAATCAAACATGATTCCTGACCTCATAAAACTCACATTCTAATGGAGGAGGCAACATACAAAAAATTACATACATATAATATACACAACCGTGGAAATGGGTAATTCCAAAAGAAAGGTACTAGCAGTAGGAAGGACAGACTGGGAAAGGCCTCTTGCAGAAGGTTGGAGTTGAAGGAAGCCAAGAAAGTCATGGGACAGAAGTTAAAAAATGTGAAAAAATGTGAAAAATAGTCATTAGAAAGCACAAAATTGGGACATAGAGTATTTTGTTCAAGAAACAGCACAGAGGAAGTGTCACTAGATTGCAGTGTATATGAAGGGGAATGTGAGAAAATTAGAATATGTTTATCACTGCTTAAGACTGGGAATATGGTTAAGACTGGGATAGGCTATGAAGGGCTTTAAAAGTCAAGAAAAATTTTATATTAGATCCTGGAGATACTATGGAGCCCCTGGGAGTTAATGAGTGGGAAGGGTGATGTGGTCACACCTTCACTTTAGGAAGATTACTTTGATTGATGAGTTGAGTGGAACTAATGTAGGGAGCGAACTGAAGCATGGAGACCAAGCAACAAGCTATTGTAATAGTTAAGGAATGAAGACCAGCATGGGGACTTCTGGGGGTGGCATTGGGAATGGAAAGAAGGGGGCATAGACAAGACACGACTCTTCTCAGTAGAACTGACACGATTTGGCAACAGTTTGAATGTGTGCGATGAATGTATGTGGGGAGTTGAAGATGACAATGACACAATGACTTGTTAGTAACAGGGAATTTGTAGAAGAGGGGAGAGTTTTAGGGAAAAGATAATGCAGTTTAGTACATGTTGAATTTGATTATTTCATCCTTTGTAGTTTTATTCTCAGTACTTAGAGCCTAGGAAGCACTCAATAAATGCTTGTTGACTGGAAGGGAATGATATGGACATGATCACACTGGTAGTTAAGTGAGAGAAGGGAAATTTGAAACCTTTTCTTCTGACACTAAATCTAGGGTTCTTTTCTTGCTCCATAGTTAAATACATTGATTGAGATACATAAGAAGTCAACGTCTAACAAAAGAAAAAAAAGATCACATTTAGCTCAGTTATCCCTTGTTTTCTCACAGTGACATACCTTTTTCATCAACCTTGTCAGAACTGCCATTTTTTCTTTGCATATGACACATGCATCACTCAGGATGAAGGAGGGGAAAGGATATATCTCATAGATTAAAATTCACCTCTTCTTTTCAGAATTAAAAGAGAAAAAATAATACAGAGATTAAACTCCAATCTACCAAATATAATTCCCACAAAAGTGAGTTTTGATTACAATCAGTTTTTTTTCACCTTTACTTAATAAAATGCTAAAATGATAGTCAAGAAATTAAACTAGCTCATATCATGACCTCTGGCCAGGATGGAAACAATCATGGGCTCTCCTGTAGGCTTCAGCTGTTGTAATTTGAAGAGAAAATGGAGATCGTGAATTATTAAAATTTCTTAGGAATAGGATTAGATTTTTTATTTCACTAGTGCCAGGAATTCTCAAGTGAATCAATTCTCTCTACCAATGCAGGTTGCCATGTTCTCCATGATCTTATAGTCTTTGAAAAAAATAATATTTCTTACTTTTTAGTTTAAAGCATTCAGTTCCACAAGCTTTTGAGTTTTACATTTTCTCTCCCCTCCACTTCCTTCTCCCCAAGATAGTATGCAATCTGATATAGGCTCTACATATACATTCACATTAAACATATGTTCACATTGATCATGTTGCAAAGAAGAACTGTAACCAATGGAATGAACCATGAGAAAGAAGAAATAAAACAAAAAAAATCCCAAAAGAGAGAAAATAGCATGCTACAAAGTGCATTAAGACTGTAATTCTTTCTCTGGATGTAGATGATCTTTTCCATCATGAGCCTTTTGGAATTGTCTTAGAACCTTGCATTGCTAAGAAGAGCCAAGTCTATCAAAGTAAGTCACTGTACTATGTGACTGTAACTATGTAGTGTTCTCCTGGTTCTTTTCCCCTCATTTAACAGCAGTTCATGTAAATCTTTCTGGGTTTTTCTGAAGTCCTCTGGCTCATCATTTCTTATAGCACAATAGTATTCCATTATATCCATATACCACAATTTGTTCAGCCATTCCCCAATCAATGGGCATCCCCTCAGTTTCCAGTTCTTGGCCACCACAAAGCTATAAATATTTTTGTACATGCGGGTCCTTTTCCCATTTGTATGATCTCTTTGGGATATAGCCCTAGGAATAGTATTGGCATAAATCCAAATTGCTCTTCAAAGTGTTTGGATCAGTTCACAACTCCAACAATACATTTATGTTTCAATTTTCCCACATCTTCACCATCTTTTATAATTTTACGGTTTTGTCATGTTAGTCAATCTGACAGGTGTGATATAGTACCTCAGAGTTATTTTGATTTGCATTTCTCTAATCAATAGTGATTTAGAGCACTTTTTATATGACTGTAGTTGATATGTGTCTATTGAAGGCTCCAGGTCTTAAGAGTGATCTGGTCACCTTGTGGCAATAGAACAGCTTTTCCCTCCACATGCCCATACTTCCCTCATTCTCCTCCCCAAAATGCAGGCACAGAGTAGGCAAGTCTGAGGCAGCAGGGGGAACCCATTTGCCCTGCTTCTTCAACAAAGTCAAAGATGACTGCTCAGATATCTCATGATGAGCAAAACACAAGGTGCATGTTGTTGAGCACTTTATCCTTTGAGTCCAAACCTTTATTCATTTTAGGGATTCTCTTATTTGTTCATTTCCACATAAATTGTGGTAATGCTAACAGGTAAAAGCTGTTTACTGAAAGAGGGAATTTACTGAGGTTTAAAAACCACAAAAGTCTTCCACAGCGATTTTTTTCTTCCAAATGTTAATTCCCTTTTGAGTTTGCCCATAGAAAACCACTTAGCCTTGTTTGGGTTTGGAGGTAAGACAAGAAATATGAGAGGGTCATAAATCGACCCACTTTGATGCTGTTACTTTGAGAGCCAAACAACCATTTTCTAAATCCTAGACAAAGCATGTGCTTGATTCTTTATATTGTGCATGGGTAAAGTTTGCCTACATTTTTTATTAGAATCTTTTGCTCCTTAGTGTTATAGAATAATGCATTTTATCATAGAATTAGAGATTTAGGACTGGAAGGAGCATAGAATCCTGGATCCAGATCTGGGAGAGACTTTGTAGGCCATTTAATCTAATTCCTTTATTTTGAAGAAACCCAAACCCAAGAAAGTTAAATGACTGGATCAAAGTCATGTAAGTAATGAATGTGAACCTGAAACTTCAGAGACAGTGGTCTTTCCATTGTAGTACATTGTACCTTAGATGACATCTGTTCTAATCCTCTCATTTCATGTATGAAGAACTGAAGTCAAGAAAAGCCACATGATTTGTTTATGGTCATGTGAGGACTTACTGGCAAATGCAATGAGTTACAACGGAAACAGAAATTAATTTGAAATCAGAGGACCTGAGTTCAAATTCTAACTATGTCCCTCAGTACTGGTACCACTGTAGATAAATAATTTCATCTATGTAGACTTCAGTTTCCTTATCGGTAAAATGATAGGGCTGGACAATATGACCTCCAAGGTCCCTCCCAGTTCTAAATCTATGATACTATGATATATCTTTTGATTTCAAAGCCTGAATTCTTTCCAACATGACACCTTGCCTCCCTCATGTTTTAAGATACTGATTCACGTATCTATCAACTTTGTCTGCATTTGTGGTATCATTTGTTTGTGCATACACACAACGAATGTATGATAGTGCTTATGTGTGAGCCCAGTGGTTAAGCATTCCTGTAGTGTAGATTACTGAGAATAATTGTATACCAAAAAAAGCTATTTTACACTGCTACCAAGTTCTAAAAACCTCACAATCAGTATAAACTAATTATTAGCGAATGCATTTATTACATCTATTCTTTCTACTAATGATATTACATATAATTTGGAGCAAAGTTTAAAACAATAAGAAAAAACCTAATACAAATTAAGTGCTTTTTACATTTTATTATAATAAAAAGGTACTTAACTTCTCTTGAATAATTTGATCTAGTAGTTTGTCTCAGGTCTTGGGTTCTTATATAGAATCTACATTTCCTCATCTCTTTTTAAAAATATCATTTTCTACTTTCTGAATTCTGCCTCTATCACTACCATTAGTCACACATCTCCAAACTGCCAGTCTACCAAATGATAAAATGTTAAATCCACAGTCCAAATTGATTGATACCATTTTAACCATTTTTTCTACCTCCTTAAAAAATCCTGTTTTATTTGGCTTTCAAGACACTATACTGTCATGGTTCTCCTAGCATTCTAAACACTTGTCTTTTTACTCCCCTGTATCCTCTTCCCCCTTCTGTTTCTGAAATGTTCATATTTCTCAAGCTTCTGGACTCAACTGTTTATGCTTCTCTTGCTAGTTTCTCTTCCTTGAAGATTAAATTTCCTCCATGATTGAACTGTCATCTCCATGATAATGATTCCCAAGTCTCTCCTAAAATTTAATTTTGTATCTCCAAACTGTCTGCTAACCACTTCTACTTGGATAGAGTCAGTCTCATCACCTTAAACTCAAACATGCCCAAAACTGAACATATTTGGAGGTCACCAAATGTCTCATTGTGTTGTAGGCTATCTAGGGTTGTTTCAGTGACTGGAAAGTGGGGATTCAGGAATGTAGTTAGACACATATAGTCTTTTATGGCATTACATTGCATGTCAGAAATTCTTACATCCTCTCACACAGGACCCAAATTTTGTCCCCTTTGGATACCTCCCCTGGCTCCCACACTCACTCTTCTTTTTTGGAAACTACCTACATAGGTAGCTCATGAACTTGACGTTTGGATGTGTCGTACAATACAGAATCTGACCAAGCATTCTTCTCTTAAAAGCAGAGTAGCAAAGACCATATTTGTGCATGGATGCCTTTTCTCTCTTGTGATTTAAATTAAATTAATATTCACTATCTCTTTATCACACTTATTGGAGTAGACATCATCCCAACTTAGACTCAAAATATACTTAAACTCTGCTTTTAGGGTCTTAGATTTAGAGATGGTAGGGACCTCAGAGACCACTTAGCCCAGCTGATCTAGAATAGAAGAGGAAACGGAGGTCCAGAAGATTGTAACTTTTCCAAAGCCAGATATGTACTAAATGTCAGAGGTAGGATTTGAACCCAGATCCTCTGGTTCTAGAGGCAATACAAATCATTGTCACAAGGCTTCCCATTCATCGTATCATAGACTTAGCATTTATTTGACTTTCATGTGTTCCAGAGGCTGCATATTCCTCGGTGAGCTTTTTAGGTTTTCAGAATTCAGTTAAAACCCCAAAGTACCCCTGGTAATGCATGTGTGAATGGCGGCAGGAAGGCTTTCGGTAAGGGGCTCAGAGCTACTGTTATAGTTCTCTTTAATAAAGACCACATTGGTTTGGGATGCAAAACGAGCACATAAATGTATAACAAATTGTTGAGTGATACCGGTGCAGTGACGAGATTGAAAACAACAGTCCAAATGACTGAACCAGCGTAGTTAATTAGAATTGATCTTACTTTTTAGCACCAGGAAGTGCATAATGGAGGATAAGATTGATTGTGATGGTGGATCACTTCATTTAGAGGCTGCTAATAGGCTACGATGACGGAACCAATCTAAAATTACAATTTCAGAATCAATATAATTTTTATAACGTTGTCAAATATGGAAAAAATTAATTTAAATTTATGCTGTGTAGTCAGTGAATCCTTTCTGACTATTACAATGAGAAGAATCATTCTTTTATGATGTCAATTATTTCTAAAGCAGCCTCCAGCCTGTGCTGGGTTGTAAGATAGCTACGTTAGGTAACCTTTCACTCTGGGAGGTTGGAGGGGGTATTGAATGGGATCTTCTCACTGTGTCACTAACCGTAGCTCTGAGGACATCCCTCTTCAGCAGCATAAAGAAATGGAATCTTTAGTAGCATGATAAATGGAATCTTCCACATTTCCTGGACATTCTCTTCCCACCCTGCTATTCCCACCAAGATCTTGGGGAAAAAAAGAGTTGTTTCAGGTGGGACAGCATGACCTCCTTTACCTTCACCTTTAGCTTCAAGGAAGTTTCTTTTTTACTATAACTTGCATTTATATAGAACCCAAAGATTTTTTTTTTAAATGAAATTCTTTCTGCATAGAAATCCTATAAAGGATTTAGTGCAAGTATAATCTGTGTGTATATATATATATATATAATGTGTGTGTGTGTGTGTGTGTGTGTGTGTGTACTTACATATATATGTTTAGTATAGCTGGCACAGTGAATAGAGCTCTGGGTTTAGAATCAGAAAGGCATCTTCCTGAGTTCAAATCTGGCCTCAGACACTTGTTACCTGGGTAACTCTGGGCAAGTCACTTAATCCAGCTTGCCTTAGCTCTTCATTTATAAAATGAGCTGGAGAATGAAATGGCAAACCACTGTCATATCTTTACCAAGAAAACCCCAAATGGAGGTGACAAAGAGTCAAAGCTGAGTGAAATGACCAAGCAAAAACAAATAGTATAATCTCCATTTTACATGTAAGAAACTTTTGACCTAAAAGATTTAGATGGTTTGCACTGCTAACATTAGCAAGTATTAGAACTAGTATTTCAATACAAATTTTTTGACTCAGATGATCATAGATTTAGATCTAAAAGGGACCTCAAGGTTCATCTAGTTGAATTCTCTAATTTTAAAGATGAGGCCACTGAGGTCCAGCATGGTTAAATGACTTGTCCAGAGTCAGTAGGCATTAATCACAAGAGGCAGGATTTGATTTCAGGTGCTCTGATTCTAGAGCCTGGGTCCTTTCTTCCAGACAATCCCAAGTTCCCCTATAGGAAGCACTATTGGCAATCAGGACCAAACTTCTTTTTTCTCTAAGTAGTGGAAAAAAGGACACCTAACCTCTGTGATTTATAGGATTCTTGAAGATGGGAAGCCAAGTCAAATGGTACTACATTCCCATCCTATGGTTATAAATACTCACCTCTTTTTCCAATTTTAATTCTGGTGATGACTGAAAAGCAGTCCCTTCCTTTGCTAGCATTCCCTGTGCTTCCCTCTCCATTCACCTCAGACCAACCTTGGCCATGGTCCAGTTTAGCTCTTCCATTTCTTTCCATTCTGTCCCCTGAAAGTCTGTTCTATTGTTAACAAGTTTATCTTTAACTTAGACTTTCTCCTCCACTTCTCCATCCTCTGCATCTTCCCGGAAGACACTGTTTGGCTGACCATTCTCTCCAGTACTAGATGTCTCTCATTTTTTTGTTTTTGTTGTTGTTCAGTTGTGTCTGACTTTTTGTGACTCCATTTGAGGTTTTCTGGGCAAAATACCGGAGTGGTTTGCATGTCCTTCTCCAGCTCATTTACAGATGAGGAAATGGAGGCAAACAGGGTTAGATGACTTGCTCAGTGTCACACAGCTAGTATGTATCCGAGGCCAGATTTAAACTCATGAAGATGAGTCTCCCTGATTCCAAGTGCAGTATTCTATCTACTCTGCCTCCCAGTTGCAGATGTCTCTGGTATACTGGATCAAGAAGAAAAATTAGCATCCTCTTTACTCCTTACTGATATTTTGGGAACTTTCTTCTGCCACCATCATTTTGAGCACCCCCCTATCTGCTGTATGATATGGACAGTACCAACCTTCATGTCATTCTTCATCTTTTGTCAAGAAGTTCAGTACTTGACTCTCTGTCTTTCTCTTTGTGCCAATCTCTACCCTTGTATTAGGGGACTTTTGTATAGATGTTGAGCAATCATTCAGCAAACATTATTAAGTACTTATAATGTGCTAAGCACCGTCCTAGGTGCTGGGTATAAAAAGACCAAAGCAAAAACAGTTGCTCTCTCCAGCAACTTACAGTTTAATGGGGGTGGCGATAACAATGTGCATATATAAGTATGTATCAAAGAGATAAGAAAATATATCTAAAGTGATTTTAGATGGAGAGAGGTTGATGTTCCTTCAAATAGCCTGGTATCCTAATTCCTCCATTTTCTCAATTCCTGTGACCAACCACTTCAGAAATATACCTGTGCAGACATGGCCACAGCTATGATTAATTTTGCCATCATTCACTAGTGTTTGCTTCCATGAAGAAGAAGCATTGTTATTTCTAAACGTCACCTTTGTTATTACTATGACATCCAGCTCCCACATCCCTCAGTATTCTTCTTGGTTCTCACTCTTTCTCTGCCTTCACTTTCTTCTCATCCCAATCTTGATCCTATAGCTAACTAGTTCTACTTTACATTGTGCTCTGTTCTCTGATCTCTTCACCTTTTCTCCTATCATTGCTCATACTTTGCCAAATTCCAACCCTGACTTATTCCCTACCATTTACCACACCAACAACTAGCACAGTGCTCAGAACATAGTAGGTTCTCAATAAATGCTATTGACTTGACTTGGCCTGCTGACCAATAGTACTGGAAGAAGTCAAATAATCATGTTGACTGGAGACACCACAGATTTATGTTATCTAATCTCAACTGTGCCCTCTCTGATGCTAGTCAATCCTTTTAGACTTCTTAATTGACTCTAGTATATTCCCCACAGTGGTCATTCCAAACTTTCTTTCTTCACCTTAAGTTTCTTACACTGCTCTAGCTTCTCTCAGCTTCCCCACTTCCATATTCTGCATTCCAGTCGAACTGGCTAGTTTGCTCTCCTTCATACTTGGCATTTCATTTCTTATAGGCAGCCTTCCATGGCTTGACCAGCTTAGGATAAAGGAGAAAGTGAGGCTGGTGTCCTTGGACAGTCCTCTGTCACTCAAATCAAACTGCACGTCAAGTCATCATCCTACTGATATCATGGTCCTCTTCGGGAACAAAGGACAAATACATAACAACCTGTTTAAGATAATCAATTACCAGGACACTCCATAATGACTTTCTATGCTTGCCTCTTTGCTAATATTCTTTGTTTGTATTTTGAGTATCTAGGAGAGTGCCTGCTTACAGGGGTCCAGAGCCTGTGACAACTTTGAGGCCACATGCGGTTTTTTAGATTCTTGGGTGTGGCCTTTTGACTAAGTCCAAATTTTACAGAACAAATTATTTTATTAAGGAGATTTGTTCTGTGAAGTTTGGATTCAATCAAAAGGCTACACTTGGAGACCTAGAGGGCCACATGTGCTCTCAAGGCCATAGGGTTCCCACCCATGGCTCTGGCACATAGGTTTAATAAAAGATTTGATTCAAGTATTGAGTATTTCTCCCTTTAAAGATGTTTCTTCCAATTGTCTCATTAGTGGTATTTTTCTTTCCTGAAATTAGAGATCATCTGGTCTAATCTCTTATCATTTTAAAGATTAGGAAACACACATCTAGAAATGCTGTAATTGGACCAATCTTGGGATTGGGTAGCATCAACACCAAACATTTAGTGTGTGCCTATTCTGATAATCTGCTAAAATCTAGGAAAGAAATTTTAGTTACGGCATGACTCCTGACTTTATAGAGCTCTCATAGGTCATAGGAGGATCAAGATGGCTAAAATATATGTACCAATGTGATACCCATAGCAGCTTCTATGAATATGCATATGTATTTCCTGGGTAGATTTATAAAATATAGTAAACTCTCTTCCTCAAAGGCAAAACCAAAATATTTATTTGGAACATCACTATTAGGAAAGTGGAAGGTAAGATTTAGCAAGGTACACATCACCAATCCAGAGACCACCAACATCTTAAGCATTCCTCCCTCCACTGGCTCACACTGGTTTTTCTCTCCCCAACCTTGTATTTCAGTTAAAATTTTGTTGGGCAAACTCCTCCCACCTCCTCCCATGTGACTCAGGTTCCATATGAATCAGGATGTATCACAGCTATGAGTTGGGCTACAGCTCAAAGCAGGTCACATAGGCCTATTAATGGATGGGGAAGATCTTCTTATTCCATTAACATTACATTCAACTCCAAGATCTTTCATGACCATTACATAGGTCAATGGGACTTTAGAGGTCAGTTGTATCAACATAACTTCCATAACAATGTAAAAGAGATAACTCAAAATAACCATATAAAACAATATCTTAGGGTAGGGGCTTGGGCACAAGCACCCCATCATTTCCCCCTCAAACAAATGCAACCCATTACCTTGGGTTAAGGGGAAAAGATCACATCTTCTAAAACTACTTCCTACTGAGATTGGACATAGAGCGGTCCCTGCCTTGAGAGATACCATTTGAGGTGTCAGTTCCTTAGCCAGTATCGGGAGCTTGGTTGAGGCTGGGTGCAGGGGTGACATATTATGGTCTTGGTCAGAGGGTGATATCCAGTCTGTCATCACAAGTGGAGGGCACCAGACCTGCAGAAGACAAATCTAGCAAACAGGTTAAACAAATAAAGATTAAAAAGAATAAGGAGACAATAACCAGAAGCAGGGTAAATGCAGCATTAGTCATGCTTCTGGAGTCCATGAACTCACTATCATAGCCTTATTCATGGTAAAATATATGAGTTAAGGGCACAATTTGGTAATCACCTTCTCCTGAATAACCAACAGTTACAGTATTATCTTTTCTATGGCTATAATTCCATAGCCTTTGAAATATCATCTGGCTTCCATTTTGCCCATATTTTGGCTACCAATTTTATTCAGTCATTAGAACCAAACCCTTCAGCTCCTTTGATAGCTATTTTGAAAGATGGGTCAGTTTTCTCAAGGGGTATTACTTCACAGGGAATGATGATCACTTTAACTATTCTGTCATTGTTACAAAACTCTATAGGTTCTTCATCTAAATTTTGGAATACCACAATAATTTCTCTTTGATAATTAGAATCTATTACTCCAACAAATGCATGTATACCTTGAGCTGCTAATCCTGATTTAGGTAATATCCATCCAAAGTGATTTTTTGGGATTCTCATTCATATCCCAGGAGGGATTTTCCTTATTTCTTTCCTATCCAACAAAAAGTCTTCCAAACAATGTAAATCATATCCAGTTTAACCAGGTATTCCTGGATACAGTTCTGGAACAACTTGACCTACAATCCGATACTTAATATTTGGGATCCTATATGTTTACTGTTTTCCAATTTGCAGATTTGAGGTCATCATTCTGGCTAGAGGTATATTTTTGTCAAATGGTGTATTATTCAAATTGTGTAAAGCAGTCTTTCCAATGTTGATAATAATTATTAGAACTTAGCTTCCTTAACTGTTATTTCAATAATCCATTCATTCTTTAAATTAACTCACATGCTTGTGGATAATATGACATAGTCTACATATCATATGAAATATGATATATCCATTCTATATTGTTTAATATACACTATCTCTTCATTTCATTACTTTTAAATGTGACCTATTGTTACTCTGAATCTGTACTGGGGTTTCACAATAAAGTTTATGAAATCCAGAGTTCTACAAATGTTTTTCTGGGTTGCATTTTTATAGGCACAAGCCACTAGTACTCTTAAGTAGGTGTCATCACAAGTCCATATAAATTTGCATCCTCTATCTTGGGGTCAGGGTCCAACATAATCTATTTGCCAAATTTGGGCTGGAGCTTTCCCCCTTGATATTGTTCCAGTTACTACTTGAGGAACAGTTCATTCTTTTTCCAGTTGACATATATGAAATTCCTCTTCTACCTGTTTTAACAGTGAATGTGAGACACTAATACCTTGATCTTTGCCCACTAGTGTGGGGACTGGACCCCTAAATGGCTGGCCATTTGAGGGACCCATTTTGCTAGTATTGGATCATCAGTTGGTTTCACTGTAGGAACAATATTTTGAGTAGCAATCTTTGCTAGGCAATCATCATGTGCATTCTACACATATTCTGGTGTGGTGAAGGCCGTGTGAGTGTTTACATGAAAAATTGACAACTTAGTAACCAAAGACATGTCCCTCATGTTCTTCCTTGCCCAGACCTCTAATCTGTAGCAGACACCATATAGGCTGTAGTAATGTACTTTTGGCCATTTCCATAGATGATCTTGTCCCAGGTTTAGGATGGCCAGGAGGTATCTACATAGGCTTAAATGACAGACTGTGCCAGGCCTGCTGATGAAGCCCAAGAAACAGGGAGCAAATTTAAATTCAGGACTACTGCTGATGAAAGCTGATCCCACTTCTTTGTAGTAGCTATGCCAGTTGAATTGCATTCCTAGCATGTCAGGATAAATCCCACGACCCTTCAAAGTTACGACTATGATAGTTCCTTCTCCTGTAGGTAGAAGCAGATCCAGTTATGGAATCCTATCACTTTTTCCTTTTTCACTTTATCTGAGAAAATATGTTCAACATCACTGCAGTCACTCTCATCATTGCCATAGGAATATAGCCCAAACCACACATTCTTTAGGGCACTGACAAATTCCTGCTCAGAGCTGATTCTATTCTTTTGATGGAGGAAGTCATAGAGTTCCTTCATAACTGTTGTCTTCATTATCTCCTGAAGGAAGGTGTCCTGTTCCCCAAGCTGTTGAGTAATGAAATGTTTCTCTTGACCTGTCTCTTGCTGGTAGTTATTGAGTAGGTTGATGAATGCAGCATAGGTTGGATTGGAGAAGAGCTCTTCATTTACATAGCTGTAGAGTGACCCAGGGCATCTATTCACCTAGTTATTGGACTCAGAGGGGGAGATACAGTTATGGCTGTTGAGAATGGTGTCTTCCTTTTGAGATTTGTTGGTGTTTGCCTTATAAGTCTTCTCTGAGATAGTCAGGAGTTCCTCTTTAGTGATGGCATTGCTGCTTCAGGAGAAACCATCATGGGCACACAGACTCTCATAATCTTCACAGAAATTCCCAAACTTCTGGCACTTTGAATTTCAGTGGCATGGGTGGTGTTTGTCAAAGGCTCCATGACAGCATCCATGGCAAGAATTAGGTGGCAAGTATAGATTGCTGTCTGGGGTTGCCTCTTCTTCCCATTCTGTTTCTGTCTCCATTTCTTTGGGCTCTTCTTAACCTCTTCCCTTCCTTTTCTGAGATACTCTTACAGCTGCCTTTTCTGCTACCTGATACTTTCTAACTTGCTCTTCTAAAGGAAAGTTCTGATGATGTAGCATAGAAAACTTATCATTCAAATCAGCTAACTCCTTTTCCACCTGAACCTTTTCCTCCAGCAGTTTGCCTCTAGTTTTACATATAGTAGTATGTATTGTTAACTTGTTAACAACACTCATCCTACATACCCCTGCCATTTCTTTCCCTGGTTCTATTGTTATTCCTTGCAAACATCTTTCTAAATCTATGGGTTCTCCTTTCTATAGTCTTGATTCCCAGTTTTCACAAAATCCTGTGCTTTTAACCCATTCTCTTGCCAGGGAGGAATAAGATAAATTCTCCCATCCTGGAATAACTATTTCCTTCCCTAAAGTCTTCTTGACTCCAAGTAGAGATTTTATATTTTGTGATCCCATCCTTGTTGCCAAATTTAACACCAATATGATACCCATAGCAACTTCTGTGAATATATGTATATCTGTCTATCTATGTATCTATATATGCATTTCCAGGGTAGAATCATAAAATATAATAAACTCTCTTCCTCAAAGGCAAAATCAATATATTTATTTGGAAGATCACTATTAGGATACCAGGAGATGAAGTTTAGCAAAGTATTCATCACCAATTCAGAGAGCACCAACATCTTGAGCATTTTTTCTCTTCAATCTCCCCACAAACAAGTTCCCCTAGCTAGAATTCCTCCCTCCACCTGCTTTTGCTACCTTCTCTCTCTCCAACCTTTTATTTCAGTTAAAATTCCATTAGACAAATTTCTCCCATAATGGGCTCCATGTGACTCAGGGTCCTTGTGACTCAGGATGTATTGCTCCTATGAGCTGGGTCAGAGCTCAAAGCAGATCACATAAGCCTATTAACACACAGGGAAGATCTTCCTATTCTATTAACATTACAGAGAGGTAATTGCAAATGGGGGGAGGTGAAATATCTACAGGTACAAGACCAATGAATAGATAAAAAGATTGGGGAAAAGGAATACTGAATTAAACATTCAGTCTTCAAGGAATGTCTTAGAACTTTGTTATTCTTGAAGGTTTTCTTTTTTGTCACATTTAATATAAGCTGATTGGGGAAGGTGGGGATTGATTAATGGGGACACCTCATAGGATAGAGAAAGAGAAAAACAGCAGCAGCATTTTCAAGTACAATTTTCTCTGGGTTTCACCCTGAGTCTATCTGGGATTCAACAGGAAGAAGGACAGGATTTTCTGATTTAACCCAGAAAATAAAGAACCTCTTAAAAGGGCTTGTATCTCCCACCTCAGAGTTTTCTTTTGTTTTGTCAAGTCCATGAGACTTGTGAGGGGACAGAGCAGATAAGGAAGACTTTTGATTTGGAGACTTAAGCAAAATGCAGTGACTTGAGACTCAATTGGGATGAGAAAGAATTATGTGGAAGAAAAGTTAATGGCCCTCCCATAAGGCTGTCTTCCACTGGTGAGGAGGCACTACTGTGTCAATCACATAGGAGTGAGTTAAGCCTTGAATGTGGGCTCCCACTTTTGCTGCTCCAGCTGCCCCAGCTAGCAAGTTTGGAGCCACTAGTCATCCACCTATATGTCCAATAACCACCAGCTGATCAGTCCATTTATCCTAGGCTGATGAGCAGGAAGCCTCAGGAAGGAGGAAGCTCATTGGCTGTTTTTGTAATAGCCATTGCTTATTGTTTTCTTCCTCCAAGTCCCTCAGCATCAACCATCTAGCATAGAATATGTTCACCTAGAATTCACTGAACTATTTTCTTCTCCCTTTCCAGGAGCTTTATGTTCCTAAAAACAAATTAACTCCATGAATCACTAGAGTTATTTTGAAGGATATTTTGGAGCACTGCCTCAACTCATTCATAAAAGGCCTTTGAGATTTTAATTCAACTTATTTTTTAAACATTTTGTTGACAATTTTTACATTTAAATCACTTTCATTTCTGAATATACTTCCCCCAGTTCCCAATGCTATCTAGGAAGTCTTCCCTTGCAATAAAGTTTACAAAATACTAAGAAATAGTTCAGCAAAACTAACCATGTTGTGTCTGATAGCACACATAACATTCTATATTTATATACCCTTTCTTCTTCAATAAACATCTCTTCTTGGGAGCAAGTTTCATCACAGTAATTACACAATATTCAATTTTATTTCATCATTCTTTCCTTTTACATTATTGAAATCATTATGTATATTGTTTTCCTGATATGACTTTCTTCATTCCATCAGTTCATGGAACTTTTTCTATTTTTAAAAATTCTTTGTATTAATCATTTCTTATGGTGCAATGATATATGGCTTTGGATAGGCTGAGTTGTTGGAAATGCTCTAAGACCTGGGAGACAGATCTGTGCTGGAGAAAGAGATTTGGGAGTCACTTGTAGGTGTTATATTTGAAGCTAGGGGAATAAATGAAATTCCTAAGGAAGAGAACAGAGAAGAATGGTTCACAGACTTTTTTGTTCACTATATAGTATTCTTTGCCATGAAAGACTGCGGCACACTGAAAGTTGAAGTTATCTTAACACTGATTGTTGGGAGAGTTGAGAATGTACAATTTTCCTTCAAAAAAAGCAGTTGTTTATGTTTTTTTAAAGGTCAAGTTCTGGTGTATTTTCTGGTTATTGTACAGAGAAAATAGGCAATTTGTGATTATTTTTATACATGCTACAGTTACCATGCTATTTATATCTGGCATTTTTTGTCTGAAATAAAGTAGCATCCAGACTTTTGAAACCACTAGTATACAGGGAAAAGAGAAGAAAGCCAAAGATAGCATCTTGAGGAACAACAAAATTTAATGTTCAGGAAGAGAATGAGGAGCCAGTGAAAAACATAGAAGAATAGGAAGAGAGGTAGAAAGAGAACAAAGAAGCAGGATCTGTTGTGTGTGAAGCAGAAGGAGGAGAAAATGCAAAATAGGGGGACATCAAAAATTGCAGAGAGAGTAATGAGGATAAGGACGGAAAAATGGCATGTTGATTTAGTGAGTCATTGGGTCAAGGGTCATTGGGGATCTTCTGAGAAAGGAGCTTCAGTAGAGTGCTAAGGATGAAAGTTTGGTGAGTATGATGAGTTGATATAAGAATGGGCAATGAGGAAGTGGAGGTATTAGAGGTAGATGACTTTTTAAAAAAGTTTACAGTGAAGGTGGGGGGAGAAATGGGACAGTAACTAATTTATGGAATAAAAAAGTCAGATAAAAGTTATGTTAGGAATGTGAAGAAGTAGGAATATTTGGAGACAGATGGAATGGACCAATTGTGAGAGAAAGAGAAAGAATTTGTGCTAGAGTAAGGTTTGGAGGTAATAAGAGGATAGGGACAAGAATATAGGTAGAGGGATTAGTCTTGGTGTATGGTAGGGACACTTTGGTGGATAGAAAAAGAAAAGAGAGTGGGTAATGATACCAAGAAGGTTTTAGAAATGAAGGAGACCAAGAAAGATCATGCTGGTTATATTCAAACTTCATAGTAAAGTAAGTATCTGACATTGATGGTGTCAGTGTATGAAGAACATCTGCATCTCCAAAGCTGTAGAAGCCTACAACTGTCCTCCAACTGTCTTATATTTAATATTATAACAAAATAGTCTCAGAACGGTTGTTTGTCTTAAAAGGTAGATACTGCCCTGTGTGAGGTCAAGGAATTAGCACAGATGAAGAGTGGAAAATATAGTAGGAGAAGTCTAAAAAGCTTGAACAGCCTAATGAGCATTTGCTGAGTACATAGCAGTACTTTTTTATTTATTGTTAAGTTTTTAGCATTCATTTCCACAAAATTTTGAGTTCCAAATTTTCTCCCCATCTCTGCCCTCCCCCCCAAACATCATGCATTCTGATTACCCTTTCCACCAATGTGCTCTGCCTCCTAACACCCCTCCCTTCCCTTATCCCCATCTTCTTCCTTATCCTGTAGGGAAAGATAAATTATATACCCTATTACCTGTATTTCTTATTTCCCAGGTGTATGCAAAAAGAATTCTTAACATTTGTTCCTAAACTTTGAGTTCCAACTTCTCTCCCTTCCTCTCTCTTCACCTATCCCACTGAGAAGGCAAGCAATTCAATATAGGCTATACATGGGTAGTTTTACAAATGACTTCCATAATAGTCATGTTGTGTAAGATTACCTATATTTCCCTCCAGCCTATCCTGCCCCCCATTTAGTCTATTCTTTCTTTTGACCTTGCCCTTCCCCAAGATTTTTACTTCTAATTGCTCCCTCCTCCAATTTGGCCTCCCTTCCATCATCCCCCTCCCACCCTGCTTATCCCCTTCTCCCCTACTTTCCTGTCATATAAGATAGATTTTCATACCAAATTGAGTGTGCATATTATTCCTTCCCTGAGCCAAATGTGATGAGAATAAGCTTCATTTTTTCCATCTCACCTCCTTCCTTTTCCCCCCCATTGGAAAAGATTTTTCTTGCCTCTTCTATGAGACATAATTTTCCCCATTCCATTTCTCCTCCCAATATATTCCTCTCTCATCCCTTAATTTTTATTTTTTTAGATATGATTCCCTCCTAATCAACTCACCCTGTGCTCTGTCTCTCCCTTCCTCCCTCCTCCCCCTCCTCTCTCTCTCTCTCTCTCTCTCTCTCTCTCTCTCTCTCTCTCTGTATATTCCCACCACCTACACAAATACTGAGAAAAGTTTCAAGAGTTATAAATATTATCTTTCCATGTAGGAACGTAAACAATTAAACTTTAGTAAGTCCCTTGTGATCTCTCTTTCCTGTTTACCTTTTCATGCTTCTCTTCATTCTTGTGTTTGAAAGTCGGATTTTCTATTCAGCTCTGTTTTCATCAAGAATGCTTGAAAGTCCTCTCTTTCACTGAATGACCATTTTTTTCCCCTGAAGTATTATATTCAGTTTTGGTGGGTAAGTGATTCTTGTTTTTAGTCCTAGTTCCTTTGACTTCTGGAATATCATATTCTAAGCCCTTTGATCCCATAATGCAGAAGAAGCTAGATCTTATATTACCTGTTTCCACAGTATTTGAATTGTTTCTTTCTGGCTGCTTGCAATATTTTCTCCTTGACCTGGGAACTCTAAAATTTGGCTCCAATATTTCTAGGAGTTTCTCTTTTTGGATCTCTTTCAGGAGGTGATTGGCATTCTTTCAATATTTATTTTGCCCTCTGGTTCTAGAATATCACGGCAGTTTTCCTTGATAATCTCATGAAGGATGATGTCTAGGCTCTTTTTTTGATCATGACTTTCAGGTATTCCCATAATTTTTAAATTGTCTCTCTTAGATCTATTTTCCAGGTGAGTTGTTTTCCCAATGAGATATTTCATATTATCTTCCATTTTTTTCATTCTTTTGGTTTTGTTTTGTGATTTCTTGGTTTCTCATAAAGTCACTGGCATCCATCTATTCCATTTTAATTTTTAAAGAACTGTTTTCTTCAGTGAGCTTTTGAACCTCCTTTTCCATTTGACTAATTCTTCTTTTTAAAGCATTCTTCTCCTCATTGGCTTTTTGAACCTCTTTTGCCAGTTAAGTTAGCCTATTTTTAAAGGTGTCATTTTCTTCAGCATTTTGGGGGTCTCCTTTAGCAAGCTGTCGACTTGCTTGTTATGATTTTCTTTCATGGCTCTCATTTCTCTTTCCAGTTTTTTCTCTACCTCTCTTACTTGGTTTTCAAAATTCTTTTTGAGCTCTTCCATGGCCTGGGACAATTGCATATTTATTCTGAAGGTTTTTCATGTAGAAGCTTTGACTTTTGCTTCTTCCCCTGATGGTAAACATTGTTCTTCCTCATCTGAATTCTTGTGTTCATCTTTCATTGCTGAAGAAGATCATGCCCTTTCACTGACCTTTGAAGCTGCCTTTGGCACCTGTGAATTGAGGGTTCTGTGAACTGCAGCTGCCACCACCTGGGATTCCACCCTGGAGGCTTGTTCTGGTCCTCCTCCAGGCATGGCATGGCCAAGGCTGGGCTGGGCTCTGTTCTGTGTCCAGGGTGACAGACTTTTCCCATCGGCTTTCTAGGTCATCCTGGGCTGGAAATCTCCTCCACTCCATCATTCTGTGGCTTCTGCTCCTCAAGAATTTGTTAAGAGTCTTTCTTTACAGGTATTTTATGGGCTGTGGGGGAAGAGCTGGTACCCCTCCTCCCATAGCAGTTCTTGTTTAGGTGAAGAGGAGTATGTTCATACATTAGAGAAAAAGACTGAATAAAGTGATTGGGTCTTTCTGAGTCCTAGAAAAAGGATTTACTCAATCAATAATACTGAAGAAAAGTACTTAATCTGAGAGAAACTATATGTAAGTCTACAAGCAACAAAAAACCTGAGATAAGAAGTTGTTGGCAAGATCTTATCACAGCATTTATCTACATCAGATATTTTTAAAGTTTTTTTTTTTTTTAACCAGGAAGACAGTCCCCAGGAGAGCACAAGTATCCCTGGGTCATAGGATGCAAGTGACAGCAGAGTAAAACTATGACTGAGTCATGAATTTATGATCATTATTAAGCTATCATTATCTGTTCTAGGTGTGGTGTGCATAAGGTAAGGGAGAGATGAAGTTTGGAATAGATGCTTTTTTTTTATATGACAGGGAGTTAATGGTGCAACAATAAGATTATCAAGTAGCATTAAAAGCACAGTAAAGTTATTGTCTTATTTTATTTTATTCTTTTCTGAGGGTAGGATGGGCTTGACCTGTGGTTTCATTAGTTCTTAATGAGGGACATTCCCCCCCCCCCATAGTTTGGAACCTGCTCCATAAATTATAGTTTTGGGAATGCCTGGGGGTATTGGGAGGTTAAGTAACATGTTCAGAGTCACATGGCCAGGGTCTATATCTAACCTATCTATCAACATCAGCCATATCTATTTCCATCTCTACGAAAGACCTTGAACCAAAACTTCTTTATTCCAAAGTGAATGCTCTAGCCACATTGCTTCTTAGCTTTGTTTAGGAAACAAATTTATAGTGGGTGAAACCAGATGCATTTTATGATTTTCTGCATTGACACTTAGTAGTCCTAGAATATCAGTGAAGAAATCATATATTAGGGGCTACTCATAGATGAGGATTCACAAGGAAGGAATATCATCAAGCTGAGACATAGCAAAGAGGTCAGTAGATAATGATATGAGTGTTATTCTTAGATTTCACAGATCTCAAAAGATGAATCATTATAAAGGAATGATCTGAAAGTGACAGTGGGGCATTAAAATAGGCCCACCCTTCTTCCTGACTCAGTCTGGCATTTTTTTGGTGCTTTTTAAATGCTATCATATGTTTTCCATGCATGAGAGCTGTGTTGAAGGGGTAGCAGAGGATACAAATATAATAGAAAAAAGTCTGTTTGACAGATGGATCAAGCATAGCCAAAATACAGTCGACAGCTTTTATATAAGTTGTACCTTCCAATTAAGACAAGCAGTATGATCCTCTTCTCAGGCCCCTTTTCTACTCACTAGAATTTTACTGAGTCTGCCCCTTTGCCCCCTGCTCCCATTTAACTTACTATTTTTTTTTCACTAGGTGGTCATGAAAAGGGGCCTGAGAAGAGTGTCATTGACTGAATTCATGCCTTCAATAACCCAACTGTCATTGACAGTGGACAGAGTCATATTTACCAAAAAGAGGGAGCTTCTCTGAGGTCTTCTGGAGCAAAGCCCTTGAGAAATATGGTAAGGAATGTGTTCATAGGCAAGATGGAGGCTGAAGAGTCAGAGTCTGTAATGGAACCTTTTTAAAGCAAGGATATATACACAGTAGCAAGTCTACTTCCTCTTTTGGCCAAAGTCTGTTTCTGGTAACATTTATGTCACCAGGAAGTCATATACCATGTACACTGTGATTTAATTTTATCTTAATGAAACAATATACATATAAAACTATCCATTAAATATAAAACAGTGAAGTAATTTGCAAATTTTCCTACGGCATAATAAATTAAGCATGGAGAGCACTAGGAATGCAATTTGCAGTCATTTATAATGCAGTGTTTTATGTTAATAATTCAAAATCACATGCTATTTGGAGACACTTCTAATTAATGTATTTATGAAATTGTCAACTGTGACTGTTTTGGTTCCATTTAGCTAAACATTTCAACGGAATGTGCTTCTTGTTGTTTAGTGTCTGCTCGACGGCACCGTCAAGCGTCAAATGTACGACTAGGGAAAGTTGGTTGGCTGTGCAGGTTTGTTATTTTGCCATCATGTTCCTGATTAGTCCCAACCCCAAACAACTTAAACTCACTCTAGCCCTCTCTACCAGAAATAAACCCAAATACCTTGTCTACTGTGTTTAAACATTTTAAAAAGATAGAAAGATGAGTGGCCTGGATCAATAATTAATTGGAAAGGAAAGTTCAGCATGCTGTTAAAGAATCTTTTAAATATTAAGCATGTTTTATATCTCAAAT
Organism: Bettongia penicillata ogilbyi; assembly: GCA_023548195.1. Taxonomy (NCBI): domain Eukaryota; kingdom Metazoa; phylum Chordata; class Mammalia; order Diprotodontia; family Potoroidae; genus Bettongia; species Bettongia penicillata. The sequence continues at coordinate 1,653,416 of JAJHZJ010000298.1, read as the reverse complement.
CCATAGACACTGACATTTCTCCAAAGCAGACAATCATGTCCAATAGAGCCCATCTATTTCAGTTCTTATCTTTATTTGTAAGTTGTTGAACACAAGCACTGGCCTAAATATTCATTAGTTGGTTCATTTTAGTTTAATGAAACATTGACACTGACCCAAACAAAGTTCCATCTGTCAGAGAGTTTTTAGTGAGATGAAAGAACACAATCTTAGAACCACATGTGGCTTGAAATAGAGAGAAGGACTAAGAGGCTAAGTTTGGTGATACTAAAGTCTTTAATGACAAAGGAAATGTCACCAGCTCCTCATCACCGTATCTTTCTTTTTCAAGGGCTTTTCCCCCAACTTTTTCTATCTAATCTAAAATCCTTAACAATCTAAGTAGGGATGGGCAAACACATTTTGTTTTCTTACATAAGGAGTTCTGTAGCTCCTCTAAGTATATTTAGTAGTCCCAAGTATCTAACCGACGTGTTTCTCAGAGGTTGACAACATGCATTGAGGTCTACTATATCTTTGAAGGGTTTCTGTGCTTTGCCTAACCTTTATATATCAATTCAAGTGTTATCATACTTAATTCCTCTGTTCTAACTAGTTAAACTTGGATGATTAAACTCTAGACACCATTCCTAGTGGTGTCGACTAATTAATGAACCAGTGATGACTTATGCTGTTTACTTTAGGGAAATAAAGCCCACCCAGTATTCACCCTGGAAATCACCTCTCCCAGGGGCCAGCACAAATGAAAACTCAAAGAATATCCAAACTGCTTTATATGCCAGAGTTTTGGAGTTCTGAGACCTAGGGGTGACTATGCAGCAGACGCAGTACATTTTCCTGGGTGAATTCTTTACTTAAGTAACCAGTCTGATGTGATTTATGAGTACTAGGTTGGCAGCATATTCCTTGGATGAAATTCGATTACATCATACCTTTAGCTAGAAGGGATCTCAGAGTCATCATATTCAACCCCTTATACATCCAAACCATTTGGGGTCTGGAGACATTAGGTGATTTGCCCAAAGTCACATAGGTAGCAAACATTAGAGGTGGAATTTGAACCCAGGTTCTCTGGCTCCGGAACCAGTGTTCTTTCTGCTATAACACTTGAAAGGTCTATCAGTTCAAACAATCACCATGTCTCAATTTCAGGCTTAATACAATTGTGGGGTTGATTTAATAGGAATCAGGGAGAGTGTATGCTATGGAGATTACTCTGGCTTGTTGCACTCCTGTCACTTTTTTTTTTTTTGCCACAGAGGAATCTCAAGAAAGAAGTGTAACATTTTCCCAGAAACTTGAATATTTTGTTCATTTCTTGAGAAGACTTGGAATTAGCCTGTCAGCCTTGGAAAATGCCTTAATAGTGTGATAATTTGTTCCCCTGTTTTAGAGTCAATTTGACCCTGAAGGATAGCAATCATGGATACATTTAAAAAAATATCTTCAACCATTTTTTGATTGTTGAATAGAATTGGAGAATTCAATATGTTATTTTTCTAAAATAAATGCCTGTTAGTATTGTTGAGGAAGTAATAAAATATTTGATAACTCTTAAAAGCAGGCTGTGGATTTGAAGGAAAAGAACAACTTGTACTGCCTTTAGTACATTTGAGCAGTATTTGACCATAAAATGTACCTAAAACATCTTGAAAGTTAAGAAACTCATTTTACTATCAAAGTATGAAAATGATGAAAGCTTAGTAAACTTCTAATGAAGCAGGAATAATGTCATTCTATTTTCTATCGAAAATTAAAAGCTCATGTTTTTTTTGGCCAAAGAAGAGGTCAAAAAGCTTTAGATATAAAATATTCAGCTCATGAAATGGCTAAATCTTATGGTTTTATATCCCCAAATCAGAAAACACAAAGTTTAAAGTTGCAAAATTTTGATTTGGCCATATCCACAAGATAGGAAATTCCCTTACAAAAATAACTCTGAGATTTTAAAGTGCTTGTTTTCCCAAAGCTTTTTAAAAAATTTTGACTCACGATTAAAATTAAGTATGAATTGTTTTAGGTTTGGTCATAAGGAACCTCAAAATGATTTGAGGGCAAAAATTGACTTCCAATGTAAATTTATGATATTGATTTCTGATCAGCTTGACCAACGAAGGAAACTTCTCAAGAGTTTTTCTCAACCAAAATGTTAAAGAGTAAAATTCAATGAGTTTAATTAATCTTTCTCTACAGAATTTTCTTTGGAATAATTTTAAATGGGTTCTTCCTTCTCCCTTTCCTTTTCTCCTCATCTTTTCCTTCTTTCTCTCCTCTGCCAGCCTCTATCTCATAGGTGCTTGGCCAAAGGAACATGTCTGTGACATCAGATTTCCTTCTTTAATTAATTTACAGAGAATCATTGACTTTATTCAGGACTAAAACAGAATATACTTGTTGCTTTTTTTTTTTAAGATCTCCAGCAGCCTTATCATGAGGATACAGTTTTTGACTTTGAGAAGGAAGAAGGTTTCGTAGGATCAACATTGTAACTTAGACTTTTTTTCATAAAAAAACAACTAGTTCATACATTTGCCTCAGACAAGAAGACTGAAATACACAAAGACATTCACACACATACATGCATCTGTAGAGTCATCATGTGAGTGATCATGTGTAATCGATTGCTATCACTCTCTCTAGAATCTCAACTTCTTACAACATATTTTCTCTGAAATTCATACCTTCTCAGTACTCTCTGCCCTTTTGAGTCTCTCCCTCTCTCTAGGTAAAGGACAGACATTGGAAAGTTCCTCCTCAATCTATTTAACAAGGGGTCTCAGGGTAGATACCTAATCATTTCTACATGGCTGAAGGGCTTCATCATCCCCTGAGCTAGATACCCTCCATTTGCCCCCAAATTCCTTCTTTCAACTTCTTTTTCTGTGTTTCTTCCCCCATTAGATTATGAGCTCTTGTTGGCAGGGAATAGTTTTTACTTTTCTTTGTATCCCCAGTGTTTAGCATGATGCCTGGTATATAGTTGTGGCTTGATAAATGTTCATTGACTGACTCACTGATCACATATATGTTATATCTATCTATCTATGTGTGTGTTTTAATTGATCAGTAATTTTTCAATTATGTCTGATTTTTCATGATCTCATTTGGGGTTTTCTTGGCAAAGGTACTAGGGTGGTTTGCTATTTCATTCTCCAACTCATTTTGCAGTTGAGGACACTAAACAAACAGGGTTAAGTAACTTGCCTGGGGTCATAAGCTAGTAAGTATCTGAGGTTGGATTTGAACTCTCTCCATCTACTGTACCATCCAGTTACTCTTTATACAAAGTGCTTAGTGTTTTCAAAGCTAATAGAACATAAATATGCACTGAGTCTTGAACTATTTTGAATTGTCTATCACTAATGAAATTCTTGATTAAGAAAAGCTTCCAAAGAAGATTGACATACACATGCACACGGACACTGTGTGTGTGTGTGTGTGTGTGTGTGTATGGGTGTGCATGTATATGGATGTGTAAGATATAATCATCAACTGTATTTGGATCATTCTAACCCATCTGTATGATGCAGTGTACAGGATGTTGGTTTTACAGGCTGAGGATCTGAGTTTCCATTCCATTTACATCCTTAGTTACTACCCTAATAATCTTGGGCAAGTCATTTAACCTCACTGGGTCTCAGTTTCATCATCTGTAAAATGAGGAGGTTAGATTAGAAGACCTCTACGGTCTTTTCCAGCTCAAACACATTAATTATTGGCTAATTAGTCAAGTTTATTAGCTCTAAACCTCATAATCACAAAGACTGTAGAAGTGATCATTTGAACACACTTACCTCTAGGTGTACTGCAAAGAACAATCCAAGTTTGTTTGACTATCGGCTGGAGATGAGTAATTCCTAGCAGGGTTCCAATTAAGAGTTGGATGGATTAGCCTTTGAAGACCTTTCCAAAATTTAAGATTCTGTGAAATCTTATTTGCCACAAAGAAATATTCATTGCACTGGTATTTGTTTCTCTTGGTTCTGACCTGTAGCAAAACCATGTCTGAGTAAATGTTTACTGTGTGAAAGATTTCAATGACAAACTTGCTGAGCCTCAAGAACAAAGCTGGATGTATTCCTTTCGATGTTCCTGATTTTGAATATGGATGTGGGTAGCGGTGATAGCATCTGTTGTTGATAGAGGTGGGTGGGTGTTAACACATGCTAAAACAAGTGTGAAGTAAGGTTTGTCACAGCATTTACTGTTGACCCAATGGGCCCACAGAAAGATTTCACTGCATAGTGAAAAGCAGAGAAGCAAACAGTCTTAAGAAAAGAATAGTAAAGTAAAGGGGGCTTCTGTTGCAATTGTTTCTATGGAAACAGTAGTGGGCTTCAAAGGTTTTAACATGATGGCTCAAAAAACTATATTCTTATTGGACATTTTCTGTCTCTGATGGTAAAAGAATAGACCAGATTAGATTCGTGTTCACCCTGGGCAGTGTTCTGTAAATAAACAGAGTAACTAAAATGGTTTTGGGTAGTAGATGTTTCACTTTTGATACCTGTTTTTTGCCTCTCTGGGAATCATCTGAGTTTTATAAGTTGTTATTCCCAGCCTCTGCAGGGCTACCCAATATAAAGTAGCCCTGGGTCAGAGAGAAAGGAATCAGTAAATAACCAGTGACATGTTGTTCAATTTCTACGTCCTGGAAAAATTGCCTATGAATTGGCTTTATAAATAGAAGTGCATGCTACTGTGGGAAAAGGGTTGAGCTTGGAGTCAGGAAACTTGGCTTTGTGACCCTGGGCAAGTCACTAAAACTCAACTGTAGGGCTATTATGAGACTCAAAGGAGAGAATACATGTGAGGTTCTTTGAAGTGCTTTGTAGCTCTGAGTTATTATCATCCATATTAAAATGCTCTAAGTAAAAGAGCATCAGGTTGGGAGTTGGAAACCTTGCGTTCTTATCCTGACTCTATTAATTACTTGTTGAGGCTTGGGTCAGTCATATTCCTTCCTTGGGTCACAGTTTCTTCTAGTAAAACAAAAATATTGGACTAGATAGATGGTCTTTAAGGGTCATTATAGCTTCAAAAACCACAATGGCTACAATAATGTAAATTTAAAAACATCAAAATGTAGCTGTTTTCTCTTTTCAGTCTTTCAGTCAGAAGTCTTTGTGACTCCATGGATCATACTGTCTATGGATTGAGGTTTTTTTTTGTTTGTGTTTTGGTTTTTTTGGCAAATATACAAGAGTTCTTTGTCATTTCCTTCTCCTAATGAAGCTGAGTCTATGCTGTTAAAATGACCAATCTTGGTCCTGAAGAAGAGATGAGGAAATATGTTTTCTTTCCGTCTTAAAAGAGAGGGTATTACACATATCAAATATTGTCTAAATGGTTGGACATGCTATGGTCACTTTCTTAACTCTTCTCTTCATTTTACTTGTCTGAGTAATTCTAGTGGTGGGTGATCGTATGTCTGGAAATGACTATAATGTAAAAGCAAAAGAATCAAGAGTTTTGTTGTAAAGAAAGAAAAGAAAATCACAGTGGCAAAGTTTCTAGCCTAGGAGAGGAAGAATCAGTGCAGGGATGTCAGCTGGGCACTTAAATATGAACAGAAATCCTACTTTCAACTTCTTAAATGGTTGGTTAAAAAAAAAAGCATTTTGATAACCTGAGATGAAAGGTACTTGGAAGTGCATATTGCTTTCATAGCTCTAAATGAATTACACTTTTTTGTTTTGATTTCCTACACTTCAAGGGCTTGTCGTCTTTGAACTGATTCAAAGAAAGTGGCCAGGCTATTTCAAGTATTTGTAGTAGACTCAATAAAATGTTCTGTCTAGAGAGAAGACTCCCTCCCCCAATGCATTAAGCAAAGCTTCACATATTGACTCACTCAGCTTGAACTCTGTAGCTTGTTTCAATTTTACTAAAAGGAAAGTATTGGTAATTAATTATCTAAGCCACATAATGAGTTTCCATTACTTGAAATTCAATAACACTCTTTTACCGTGACTTGAACAATCAATAGCCTAGAGGATTAATAGGCATGACAGACACAGTAGGGATCATAGATTGTACAATAAGGAAGTCAGGCTAGACCCTCAGAAGGCTAATGGGCTATCTCAACTTCGTGGGTCAAAGAAATTGTCATGAGAAGAATGAATTGTGAGACTAATAGTCCTTGTTAAATTTTATGTCATGTTATTCAATTCAATGGAAATGACATCTATTAGAGGTGGCAGAATGGACAGAATGCTAGACCTGGAGTCAGGAGGCCCTGAGTTCAAATGTGGTCTCAGACACTAGTTGTGTGACACTGGGAAAATCACTTAACCTTGTTTTCCTCAGTTTCCTCACCTGTGAAATCTGTTGGAGAAGGAAATGGCAAAGTACTCTAGTATCTTTGCCAAGAAAACCCCAGTGGGGAAGTTGGACATGACTGACATGACAAATAATAGGAGGAAGCAATATTTTTAACCATCTAAGTCTGGCATCTTTGATACATTTGATTCTGTTCTGGGCAACAATTCAACAAACATTATTAACACCAAGTTCACACCAATGTAGCCATTTCTAGGGAAATATAAGGTTTAGATAAAACACAGCTTTTGTCCTCATAGAACTAGTAGTTAGTAGAATGAGTCTCATAGATGAATCATTCTAATACAAAACAAACACAAGTACATTATGGAGGCAAAAAATTGCCTTTTGAAAATATGAATATCATCCTCTCATGACAGAGGTGAGCATGAGATCCTATCAGTCCTTTATCCAAACTCAATGAAATCTGATCTACCAAAGGCTAGTCTGGCTATCAGGTCTTTCCTAGGTTTTCTCTTCTCCATGATGTATTCTATGATGAGTGGCCACTTTCTCCAAAGCTCTCAGTTAGGGAATATCAGATATATGGTTTTCAGGTCTAATCTGTAGAACATGTTGCTAGATCCAGATCCTATTTTAGCTGTAACTTAAACTGGTTTTGGTGCAACAGATGACCTGACTGGGGACTGACTATTCAAGCAACACAGATGTGGCTATTCCCTCATCTCCCTCTCCAAAAGTCCAACGGCCAGATGTACATAGAAGTCAGCTAAGGAAAATGGTAGATAAAACCTAGACCATGAGAATTGAGCTATTGCAATTTGTATTCTGAAGGTCTAATAGAGTGCTTTGCCATAGGTGCTTTTCTTTTAGGTGTTTAATAAATATTAAATTGAATGAATAATATCCTAGGATCCTAAAAGAATAATTGGAGGTGATTGCCAGTTGTTTTCAACATAGAGAACAGCAAAGATGGTAAAGGACTTAAAAAAGGTTCAAATTAAAAATGAAACAAAGCAAAGTACCATATGAAAATTATGGGTCTATGAGCTTGACTTCAAGTTTTAGCCCTAGCAAGGTTAAAGGGATGTTCAGTAAACGTCTAGAAAAGGAAGCAGTAATCACAAAGAGCCTTCAGAGCTTTATCAATAACAAACCATGCCATACTAATTTTTTCTCTTTTTTCCTTTAAATTTGGTGATGGGATGGGTAGATGAGGGCAATAGTTCATATATACATTACCCGAATTTTAAAGCAAAATTTCTTTTAATATCCTTTGGGGGCAAAGTGTAGAGATGTGGATTAGATAAAAGCATAAAAATGTAGACAAAAGTTTAAACAAAAGTTATGTGGATTCATAACAAGTTGAATTTCTTGGCAGACCATGGAAAGAAAGTGGAATATTTCAGTGGTATGCCCTCAACCATATGTTGTTTTATTTTTGATGCAATCTTGCTTAAGGGACTTGCCCATGGTCACCCAGCTAGTGTCTGAGGTCAGATTTGAACTCAGGTCCTGCTGACTTCAGGGCCAGGTGCTCTATCCACTGTACCATCTAGCTGCCTTTTGGCCATGTAATGATTTTTTAAATTTAAAAATTTAAATTTTCATTTACTTTATTTTTAATTTATAGGGGAAAATCATTTCCATAACAGTAAAATCAAAAAAGATGATTGCCCATGAAACTGCAAGTCTATTATGCACTACTTGTATTCCTTTTAAATATGTGATAAAGTGATTATGTAAAAGTTTTTTCCCTTTTTCCCTCCCCCATCCTATCGATGGCTATCATTCGACACAAATAAGTGTGTGTATAAAAAGTATGTATGTATTTATGTATGCAGAATCATTCTATACGTACTTCTATTTATCATTTCTTTTTCTGGATGCAGAGAGTACCTTCCTTTATGCATCCTTTGTAGTTAATTTGGGTATTTATAATAGTCCAAATGACTTACTCACTAAAATTATTCTTAGAACAATATTGCTGTTGTTCTCTTGGTTCTGCCCATTTTACTCTTCATGATTTTGTGCAAGTCTGTCCATGTTATTCTAAGATCATTGAGCTCATAGCATAGTAACATTCTATCACAATCACATACCACAACTTATACAGCTGTTTCCCAATTGATGGGGCACTCCTATAATTTCCACTTCTTTTGCACCACAAAGAGAGTTGCTCTAAATATTTTAGAATATATAGAGGTTTTCTCCTTTTCCCCTAATCTTCTTTGGAAACAGATCTAGTAGTTGTATTACTGGTTCAAGGGGCATAGGCAATTTAATAACTATTGGGGCATAATTAGCCATGTATTATTGAATATTTTTATAAATTACTTGAAGGTAGTTGAGGGCAAAGAATAGATGGGTAGTGAGCTCCGAATTCACTCTCCCTGAGAAAGGTTGATTATATTTCTTTCTTCTCTGCACCTCCAATGAATGAGAAATTGGGCTACCTTCTACTAATTATATTTCAATGTGCATCTCCTTCTATTAGGTTCCAGCGACCACTGTCCCAAGTTATATTTAACCAATTAGCATCAACTTGCTTTTATAAGGAGATATTTATTTCAAAGATACAGCAAGCACAGACATACAACTATTTCTCCCCAAATCTTGGGAGGCACACTCTTCTCTATGCTACGTTGATCTCTGTGGAGGTAGGGGTTAGCCTGAACATACTTTCTACAAGCATTGGTCTCACCAAGTTTATGTCTAAATAAGGCTTGTTTTCACAGGTTACACATTTGCTTAGAGGGGAGAGGACCCAAGGCATTTCAGCTTACAGCATTGCCCCTCATCAGATACAATTGACAGGGAAGAAATAAGTTTGAAAGGGTCAAACCAAGAGAGAAGAAGTTAGGGCAACTAATGTGCTTTTGAATGCACCATAAATTTCAGCTCCATAACTACAGCCAATCAAAGGGGCTGCCTTCACCATCTTGTAGATCAGGATTAGTTTGAGAATGTCATTGTAGGCTCCCAACATCTCTCTAAGAACCTTTTTTTTAAAAAAAGAATAAAATACATTTTATTTTTTCTAATTACATATAAAGTCAATCTTTAACATTTATTTTATTTTATTTTTTTTAGTGAACCCAGGTTTATTTATTTAAATTTTTTTTTTCCTTCATTTTCACAAAATTTTGGGTTCCAAATTTTCTCCCCTATTATCCCCTCCCCCCACCCCAATACCCCAAGCAATCTAATTTTCCCTATCTCCAATCTGCCCTCTCTTCTGTCATCCCTCCCTTCTCTTGTCTCCATCTTCTCTTTTCTCCTGTAGGGACAGATGACTTTCTATTCCTCATTAACTGTATGTCTTCTTTCCTAGTAGCAACAGCAATACTAAACAGCTGTTCCTAAAACTTTGAGTTCCAAATTCTCCCCATCCCTCCCTCCCCACCCATTCCCTTTGGGAAGGCAGGCAATTCAATATAGGTCATATCTGTGTAATTTTGCAAATGACTTCCCTGATAGTCGTGTTGTGTAAGACTAACTGAATTACCCTCCATCCTATCCTGCCCCTCATTGTTTCTCTTCTGTCTTTTGATCTTGTCCCTCCCCCAAGTGTTGACTTCAAATTGCTCCCTCCTCCCGTTGCCCTCCCTTCCATCATCCCCCCCTTGCTTATCTCCTTCTCCCCCACTTTCCTATACTGTAAGATAGGTTTTCATACCAAAATGAGTGTGCATTTTATTCCTTCCTTTAGTCAAATGTGATGAGGGTAAACTTCTTGTTTTTTGTTTTTTGGGTTTTTTTTTCTCAGCTCTCCTCTTTTTCCCTCCACTAAAAAGTCTCCTACTTGCCTCTTAAATGACATATAATTACCCCATTCCATTTCACCCTCTTTCCTCCCACTACATTTCTCTTTCACCATTTACCTTAATTTCTTTTAAGATATGGTCCCATCCTATTCAATTCAATCTGTGCTCTCTGTCTCTGTATGTGTGTGCATGTGTGTATGTGTGTGTGCGTGCATGCGTGTACGTGTGTGTATGGACCCACCAACTACCCAGATTCTGAAAAGTTTTAAGAGTTACAAATATTGTCTTTCCATATAGGAATGTAAACAGTTCACTTCTGATAAGTCCCTTAAGACTTCTCTTTGCTGTTTACTTTTTCATGCTTCTTCTCATTCTTGTGTTTGAAAGTCAAATTTTCTTTTCAGCTCTGGTCTTTTCATCAAGAATTCTTGAAAGTCCTCTGTTTCATTGAAAGACCATATTTTCCCTGAAGTATTATACTCAGTTTAGCTGGGTAGGTGACTCTTGGTTTGAATCCTAGTTCCTTTGACTTCTGGAATATCCTATTCCAGGCCCTTTGATCCCTTAATGTAGAAGCTGCTAGATCTTGAGTTATCCTGATTTTATTTCCACAATACTGGAATTGTTTCTTTCTAGCTGCTTGTAAGATTTTCTCCTTGAGCTGGGAGTTCTGGAATTTGTCCACAATGTTCCTAGGAATTTCTCTTTTTGGATCTCTTTCAGGCGGTGATCGATGGATTCTTTCAATACTTATTTTGCCCTCTGGTTGTAGAATGTCAGGGCAGTTTTCCTCGATAATTTCATGGAAGATGATATTTAGGCTCTTTTTTTTGATCATGACTTTCTGTAGTCCCATAATTTTTAAATTGTCTCTCCTGGACTTATTTCCCAGGTCAGTTGTTTTTCCCATGAGATATTTCACATTCTCTTCCATTTTTTCATTCTTTTGGTTTTGTTTGGTGATTTCTTGGTTTCTCGTAAAGTCATTAGACTCCATCTATTCCATTCTAATTTTGAGAGAACTATTTTCTTCAGTGAGCTTTTGAACCTCTTTTTCCATTTGGCTCATTCTGCTTTTGAAAGCATTCTTCTCCTCATTGGCTTTTTGAACCTCTTTTGCCAATTGAGTGAGCCTACTTTTTCAAGGTGTTATTTTCTTCACCATTTTTTTGGGTCTTCTTTACCAAGGTATTGACCCGTTTTTCATACTTTTCTTGCATCTCTCTCATTTCTCTTCCCAGTTTTTCCTCCACCTGTCTAACTTGCTTTTCAAAATCCTTTTTGAGCTCTTCCAAGCCCTGAGTCCACCCGACATCTCCCTGGGATGTCTGGGGTACTGAGGCCCCGCCCTCCACGTCTTTTCCTGATGGCAAGAATATGTCCTCATCGTCGTCAGATCCGAAAGTTGGGATCATTTGCATCTGTTCGAAAAAACTCTCTATAGTCTTATTTTTCTTCCCTTTTCTAGGCATTTTCCCAGCCAGTTACTTGACTTCTGAGATTCCTGTCCACCCCCACCTAGATCCGCCCAGCTAGTGCTTGGGGTCCGAGATTCAAATGGGCTTTCCGTGCCGTGCGGCTGCTAATCAATGTGAGCTTTAGTTCTGGTGCTGGGGTGGGGGCAGGGCCGCCTCCCAGTCTCAGCCCCCTCAGGGGCTTTTTGCAGAGACCTTCAGTAATGGAGCGGGTGGGGGCGGGGCCGCCTCCCAGGCTCAGTTCCCTCAGGGGGTTTATGCAGAGACTTTCAGTAATGAAGATCCTGCCTGCTGCTGGGGAGTCCCAGGCTGCCTCCGCTGCTGCCCCCGCCTCTGCCTCCGCCACCTCCTGCTCCCGCCTCTGCCGCAGCGGCTTCCTCCCGAGGGGGCCCGAGTCCCAGAGACACCCTGCTCCCCTCTTGGTGAGCCCAGGCATCTCTCTCACTGACCTGTAGCTTCTGTGGGTGGAGGGACCTTCCTGACCTGTAGCTTCTGTGGGTGGAGGGACCTTCCCGGTCACTGGAGCTTCCGTCCCTGAAGCCTGCTCGGATCAGCTTCTCTGGGGCAGCGGCCAGGGCAGCGCTGGGGTGGGGTCCGCTTTCCAGGGCGCGAGGGACCCTGGGGATGGCTCTCCAGGGCTCTCTGGAACGGAAATCTCCTCCACTCTGTTTCTGCACACCTTGCAGTGATCCAGAACTTATGGGGATCTCTTTTTACATTAATTCTATGGGCTGTGGGTTCAGAGCTCGTAAACGTGCGTCTTTCTACTCCCTAATAATCTTAATTATACATCTTCATTACTCTTTTGGAAGCAGGCTCCCCAGCTTCTTCCATGTGGGATATTGCATCAATGACATTCTAGGCATGCTCATGAAGACTAAGCTCATTGACCGGTGCCATGTTACAAATGGAAAGCTTTTCAAATTTCAGATGACATGAAATTGTGAGGAATTATTAATATGCTGGATGGAGGAGTCATTATTCAAAAGGCTTTTGGCAGGCTAGACTGCTGAGTCAAATATAATGAGATTAATCTTAATATGGATAGATGCAAAGTTACATACAGGTTCAAAAATAGATCTCACTGGTACAAAGTAGGGAAGACATGACTTAATAACAGCACACATGAAGAAATTTGTGAGTTTGAGTGGACCACAAGTTCAATGAGTCAACAGTGGAAAATGACAGCTCCTTAACACCCTCCCAAAAAGATTAATTAATATGAATTTGTATTAGTTAATATTGTTGTATTAATTTGTATTAATTAATATTACTTTGTAGCTAAGGCAACCAAGAGGCACAATTTCTAGAAAAATGAATGTGATTGCCTCATTGTACTCTGCCTTGGTGAAGCTCTATCTTAAAAAAATATGGCACTCAATTCTGGGCACCACATTTTAAGAAGTCAATTCAAGTTAAATTTTAAATACTTACTATGTGCTGAGTACTTTTCTGCATGTTGTAGGAAGCTGGAGAATAGCTTACATAATAATAATGGTGATGGCTAACATTTATGTAGCACTTACTATATGCCAGGCATTGTGCCAAGCATTTTACATTTATTACCGCATTTAAACCTCACAGCAAGTCTGAGAGATAGGTGCAATATACCACCCCAGACTGATGTGGGTGATACCTATTCTTCTATTATTTCAAGGGTGCCCTTAGAATTCAAGAAAAACTAATTGATATGGCAATGGCATCTAACTGCATGACTCAAAGCTTAACAAAGATATCATTGAATTCAGACCCATCATCTTATAGATGAGGAGACTGAGGCACAGAATGGTGACATGACTTGTGTAACTAAGGTCATGCAGGTTTTTAGTGACACAACCAAATTAGAACCTGATTCTTCTAATTTCTGCTCCAGCATTCTTTCCACTACACAATTCTTCCCTAATAATTATATAAATTCTTACCCATATAAACTACTCCTTGGTTTTAAAAAGTGATTATGATAATAATGTCTAGCTTACTAAAAAAATATTAATTGATTGAGCTTTGCCAATGATTTATAAAATCCCACAACTTAGAATTTTTATGTTTGGTTTATAAAAACTTGGTTAGTCTGAGTGCCATTAGCATGTTGATTGACTGCTTCACTAATATCATTTTATATTGCTTCCCGTATCGTTCAAATACTCAAAATGCTCAAAGAAATCTGTGATTCCATCAACTTGGATGTTTTCTTTCATAGTGTGGATAGTAGTCCATTCAAGTCTGAGCATCCTCTGTGTCTCTTGTCTATGTCTTCCCTTAGATTTGACACAGGAGGTCAATCAAGTATTCTGGGCCCGAGGTTGCCCCTTTGGTGACAAATTCTCTAGTCAACAAGGTTAAAGTAAATTCGTCTCCTAAATACTGTGCATATTTAGAAAAGCTGAAATTTCTATGAAAATTCAAACTAAAAAGAAATAGAGGAGAGGTTCATGAATTGGTTTCTGTTGGATACTAGTCTTGGCCCAAGTTCCCAGGGCAAGTGTTTCTTTTCATACTTGGAACAATAAAATAAAAATAAATGAAATACCTTGGAGGAGTTACAATCTAGTGATAAAGGAGATCACTTAGTGGAAGGCAAGGACTGTTAAAGAAACCATTGGTTAGGTTTTGAGGAGAAGGACCCCCTAGGATGAAGCCAGCTGCTTCACATCCCATCTCTCCACCTCTTTTCTATCTACCAGCTGACTTCCCCATAGTTTCACTCGACCTCCTTGTTATTTGCCTGGCTCAAAACAGCCTTTCCTGACCACTTGTGGTTTTTTATGTCCTGTCTTCCCCTAGGAAGACTTACTAGATGTAAGCCAAAGAAAGAGCATGGTTTACTGGTTTGAGGACTAGACATGGAGTAAGGAAGACCTGGATTCAAATCCTACCACTGACATTTACCTAGCCCTATGACTGGTAAAATAACTTATCTTCTTTCTGCTTTGCTTATCTCATTTATAAAATGAGGGGATTTATCTCAGTGAATATTAAGGACCTTTCCAGGTCTAAGTACATGATCCTTGAAGGCAGAGATTGTTTTAGTTTTTGTAGCTGAATTCTTATTGGTTAGCATAGTGCTTGTCCCATAATAAGTCTAATTCATTCTGGCAGTATTAGGGGCAGAGGAGAGTTTACTGTTTTCTTGGGATACCTAAGATGGCACCGAAAGAGATTGCCCCTTGTCTCCTATCTCCTCTTCCCAGTGACCAACAGGGTAGTGATCCTTGGCACATGCATAGGAGAGGAAAGTTTCCAGCATATTCACTTTATCTCAGGATAGTCCAGATTTATTTCAATATCATACACTGTAGCCAAAGAATGTGTGGTTATATGAATGGGACACTTATAAGGCTGATTGTTCCAAGTAGCTGAAAGTCAATACTCATTTTTTTCTAATATTTTATTTTCCTCTTCACAGGAGTCACATAATGTAGAAAGAACATAAATGAAGAAAATGAAAACTTTGCTTTGATACACAATATTCAACTGTGTCTTTCACCATTCTGCAAAATGGAGGGAAAAGAAATCTAAAGGAGGGAAATTCTGCTTCTAAACAGATTTCTTACTTGCTGTATAAACTTGGATGCCACTTTACTTTAAAGACATTGGAAATGAACACCAGGAGACCCGAATTTGAATACCAGTTCTGCCACTGCCTTGTGCTGTGACTTTAGTCTGTTTAATTTCTCTGTGCCTCAGTTTTCCTTGTCTGTAAAATGGAAAAAATTATAATACCAATGACATAAGACTATGATTCGAATTCATTGACATCATGGCTGTGAAAAGTGGTTTGTAAAGGAAGGGAAAAGAAGGTATTATTTGCTAGACTCTGAAGAGAGAATCTGGAATAACTCATTTAAAAATCTGAGAACTTTGGTACATATAAATCCTGAGGAATTCTCAAGAATAGGGAAAAATGTGTTGGACAAGCTTCTCTTCTCCCTGCTCACCTGTTGTGCTCCCACCCCCTATTAAAATGATCTCTGGTAGAACTCTGTAAATTTACCAGTCCATAAAATTGCTAAATAGCCAACTCTTGGCATTTTTTTTCTTTAGCAAGCTCTTTTTCCCTGGGTGGGCTCTTTCAGTGCAACTCCAGGACTTTATCCAGTACCTTATAGTGGCTAATTGGCTTCTCAATAGACTATCCTACAGTCAGAATAAATATTTTCAATTTCAGATGTATTTATAACACAAAAATACAATAAAGGTCTATCTTCCTGGCTAAACCACAAAGAATGAAATATTATCCAAATAGCATTAAGTAAATGTTCTATTATATTGTCTGTGTGTGTGTGTGTGTGTGTGTGTGTGTGTGTGTGTGTATTAGAGTCAAGTAGGAATAAGCACCGACATGGATTCTCCAGAATAGTTGGTAATCTTAAACCCATTGATGTTTGTCTTTAGTACATGGTGAACAGATAACGTAAGCGTATGGTAACTATTTCACAGTCTTTGGAATGGAATGTACCTTAAAGATCATCAGGTCTCACCCTAATTTTCAGGTGAGGTGATTGAGGACAAGAGAGGTGATGTTCAAAGATCCTCAAAGTCAAGGGCTGACCTGTGATTGGAACCCATATCAGGCAATATTATCATATACTTGGAAGAACAATATATTTGAAGTCAAAGAACTAGAATTTGAGTCTGTGCTACAATGGGAAAGTCACTTAATTTGTCTGATCTTAGTTTTTTCATTTGTGCAATAAGGAGGTCATACGAGATTATTTTTAGGGCTTTCTTTAAATCCCATATAAAATCCCACCTTTTACAGAAAATTTTTCACTATGCCTCTTAATTCTAGTACCTTCTCTCTATTAATTATTTACAATTTATCCTGTACACATCTTGCTTCTATATAGTTATTTGTATATTTTCTTCTCTACTAAAATTTGAAGGAAATCTTTTACCTTTCTTTTTAAATTCCAGAATTAGCACAGTGCCTTGCACATAGTAGGTGTGCACATTGTAGGTGTTTACTGACGGACTGAAGGTCCTTCTAAGCCTGAATCTAATTATGCCAACTTCCAGGCTAGTGTTCTTTCCATTACATGATGTGAAGAACCAAAGCTAGGGCATCTCTAAGCAAAATTCATCTTTTTTTTTTTTAATTTATTTATTTAGCTTTTTACATTCATTTTCACAAATTTTTGGGTTCCAAATTTTCTCCCCTTTTCTCCCCTCCCCCCACCCCAATACCCCAAGCAATCTAATTTTCCCTATCTTCAATCTGTCCTCTCTTCTGTCATCCCTCCCTTCCCTTGTCTCTATCTTCTCTTTTCTCCTGTAGGGCCAGATGACTTTCTATTCCTCATTAACTGTATGTCTTCTTTCCTAGTTGCAACAACAATACTAAACAATTGTTCCTGAAACTTTGAGTTCCAAATTCTCCCCATCCCTCCCTCCCCATCCATTCCCTTTGGTACGGCAGGCAATTCATTATAGGCCATATCTGTGTAGCTTTGCAAGTGACCTTCCTGATAGTCGTGTTGTGTAAGACTAACTGAATTGCCATCCCTCTTAACCTGCCCCTCATTGTTTCTCTTCTGTCCTTTGATCCTGTCCCTCCCCAAGTGTTGACTTTCAATTACTCCCTCCTCCCTTTGCCCTCCCTTCCATCATCCCCCCCCAATATCTCCTTCTCCCCCGCTTTCTTATACTGTAAGATAGGTTTTCATACCAAAATGAGTGTGCATTTCACTCCTTCGTTTAGTCAAATGTGATGAGGGTAAACTTTTGTTTGTTTGTTTTTTGTTTTTTTTTTTTTTCCCTCAGCTCTCCTCTTTTTCCCTCCACTAAAAACATCTCCTACTTGCCTCTTAAATGACATATAGTTACCCCCTTCCATTTCCCCCTCTTTCCTCTCACTACATTTCTCTCTCACCATTTACCTTAATTTCTTTTAAGGTATGGTCCCATCCTATTCAGTTCAATCTGTGCTCTCTGTCTCTGCATGTGAATGCATGTGTGTATGTGTGTGCATGCGTGTACATGTGTATGTGTGGTCCCACCAACTACCCAGATACTGAAAAGTTTTAAGAGTTAGAAATATTGTCCTTCCCTGTATGAATGCAAACAGTTCATTTCTGGTAAGTCCCTTAATACTTCTCCTTGCTGTTTACTTTTGCATGCTTCCTCTCATTCTTGTGTTTGAAAGTCAAATTTTCTTTTCAGCTCTGGTCTTTTCATTAAGAATGATTGAAAGTCCTCTGTTTCATTGAAAGACCATATTTTCCCTTGAAGTATTATACTCAGTTTAGCTGGGTAGGTGATTCTTGGTTTCAGTCCTAGTTCCTTTGCCTTCTGGAATATCCTATTCCACGCCCTTCGATCCCTTAATGTAGAAGCTGCTAGATCTTGGGTTATCCTGATTGTATTTCCACAGTACTGGAATTGTTTGTTTCTGGCTGCTTGCAAGATTTTTTCCTTGAGCTGGGAGTTCTGGAATTTGGCCACAATGTTCCTAGGAGTTTCTCTTTTTGGATCTCTTTCAGGTGGTGATCGATGGATTCTTTCAATACTTATTTTGCCCTCTGGTCCTAGAATGTCAGGGCAGTTTTCCTTGATAATTTCATGCAAGACGATGTCTAGGCTCTTTTTTTGATCATGGCTTTCAGGTAGTCCCATAATTTTTAAGTTGTCTCTCCTTGATCTATTTTCCAGGTCAGTTGTTTTTCCCATGAGATATTTCACATTCTCTTCTATTTTATCGTTCTTTTGGTTTTGTTTGGTGATTTCTTGGTTTCTCATAAAGTCATTAGACTCCATCTGTTCCATTCTAATTTTGAGAGAACTATTAAATTCAGTGAGCTTTTGAGCCTCTTTTTCCATTTGGCTCATTCTGCTTTTGAATGCATTCTTCTCCTCATTGGCTTTTTGAACCTCTTTTGCCAATTGAGTGAGCCTATTTTTCAAGGTGTTAATTTCCTCAGCATTTTTTTGGGACTCCTTTACCAAGATATTGACCTTTTTTTCATACTCTTCTTGCATCTTTGTCATTTCTCTTCCCAGTCTTTCCTCCACCTGTCTAATTTGCTTTTCAAAATCCTTTTTAAGCTCTTCCAAGGCCTGAGCCCACCCAACACCCCCCTGGGGTGTCTGGGGTACTGAGGCCCCGCCCTCCACATCTTTCCCTGATGGGAAAAATACGTCCTCGTCCTCCCCATCAGATCTGAAGGTCGGAATCATTTGCATTTGTTGGAAAAAACTCTCTAAAGTCTTATTTTTCTTTCCCTTTCTAGGCATTTTCCCAGCCAGTTACTTGACTTCTGAGATTCCTTTCCACCTCCGCCTGGATCCGCCCAGCTAGTACTTGGCCTCTGAGATTCAAATGCGCTTTCCCGCGGCAAGCTTTAGTTCTGGTGCAGGGTTGGGGCAGGGCCGCTTCCTAGCTTGGGCCCTCAGGGGCTTTCTGAAGAGACTTTCAGGAACAGAGCAGGTGGGGGCGGGGTGGGGGGCCCCCGCCTGCTGTGCTCAGCTCCCTTGGGGGTTTTATTCAGAGGCGTTCAGCAGTAGAGCAGGGTGGGGGCAGGGCCGTCTCCCCTGCTCGGCTCCCTCAGGTTGGAAAGACCTTCAGTACTGAAGATCCTACCTGCTGCTGGGGGATTCCTGAGTCCCGGGCCGTTGCCGCCTCAGCCGCCCGCCCACGCCTCTGCCTCCGCCGCTTCCTGCCCCCGTCTCTGCCTCCGCCGCTTCCTGCCCCGTCTCTGCCGCCGCCGCTTCCTCCCGAGGGGGCCCGCTCCCCTCCCCTAGCGCAGGCTTCTTTTTAACTGACCTTTAGCTTCTGTGGGCAGAGGGACTTTCCCGGCTGCCGGAGATTCTCCCGGAGCTTTCCTCTCTGAAGTCTGCTCAGGTCAGCTTCTCTGGGTCGCGGCCAGGGGTGTGGGTGGGGTCCGCTTTCCGGGGTGCGATGGACCCCGGGGATGGCTCTCCAGGGTTCAGTGGAACAGAAATCTCTTCCCCTACGTTTGTGCACCCCCTGCAGAGATTCAGAATTTATGGGGCTCTCCTTTTACCTCAATTCCATGGGTTGTGGGCTCGGAGCTCGTGAATGTGCGTCCTTCTACTCCGCCATCTTGGCTCCGCCCCCCAAAATTCATCTCTTAAACTAGCTGAACTCAGCCTGTGTGTTGAGAGAACAATCCTGAGTTTGCCTATCCTTCATTTCTACCTCTAGTGTGAATCAAAACTCCTCAAGGAAAATAGCATTTGTGGTATTCATTCAAAATGAATGTATTACAGTGGATTGCTCTCCATCCTTAGCGCAAGAAGATATGAAGGAGAAAACATGAGGGGTATAGGTACAAGAGCCCAAAGCCCTCAGTGATGGCAGCCAGGGAAGCGCTGTAGAGGAACTTTCACAGTATTGTAGCAGGCTCTCCCCACCACCTCCAGCAAATGTACATTTCTAATTAGGTTTTGATTAGAATAAAACTAAAATGTTAAATGTTCCCTGAGCACACATTGGCTAGGGAAGCAGAGGAAGGATAGGTAGCTTAGAACACTGGGACTGAGGAGGCAGATGAACACCAGTCTGGGGTGAAACATTTGTGGCAGCATTAATCTAGAAAGCAGCTAAGTTACTTGGAAAGAATGCAGAGTACAGTGTAATTGACTGCAGTTTAAATTTTATTCCTAAATTATAAAAAACAACCACAAACATTCAGTCTTATCCTCTATAATATTTATAAGCAGAGAAATACTTAGCTTTTAAACTACAGTTGTTCTGTTTGATTTTTCTGTTCCTATATTTTTTGCTCTCCATTCAAAAAGAAAAAGTCTCAGAAACATCCCTCCTCCCTCCCTCTCTTTCTCCTTCCCCTCCTTCCTTCCTTCCCTCCCTCTCTCCCTCCCTCCCCTCCCTCCCTTCCTTCCTTCCTTCCTTCCTTCCTTCCTTCCTTCCTTCCTTCCTTCCTTCCTTCCTTCCTTCCTTCCTTCCTTCCTTCCTTCCTTCTTTCCTTCCCTCTCTCCTTCCTCTATCTTTTCCTCCCTCCTTCCTTCTTTGCATCCTTCATTTCCTACTTCCTTTCATTTGTTTGTTCCTTTCTTCCTTCCCTCCCTCCTTCTTTCCCTCCTGCTTTTACTCCTTTGTTCCTTCCTTCCTTCCTTCCTTCCATCAATCTGAGATGGCTCAGATTGACTCCTAGGGAGGAAATCCCTCTCCCAACATCAGTGGTATTCCCTCTGCCACGTATAGTCTTTAAGCATTTCCTAAAGCATTAAAAGATTAAGTGACTAACTCACAGTTACCCAGCCAGTAGGGGTTAGAGGGTGTAGATCTCAGTGACTCACAGATCCGTTCTTTGTCTTCTAATCCCTAGCCTACGCTAGTATTCTTCCCTTACTGAACCTTCCTCCCCCTCTGGGCATCTTTTGCTTTGACCAGTTAGGTCTTGAGACCTTTTCTTAAACTCACCAAATAGGGGGCTTATTGCTTTCATCTTTTTCTTACTTGTCTGATTTTTTCATAAGCCCTCTGAATTCTAGCAACACATGGTAAACATTAGATGGATATGAGGCTGTGGGGGATAGGATGGGTTGGTGTTCTATCTGTACTCAACTGGAGCCAGAAACAAGCAGGTACATATAAGCATGAGTGGACAAAGCATTCAATGCTGGTAGCCAACCGGTTGGACAACTGCCATCCATCACTCTCAATTCCAGGGGCCAAATCTATTGTGTAGCATTGAGACTATAGGTTTGAAATCCCCAATCATTTATTGAACATACTAGACTAGTAGAACCCCTTTCTGACTATGTCTATAGATTCTGAGCCTGGATTACATGATCTCAAGTTGTCTCTATGGAAAATGAACATATTCTGAAAGTTGAGGCAACATTTATCAAACGGAGTCCAGGGGCTGTAGTTTTCATATTGATAAAGCAAATTACGGCAGTGTTCCAGGATATCCACATTTCTGGGGAGAAGAAAATGAGAATATGTTGTTGATTCTGGGTTGTGGTTCTAGAAATCAGCCAATGGGGGTAGAAGGAGCTGACTCTGCTAGCCACAGTAGTGACAAAACAATGCCTGACCCTTGACACCATCACCAATATAAAGTTTTCTGTCCAGTCATATACTACTTCTGGCTCCCCACCAACTTTTTCCTAACTTCTTTTTTTTCTCCTAATGGCAGCCCTCAATTTTACTTTCATAAATATATTAATGAGGAGTTGAGGTAGGAAGGTCAAAGTGGGAGGATTTACAGTCTCATTTTCTCCAATCCCCGACACTCTAGGGATGGACCTTGTCATTTTCCTCTCTGCAAAATACCTTTGTGGAGTAGGATTAAAGATTCTCTACTCACCCCCCTCTCCCAGCTGTTAAAGCCTCCCAGCTGTGTTGCTAGAGACAGATGGACCACTAGGAGATATGAGTCAATCATTCTGTGGTGGATTTGCTGGTGATACTCACTCTTTTGACTTATGTTAACAGGAAGGATTTTCTTTGTTTTCCCAGTCAAGTACATCTATCATACTAAAGAGAAAGGGGATGGTCAGGGAAAGTTTCATTTTATTTTGTAGTATTAGAGATGGAAGGGACTTTTAAAGACATTAGGTCCCTCTGGGGAGTGGGTCCCAGGGACCTCTGTTCCCCTGCCCCCACTTTAGAGATGAAGAAATTAAGGAAAAGAGAGGTTAAATATCTTGTGGAGAATCACACAGCTAGCATGTGTCTGAGGTAGAATTTAAACTTTCACCTTTCTTACTCCAGGTGCTGAACTCTTTCCATTATACCATTATTTCCCCATTCTTCAAGGGGAAGTCGGGGGAGGGTAGGAGAATTGTCTATTGCTTTGATTAGAAAGGGACCTTTTATGTGTTCTACTTTATTTCTTTTTTCTTTAGTTCAATTCAACAAATATTTACTAAATGCCTACTATGTGCAAAGCACTCCAGGGGGCACAGATACAGTAATATAAATTCATGCTGGGATTTTGAGCAATTTCTTTTTGACTATTGTCTTCTATGGTCAAAAGGTCAGTGAGCATTAAAATAAGCAAAGGTTTGCTTCTGTGGGTTATAGACTTTTGGCAATTAAAAAAAGTTACACGTGATTTAAAATTTTCAATTATGAGTATCATTGCCACTCTTCAAATCTTCCATAATTACAATTCAATTTGTCAGGATGTTCTTAATAGCCATGTGCATAAGCATAAGGGAAACACTTGGTCTGTTTAGCAAACCTTCTGTCAAAGTAGAAACACACAAAGATTGTAGCTGTTGATTACTCTTTCAGCGTGAGCATGATACGCCATATGATGCAAGATGGATATTGCCAACCGAGTCAGCAAAGGAGTTTTGTTTAGCAGAACAATGTTTAATAAGAAAGAGACTTGATAAATAGTCTTGTCTCCAATGGATTAAACTATTGATTTACCAACATTCTTTGTCTCCTGACCCAAGGGGACACAGTTGATGCTACTTAGAATATTACAAACTCTCTGCCATATGCATGTTGTCTAGCCTATACTTCAACCCTATCACCTTTCAGCAGATTGCTTTAGACAAGAGATCTCATGGGCAGGGAATCTGCATTGCATATAAGCTTACTTGCTGATTTAATACAAGAGAGTCCTAGACGTTGACCTTGTCTTCAGCTATTCTAGCTTGGCAGGACTGTAACATTGCAAAGACCTGCAAATCCCTTTTTAACAAGGCTACCTGAACCCAATGGCCCAAGTCCAAATAAATGAAAATTTAAAGATGTCTAACAGATCAGTTGCTTATACTATTAAAGAGGAACTAGATGGACACTGCACATACCTTATGTCTCTTCACCCAGGACAATGCTGCTGTCTCCCAGCATAATGGCTAATCTGTTATCCCTTTATTAAATGCTGTGCATATTATTTTGGTAATGAATTGGGAGAAAGCATTATGTTTGAAGAAGCTAAAGCAACTAAAATCCCCAGATGTTCAATTATTTGAAAGAAAAGATTTCTCCTCTAAGCAGAGTATATGTTACGTTTTTTCCAAAAGAGCAGGTAAGGCAGATATGGAGCACTGTGTCCATTAAGAGTCTGTGGCCTTTGATATGTCCACGGGCATCTAGAGGTTCTCTAAGGCCCTTTTCAGATGTCAAGATGTATGAATCTTCAGTCAAACCAAAGATAAAGACATAGTTCAAAAAGCAAGAGACATTTTAAGAAGGGTCTCACTATGCTGTATGCTATATACTTTCTTTTGTCAGGAAATATCCTAGCATTGTCCAATGTGAGAGTGTGCCAGTTTGATAAATATAGCCAGTTTCCCAGTAGGTCTATTTTGAATAGATTTCTGGTGTAGACAGTACAGAAATGCTCAATGGTGCACATCATGTATGGTGTCTAAACAATAGTGCAATGAGATATTACTATAGATGCTATATATTAATCATCATCGGTCTGTACAGTTGTGTATGGAGAGCCATACCCTGAATGTGTGTTCTTAGTGATTTCATATCCCAGTGTATAGAAAATGTCTGCTACCAAACTCAAGAGGCAAAGGGAGCCAAGGAAAGTGTTTTTTCAACTCTGAAGTTTGTGAACAAAAATATTCTTTGCTGTGTAGTATCATAAACCTCATTTGACTTCAGGTATGGCTGAGAATATGCATTACTTACAAATAGATAAAATAAATTTAGGAAATTGAGTACCATAGAAAATACTGATCATTTTTGAGAGAAACAAAGGATATTGTGTTGGAAGCCAGGCAACTTAGGTTTCAGTAATAAGCACTTCCACCATGATCATTTGTAAGCAAATTCAGCTGTCTAGACCTCAGTTCATTCATAGTGTACAAAAAATGAGAGGATTGGTGATGTCAAACTCAGAAAAGAAATGGATCCTTATAGGCCGCACATTTTTCACTTTGAAAACCACAAATTCACATTATCTGTATTGCATTATTTTTTATTTAATTTGTTAAATATTTCCCAATGATATTTTAATTTACTTTAGGCAGCACTTGGGAGTTTTGCCATGCAGATATAGAATTCTTTGGTTTTCTCTTCATGAGTGTGAACAAATTGGAGCTTGACCTGATTTGTACTTACAAGTATGACCCTGCATGATGGCCCTCAGCATTACAAAACATCCACACTAAATATGTCCATGGAAATGGGCGCTCACACACAAGAGATTGCCTCACACTTAATTCACAGATAAGTTTGAATGTGCTCGGTGCTATTCATTTTTCCTCTCTGGTATTACTTTTATCCAGAATTGCACAGCCTACTAAAAATGGAAATATTGTTAGTCTAAAAATCCAGAATTAAGCATTTCATATAACAGCAACAATAATGATATTGTTATTGTATATGTAGCTAGTATATATATAACATCTTAAGGTTTGCAAAGGGCTTAGCAAACATCATCTCATTTTATCGTACCCTAGGTGCTATTATTAGCCCCACTTCATAGATGAAGAAAGGGAGGCAGATTGAGATTATGTGTTTACCTAGTAAGTAGTAAGTATCTGAGGCTAAAGATGCAGACCTTCTTGATTCCAGGTCCAGTGCTCTATCCACTCTTCCACCTACCTGCCTATGAAGTGCCCATTCAATAACAAATCTCTAGGCAAGTCTTATCACAGAAATTGCGATTATTGCCCAGCATTTCCCCTGGGACATGGAGGAATAAAATTTACTATTTATATAGGGTTTCAAGCAAAGTACTTCACTCATAGTTATCCTGTGAAGTCAGTAGCACAAGTACTATTATCTTCATTTTATGCATAAGGAAACTGAATCTCAGTTTTAGTAACTTGCTTATGACCATACAACTTAAAATTTTCAGAACTGAAACTCAAGATCAGGTCACTGAATCAAAGAGCTAGAGTGGGAAGGACCTTAGAGGTCATCTATTTCAATTCAAATGTTTTAAGGATGAAGAAATGAGGGGTGTGGAGATTAAGGGACTTGTCTCAGGTCACATAGGCAGTGTTGCTGTCTCCTGAGCCAGAGCTTTCTTACTACGCTAACATGCTCAGTTTTATTTACTGAACTATACAACTTCTCTATAGACAGGGCCAATGAATTTCCCACTAACAAGTGAGTGAAAGCAGCTGAATCTTACTGAAATAATATGAACACAAATAAAAACATACCCAGGCTTTGTTTGTCATTGTGTGGCAGTGAATACGACAGTCTGTTCAAGAGCTGGGCATCTGCCAGCAACATACCTGGAATGCTTTATTAGAAATAAAATCCAGTGTCTCCTTGGCTGATACGTTATAAATGTGAAAGATTCCTCTAGGCCTTTCTTATTGCTTTCGGCATTATGTTACAGAGGACTGTGGAGTGAAGAGAACTGAGGAGCTTCACATCCCAGCATCCCTCAACAAAGGAACCTGTTTAACTTGTGCTTCATTTCATGGAAAAGAGAGAAAATGTTCCAAAAACTTGGATCTCAAAGAAACTTTGAAATGTATATTTCTTCTCCTCCTCTCTTCTTTTCTTTCAAGTGAGTGGTATAAAAGAGAACATGTCAAAGCATTCGCCAACGTGCTATTTGTAAATTACACAAGAGGATTTTAGTTTAAATCCCACTCTGTCCCTTACTACCTGGGACAAGTCACTTAACTTCTCTGGGTCTCAATTTCCTTACCTGTAAAATGAGGGGGTTGGACTAGGTGGCTACGAGATTACTAGAAGATCTCGATCTATGTTATTACATCTTAGAGAGAGTACGGCAGGTCAGGAAAGAAGCGTGGGTTATTAATGTGCTTAAATCCACTTTTAAACTTCTACTTTCCAAGAAGGCAAATTTTCCAAAATGGTGCATTTTTCATATATTCATTACCATGGGAAATATGAGTATAGCCTTTAACTAGACAATTATTGAAAAAAAGCAGGTGCATTTTAATAATATGCATCCAATTTAGAAATATTAATGTCTGCTAATAATGCTATTAATACTAATATTTCCATAATGCAGGTATTAATATTAATAAAATTTTCTTGCAAGAGGCATGAAGGCAGGTCTATTGTGTTTTTTTAAAATCACAACAAATGGGAGGAAACTTATAGAACAAAACAAAATTGTCTGGGGAGCCATCCCTGGAGAATTAATAAATTCAGCTGGGGTGGAAGTGGGAAGGAGAAAAAAACCCAAAGAATTTCCAAGTTAGAGGAGACTCCAAAAGTCATTTATTCTAAACCTCACCTGAACAGCATACCTGAAAAATGTTTATCCAGGCTTTGCTATAAGCGCTCTAGAGTTGGAGGACCCGCTAACTTTTTAAAGGACCTTAATCCACTTTTGGTCAGCTCTAATTCTTGGGAAAAGTGTGGGTTTTTCCTCCTTGCCTCAAATATCAATCTTTGTCTTTGCAACTTTGACCTGTGGGGATATTTCTTCTCTGAGGTCATGTGGAACAAGTCTTTTGCCTCTTTTGAATGAAAGCATTCCAGACACTTGAAGGTAGTTTTCACATCCCCCTTAATTTTTCTCCTCTCTAAGCCTTAGTGTCCTAGTTTTTTTTTTTTTGCCAGTCTTCACCATTCTACACCCCGAAGCATGTCTGTATCCTACTAAATGCTTGTCCTATAATGTAAAACAATGTCCCTTAATTAGGGAAGACAGGGAAGACTATAGTATGACTCTCAATTCCCATTCTGACTTCATTAGCTTTTTTTTTTCAGCCATCCACTAATATCCCCATATCTTCTTTCTTTTACATGAATCACTGTGTAGCCATGCCTCTTCCATCTTGCAGCTGTGTTGAGTCTCCCTAATTATGATATCCTCCAGAGCATATTATAAGCTTCTTGAGGACAGAGGCTGTTACTTTTCATCCTTGGTGCTTTGGAAATCATAGGTGCTTATTAAATGCTTGTTAGATTGGATTGGACTGGAGAGTTGATTCTTTAAATCAAATGTTACTTTATTCTTAAACCTCTTTATTTCATTCACTTAGTTCCATCATCCCAGTCCATCAAAGAAGAGACAGAGAATAAAGGTAAGTGGTCCAAATGAAATGTATCGGGAGCATTTTCTTACTATCCACTGTAAAGATTATTGCTCAGAACTCCAGGCTTGGGAATTCAAAATTTGGAGGTAGTACCTTCTGGAAGCTCTAACAGAGTTCAATATCTATCTTTGTAAATTAAATTGGGTGGCTAGATCAAGTTTTCTCTATTTAAAGAATGATATGTGAAAAAAATGATATTTTTCCATGTAGTGAGAATTCTAAATTTAGCATAGATTTCATTGGAATAGTACACAGTATCACTTGAGAATGCATCCTTCAAAAACCAGTAGAGAACTAGCTAACAGTGAGTAGTAGAGTCTCATGGAGGCTGTCTCTCAGGCTAGTTAATAAGTAATAAAATGTGACCTGTGTTTTCAAATAGATGGATTATGTGATAACTTAAAAAGTCAAGTTCTGCCTTCAGATATGCACATGTGACTCCCACTGAGACTACTTCTTTTACATTTCTAGTTCAGCTTACAGGAAATGAAATGTCTATGCCAAAAGTATGTTTACAAGCTGATTAGTTTATTTTCTTCTGAAGAACTTCTCAAAATAGTCTTCTCTTCTAAATATAATTCATTAACCTTAGTTCATTTCCATCCCATTCCCTTCCTGATCTCCACACGAACTCTTAGAGCACTTGGAATATGTATACACTAAGTACCCTTATGAATCTGACAGATTTAGGTAAAGGTAATTGGGTGTGTGAGGAGTGTAGATCAGAAAGTAGATAAAATACTCTGTGGCACAGATTAGTTGCCACTATCCTGAAATTCAAATTTTATTTAAATAATCCATGGAGTTGTGTCTTATTTTTACACAAAAACCCTATCAATGATATTTTTGTGATGAGTAAAGCTGAAAGTCCTTTTTATGTCTATATATTTAGTCATGTTTCTTTTTCTGTTTTCCTCCATCATCCATGAATAAGTAGATTAATAATATTTGGTAATGATAGCAAGCATTTATATAGCTCTTAAAGGCTTGCAAAATACTTTATAAATGTTATCTCACATGATGTGATGCTCACCACAGCCCTGTGAGGTAGATCTTATTACCAGCCCCTTTCATTTGGAAACTGAAACTGGGAGAGATTAAATGACATAGTTGAAACAGATTTCAACTCAGGTCCTCTAAGTCCAGTGCTCTATTTACTGGGTCACCTAACTGCATATAGATTATGAAAGACTACAAATGCCTAGTCTGGCATTCTATCCACTATACCAAGATGTATCACTTCACATTGAATTAATAATTATTCGCACAGTATGTGATCATTACATTTGAGGTTTCCTGGCAATTACCCATTTGTTAGCTAAAAATGTCACCAATTTATGAGAAAAAAAAGGTATGTAATCACTTTCAGAATTATAATACTCTGAAGTTCTGTCAGAACACTCTAAATATTGACTTCCTGGGAAACTGCCCTACTTGCCCCATCCCAGTTATGACTTTGATCAATCTGCAAGGACTTCTGGACCCCTCACTTTCCCTTTCCACTCCCCACCCATATCTGATTAGTTGTCAAAAGTTGTAAATTCTACTTCTACACTATCTCCATCATTTATCCTCTTTTCTTCCATTCACATCTCACCTCGCCAAGGTCAAGGTCTTAGCACTTTTCACCTGGATCATCATAGTCGCCTCCTAATTGATCCTTGCTCCAAGTCTTTCCTCTTTCTAATCCATCTTCCACACAGCTTCCAAATTGATATTTCTAAATCACAGAACTATGTTTCTCTCCCCTCTCACCAGTCCCCAGCTCCCCTGTGTACTCAGACTTGTCAATGGTTCTCTATCACTGCTGGGATAAATTACAAACTCCTCAACCTAATATTTAAGGGCCTCCATAGTCCGTCTGGCAAGTACTTTGCCAGCCTTATTTCTTATTTCTCCTGTTTACACTTTCTCCTTTCCAGTCAAACCAGCCTACTTGTGATTCCTGGACTTGACATTTCATTTCCTACCTCCAATAAATTTATATACTCTGGGAGGAAACAAAATGTATGCAAACACACATACACATATATGTACATACATGCATACAAGCTTTACCTTATTCCTGGAATGCAATCCCTTCTTCATCTCTGCCCTGTGGGAATCCCTGGTTCCCCTTGAGACACAGCTGAAATATCACCTCCTATCTGACATCTTTTCTGATCCCACTAGTCACTAATATTCCCTAGTGAAATTACTTTCCATTGTGATGATATATAAGCATAAGGTCAGGGACTGAATTTGTAATTTCTTTAGTGGAAGGAACTTCTGTGGGAAGAAATTTCTTCTGCCAATGCCGGTCAGCATCTTTGCAACCTATTTTCTCAGAGTTGTCCAGAGTTGTCTGGGGATTTGCCCAGAGTCACATAGCTATTACGTGTTAAAGACAGAATTGGAGCCCAGGTCTTTTTGGTTTCAACATCAGCATTTAATTCACTATACGAAGTTGCATCTTATTGAGATGCACATATGTTGCACTTATTGAGTGCATGATGTATCCTTTTAGTACAATGTAAGGTCCTTGAGGCCAGGAATTATTTCCCTTTTTGTTTTTGTGTTTCCAGAACCTAGCACAAAGCCTTGCAAATAATAAGAACTTAATAAATGTTTGGGCAATTGAACCAAACGAGAGAATTATTGAAAACTTTAGCTGGAAGATATTTCAGAGGTGAGTGGCCAAATATTCTCTTTTTTATAGGTAAAGGAAGTAATGCCTAGAGTGAAAGAGAGTTACTCAAGATCAGCTACTCAAATAAATTCAACCTTCATATACTAAATGCCTACTCTGGGCCAGATTCCATGCCATTCATGCTGAGCACACATAAACAAAAATGAAATAATCCTCACTCTGCGGAAGCTTGTATCCTACTGGGAGGAAATAAAATGTATACATACATACACGTATTTCTTGTTGAGTCATTTTTCAATTGTGTCTAACTCATATGGAGTTTTCTTGACTGGAGTGTTGTGCCATTTCCTTCTCCCGTTCATTTTACAGAAGAGGAACTGAGGCAAATAGGGTTAATTAATTTGCCCAGGGTCACACAGCTAGTAAGTGTCTGAAGTCAGATTTGAACTCACAAAGAAGAGTCTTCCTGACTCCAGACATGGCACTCTATCCACTGTACCACCTAGCTGCCCATACATTACATACATACATACACATATACATACTGCCTATGGCTATACCAATTAGGAGGTCATTGATTACCTTGAAGAAATCAATTTCAGACAAATGGCAGAATCAAAAGCTTTTGAGGAGTGGATAGTAAGGAAATCAGGGCACTGAGTATGGAAAACTCTCTCCAGGAATTCAGCTATGAAAGGGAAGAGATGTAGGCCATACAGTTAATAGCAGAGCTTGAACTCATGTTCCTTAAATTCTCTTCCACTTTGCCTCTGACAAACTGTGTACACCTCTGACTCCCCTAGTCTTCTGCACTAAAACTAAGAGGGATGGTTCTCTTTTCCTTTCTCCAAGAGACATTATGGTCCTCATTAAGGGATTTGATGATGAAGACCTTCAGAAATTTTAAAATGCTAGTTGTACTTTGTCTTTAGGAGAAACATGGCTTCATGTTTCAAAAACCTTGAGTTATCATTAAATTGAAGTCAATATTTACGGCATGAGAACCAGTTTGCCTACATCTGCACACACACTCATTTCAGTCATCATAGAGAAAGGAAAATTAACATCGTGGGGAATCTTGCCCAGACCAATAGGAACTGATATGAATGAGGGCAATCTTTTAGGCACCCATGGCTCCTTTCAAAAGCAAAGGGGGAAAATGTCATTCATTAGAATGTAGGTTTATAGAGGGTCTATTTTATGTCTTATGAATGTTCTGTCTGGTTACCATAGTGCTGAAGTATCCCAGGGACTACTGATATTCAAAAAAAGAAGAGATGTATATTTCTTGATTTAAGAAGTAGGAAAAGAAAGTGAATAGAGTTTTCATGACTGCCTCAGTTCATGGAATAAAATGGAATAGAATTACTGAAGTCTGAGATGGTAGAAGGAAACTCTGCTTTAAAATGCAAAGAATACTAGAGCATTAACAGTGAAGTAAGAGGATATAGCTTCATTTGTGACATCTGATATTTAGTATATCTGTGACATTGGGCAAGTCACTTGGCTTTTCTGTCTTTGATATCTAATATGAATAATTGAGACTTTGGACTTGATAGTCTCTGAGGTTCTTTACAACTCTAGATCTATGTGATTTTTATCACCCTTTGAAAGGAAAGCACTATGAAATGCACAAAATATCTGGGAGTTACGCTGCCAAAACATACTCAATATCTGTATAGACCCAATTACAAAATGTTCCTTAAAGAAAGAAAGAATTGTTTGGAGGACCGTTCAGTGCTCATGTATGGGCCATGCCAATATAATAAAAATCACAATACTACTAAAATCAATGTACAGATTTAGTGTTATACCAACCAAACTTCCAAAGGGACACCTTACAGAACTAGACAAACAAATAACAGAATCCGTTTGGAAGAACAAAGGACATAGAATATCAAGGGAAATGGTCTTCATTATTTTCCAGGCACATCCAAGAATCTTCATTGTACCCTAGGTTGTATTCCTGACTTTCTAAACTATCTCTGTAAAACCACAGAAACCTCTTCACCCTGGAAGCTCACTTTACTCTTGGACTATACTTGGAAAGATCATCTGCCCCTGTGGACTCTCCCTCTGACTGGCTGGTTCCATTTTAAGAAGAACGCCTAGGACAACCATGTCTTCATTCTTCTCTAGCCTGTACTCCTGAGTCTTTAGAACTTACCTACAATGACTCTGTACTGAGTCACTTTATTCTATACCCCATTGCTGTACATTGCCTTCCCCTTGTAAAGTGTAAACTCTTTGAGGGCAGGGGCTGTCTTTCAGGTACCCAGCACATAGTAAGTGCTTAAATAATGCTTGTGAACTTTATCTGAAATGATGAAAACAGTAGAAATAAAAGGTAAAAAGCACTTTTAGACCTCAAACTATAAAACAATCACCTCAAAACTATCACTGGTTTTAAAAAATAGAAAAATAGATCAATGAAACAGACTAAATGAAGAATGAAAAACCATTTAATTTAATAAGTTAGTGTTCAATAACCTGAAAAACTTAAATTACCTAGTAATGAACTTCCTATACGAGAAAAATTGCTGGGAAAACTAGAAAGTAATCAGGCAGAAACTAGATTTAGACCAACGAATTATATCATACCCCATAACAGACTCAAAATGTATATGCAATCTAAATGTTAAATATCATAATATTTACAAAAGTACTAGAAGAGAACCAAAAGAGGTTGCTTTCACAACATAGGGAGGGAAGGAATTCTTAACGAAAGATAACCTATTTTTATTACATTAAATTGGAAAGCTTTATGCAAACAAACACATTTATGGGTCTAGGGGAAGAATGACTGAATAAATAAAGCATTTATTGTGTGTTTACTATGTGCAAGGTGAAATGCTAAGAAATAAGATTATGAACAGAAAAGTAAGAAGGTCTCTGCTCTTAAGGAGCTCACATTCTAATGGTGGAGACAACACTATGGAAGTTTTTAGCTGTATGTCAGATGGAAAAGTCCCATGATCCTTATGGTACAGGGACAAAGTGGATGATAATGTCTCTTCTTTAACGTTACATCAGTTTCTCATGTTGAACCATTTCACAGTGCCAAGAATGTTGGTCCAAAAAATCCTGAGTAATTGTTGTACCTGCATGAAGTTGCCAGGCTGAATCTCCACACACTTGCTTCTTGCATGATGACTTTGGAAACTAGACTGGAAGCATTGCTCCTTCCAGGGTTTTGGGTTCATGGTCTGAGGAGACATGTTGGTGGTGATTTCACCTGTCTGGTATACTGCCTCCTCCTTCTTCCTTGAAGGTTACCTGATGCTTTAGCTAGGCTGTCTTACTGCCCTTTAGGGGGGGAAGTTGATTGGCAGTTAGCACCTTCTCCACAGAATTTAATTCCCTGGATTATGGTTGTGAAGATGGAAACAAGAGCAGTGGAATGATTTCTGCCACTCTTCTGTGCTTTTTTTTAGAATGGAAAAATAAAATCTTTGCATCACATACTTCTGATAAGGGTCTGCTCTCTAAGACATTTAGGCAAATAATAGAAATATCTAAGACCTAAAGCCAATAGATATGCAAAGTATAGGAATAGAGACTTTTCAAAAGAATTACGAACTATTAACCATATAGAAGAATGTCCAAATAATAAGAGAAGTAGTAGGAACTAGACATGTAATTTCATTGCTATAAGCAACTATGGGATGAAGAAACTCCATCTAGCAATACAGCCACTTGTAGTCTCAGAGAATTGCCCAGAGTTCTCAGAAATTAAGAGACTTACCCAGGATCACAAAACAATAAATGTCAGAGGTAACATTTGAACTCATGTCTTTCTAGCTCTGAATCTATATTCTGTAGTGAAAGAGAAATTTAAATTAAAACAACTCTGAGGTTTTACTTCACACTAAACAAATTGGCAAAGATAACATGTTATGGGAATATTTAATGTTGTGAAGGAGTCATGGAAAGATAGGCATGCTAGTTCACTCTTGGTGGAACTGTGTTCAACTGTTCTGGAAACCAACCTGGAATTATATGGATAAAGTGACAAAAATGGCCAAACCCTTTGACCTAAAAGTCCTACTGCTGGGCATATATCTCCAAAGAGGTCAAGGACAAAAATAAAAGCTTCGGATATGACAAAATACTCATAGAAGCACTTTTTGTAATGACAAAGAAGTAGAAGCTAGGTAGGTATCCATGGACTAGGGCAGGGGTGGGGACGTTGCAACCTCAAGGCCACATGTGGCCCTCTAGCTCAAAGGACTGCATTTGAGGACCTAGAGGGCCACATGTGACTTCAGGGTCACAGATTCCCCATCCTGCGGGGAAGCAATTTATTGTACACGAACATAATGAACTATTATTGCGCTGTAAGAAGCAATTGATATGGTAAATACAGAGAAGAATGGGAATATTTTTATGAATACAAATTTTGTGAATGCAAATAATTTAGTTTTATGATACAAAATGGAGAAAGCACAATCATAAACACAACATATACAATGATTGTGACATCATGAAAGAACATCAACAAAACAATTGAATTCAATTGAATATTGGGAAATTGTAATGAATAAGCATGACCCTGAATGAGAGACATGAGATGGAAGCTTTCCCCACCCCTCGGGAAGTAAGGGGCTTTGGATGTGATACACTGCATATGCCACAATATGTTTAGTCATTTTCTTTAAACTGTTTTGTTTTCTTCTTTTTTCTTCATCACAATAAGGGACAGATATTTGGAAAGGGAAAGGGGAGAGATACATCAGGGAATACAGATGATAGAAGAATAAAAGATATCAGCAAAACGTATTTTTTTATCCTATACATATCATGTATAACTATACATTAACTGTACTTAAAATACTTTTACAGATATAAAAATGTATTTCTAAAAGAAATAAGCCCAAGTTTGCATGCCTGCAATATCTGCTCCTTGGGGTGACTGAGGTTGGCAGGTCACTTGAGGTCATGCGTTCTGAGTTGCAGTAGGGCTGAAGCTGTTTGAGTGTCCACATTAAGTCCAGCACAAATACAGTGATCCTCCAGCAGTAGGGGATCATAGGGCTGCCAGAAGAGTGGTGAACCAGCCTAGGGAAAAAACAGGGCAGGTAAAAGTTTCCTTGATAATCAGTAGTGAGACTGAGCCCATGAGTGGCTCCAGCCCTTCCATAGCCTGTGGGACATAGAATGACCTCGCCTTCAAAAAACCTTCTGGAATCAAACCAAACAAAAAAGGAAAAGAAACAAGAAAAAGCTTTGCATCCCACAAGAGAGTACATTCATGAATGATTGTTAGGATCATTAATCATCAGCCAAATTCAAACAATTTATTGATATTTGCTTCTGAAAGTAAGTATAATTTAATTTCAAAGGTGTGGAGTCATTATACATCTGTCAAAAACCTGTTCTGTAGAAATCTGTTTTACATCTTCAAAAGGAAAAAAAATACATAGTCGTCTTAGGAAGTTTGTAGCAAAAAATGAAAAAAAAAAAACCCTCAAAATACAAAGCCTAAGTTGCAAAGTGAAACAGCAGAGATTAGTTTAAACAACTTTAAACAACAACCCACAAAACAATTGTCATCCATTTAAATATCAAATGGAAAGAAGAGAAAGAAAGCTAGCTATGTAGGATCATCAGTTGTTAAGAACCCCTTTCCAGATCAGAAATCAAATACATTCCTGGGTCTTGCATTTTTCTGCATTGCACAGGCTGAGTGGATCTAAGAAAGAAGGAAGTGGGAAACCACGGGAGAAGGAAGTGTCCTAAGAGAGAATGACGGCTTGGGAGGTGTTTAGTGTCATTTTCTGATAAGTAGTAATCAGGTAATTTTGGAAGCTGAAGTGAAGTTTCTCTGACATAAAGCGGTCAGAGCAGACTGAAACAAAGCAAGTTGCTGAAATAAATATTGGCATTGGAGGCAGAAAATCTGAGGTAAAATCTCAATTCATACAATGAACATGGGCAAGTCACTTCATATTCCAGGAGTTACTGTCCTCATTTACAAAATAGGTTGGATCAGATGATCTCATAAATGTCTTCCGGATCTAAATCCTAAGAAACTAATTTTTGTAGCATTAAATGTTTGTAGCATTAAAAAACAAACAAAAATCCCACATCATAAATGATTGTTCATTAGAAAGTTACTCAATTTGTGAGAAGGCCTAAGTTCCCTACCATTTTCTTAGTCTTCCAGCGGCTTACCGACAGAGTCAGAGCTCTAAAGGTGCCGGTAAGGAAGGGCAGCTAGGTGGTGAAGTTAAATAGAGACCCTGACCTAGAGTCAGAAGATCTGAATTCCAGTCTAGCCTCAAACACTTAGTAGCTGTGTGACCCTGGGCAAGCCAGTTTGAGTTTCCTCAATTGCAAAATGGGTATAATAAAATCCCCTACCTCCTAGGGTTGTGGTCAAGATCAAATGATATAATAATTGTACAGCAATTAGTATAGTGCCTAGCACATAGTAAGTGCTATATAAATGCTAGCTATTATTATTAGACACATTACAAAATTCAGGAAACTATTTGGTCAGCGTAGGTAGAGAAAATGGCACTAGGCTTCTTAGGAGAGAGACAGCCTCACCCTAAGACTTGGGCAACTTAATGTGGATAAGCAGGTCTTATTTGATCAAGACCTAACTTGCCAGTAAAAACTCGATTAACTCCTTTTCACCATCAGTCAGCACTTATGTGTATCCTAGTGAGGGACTTTGTTCTTTACTGTCTCATGTTACATCAGACCTTTCCTAAATCTCCTCAACTTAGATACCTACATCCACCTAATCATTATCTTCCCACAAAACCTGAAAGATTCCTCTGCTTATTTTTTCTAAACCGAATTTTAAACATCTGTACCTACTCTCTTCCACTTGCTTTGACAGGAATTCTTCTGGCATTCCTATTTGGTCAAGTCAGATGTACCATGTTGATTCTAGGTAATAGGTACCAGGGCATTTTTATTTCTTTAAGTCTTGCTCTATATTATATCCTTCCTTTAAAATATGTACAGGTAGAACAATGAGTGACTAGTTAGTTATTAACACTATTTAATAGTTACATTGAAAAGAAAATATGTAAATAAAAGAGCTGTGTGCTAAAGCTAATCTGTAATGTCTCTGTTAGGCAACTTTTTTGCAAAAGCCCAAGCAGTTTATCTATGCAGTCCTTCCCTGGGCTACCCCTATGTGAATTTTAGATATAGTACCTAGGAGAAAATCCAAAGTTTTGCCTGCACTGGCTTTGTAAACCCTAACCTATAGAGTGATAACAAATAGCCACAGTAGTAAGATCTCAAGTGAAAAGGGGAGTTTCATATATATAAAGAATTTAGAAGTAAAATGAGAATTTTGTCAATTCAGGAACATAGCACTGAGTTAGGTACTTGAGGAATCTTGCTGCTACAGGAATTTCGTGGTAAATCTGTGAACTAGGCAATTACAAACTTTACAGATGAGGAATACACATGTCTCCTGCTTGGTATCTGTTGCAATTGCCCTTTATTCAATCACCCACAGCTGGAGTAATTGGATCTTTAGGTACAGGTTAATGGGATAATTAGGCAAACAAGATCAAACTTGTATACTATGTGGAAATGGATGGCGGCTGTCTCTGAACCTCCTGTTGTACACATTGCCAGTGCAACCTGTTCTTCATTTCTATGGGCAATAAAGTAGGAGATGGATTAGCTGCAAGTGATTTCGTCTGTCTGTACGTGTAAGTGTGGTTTGATTTAAATGATATTTTTAGAGGCAGCTACTGGAATTACCATCTAGAAATGAAATGGATGAAGTCTGCCTGCCTCATGTTGTTAAATCAAAGGGCCAAAGCAATTTGGCCCTGGTATTTCAGAGAACCCTTTTAATGCCATTTTTCTAGGAAATTAATATGATGTGCCTCCAGGAAAGTGGTTTTATTGGCAGAAGCCTTAGGCAGGAAGCATATTGTGACAGCATTCCATGGAGGAATGCTTTAGGAGAAGATCCAATAGGGATTGTACTTCTAGGAATGGCCTCCCAAACGGAGTAATTCCCAGCAGGAGTTTTTGGAGTCAGTAACAAGCACCACATCACAAATGCTAAGACAATTTCATTCTTCCATCTCTGAATATTCCTAGAAGCTCTGGCTGTTTAAAGCCGTGGCATACAACTTTGTACCCCAAAATGTGGTGGAATAAACAGGTGGACTGTTGTTCCTTGCTCTCCTCAGGTACAGATGTCTCAATTATAAGGAGCAGTTCAATGTAATGTGGAAGAGTTTATCCCATTGGAGCATAAGTTTTGCCCCTATACAGGACGTGACAAGGTCTTAGTCCCTTATTAAAGGGCTCACAGCCTGGTGTCTCTTAATTATGCCATAATGAGGCATTGCATTAAAGAACATTAGTCACTTAACCAGGAAGAGCTGCCATTCTGTAAACCTTAAAAGGAGTAACTCTACCTTTTGTTTCTTTTCTTTCTTCCTCATTGCTGAGCACTTCAGGACACTATGAGCCTCTTTTAGATTTCTCACCTGTTGGCATAGAGCTCTCCCCCTCAGCAGCAGTGATTCCTACTTGCACATGACACTATCAGAGTGTCATCTAGCTGCCTAATAAGTCTAGATATGTAGCTCAAGTCTCTAGCTGCCTCTTATGCTCTGTATTTCTGTCCCAGAACACTGATGATAAACAGTAATCATGAGAGATGGACTTAGAGTGGCTACCTCTGGAATTTGGGAGTTCTTGGGTTCTTCAATTAGAGTTGAATGGCAGAAGGAGGAATTTCCTGGTATTATACCTATCCCAGGTGAGATAGGGACCAACAAGAGGAAGAACTCAAGGCATGCAAGGACCTTGAAGAAAATGATCACACAAGGCAGAGGTCATTTCACAGTCTTATGGGGAGACAACACATAAACAGTGGAGTAAGAATGAGCAATGGTCAAATCCTTTGGAAATTATAAACAGAGGGAAGGCACTAGAATTAAGAGGGATTGGGAAAAACTCCCTGGAGAAAGTGAGATTTTAGCTGGCCTTTAGGGAAGTGAGAAAAGCGAGGAGGTAGAGATGAGGAGGGAGAACATACTAGTCATGAGGGACAGCCAGAGAAGATACCAGGAGACTGAGGGGCAGTCAGAAGGCCAATGTCAGTAGATTGCAGAACATGTGGAGGGAGGGGCAAGGTATAAGAAACTGGAAAGGTATGAGGGGGACCAGGTCATGAAGGGTTTTTAAGATCAGATTCTAGAAGTGATCATGACCCATTACTGGGGGTGAGAAGGGGCTTGACATGGTCCCCTAAGCTTTCGAAAGATGACTTTGACAGCTGAGGAGAAAATGGGCTACAGTAGGGAGAGATCTGCGAGAGGGAGACCAACCAGAAGACTATTGCAATAGTCTAAGTATGAGGCAATTAAGACCTGTACCAGAGTGCTGGCAGAGTCAGAGGAGAAAAGTGGATATATAATGGCAGCTAGAGAGTACAGGATAGACCACTGAGTTTGGAGTCATGAGGACCTGAGTTCAAATCTAGTCTCAGACACTTAAAGGTAGCTGTGTGACCCTAGGCAAGTTACTTAATCCCTGTCTGACTCAGTTTCCTCAAATGTAAAATGTGAATAACAGCACCTACCTCCAAGGCTTGTGGTGAAGATCCAATGAGATGATATTTATCAAGTGCTTAGCACAGTGCCTGGCATACAATTGGTGTTTAATAAATGCTATTCTCTTCCTTTCATACAGGTAAAATCTGTAGCATTTATAGGCAACAGATTGGACATGGGAGATGAGAGTAAGTAAAGGGTGACACCCAAGGTGCCTGCTTCAGGGACTGGAGGGATAGTGATATTCTCGTTAGTAACAGGGAGGATTGGAAGAGGGGGCAGTTTGAGGAAAAGAGAATGAATTCAATTTTGGACATGTCTATTTCAAGATGGGTACAGGATGTCCAATTCAAGATTATTTAATAGGCATTTGGAGATGGGGGACGGGAGGACAGCAAACTATGTTTGAGATTCGTCAGCATAGAGAGAAGTGGGAGCTGAAGAGATCATTGACAGAAAAAATAGAGAAAGGGAAGAGAGCCCAAGACAGAACTGGATGGTACACCTCTGATTAGTGAGCATGACCTGGATGAGGATTCAGCAAAGGAGACTGAGAAGAAGTCAGTTAGGAGAGGCATGAAAGTAGCATCCTAAAAATCTAGAGAAACGTGCCAAGAAGAGGGTGATGGATAGTGTCAAAGGCTTCAGAGAGGTCAAGGAGGATAAAATACTGAGTTCTCCTCTACCTAATCCATATTGTACACAGAATAACTTTCTAGAGAAGATCCTATTTATTCCTTTTGGGATTAATCTATTGATGAGCCAAATAGAATCATAGCATCATGGAATTCAAGAGTTGAAAGGGACCCTGACAATTGAGCACACATACAGAAGAAATCCCTTAGGCAACATAACTGACAAGTGTAATCCAACCTCTTCTAAGAGACATCTAAAGTGGTCAGGGGTGGAGAACCTGCAGCTTCAAGTTGCCTAGAGGTTGCAGGCTCCCCATCCCTGTTCTTGGTATTTGGGGTGAGTAGGAGGGCGAGGAGGTGGGCAAACAGCGAGAAACAACAAGAGAAAGCCTGACCTCCTATTTAGTGACTAGGCTCCTGAAGGGCTGAATCTACTGTGCTTGATCACTGATCTGACTGCTCAGTTGAAGGGGCTTCTCAGATCCCTGGGCTAGGAGCTTTGTTGATAAAGGAATAAGAATAAATAACTGTACAAAAATCTTCCCTATAAGTCCTCAAGGGTAAAATCCTTGCTTCATTACTGGATCAGAAATTCCAATAAGAGAGTTTCTAATGAGTTAAAAAACAAAGTAAGTGAGAGGCTGTGCTCTGATAGGCCATTGTAAAAACACATATGTTTCCTAGGAGAAATTCTCTAATCTTTTGTTAGCAGGGAATGTTTTATTATGTTATCTAGTTGACACTTTGGACGCTAAGAGGATGATATATTCCAGCATTTATTAAGCATCTAGTATGTCCAACTAATAGTATTGTTATTGATGTTTTTGGTATTCATTTGTTCAGTCATGTCCAACTTTTTCTAACCCCATGGAGCATAATATGGCAGGCCCTTCTATCCTCCACTATGTCCTAAAGTCTGCCTAAGTTCAAGCTTGTTCCATAGGTGATGAGTAAATGTTAGGGTGCCATCTCCAGTTGTCTAAATCTATATCTTGCCACTGGATCCAATGGCTCTAGAGGAGAAAGTGAGGCTGGTGAGTGTACAGCCCTCCCTCACTTAAATCTAATTTACTTGCACATCATGACATCACCTTCCTGATGTCATGATCCTCTTCAAAAACCAAGGACAAGATTGCCCCAGGAAAAATTGTGGAATAGTGGAGCCAACAGAAAGGGCACTGTGATGTTTTCACTAAGGAGAGATTAAAGGAAATTATCTTTCTTGCTGTAACTGAAGGGGACTAGTACAGGTCAGAAGGCATCCCAGGAAGCCCCACCTCAGTGGACCCATGGGAGATCCTGAGCCACAGAGTGGTGAAACCAACAAATGACAACAGCAGGACTCCAGGCGTGCCTTCACACAGCCAGGGGAATTAGCAGACACTAGTGTGGACTGGAATCCACCAGAGACTGAGCCTACCTGTGCTCTAGCATAGCCCCAGGGGAAGAGGAGACTTCTAGCAGCCAGACCCCCCCCCCACAATTATCTCATCGCATGAGTTTCAGTGTAACCTGGGGGAAACACAGAAAGACTATATTTGGCCTCACACCAGGCAGCTGTAGCTCAGCACCAGGTAAGCTACAGTGTTATATAGTGTCCAGATGATAGTAGCAGAGACTACAGCACACAAAGTCAGAAACCAGCCCCCTAGCATGGAACAGAGCCCCTTGTGCCCCAGAAGCAGAAATCCACTTTGAAAGCCAGGAAAAAGGCAATCACAATGGGCAAGAAGAAAAGTAGAAAAGCAAAGACCATAGATTTTTACTATAGGGACAGGGAAGATCAAAGTAAGAATACAGAGGAAGACAGCATAGATACTATACCCACATCTGAAAATGCAGAAGGGAAATATGACCTGGTCTCAAGCTCAAAAAACATTTTTGGAAAAGCTCATGAAGGATTTTAAAAGCCAAATTAGAGAGGAAGAAGAACAATTGACTAATTCTTTTGAAAATACAATTGATGAAATGGAAAAAAAAGTCACTGAGGAAAACAACTCCTTAAAAAGTACAATTGACCAAATGGACAAGGAGGTACAAAACCTAACTGGAGAAAATAATTCCTTAAAAATTAAAATTGGTCGAATAGAAAAGGAGGTAAAAAACTAACTGAAGAAAACAATTTGTTAAAAATTAGAATTGGACAAGTAGAAGCTATGACTCTATGAGGCATCAAGAATCAGTCAAACAAAATCTAAGAATGAAAAAATAGAAGAAATGCAAATAAATATAGTAAATATAAATGTAAAATATCTCATTGGAAAACAACTGGAAAATAGATTCAGGAAGATAATCTAAAAATTTTTGGTCTATCAGAAAAATATGATGAAAAACAAAAGAACTTGGACAGTATCTTCTAAGAAATCATCAAGGAAAACTTCCCAGAGGTCCTAGAACCAGGGGGTGAAATAGTCACTGAAAGAATATACCTATTATTTCTTGAAAGAGATCCCAAATTTAAAACACCAAGGAATAGTGTAGCCAAGTATCAGAATTATCAGGTCAAGGAGAAAATATGCAAACAGCCAGAAAGAAAGAATTCAAATATCGTGGAACTACAGTCAGAATCACACAGGACCTTGTAGTTTCTACATTAAATGATCAAATGTATTGGAATATAGTATTCCATAAGGTAAAAGAGCTTGGACTACAACCAAGGATCAACTACCCAGGGAAACTGAGCATAATCTTTCAGGCAAGGAGACAGACATCCAGTGAAATAAAGGACTTCCAGACATTCCTGATGAAAAGGTCAGAGCTCAAAAGAAAATTTGATCTTTAAATACAAGACTCAAGAGGGGCATAAAAAGGTAAACAGAAGAGAAAAAAACATTTTTTCAATAAGACCAAACTGTTGGCATCCCTATTTGGGAGGATGATACTTGTGAATCTTGAGACTTGTTTCTTTATTATGACACTTAAAAGGGATATACACAGACAGAGGGATATTAATTGATTAATTATGTGATTATAATTATACAATTATAATAAATTAACTGATATGATAAAAAAACTAAGGTGTGCAAAGGGATTGTAATGGGAGAAAAGGAAAGGAGAAGGCAGAAAAGGGTAAATTATCTCACTAGAAGAGGCACAAAAACATACTATAGTACAGGAAAAGAAAGGAGGAAGATGATCATTGTTTGAACTTTACTCATTGG
This sequence comes from Bettongia penicillata ogilbyi, assembly GCA_023548195.1. Taxonomy (NCBI): domain Eukaryota; kingdom Metazoa; phylum Chordata; class Mammalia; order Diprotodontia; family Potoroidae; genus Bettongia; species Bettongia penicillata. The sequence continues at coordinate 1,609,977 of JAJHZJ010000298.1, read as the reverse complement.
ATTTGATTCAAGGAAGGAGTAACATATTCAGTTAAGTATAGAAATCTACCTTGACGTACAGGTAGTAGGAGAGGAAAAGGAAAAAAGGGGAGGGGATGCTTAGAAAGGAGGGAAGAAGTAGTAAGGGACAGGGGAAAGAAAATGGAGGGTGGTTGATAGAAGCAAGGGAAGATTAGGGGAGGCAGCGATCAAAAGAAAAACTCTTCTGAGGAGGGTTAAGGGAGAAGGGAAAAATAAAAGAATAAATGGGGGGGATAGGATGGAAAGACACAGATAGTAATCATACTGTGAATGTGAGTGGGATGAAATCTCCCATAAAATGGAAGTGGATAGCAGAATAGATTAAAAATCATAATCCTATAATATATTGTTTATAAGAAACACATTTGAAACAGGGGACACACACAGGGTAAAGGTAAAAGGCTGGAGTAGAATATATTATGCATCAGAAGAAGTAAAAAAAAAGCAGGGGTAGCAATTCTAATCTCAGACAAAGCAAAAGCAAGAACAGATCTAATCAAAAGAAATAAGGAAGGAAACTACATAGTGCTAAAAGGCACCATAGACAATGAAGTAATATCATTACTAAACATATGTGCACCAACTGGTATAGCATCCAAATTCTTAGAAGAGAAGATAAGGGCATTTATAGTAAGAAACAGACAGCAAAACTAGACTAGTGGAGGACCTCAACCTTCCCCTCTCTTAACTAGATAAATCTAATCTCAAAATAAGAAAGAAGTTAAGGAGGTGAATAGAGTTTTAGAAAAGGTAGCTATGGTAAACTGTGGATGAAAATTGAATGGAAAAAGAAAGGAATATACCTTTTTCTCAGCAGTATATGTCATTTATGCAAAACTTGGCCATGTATTAGGGCATAAAAACTTCACAATTGAATGCATAAAGGCAGAAATATTAAATGCATCCTTTTCAGATCATTATGAAATTAAAAAAAATAAAAAAGACCATGAAAAGATAGACTCAAAATTAATTGGAAAGGAAATAATCTAATCCTAAAGAATGAGTGGATCAAACAACAAATCAGAGAAATAATAACTTCATTCAAGAGAATGACAATAATGACACAACATAGCAAAACTTATGAGATACAGTGAAAGTAATTCTTAGGGGAAGTTTTATATCTCTGAATTCTTGCATGAATAAAATAGAGAAAGAGATCAATGAATCAGGCATGCAATTGAAAAAGCTAGAAAAAGAACAAATTAAAAATCCTCAGTTAAATACCAGATGATAAATACTGAAAACCAAAGGAGAGATTAATAAAATTGAAATTATGAAAACTATTGATCTAATAAATAGAACTAAGAGCTGGCTTTATAAAAAAACAATAAAATTGATAAACCTTTTATTAATTTGATTAAAAAAAGAGAGAAGAAAACCAAATTCTCTATCAAAAATGGAAAGGGTGAATTCACTTCCAAAGAAGAGGAAATTAAAACAATAATTAGGAATTGTTTTGTCCAATTGTATGCCCACAAATTTGACAAGCTTAGTAAAATCAATGACTATTTACAAAAATATAAATTACCCAGATTAACAGAAGATGAAGTAACATACTTAAATATCTCCTTCTTAGGAGAAAAAAATTGAATAAACCATCAATGAACTCCTTAGGAAAATTCTCCAAGGTCAGATGTATTTACAAGTGAATTCTATCAAATATTTAAAGAACAACTAAGTTCAATCCTATACAAACTATTTGAGAAAATTGGTAGAGTCCTATCAAATTTTTTTTTTTATGATAAAAGTATAGTACTGATATCTAAACTGAAAAGAGCCAAAAGAGAGAAAGAAATTATACACCAATTTCCCAAATGAATATAGATGCAAAAATTTAAATAAAATATCAGCAAAAAGATTACAGCAAATTATCATGAGAAAAATACACTTTGATCAGGTAGGAGCTCTATCAGGAATGCAGGGCTGGTTCAATGTTAGGAAAACTATAAGCATAATTGATCATATCAACAACAAACCTAACAGAAACCATAGGATTATTTTAATAGATGCAGAAAAAACTTTTGACAAAATGCAACACCCATTCCTATTGAAAACACTGGAGAGCATAGGAATAAATGGGGCTTCCCTTAAAATGATAAGCAGTATCTACCTAAAACCTTCAGCAAGCATTATATATAGTGGAGCTAAGCTAGATACATTTCTAATAAGATCGGGGGTGAAGCAAGGATGTCAATTATCCCTTGTTATTCAATATGGAACTAGAAATGTTAGATTTAGCAATAAGAGAAGAAAAAGAAATTAAAGGAATTAGAATAGAAAAAGAATAAATTGTTTTCTCTCTTTGCAGATGATATGATATACTTAGAGAATCCTAAAGAATCAAGTGAAAAACTATTTGAAATGATAAACAACTTTAGCAAAGCAGCTGGATACAAACTAACCCCACATAAATCGTCATCATTCCTATATGTTACTCACAAAGCCTAACAGTAAGAAATAGAAAGAGAAATTCCGTTTAAAATTATTGAAGACACTATAAAATATTGGGGAGTCTACCTGCCAAGCAACCCAGGAACTATATGAACACAATTACAAAATGCTTTTCACACAAATAAAGTCAAATCTAAATAGCTGGATAACAGTTATTTAAAAAACAATTGCTCATGGTAGGCTGAGATAATATAAAGAAAATGAAACTCTATCTAAAGTAATTTAGTTATTCAGTGCCATATGAATCAAAGTACCAAAAATTATTTTATAGATCTAGAAAAAATAATATCAAAATTCATCTGGAAAAGCAAAAGGTCCAGAATATCAAGGGAATTAATGAAAAGAAATGTAAGGAAAGGTGGACTAGCTATGCCAGATCTTAAATTATATTACAAAAGCAGCAATTATCAAAATGACTTGGTGTTACCTAAGAGAGTGAGGGATAGACAGTGGAATAGGTTATATACACAAAGCACAATAGTCAGTGATTATGGATTATCTACTGTTTGATAAACCCAAAGATCCCAGCTTGGGATAAGAACTCACTATTTGACAAAAACGGCTGGAGAAAATGGAAAATAGCATAGCAGAAACTGGGAATAGACCAATGTCTGATACTGAATACCAAAATAAAGTCCACATGGGTATATGATATAGGTATAAAGGCTGATACTATAAACAAATCAGGGGAGCAAGGAATAGTTTATCTGTCAGATTTATGGAGAATGGAGGAATTTATGACCAAACATGAGATGGAGAACATTATAAAATGCAAAATGGATAGTTTTGATTACAAAGCCAATGCAATGAAGATTAGGAGAGAAGCAGAAAACTGGGAAATAATTTTGACTAGTGTTTCTGATAAAGGCCTCATTTCTAAAATATATAGAGAACTGAGTCAAATTTATAAGACTACAAATCATTCCCCAATTGATAAATGGTCAAAGGATATGAACAGACAGTTTTCAGAGGAAGAAATTAAAGCTATCTAGACTCATATGAAAATAATGCTCCAAATCACTATTGATTAGAGAGATGCAACTCAAAACAACTCAGGGGTACCATATCACATCTATCAGATTGGCTAACATGACAAAATAGGAAAATGATAACTGTTGCAGAAGATGTGGAAAAGTTAGAACACATTCATTGTTGATGGAGCTGTGGGCTGATGTAACCATTCTGGAAAACGTTTTGGAACTATGACCAAAGGGCCATAAAAATGTGCATACCCTTTGACCCAGAAATATTGCTTCTAGGGCTATATCTCAAAGGATTATAAAAATGGGAAAAGGACCCACTTAAACAAAAATATTTATAGCAACTCTTTTTGTGGTGTCCAAGAACTGGAGATTGAGGGTATGCCCATCAATTGGGGAATGCCTGAACAACTTGGTATATGAATGTTATATTAGCATATTAGTTATATATAGTTATTATAGTTATATATAGTTATATTAGTTATATTAGTTATATATAGTTATTATATATAACTATATTAGTTATATATAGCACAATCCTATTGTGCTATAATAAATGATGAACAGGCAGACCTCAGAAAATTCTGGACTTATATGAACTGATGCTGAGTGAAGTGAGCAGAGCTAGGAGAACATTCTTCACAGAAATAGTTGCAGTGTGTGATGATTGATTTTGATAGACTTAGTCCTTCTCAGCAATCCAAGGACCTAAAATAATTCCAAAGGACTCGAGGGAAAATGCCATACACATCCAGAGAAAGAGCTGTGGAGTTGGAACGCAAAGTGAAGCAGACTTTTTTCTTTTTTGTTTTGTTTTATTTTGTTTTTTCTTTTTCATGGTTTCTCCATTTTGTTTTAATTCTTCTATGCAACAAGACTGATGTTAAAATGTGTCTGATAGAAATGTAAGTGTAGAACTCATATCAGATTGCATGCCATCTTGGGGAGCCAGGGGGAAGGAAGGCGGAGAAAAATCTAAAACTTATGGAAGTGAATATTGAAAACTGAAATTAAATAAATTGGAAAAAAATGAAGGACAAACAACAGCAACAACATATATTAAGTGAATTTATGATTGCCTGGGTCACTGTGTACTAGGTGACAGGAAGCTGTCATAACACACAGAAAGCTGGCCTCAGAATCAGGAAGACATGATTTCAGATCTTACTTTTGCTACATACTGATTCTGTGCCCAGGCAAATCACTGAATCTCTTAGTGCCTCAGGAAAGGCTATAAATTTCTAATCTATATTAGTTAGAGGAAATTTCCTTACTCTTTATACCAATAAGATCACAATTCCTATTCCCTTTCTTATTTCTTCTTCCCAACCAGCCTCTGAGTCAGGTGTGAACAAGCATCAATTTTCCCCTTTTACAGATGAAGGTTCTGAATTTAAATAATTTCTTGGGAGTAGCATAGCTAATATCAGGAGTTTAATTTAAACCCAGGTCTCTCCTGAAGTCAAGGCTGCAAGGCAAAGTAGCTACAGTGATGGACACAGGAAAATCTGGATTCACAGCCAGCATCTGACATTCAATGGCTGTGTGATCATGTGTAAGTCATTTAACCCCTGAACCTCAGTTTTCTCACCTCTAAACTGGGAATAGTCATACCTATGGTGCCTGCCTCAAAGGGTTATAGCTTACAGGGCTTAAATAAGGTAAAATAGGTTATAGCTTACAGGGCTTAAATGAGGTGAAGTGTTCTAGTACTTCAAAGAGCTACATAATTACCAAGTACTACTTTGTTAGGCAACTCACAACTCTGTTTGCCTCAGTTTCCCCATCTACTAAATGAACTGGAGAAGGAAATGGCAGAACACTCTACTATCTTTGCCAAGGCAACCCCAGATGGGATCATGAAGAGTCAGACATAACTGAAACAACTGAAAACCAACACTACCTTAATATTTCAACTCCACCACAGTGCTGAATTAAGATGAAGGAAAGGTTTGAGGAAAGTTGTATAGGACAGTGAAATAATGGACCATCATTTTCAGTTGGGGGAGTATCAAGGAAGGCTTCATGGAGATGTAACCTGAATATGACCTAGCAGAAAGGTGAAGGATTTATAAGGTAGAACTGAGTCATGAGTGAATTACAGTCATGGATGATGAGCTGTGGAAATACCCAGGGATGATAAGAGAATACAAGAGAGCACTAAGGTCTACTAGCAACCAGCCCAGTGGGTATCCGGGATGTAGCTGGAAACAACATGAAATATGACTGGAAAGAGAATTTGGAGCCTACTTAAGAAGGACCTTGAGTACAAGGATAAAGAGTTGTATAACATCAGTCAGATGATACAGCTGCAGAGATGGGAGCTCTTCAAGAGAACCTTTCCATATCAAAGGCTGCAGAACTACCACTAAAAATTAAGCAAATTTGTTTGTTTTTTTCCTAGCAGGCCTATATTTGTTACAAGAAAATCTATAGCAAAGAAAAAGAAGGCAGAAATACATTACTTTCTGGGTCACTTTCTTGAACAATCATCAAGAAAATATAATTACCCTTAAACATCTCCTCAGAGATCTCCAGGAAAATCTCCCCCACGGACATTTGAATTCCATGACTTTGGTGTGAGGGATCTTTTTACCTCAGCCCTCACCCTACACCCAGAACACAGAACAAATTTTACTCATCTCACAGGGTTGTTGTGAGGCTTAAATGAGATAATGTATGTCATTTAAAGTGCATCACAAACCTTAAAGCATTCTATAAATGATTGCCTCTTCTACACATCCCCTCCCAGAAAAACGACAACCAAACAAAAAGAACGAATTCTCTTGAGATCTTGGAAGATACTGGATTCACCATCATATCATGTCTTAAATGGAGACTGAATTTGTTAGGAATGTTGTAGGAAGGATTCCTAATCAGGAATGGGTTGGACTCAGTACCCTCTAAGATATTCCCTTTCTAATTTTTATATTCATTATTTCAAATTCTTGATATATTTTACATCAAATATAATTTTATGTGATTAATATGCTATGTGGGATAACTTACTACTACTACTACTACTACTACTACTACTACTACTACTACTACTACTACTACTACTACTACTACCATTTATCGTTATACTAAACATAGTATTTAAATTCATTTCAGTGAAGAATGAGAGTTGGCACTAAATGCTTTTAAGGCTTGCAAAGAGCTTTACATACATTAGTGTATCGATCTTTAAAATAACCTTTTGAAGCAGTTGTTATATATAGATATTACAGTCCCCATAGTACAAATGAGCAAATAAAAGATGTTAAATGACTTGGCCATAATCAGACACAATTAGTCTTGGATACAAGATTCATGGGTTCTGGTATCCCATGCTATCTGCCTAAAATATGATGTTATCAGGCCTATATCCATAGCACTTACCACAATGCCTGGCACTTAAAAAATTAATTGGTCAAGAATGTAACCTTCTGTTACCTGACAATTTCTATGGGAAAATAAAGTTGAACTTGCAACATGCTTCCTTCTAGCACCTTTCCCCAAACATAACCTGCCATAAGGGTGAGAACTTTTTGTGTTACTGAAATTAGTAGACAGTAGTGAATTATTCTTGCCTAACAGATTGTGATTCATAACAAAGCTGATAAAATGTGTTTAGCTTAATCAACTGTTATTGGAAATGAGAATCATTTTCAGAATCACTCTGAAGGAAAACAAAGCAACAAAACTTGTAAACACGCATTTGGCACAGAAATCCAGCTTAATTGAACTAGAAATTAGAAGGGAGGGGAGGGAGAGTGAGCACAAGGGAAGAACATGTTTGATGAGGGCTGGAAAATCTACATGTCAGCAATAATAAACTTGTTATTTAATAAGGTTAATAATAGATAAAGTCCCCTAAAGATGAATTGTTATCACAGTTGACGACCATTTTATTAAAATGTTAATGGCCTTAGGCAAAAGCAAACTGTTCTCTTAATCTGTCAAAAGAACTGCTTTCTTAGGAATTATCCTAGCCAGAGCACTTGGGATTTCAGTAAGCCATAATAAGCATATTTGGAATTTGGACTGTCCTCTGCTTATGAGACCTTAACTTGATTAAATAGGGATGGATTTCACATTAAGTCTCATGGTCAATCCTACTTTTCTCATTAGCAAGGCCTATCACAACTAAGGCCTGCAAATGGAAACATATTGGGCCATATTCCCATTTACAAATTTGGTTTTGATCCTCAAGGTTGACAAAAAACACTATTAAATGTCTTCTCTTTTCTCCCCTCTCCCCTTACCTCCATCCCCAAACACATGATAAGGAAGTCAAGGGCATGGTCTAGTGAATGCAATTGACTGAGTTATATAATGCAATACTGTCACAATGGATGGGATCCAAATGAAAGTATTCCGCAGTATACTCAAGGACAGTATTTGAGCAGGGACAACCTATGTAGTCTCTGCTTCCAAGCAGAATCATGGCTTACATGGTCACTAGCTAGACCTGTAACAAGAAGTCAAATGGACCTCAGGGGTGATAAAAATGGGTTTCTAAAGACGTAATATTATCTCTGACTATAAAGAATGCTTCTTCTAGATTCCATTCTCATTGGAGTACATATATTCAGTACATCAAATGAGATCCATTGGGGTGGGAAGTAGAGGTAATAAGTATTTATATAGTTCCTACTACATGCCAGGGACTGTACTAAGTACTTTGCAAATGTTGTCTCATTTGATCTAATGTACCTAATTATATATGTAAAGTATTTTGCAAACCTTAAAGTGCTATAAAAATGCTAGCTATCATTATAATCATAATTAAAATATAAGTTATATAACATATCATATATTTTGTATAATATTTCAATTATATAGATAGAAAAAAATTGAAAATAATAAAGGTCAGAAACCATAACATTTATAATTGTATCGTATCTCTGAGGGACAAAGACAGAAATTTTGTATTTTAAATTGGAAAGATTTGTGGGTTGGAATAATTCTAGACAGGACATCTCAGGCTGGGAGATAGGTAGCATGGGGCATCACAAGCAAAGAGAATCCAGGATGTTGGGTTATGTAAGATACAGAAGTTTGGTACAGAACACAGGTCAAGGTAGACAAGAAAAGGGGAGGGAAGGCTAGCTAATATTAGAGAGGAACAAATGAGTACCAGAAGTCAAATGAGGAAATCAGAGTCTGGACACTGGCACAGCAGCAGAGTCATGAACAAGGGGATCGACACAAGTATCATTAATGAATAGGATTGTGACTTCAGACCCTAAAGCAGAAAGAGTTTGTGCCATACTCTATGCTCTTGCTTCCCTAGATTTTGCAGCTTTGGACCTGCCCATGCTGATTCTAGCCAGAAAGATGACAGAGGCCTCCAGAGTCACTACAGAAGGGTTAGACTAACTTAAGATATAGTTTTTCAGTTTAGGATTGATTGCTTCTACCATTCATGGAAGAAGCTTGATGGGTTTTTGTCTAAAAGTTAGTGCAAGGTAGACCACCAAATTGTGTGAAGGAATTATAATGTTGTGTACAGAGTGATTTATTTGAAAGCTGTCCTTGAGATTCACACTTAGTGTCTTATAGACAGGACTATTTTAATCCAGGTTCCTTGCGTATATACATAACCAACTCTGCTGAGGCAGCTAGGTGGTGCAGTGGATAGAGCACCAGTGCAGGAGTCAGGAGGACCTGAGTTCAAATCTGCCTTAGACTCTTACAAGCTGTGTGACCTTGGGCAAGCCACTTAAGCCTGTTTGCCTCAGCTTCTCCACTTGTAAAATAAGAGGAAAAATGGAATGGCAAACCACTCCAGAATCTTTGCCAAGAAAACCCCAAATAGAGTCACAAAGAGCTGGATATGACTGAAATAACTGAACAAAACCGACAATAACATATCAGATATATCTTCCTAGAGGCAGAAATGCACCACTTACCTGACTGTCTGATATGATGTACTGCTTTTAAAATTGCTCTGTTTGACAATATCAACCTCTTCCTTATTCCATTCCACACATGAAGACACCTGATTTAAGACCCTTGCTTCCTCAGGAACATTATATATTCTGGAGAAATGGCTCAAGCCCACCTCAAATGAAGAGGTTTTCCTATGGGATGATTTGGATAACTCGTTCCAGAAAGGGCTTAGGGAATCATGACATGAAATTGTTAAAAAGCACCTTCCTTTTTTAGGGCAACTAGGTGTTGTTGTGGATAGAGAGCTGTGCCAGGAGTCAGGAAGACTCATCTTCCTGAGTACAAATCTAGCCTCAGACATTTACTAACTGTGTGAGCCTGGGCAAATCACTCAACTATATTTGCTTCAGTTTCCTCATCTGTAAAATGAGCTCGAGAAGAAAATGGCCTATAAAAGATCTATAATTTGGAGAAGGTTTTGACTGGGGTTCTAGAGCACACTAAGTGGGTACTAGAATGAGGAGATCATTAGTATCAATTCATTTCAGAGAATATGTTATATGCAAATGGTTTATTACTTCTAAGCTACTTTACTACAGATGAACTGACCCATAATGAAGAACTGATCAGTAAATGTGCAAAAGTGTTGCCACCTTTGCTGTATCACTGATGTTTCTGGTTATATTTGCTCGTTATCACCACCTTTTACTAGGATATCCACTGCAAATATTTGCTATTACCTGCTCATATATCATTGAGATCTGGGGATCAGTCTTTTGAAGGGGGAGGTAAAGCTTGCAATTCTCCTCTTTTTTTTCCCACATTTTGTTGTTCCTTCAAGGGACTATAAAGTTTTGGCTGCTTGTTTTGTTTTTTGACTATCTTTTCCCATTAGTTTTTTTCTCCTTTTTCCCCCATACTGACTATTACAGACTCCTCATATCACTGAAATTAAGGTTATCCAGTAACAACCCTAAATCTGTTTATATAATGAAAGGTCCCATAGAACACCTTTAGAACCTTGTTCCCAAGGGGTGGAAATATGATAGGACTAGTATCAAAGTCTTCATCTTCCTCCTTGAGACTTAAATTCCCACATTAAAGACCAACTCTATTGAATCTATAGTAACTCTCCAACAATACTGAAGTACTCATAGGAAGGGATCATAATATATAATAGATTTAGATTTACATGGGACCTTAGCAGTCATCAAGTCTACCCTCTTAATTTTACAGATGGGGAAACTGAATTCTAGAGATATTAAGTGAATAACTAAAGGTGACACAGGTAGTAATGGACAGATGTGTGATTTCAACTCAGGTCCTCTAGTGTAAAATCTAAACAAATTGAGAAAATGCAGACTGAATTTTAATACGGAAATCTAGAAAAAGTTATAGTGAGCCATAATGTACATCTCACCTTAGTTTTGGAAGGCAGACAAGGAGGTCTGTAGAGGTTTGGGCCAGTAGCTTGCTTCAGGTGGCACACTCTAGCACCCAGGGAAAGTTTCTGTACTAGGACAAAAAAAGGCTCCAGACCTGTGCTGGAGCACCCTTGGCCTCATACTGTATCATTATGATAAGGACAGGTGCAAGCAGCTTTGTTACTCACTGCCCAGCTTAGGAGCACAGATTCAAGGCAGACAGAGAAGGGGACCTGTGCAGGAGAGTGGCTTCCCTGATAGAGAAGGCTTAGATAATGTGCAGAAAGGAGGAATTTCAAAAGTTAGTGGTATGGTTCAGACTCAAGGGTAGAGGGGGGTCTCAGTTCAAGCATATAATGTAGCATACAGGAAGCACATAATAACACATAATATGTACAGAAAGTAGCAACAGAACCAGCTCAGACCTTCCCTTCAGAAGCGTGAAAGATCCTAGTCCTAAAATCTAATTTGAAGTTAGAAAGTAGTTTGAAATAATATACGAAAAAGAAAAAGGACTCCATCATTGAATTATTATGGTGGCAGGAAGACTTAAGATGCAAAAACCAAGATGGTGACTCCAAAATATCTATAATCACTCTTAGAAAAAAGACAAACATAAGTTTGGCACAAACTCAACTAGAATTCCTGGAAGAAATGAAGCAAGAATTTTAAAAAAAAAGAGTTAAAATATTTTTACACATAGAATAAGGGTGCTTGAGGAAAATCTTGGAAAGTAAATGAAAGTTATGCAAGAAAGAATTTGAAAAGGAATCAATGGCTTGACACAAGTGGTACAAAACTTTACTCTAGCAACAAACCTCCTGTAAACTGGAGTGGATCAGATAAAAGTCAGTGAATCCAAGGAGCAATGAGAAATATTAAAATAAAGTAAAAAAGATGAAAAAGAGAAGAAAATGAAAGATACTTTCATAGAAGAAAAATTTAAGAATCACTGGATTATCTGAATGCCATGCCTAAAAGAATAAATAACTAAAAGGAGTCCAGACATCATATTTCAAGACATTTTAAAAGAACACTTCCCAGATCTCTCAGAATCAGAAACAATGTGGAAATAGAACCCACCGGTCACTTCTGGAAAGAAACTTCTGAATGAAGCCTCCTTAGAACACAAATTTAAAATTTCTAGGTAAAAAAAAAAATACTGCAAGTAGCCAAAAATTCAAACACCAAGGAGTCACAATTAAAATTAGAAACCACCATTAAAATGGAACAAAGAAATTGGAATATTATATTCCAGAAAGGCGAAATATATGGGTTTATAGAAAAGCTTACCTAACAAAAATGAATATGATCCTACAGGGGCAAAAAAAATCAGCCCCAATGACACAGTACTTCCATACCTCCCTGATGAGAAGTCCAGAGCTGTGAATAAATTTTGATGTACAATCACAGGAGTGAAGAGAAATATAAAAAGGTAAACATGCATGAACAATAAGACTAAACAAGGAAAAACTGCTTACATTCAAATATAAGTAGATGACAGTGTCTACTCTGAACCCTGTTATTATCAGGGTTTACGAATGGGTCAGAAATCCAATTAGAAAAGGCCTGGGAGTGGTTCTGTTAAGCCTTGATTATCTTAAGAAAGGAATGGTAAGAAAAGAGAACAGAAAGTCACTGGATTGGTTGTCCTTTATTCTCGAAGAGGACCAAAATGACATCACCATGTTAGAGTCAAGTTACAATATGTCCAGTTGTGGCTGATAGACCAATATGAGTTCAGAACACTTTACTCCAGGTCTGGCACAAATAGTCCATGTGGATATTTGGGATGGATTCTCTAAATGTGCACATCTCATGTTTCTCTTGAGCTACTTCAATTCTTCTTTGCTCATATTGTAGAGCACTTTCTCTGATGAGGGCATGTGATGCTGGACAGCCTTGTGCCAGTGTCTCCCATGCCACACAATCAATTCTAACATTCTTTTTTATTTTTTATTTTTACTTTATTTTTTTTCCTTTTTTATTTTTTTTAAATATAAATTTATTTATTTAACTTCTTACATTCATTTTCACAAAATTTTGGGTTCCAAATTTTCTCCCCATTTATCCCCTCCCCTCACCACAATACACCGAGCATTCTAATTTCCCCTATCACCAATCTGCCCTCTCTTCTGTCATCCCTCCCTTCTCTTGTCCCCATCTTCTCTTTTGTCCTCTAGGGCCAGATGACTTTCTATTTCTATATACCTGTGTTTCTTATTTCCTAGTAGCAAGAACTCAACAATTGTTCCTAAAGTTTTGAGTTTCAATTTCTCCCCATCCCTCCCACCCCATTCCCTTTGGGAAGGCAGGCAATTCAATATAGGCCATATCTGTGTAGTTTTCCAAATGACTTTGATAATAGTCATGTTGTGTAAGACTAACTGTATTTCCCTCCATCCTATCCTGCCCCCCATTGTTTCTCTTCTGTCTTTTGATCCTGTCCCTCCCCAAGAGTGTTGACTTCAAATTGCTCCCTCCTCCCATTGCCCTCCCTTCCATCATCCCCCCTACCCTGCTTATCTCCTTCTCCCCCACTTTCCTGTATTGTAAGATAGGTTTTCATACCAAAATGAGTGTGCATTTTATTCCTTCCTTTAGTTGAATGTGATAAGAGTAAATTTCATGTTTTTTTCTCAGCTCTCCTCTTTTTTCCTCCACTAAAAAGTCTGCTGCTTGCTTCTTGAATGAGATATAATTTACCCCATTCCATTTCACCCTCTCTCTTCCCACTACATTTCTCTCTCACTGTTTACTTTAATTTCTTTTAAGGTATGGTTCCATCCTATTCAATTCACTCTGTGCTCTCTGTTTCTGTGTGTACGTGCATGTGTGTATGTGTGAGCATGCACATGTGTATGTGTGTGTGTGTGTATGTGTGTGTGTGGTCCCACCAACTACCCAGATACTGAAAAGTTTTAAGAGTTACAAATATTGTCTTTCCATGTAGGAATGTAAACAGTTCACCTTTGGTAACTCCCTTATGACTTCTCTTTGCTGTTTACTTTTTCATGCTTCTTCTCATTCTTGTGTTTGAAAGACAAATTTCCTTTTCAGCTCTGGTCTTTTCATCAAGAATGCTTGAAAGTCCTCTCTTTCATTGAAAGACCATATTTTCCCCTGAAGTATTATACTCAGTTTTGCTGGGTAGGTGATTCTTGGTTTGAGTCCTAGTTCCTTTGCCTTCTGGAATATCCTAGTCCACGCCCTTCGATCCCTTAATGTAGAAGCTGCTAGATCTTGAGTTATCCTGATTTTATTTCCACAATACTGGAATTGTTTCTTTCTAGCTGCTTGTAAGATTTTCTCCTTGAACTTGGAGTTCTGGAATTTGGCCACAATGTTCCTAGGAGTTTCTCTTTTTGGATCTCTTTCAGGTGGTGATCGATGGATTCTTTCAATACTTATTTTGCCCTCTGGTTCTAGAATGTCAGGGCAGTTTTCCTCAATAATTTCATGGAAGATGATGTCTAGGCTCTTTTTTTGATCATGACTTTCAGGTAGTCCCATAATTTTTAAATTGTTTCTCCTGGTCCAGGTCAGTTGTTTTTCCAATGAGATATTTCACATTCTCTTCCATTTTTTCATTCTTTTGGTTTTGTTTGGTGATTTCTTGGTTTCTCAGAAAATCATTAGACTCCATCTGTTCCATTCTAATTTTGAGAGAACCATTCTCTTCAGTGAGCTTTTGAACGTCTTTTTCCATTTGGCTAATTCTGCTTTTGAAAGCATTCTTCTCCTCATTGGCTTTTTGAACCTCTTTTGCCAATTGAGTGAGCCTATTTTTCAAGCTGTTCTTTTCTTCAGCATTTTTTTGGGTCTTCTTTAGCAAGGTATTGACCCGTTTTTCATGCTTTTCTTGCATCTCTCTCATTTCTCTTCCCAGTTTTTTTCTCCACCTGTCTAATCTGATTTTCAAAATCCTTTTTGAGCTCTTCCATGGCCTTAGCCCACCAGACATCCACCTCGGATGTCTAGGATACAGAGGCCCCAACATCCACGTCTTTCCCTGATGGTAAGAATTGTTCCTCGTCATCAGAAATGAAAGGCAGGAACATCTTTCCCCCAAGAAAGTAGCTTTCTATGGTCTTATTTTTCTTCCCTTTTCTGGGCATTTTCCCAGCCAGTTACTTGACTTCTGAGATTCCTTTCCACCCCTGCCTAGATCTGCCCAGCTAGTGCTTGAGGTCTGAGATTCAAGTGCTGCTCCCCAGCCTCGGGGCTTTCAGTGGCAGGTGCAGCTGCTATTCCATGTGAGCTTAAGTTCTGGTGCTCAGGTGGGGGCAGGGCCACCTCCCAGGCTCAGTTCCCTCAGGGGCTTTATGTGGAGATCTTCAACAATAGAGCTCCTGTCTGCTCCCAGAGCCCCTGGCTGCCGCTGCCTCTGCCACTTCCTCCAGAAGGGGCCTGAGTCATGGAGACACCCCGCTCCCCTCTTGGCAAGCCCAGAAGTCTCTCTCACTGACCTGTGGTGCCTGTGGGTGGAGGGACACTCATGGCTGCTGGAGATTCCGTCCCTGAAGCCTGCTCGGATCTGCTCCTCTGGGGCCACATGGCTAGGGCAGTGCAGAGGTGGGCTTTGCTGTCTGGAGCATGTCAGACCCCTGGGGATGGCTTTCCAGGGCTCTCTGGAACGGAAATATTTTCCACTGTGTTTCTGTGCAGCTTGCAGTGCTCCAGAATTTGTGGGGAGTTCTTTTTACAGAAAACATATGGGCTGTGGGTTCAGAGCTAGCATACATAAGTCTTTCTACTCCGCCATCTTGGCTCCTCCCCCAATTCTAAAATTCTTAAGAGAGACCTTAAGAGTGACTTTGTGTCACTTCTTCTGGCCATGATGTGAACATTTGACCTCTGTGAATGCTCCATAAAACAGTCTTTTAGGCAAGCATTGTATACAAACAAGGAGTAGAGGTCAGTGGAAAGCAGCTGAAGGAAGCCTTACTTTGAATTGGTCAAAAGAGGGAAGAATACACACACGCACACATACTGGGTATCAGAAATATTTCACTAGACAGGAAAATAGAAAGCAAAAGGGAGAAAGAAGGAGGGTAAATAAAAGGGAAGGTAAATTGAGGGAGCAAAATAAACCTGAATATATACAAAAATATTTATACCTTTTTTCTGAAGTGTCAAAGAATGTTAGTCTAAAGGGGGGGGGTGTCCATAAATTGGAAATTAGAAAAAAAAAGTTATTGTATATAAATTTGTAATAGCAAGGATCCTGACATACACAGGAGGGCCTGCTGTACAGGTTCTTAGATCTGCTTTTCTAAAAGGAAAACAACTTTTGAGGAGTCAACAATCTACTTTAATCAAGCACATACATCATTCACTTAGTTCAGGGGAATGTCAGCATCTTGAACTTAAGAGAAAATACAGAGAAACAAAAATCAGCAGATAGGACTTCCAACTGTCTGACTATAAGCAATACACACATTGTTATCAGAGAGGGATGCACCAACAACTTTGTTTTCAAAGCAATTTGTGGCTACCCAGTCGTCTCATCTGACCAACCAACACTTCCAATGAGTAAGCCCCAAAGTAAAGTGTATTTATACACTTTTCAGGGCCAGAGGGCATCATAACCCTTGAGAACCAGTGCCTCATTAGCAATTAACAAAAGTATGGGCCCTTCTACAAAACAAATCTCCCCTAATCAAACTTCCATTAACAAGCAAGCCCATTAATGTGCGGAGAAGATCTTCAGTTCTCATAATCATCATAACAAAATGTGATAGAATATTATTGGACTGAACTCCTATCAGTGTAATGACCAACTAGGATTGCAGAGGACTAAGGAGGAAACGTTACCAATCTCTTGAGGGAGAGGGGAAGAACCCAGAATGTTGAATGAGATTTTTTTCTTGTATGTGGTCAATGTGGAGATGTGTTTTGATTGTCTATATATATTTATAATAAGTTTTGTTTTTTATATGTTCTCAATTTGAGGAGGAGGCGTCTGGAAGAGGAGAGTAGGAAGATAAATTTTGGCTGATTGAAATAAAAATAGAGCAACTTGTCTTTAAAACAAAAACCATAAATCCAACTATAACATAATTTTGCTAGAGTCAAAAATATACTAACTTGATGTCCTTACAGAACTCCAAAGAGATTATATTTAAAATAGGTTGGGAACGAGAACAAGAGTGCCAATACAAAGAAACTACGTTTATTTGTGGTTGCTGATGGGAACTAACAGTTTCCAACTTTTTCTGTGACAAAGACATTGTTATCTCTAGATTTTTTTAAATGATGCTTCTGAGAGATTATAGATCTTTGTGTATGAGTGGAAAGGAATAATTCATGGTCAAGTGGAAAGGAATAATTCTTGGTCAAGAGTCTTATTTACATTTTGCACATGTGAAAATTTTGCCTGAGTAATACTCAGTGTTATGCATTACTCATCATTAATGCATCTGTGGAAGTTTATTAGCTAATGTAGGAATCTAAATTTAAAATTTATTTATTTTTAATAGTTTTGCTTCTTTTAAGCATCTCAAAGCTATTATTAGGTTCATTCTACCTATTACTGATATTCATGACTCAATGGCAGTGGCAAATGTCAAAATTTTTACTGTAAGGAGGCCTCATTCTCATTTTAAGCAATTCCCTCTCTATTAGAATGAGGTCATCTAGGGGTTCCTAACTTAGGGTTCATGAATGTACTTTAATTTTTTGATAATTGTATTTCAATTTAATTGGTTTCTTTTGTAATCCTATATATTCTGGACATTTAAAAACATTATTCTGAGAAGGATCTGAAGGTTTCATCAGACTGCCAAAGGGGTCCGTGATACACACAAAAATATAACAAACCTTCTTCAGGGCAGTTGAGTATCACAGTGAAAAGAGATTAGGCCTAGAGTCAGGAAGACCTGAGTTCAGATCTGACCTGAGCAAATCACTCAATGTTACTTAACTCCCTTTTACCCTACATGCTTAGTTATTATCTGTGAAAACAAGTTTTTTTTTTTTAAATTTTGATTTGACACACATAAAGAAATATGGGCATTACTATGTACAAAAAAGAGGATGAAAGGATTATATAGGAAATCTTGAATATCTACTATATATATACTACTACTTTATTTTATGAATTAAATCATATGTGTATATATATATATATATATATATATTTGTTTAATCTAGGCTTTTTTGTTTATATTCTCTTATTTTTGTATAGCGGAATCTCTAGGCCTGATTGCATCTAGAAGGAGAGAGGTCAAAAAAGAGTCATTTATAGGGAGAATGCAGACCTGCCTCATTGTAACCAATCTAGGTATGACTCATTGTATGTTCCTATAAGACCCTTCCCTTTTCTGGTCTCAGTTTCTTCCTCTATAAAATAAGAAAGTTAAATTAGAGATTTATAAGGTATCTATGAGACCTTGGATAAGTCCTTATCTTATCCAAAACTCTATTTGTCTCTGTCCCCTTCCCATCTTTCTTCGGCTATCTTCTGTGTATTTTAAATTGTTCATTGATACTCTTTTCATCATTTTTTTGCATCTTTATTGCTCTTCCTTCTCATACCTACACTTTCTCCTCTTCCTTAAAATGCTATCCTTTGTAACAAATAGACAAAGTCAATCAAAACAAATTCATGTATTGCTTCACCATTAGGCTTTTGGAGTTGTGATTGATCATTGCATTGATCAGAGTCCTTAATAATTTCAAAGTTATTTCCTTGACATGATCAAAAGAAACAGACCTCAAGACATTGCTTAATCAAGGAAACTAGTCTTATGATTTTTATAATGGGCAAATTATCTCCTCCAACTTTTGTTTCTGAGTGGTACTCTCTAGAATATTTTGCTATTTGCTTATTAAATTTAATTTAAAAATTAAGCAATTAAATTGAATAAAATTATGAAGTTAAAATGAAAAGTTTTAAGGTTAATTGTTAAATTAATTTAGAAGCTTAGAGCCTTCACCGTATCTTTCTACCTTTCTGCCAGTTGAATAATTCTCCAGAGTTGAAAACCACTTCTTGCTGAGATTGTATATACAACATGTGCTTAGCTAGGGTTAGTTTATCTGCAACTCAAAGTGACATGGCTGCAACTCCCTTCTAAGCTCCACATCTTTTTTAGGGCTACCAATTCAATTCAACAAATTGAATTTTCTCATTAATCTTCTGATTCTGGGCATAAAGCAAACAACTGTTCTAATCTTTGATTTGGAAAATACTGAGTAACGAAGAATCACTATCCGTCAGACTTCATCTTAGATACAGACACAGAGGAACTTAAGCAAGACTTTTCTCTTTGACCTTAGCCTTTGTAGATTTTACATTTCATATTTTGTATCACAGAATGACTTTGAGTTCAAGGAAAAATGATTATTCCTTATGCTATTTCCAGCAAAAAACATCTTTTGAAATGATCCTAGAGACTGAAAGTCTTGTACTATTAAAGTCTTGCTCTTGAGCTCAAAACACCCAGCTTATCAGTACATGATGGGAGAGGTGTGTCAAGATAGCTATATGCCAGAAGAGATTCTGGGAGTTTGAGTGGATGTGATAGTTGTCTCCAAGTGTTCAAAGGGCTGTCAAGTGAAAGAAAGATTACACTTGTTCTTGGCCCTAGAGGGAAGGGTTAGGAGTAACATGAGGAAATTTTAAAGATTTAAAGTCAGGCTTGCTATAAGGAAAACTTTTTAACAATTAGAGCTATCTAAAGATCGAATGGGTCACTGTAGGACCTACAAGGCAGGGGGAACCATGAGAAAACAGAGCTATGTAACTGAAACTCTTAAAAGGGAAATCTTTCAGAGAAATTGAATACTTGGACTTTACCATGGAAAAGAAATGTTGTGACCTCTCAGCCTAACAGATGGAAACTGAGGAGAGGGAACCATATGGATCCCTGATGGGAATTTCTGAACCATAGCCTCCTGGAAAAATGTGGAGAGTTCTTGAACTGGGGATCTAGGATGAGGTCCTGAATATAGAGGAGCACAAAGAAAATGAGCTGTAATACAGAGTCAAGTAAAAAAAAACAACCCCCCAAAACAAAATCAAAAACCCTTTATTAAGCACTTATTATATAGCAGGTATTGTAGTAATAAATGACAGTACAAAGAAAGGCTTACTAAAAACAAGTCCCAGGCATGCATTCCAGGCATGCAGCACAGCCAGAGAAAATGTATAGAGTTATTCTATGTACAGCAAGGAGGCCAGTGTCTCAGGATCACATAGCACATGGTGGAGGGAGAGGTAGGAAAGGGCTAGGTTATGAGGGGCTTTGAATGTCAAAGGATTTTATATTTGATCCTGAAAGTGACTAGGAGCCACTAGAGTTTATTGAATAGGAGGGTGCCATAGTGAGATCCGTGCTTTATTTATTTTTCATTTATGAAATGAAACAAACATTTCCATAACATGGTACAATAAAAGAAAGATGATTGTACATGAAACTGCAGATCTATTATGTACAATTTACTATCCCTTTTAAATATATAATATAGTTATCATGTAAATTCCTGTTTTCCTTTTTTCTTCTCTTCCCCCACCCCAGATATGGCCATTATTAGACACAAATAGGTATATAATACATACATACATACATATACACATATATATATGCACACACAAACATATATATGTACATATATACATACACACATACATAAAATCAATCTATACATCTGTTTACCTCTTTTTTCTCTGGATGCAGATCATATCTTCCTTCATATAGCCTTTGTAGTTTATTTGGGTGCTTAGAATAGTCAAAATGACTTACCTCCTCAAAGTTTTTCTTAAAACAACCTTGTTGTTACTGTAAACAATGTTCTCTTGGTTTTGCTTATTCCAGTCTTCACTATTTTACACAAATCTCTTCACATTTTTCTAAGATAAGCAAGCTCATCATTTCTTATAGCACAACCACAACTTGTTCACCCATTCCCCAACTGATAGGTATTCCCATAATTTCCAGTTCTTTGCCACCACAAAGAGAGCTGCTATATGTATTCTAGAATATATAGCTTTTTTTCCTTTTTCCCTAATCACCTTTGGAAATAGAAGTAGTAGTGGTATTGCTAGGTCAAAGGTATAGCCATTTTAATAAGTTTTGGGGCATACTTCCAGATTCTTCTCCAGTATGGTTGGATCAGTTCACAATTCCAACAACTGTACTTTAGGAAGATCACTTTGACAGCTGAGTAGAGGATGGACTGGAGTGGGGGAGACTTATGGCAGGGAAACCAACTATCAGGCTATTGCTTTAGTGTAGGCATGAGGTGATGAGGGACTCTGCCAGTGTGATGGTAGTGTCAAAGGAAAGAAGGGAGAATATATGAGATGCTCCTAAGGTAGAATCATCAGACCTTGGCAACAGATTGGATATTCACAGCAAGAAAAAAGGAGGAACCAAGGATGAGTTTGAGTTTGAGCCTGGGTGACTAGGAGGATGATAGTGTCTTCAGTAGCGATAGGGAAGTTAGGAAGAGGGGAGAGGTTTTGGAAAATATAACATCCACATGTGGTAGAAACTGCCTCTCTGGCAAGCCCCAAACCTATTTTCTTTTGCAGGGATTCTAATCCCTTATGGAATTGAACTGTTAGGTTGGAATAAATGATAGAATTAATGAGTGAAGCATTTATTAAACACTTAGTTGGTGCAAAGCACTGGAGATACAAATAGAAAAGCAAGGCCATCTCTACAATCAAGGAGTTCGTATTTTAATGGGGCTGACAACACATATGGAAGATTTTGACTGAAGTCTGATGGAAAGGTCCTGTGGTCTGCTGGGTGCAGCAACAAAGCACATGGTGAGGACTCTCTTAGATGCTGCTTCTGCTGATAAAAACACATCAGTTTCTGATATTGCACCATTAGACAGTACCAAGAACTGTAATGACAAGAACTTTCTTTCCTGGGTCTTCAGAAGCTGTGCAGCTTCTGTAAGAGCAGCTGTCAGGCTGCATGTATCTCCTCAGGGGTGCTTCCCAGGATGACGGTTCAGGGCAACAAACTGGAAGCATTTCTATTCTGAGGCTCTTGGGTTCAGGGTCCTGACCTGTTTCCACCAAGGTTGGAGGGGAGAGGATGCTCAAGGTGATGGTCATGTTAGGCATCTATTACTTTCCACCACCCCCCTCAGAAGGCCCTTTTGCTTTAGCTAGACTGGAGGCCTGTAGGACATACACAGGATTTACCAGAAAGAAGAGACATATTCTGTTTCATTAAAATACCTGTCAGATTTCTTTTAGACTCTAGACCAATATGTCAACAATTATTTTCAAGGAAGAAAGGAAGCAAACAAGTATTTATTAAGTACCAACTATGTGCCCAGTATTATGCTTTCCCTTTTTCTTCCCTCTCTTCCTCCATTTTCTCCCTCCCTTCTTCCTTTCTTGCCTTCCTCCCTCCCTCCTTTCCTCTCTTCCTTCCTTCTTCCTTTCCCTCCTTCCTTCCTTCCTTCCTTCCTTCCTTCCTTCCTTCCTTCCTTCCTTCCTTCCTTCCTTCCTTCCTTCCTTCCTTCCTTCCTTCCTCCCTTCCTTCCTCCCCTTTCTCCTTCTTTCCTCCTGTGTTAGGAGTTACCTGTGAAGAACATGGTATCTCCTCTACAACTAATTGTCTTAGGGAGTTGCCTGTGGCATTGGGAGGGTAAGTGATTTGCCCAGGGTCACACAGCCAGTATGTATCAGTGGTAGGACTTGAATTGTTCTTCTGGACTCATAGATTTACTCTCTATCCACTATATGATGCTTCCTCCCTGAAGTCAATGAGACTGCCTATGAAGCCAGCTTTCTACCAACTACCTTAGAAATGCTACTCTAGGAGAATTCTATAACCTTTTGGACATTCTCTTACTCTAATGCAGGGGTAGGGAATCTGCAGGTTAGAGGCCACATGGGTCCTCTCGATGCTTAAGTGTGGCCTTTTGACTGAATTGTTTGGATTTAAGAGCCACATTTGAGGATCTAGAGGGTCACATGTGTCCTAGAGGCCATAGATTCCTTACCCCTGCAATCCAGAAACACATTTCTCTTTTTCTCCTAATTTAATTAATCAGGAAAACCTTATACTACCCAACATTTACATTTTATGACATGAACACTTTCAGTTTTCTAAAACTTTACATGCATTATTTCATTTTGTCCTCTCACCAGTCTTATGTGGTAACTTCTAGATAGATACATAAAATATTTATTAGGTACTTATTATGTGTCAGGCACTGGGGATGCAAATAAAAACAAGAAGACAATCTGCCCCCAAGGAGCATACATGCTAATAAGGGAAGAAAACACATACGGAGAGTTAGAAAGGGAGGGGATGGAGTGAATGGTGTGAAGACTGGTAAATGGCATGAAGATCTATTTCTAGACAAGATTAAGCAATATCATCAATCAGAGCTTGGAGCTCCAAGGGATGGAGTCCAAGGTTCTTGTGGGAGGGAGCCTACTTTAAGTATTCCTGCTACCTCCACCTGTGTTTGGGTCTGTACCAAAACTGGGTGATAGCTGGAGGGCAGGCAGCAGATTCAGAAGTTAAATAATATGTTTGGTTACACAGCTAAATGTTAGAAGTTGTCTTCTTGAGTCTAAGTGTAGCACTCTATCCATTATATTACTATGTCACACTTCTATAAAGGTGAATTTCAAAACACACATGGTGTGTGTGTGGGAGGCACAAGACCCAGGGTCCTTTTGGAAAGGTTATAATAAGATATGCCTGAGAATAGGAGGAATATTCCCATCATTAACACACTGTGATCAGAGTCAAGATGGCACAGTGAGAGTCAGCATTTTTATGCAGTTCATGCAACACACCTAGTCTACAATAACCTAAAAAACATGCTATACCAAATGCTTATACAGAAAGTCAAGAAAGTGTCATGGTAGGTATTATTTCCAGTCTAGATCAGCTTAGGAAGGTAGACAGAGAGATCTGCAGACACTGGGATGTGAGCTGGCCAGGACAGTGGCAGAACCACAGGAAGGGCAGCAGTGGTTGTGGCAGGGACAATGATGAGGTGCGTTCTAGTGGTCAATGACAGTGACAGGAAGCACCAGGGCTGAAAGACACCTTAGGGCACCTCTGAATCAACCCTAGGAGCAGGAGTAGGTGCCAGTTGGCAGCTCTACTGCCCATTACTCAACTCTGGACCAGAGAGGATTGGTCAGATCTCAAGTGAGAGAGGCCCTAGCTGCGTATGAAACAAGTAACAAGGCCCCCAAACTTAACTGTTTCTCTTGGGGGGAGGTGCCAGAGGACTTAGTTCTAACTTTTAGTCCCACACAAAAACCTACCGTGGAAAACCAGGGCAGAAAACCAACATGAAACGGGAGTCAAGTAGTTCATTTTCTCTGCACCTACAGAACCTTCCAGCGAGCTAATAATGCCTGAGTCCAGCAGCAGTCTATGGAAACTCAACTGTATACAATCCACCAGACTCAAACACAAGTCAGGAACTTGCAGAGCTCATAACTGGAGGGCAGTGAACAAACCTCTCCACAGATCATACCTTTGGAGAAGCAACCAAAACTTGCAGGTCCTCAGATTGAGCTGTGAAAACAGCAGAAAGTCATAAAAAGATAGAAGCTCAGGCCAGACATCTCCCTTAGAAGTGAGTAGAGACCAACATTAACAAAAAGTTCAGCGTCAAGAAGTAGGCTAGAAAAATGAGCAAATGAACAGAGAACCTGGTCATAAAGAACTACTATGGTGACAGGGAAGTTCAAAATCTAAATACAGTAAAAGACAAAGACTTGACAATATCTACAAGCAAAGTCTAAAAGAAAAATGTAGATTAGACATGAGCCAAATAAGATGCTTCCATGCAGTTCTTAGAGAGTATAAATAAAATGTAAAAACACTAAGAATTACCCCGACCCTTTGCTTTATATCTATATACTCCTTTTTGTTAGTGCTTTGCAGGCCAGAGAGGATAGATAAGAATTGCCACTATGGACAACATACTAGTATTTTTATGACCATCACCTAATTAAACTGGAGGTTCTTTCCAACTTCGAGGAGAACAAATATGAGATGTTCCACATAAATTTGCATGTCAGGAAAGGAGAAGATGTTGTGAAATATATCTTCTGAGTAGGGATAGAGAAGTGGATCTGTGATTTTTCTGATATAGGGAAATCCCAGATGAAGAGACATTTTCTAGTGGTACAAGTTAGCAACTTCTCTGCAACTTACACCGCCCAGCCCTGAGCCGTGAGAGGTTGGGTGACTTCCCCAGGGTCATACATTCAGTTTGTGTCAGAAGTGGAAGTCAAACCCAGTTCTTCCTGATTCTGACAAACCATTGACTCTTCACATCTTAAAGCAGCACATAACCTTCTCCTTCCCTTCTCCTTATGGCTCTTCCACAGGACTGGGCTATTAGAAAAGCTTCCTGATAATTAAGAAAGCACCAGGTGTGTCCTGTAACTAGAACTCAAGGTAAAGGATTAGGCACTAGCTTAGGAGACTAAGTGAAAGCTGAGTGAAAGTGAACTACTTGCTGAAAATAAACAAACAGTTTAAACCTATTGGGTCACAGGTGGCATGGTGCTTCTGATGCTTCTGCTATCAGCCAAAGGGAAGTGCCAGCCTTTCTGAGATATCTCACTGGAAACTTTCCCGACTGGAATATCACATAGACTGAGTTGTAGGATAGAGGGGTAGGGTAAATATTTGTTGGCATGTGTGAATATGATGGAAAGTTTCTTCAAAAAATGTTGAAGCATTCACCGGGACCCCTTAGAGATTTGAAAAGAAACACGCAACAAGTAATACCAAGCTAAACTTGCATCATTTGAGACTGTGCAATAGATGGGGTGCCCTGAAGGAGACCCATCCCCCATTCCTCACTTTATAACCTGCTGAAGTCTTGAACTAGAATGCTAGAGTGTCTCCACTACTTTACCAAGGAAGGAGGAAGAGAAAGCTTTCTATCTAAGAAGCCTTCCAAATTGTTGATGCTATGATTCCATGAATCATGTCATTCAGCAACAATAGAGCTCACAAACCCAATACTTAATACGGCATAAAACTGAATTAAAAATAGTGTCCTCTAGAACCACTTACATGGGAACTTCCAGAGCTATTTCCCTGAAAAACCCTGTGTATGATGTTTTCGTAAACACTTCCACAGGTAAACATGCAGGTTACACCAGCTACACCAGGTGAAAGGTCACACACAGAAGGGCTGTTGCAGATATTCTGGCACAGGTTCACACTTGATCTGGGCAGACAGAAAGACAGGAGTGGAGTCATAATAAGGGGTTAAAATAAGCTAGCTTGCTTTATTCTTGTCTATTTTTCTCAAAGAGAGTTGCTGATAATAGGAGCACCAACTCCTACAGTGCTCCCTAACCATCTTCTGACAGGGGCAGGTGAAAAAGAGGGGGGTGGCAATAACCCATGGGCCTTGATAGGGCCAGTTGAGACACAACATTCCAGCTTGTCCATTCTTCTAAATCCCCTCAAACCTCAATGGGGCTGGGTGAGACAAGCACACAGATTCCCCTTGCCCCAAGCCTTGATAGGGGCTGATCAAGGCAGGTACATGAATTCCTCCATTCATTACCCAAATCCCCAATCCCTACTTACTTACCAGTGCCCACTTGATTTATAGGGCACTTACTTACCAGTGCCCACTTGATTTATAGGGCAACAGACAAGGAAGGTATATTGCAAGCAATAGCCTCACAAGTTTATGTTATCTCATCATTATATCTCACTGCTCAGTCACAGTAGAACTGTTTACAAGTCATGAATCTGGGTAATATTATCTAACACATGGCAACTAGAGGTTGCTATAGTCATGGATCCTGAGAACTAAACTCTAAGAAAGAATAACAAAATCCACCTTACATACAAACTTAAATAGGTACTCTTGGCCTATGGTTCAAATTGCAGATCTGGCATCTGACTTGATTTGGAAGGGCTCTCAATGATCTAAGATAATAGATTTAGTGGTGGAAGGGATCTTGAGCTGGATGTCTCATTGATACCTTAAACTCAACATGTCCAAAACTGAACTCATTATCTTTCCTCCTAATCTTTGCCTCTTCTTAATTTCTCTATCCCTGCTGAGGTCACTACCATCCTGGTTTCCTGCTCACCATATGGTGGAGTGGATAGTGTAAGCCTGGAGTTAGGATAGAACTGAGTTTGAAGCCATCTTTAGACACTTACTAGATCTGTGACCTTGGAGAAGCCACTTAAGCTCAGTTTCTTCAACTGTAAAATGGGGGATAATAATAATACCCACCTCCCATGGTTGTTGTAAAGGTCAAATAGGATAGTATATAAAGAGCTTAGCATAGAGTAGATGCAACACAAATGTTAGCTATTATTACTATCCTTGGCTTCTCACATTCACCTCACACATTTTTGATGTTTTTTTTAGACTTTCACATCTCTTGTTACCACCTTTCTGTCCTCTGACGCTACCACCACCCTCGTTCAGGCCTCCATTTCCTCATGCATGGGCAACTAAATAGCCTTCTGGTTAGTTTCTTTGTCTGAAACCTCTTCCCCTCTGTTCATTCAGCTACCAAAATGATTTTTTTTAAAGCATTAATCTGACTATGTCACTCTTGCCCATCCTCTAGCTTAAAAAATTCCAATGGCTCCCTATTACCTCTAGGGTCAAATATAAAAATTAGATTTTAAGTCTATTTCTCTTACCTTTGCAGTCTTCTTACATATTATCCCCAATCATACTTTATGACCCTACTCATGGAGCACACATCTCTCCTCCCCTCCCCTCTTTTCCCCTCCCCTCCCCTGCCCTCCCCTCCTCTTCTCTCCTCTTCCCCTCCTTCCTTCCAACTCCTCTTCCCCTCCTTCCTTCCAACTCCTCTCTCAACTCTTTCTTTTCCAGCAACAGAATGATTTCTCAGTCACAGCTCATGGCAGGTAGATGGACAGACTGCTGGACCTGGAGTTTGGAGGACATACGTTTAAATTCCACCTTGGTCTCTTGTGTGATTTTGGCCAAGTTACTTAACTTCTACCTACTTCAGTTTCCTCAGATGTAAAATGGGGCTAATAAAAGCACCTATTTCCCAGGGTTGTAGCTTAGCACATTACCTGGCACATGGTAAGAGTGATATCAATGTTAGCTATAATTATTGTTAAGTTCCCTTCTCTCCACCCCTTCCCATACTGTTTTGGAGTTAATAGGTCATGCGACCACATGCCAGATAAACTAGCCCTAGAAGTGATACTGATTTGTTATGTAATTCCATCCTATGAAGTATGGATATGTCTCTTTAGAGCTATTGTTAAAAATTATATTCTCAACTTACAGGGCCATTTTGAACAGATTTGTATCTTTATACTGAACTAGATATTTCCCTGAAAGTCTATGTTCCTATAATTCCTCATTGAATGCTCTCCTCTCAAATGGACTGCTGGAAAATCCTATCTGTTTTATTGAGTTGGTATCAATTCATTAAATATCAACCATTTGCTAAAGTGCCACAAAAGTTACTGACTTGAAAAAGAAGTTAATCCCCCTCCAGAAATCCTTTCCTGGAGCACTGTTTATTTCAGCCTATTGAGCTTCAACATCTGTAGAGACTGATCTTCCCTTGATAACTGTTGACTTAAACAGTATCTTAGGTTACTTCTCTACCTAGACAAGAGCTTCTTAGCTTTTTTTTTTCTTCTTTGTGGACTGGGCCCATTTGGCATTCTAGATAAGCCTATAGGCCCCTTCTCAGAAATAATGTTCATTGTTTAATTTCATAACTGAAGGGGATGCAAATTTTCATTTAGAGGTCAGTGAAAATAAAAATGTATTTTTTTTAATGAGACCTCTTCAAATATATCCCTGGACTTTTTGGGGACCCTTGGACTCTAGGTTAAGAATGTTGGTCTAGAGCAACTTTACCTATCATCATCTATTAACATCCTTTCCAGGTCTCATTCCATCAATTCCTTTTAGTAGGCTGGGCGGATATTTTTATTCAAATTTTGCAGATAAGGATGCTGAGGTTTAGATCAGTAAAATGACTTACCTGAGGTCACAGCCTAGCAGGCACCTTATAGAACCAAAATTGCAATCTGAAGGTCTGAATTTCAAGTCCTATGCTCACTCTTCCACATTTGGCTGACTCTTACAATGAAAATAATAATTCCAGTGACTATCTGCCCCCATAACCTCTCTACACTCAACCCCAATGTGGAGCAGGGCTCAGGATGAACAATAAGTCTCATGGCTTTATTTATTTTCTTTCATTCCTAATTTTCCTGATGTTAACAACCTTATGTTGTCACACAAGAGCAGTTACTAAAGGGGAAAGTGGGCCTTCTAGCCAAATAATGATTAGCTGTTTATGTTTCAGAGGAGACTTTCTCTTTCACACTTTCTTTAGGAATTTCTTTAATTCCCTGTCCCCTAATCTTTCTTTTAACCTGATGTGATAGCCCTGGCCTGTCACCTTCTTTCTCCTCCAACCTATTTGATTGTATTTCATTTAAGATGTTGAAAAAAAGATTTTCTTAATGCTTCTAAAATCTGGTTAAACTTTTTAAACTTTTACCTGTTGTGGTGCCCTTGAAACCACTTTCATTGAAGCGTAGTGGTGAACTGGGAAATCTTACTTAACATTTATTAAATAGTAAATAGCTAATTACTCAAAGTAGCTATTTACATATTGAATTTATTTTTCTTGGCATCTTTAATGTCTGATTAACATTTTCTTCCTACAGCTGGAAGATACTTACCCAGAATAAAACATTCCCTTATTTAATCTCAAGTGGAATATACGATAAGTGTGATCATTTTAATTTGTGTCATTTATTAACAGAAGAGAAGCATTGTACAGGTGGGGTGTTCCATCACCTGCCAATTAATGGGCTGTTTGGAGAACAGGAGGGAACACTTTTTCACCAGGGGATTATGAAAGACACAGAAGTACCAGCCCCACTCTGGTAGGAAGAGAAGCAGCTACAGAAAGTATAAGGGGTTTTAGGTGAGTTGTGTGCTAAAGATTCCAGGAAGATAGACCCAAAGGTTAACATGGATCAATACTGTGCCATTGCAGCCATTCCAAAAAGAATACACAAATGGAGAAAAGTATAGAACACTCCATGTATTAACAACATGACAACTCTCAATGTAGAGCTTTTTGGTCTATTGTACATTTTCTCATGACATTTTGAAGCACACAAAGTGAATTTCTTGCCTCTGGCATTTTTCTTTTAGCTAATTCTCTGAAAGCTGACATCAAGGTGTTCCCCCTTATAGCACTGACACCAGAACAGAAAGAGAAAGAGAGAGAGAGAGAGAGAGAGAGAGAGAGAGAGAGAGAGAGAGAGAGAGAGAGAGAGAGAGAGATTGAGAGTGGGAGGGAGAGAGAAATAGCAAGAAAGAAAGAGACAGATTGAGAGAGAGGAATAAGAAGAGACAGAGAAAAAGAAACAAGCAAAGATAAAAGAGGGAAAGAGAGATTGAGAGACAAAGACAGAAATAGAGACAGGAGAGATAAGAAAGAGGAGAGATAGAAAAAAGAGGGAGGAAGTGTGTGTGTGAGTGTGTGTGTGTGTGTGTGTGTGAGAGAGAGAGAGAGAGAGAGAGAGAGAGAGAGAGAGAGAGAGACAGAGACAGAGACAGAGACAGAGAGAGAGAATATTCTCAGTTGAAAATTCCAGTGAATGAAGAGAGTTGCAGAGGGAATTGGAGCAGGTGTGTAGCTTGTGCTGAGGGTATCATGGAAGCCTCCTTTGTTTTTATTATGCTCTATAGTTATCTCTATATTTTCAGAGTAGTGTTTAACACAATGGTAATAATTTTGTGGCTTTTTCCTCCTCCTTCATAATTGGTCTCATCATCACTAGTTCCATCTGTATAGCTCTATCATGCTCCAACTCAAATCATATGCATGTAAACAGTTTGGCTGATATTTCTGTGTGTATGTGTGTGTGTGTATACAACTAGCACACATATGTATAAGTACACTTGTGTATATATGTATGTCTATATATACACTTACAGATATATACAACAAATGAGTCAGTTTATACATGATACAGATCATATAATCCACACATATGCACACATACATACATAACGTACATATATCCAACTTACTGTTAACATTATATATATATATATATATATATATATATATATATATATATATATAAGTTCATTGTAAGGATTTCAAGGTAAGAGGCTGTTTTTCATTTTGTCTTTGTAGCTCCCTGAGAACAGAGGACAGTGTTTGTCATATAAGCAGATACTTAAATGCTTGTTGGATTAGACTGACAGTTTTCAAAGCACTTTCACATACATCATCTCATTTAATCCTTATAAGTTCACTGGGAAATATTACAAGTACCTTTATTTCATTTAGGAAACTGAGGGTCTGAGACATAAACTGACTTGCCCAAGGTGGTGTGGCCAGGAGGTGTAGAACTAGCCCTCAGCCCTAGGTTTTTCTGATTTCAAGTCCAGAGCTCTTGTCATTTATACCAACTGCCCTGAGCTGTGTCAAGCCCAAACAGAAGTAAGGGAATTCCTAAAAGCCAGTAATACTTTCTTCATTTTGCTTATCACATCTCTCCCTTCACTGAACATCTGTGACACTAAAAGTCTTTATATATAATTTGCCGTTAAAAGACTTTACTATATCATTTACCAGTTTGCTAACTTACATTTTCTCTAATTATTGTCTGTGTCTTTCCTGCTTGATGTATTTGATGATCACCTGCTTGAAAGGTATGAATCATGTCATGTCCTTCTCTCTCTCCCATGGAGGTTATAGCCCAGTGCGAGGCACCTGAGTATTCAATGAATCCTTTTTGTTTGCTAGAAGATATTTTCTGAGGAGCCCTCTCACTGAGTTTTTCTTTAATCTGAGTAATTTGGAGAAAACCAGCTATTTAGGTCAGTCTGACTGCTTTTTTCCTCAACTACCTGCTTAGTTTGGAGAAGCCACAGAAGAAACTAAGTCTTAACAAAATCAGGATGTTTTGGTTTCTCTTCCTTCCCTTTCCCCACTTTTTTAAAACCCAAGTTAAAATGTCCAGCTTCCTCTTTGGTATTTAGTATTAATCTCAGTTGAAACCTTCCTTTTGGGCCAGAAGAGGCAAAGATTGTCAAAGCTCCCTTACAACCCATATTTCTTCAGAGTTCATTCATATTAGGTCTCCTCTGTCTATATTTGCAATCATAAAAATGAAATGAAAGTTTGAGGAATTAGGAAATTTGGACTCTAGTTCCATCTCTGCTATTGCCTATTATGTGACTTTGGGGATAATATAACCTCTGTAAGTCTTGGTCTCCCCTCGCCCTTTTAAGTGAGAGGGTAAGACTAGATCATAGAGAATTTTTAAAGATCTTCCAACTCCAACCTTTACAGTTCTCTAATGAGATGAACTTGAAGATTTTTCCAAGCTCTAAAGTTCTATAATGAATAATAGTGGTTTCCTATTCTTTCTATTCACCAAAACAAACCAACACATAAATCCAAATCAAACAGATTCTATTTCAAGCTCTAGATATCTCAGACAAAACCAAGTAGGACTTTCTTTCCTTCCACAAACATTTGAGATGATTATCTGAATAATCAAGTTGGCTGAGAAGAACTTTGTATTATTTGAAGAAGCAAAAACCAAGGATGATACCGTGAACAAAACTGCTTAATAAATTTTTGTCCAATTTAATCGAATTATCTTCCCTTAAAGGTTTGAAATTGTATAGAAGTCGCCTTGATGTAATCAAGAACAACTTTAAATCATATTTAATCAATTATCCATTCATTGATTATTTTTTTTTTTTTTTTTTTTTTTTTTTATTTTTTTTAATTTATTTATTTATTTATTTATTTTACATTCATTTTCACAAATTTTTGGGTTCCAAATTTTCTCCCTTTTTCTCCCCTCCCCCCACCCCAATACCCCAAGCAATCTAATTTTCCCTATCTCCAATCTGTCCTCTCTTCTGTCATCCCTCCCTTCCCTTGCCTCTATCTTCTCTTTTCTCCTGTAGGGCCAGATGACCCCCCACTCCTCATTAACTGTATGTCTTCTTTCCTAGTTGCAACAGCAATACTAAACAATTGTTCCTAAAACTTTGAGTTCCAAATTCTCCCCATCCCTCCCTCCCCACCCATTCCCTTTGGTACGGCAGGCAATTCATTATAGGCCATATCTGTGTAGCTTTGCAAATGACCTTCCTGATAGTCGTGTTGTGTAAGACTAACTGAATTGCCATCCCTCCTCACCTGCCCCTCATTGTTTCTCTTTGATCCTGTCCCTCCCCAAGTGTTGACTTTCAATTACTCCCTCCTCCCTTTGCCCTCCCTTCCATCATCCCCCCCCAATATCTCCTTCTCCCCCGCTTTCTTATACTGTAAGATAGGTTTTCATACCAAAATGAGTGTGCATTTCACTCCTTCGTTTAGTCAAATGTGATGAGGGTAAACTTTTGTTTGTTTGTTTGTTTGTTTGTTTGTTTTTTTCTTCAGCTCTCCTCTTTTTCCCCCCACCAAAAACATCTCCTACTTGCCTCTTAAATGACATATAGTTACCCCCTTCCATTTCTCCCTCTTTCCTCTCACTACATTTCTCTCTCATCATTTACCTTAATTCCTTTTAAGGTATGGTCCCATCCTATTCAGTTCAATCTGTGCTCTCTGTCTCTGCATGTGAATGCATGTGTGTATGTGTGTGCATGCATGTACATGTGTATGTGTGGTCCCACCAACCACCCAGATACTGAAAAGTTTTAAGAGTTAGAAATATTGTCCTTCCATGTATGAATGCAAACAGTTCATTTCTGGTAAGTCCCTTAATACTTCTCCTTGCTGTTTACTTTTGCATGCTTCCTCTCATTCTTGTGTTTGAAAGTCAAATTTTCTTTTCAGCTCTGGTTTTTTCATCAAGAATGATTGAAAGTCCTCTGTTTCATTGAAAGACCATATTTTCCCTTGAAATATTATACTCAGTTTAGCCGGGTAGGTGATTCTTGGTTTGAGTCCTAGTTCCTTTGCCTTCTGGAATATCCTATTCCACGCCCTTCGATCCCTTAATGTAGAAGCTGCTAGATCTTGGGTTATCCTGATTGTATTACCACAGTACTGGAATTGTTTGTTTCTGGCTGCTTGCAAGATTTTTTCCTTGAGCTGGGAGTTCTGGAATTTGGCCACAATGTTCCTAGGAGTTTCTCTTTTTGGATCTCTTTCAGGTGGTGATCGATGGATTCTTTCAATACTTATTTTGCCCTCTGGTTCTAGAATGTCAGGGCAGTTTTCCTTGATAATTTCATGCAAGACGATGTCTAGGCTCTTTTTTTGATCATGGCTTTCAGGTAGTCCCATAATTTTTAAGTTGTCTCTCCTTGATCTATTTTCCAGGTCAGTTGTTTTTCCCATGAGATATTTCACATTCTCTTCCATTTTATTGTTCTTTTGGTTTTGTTTGGTGATTTCTTGGTTTCTCATAAAATCATTAGACTCCATCTGTTCCATTCTAATTTTGAGAGAACTATTAAATTCAGTGAGCTTTTGAGCCTCTTTTTCCATTTGGCTCATTTTGCTTTTGAATGCATTCTTCTCCTCATTGGCTTTTTGAACCTCTTTTGCCAATTGAGTGAGCCTATTTTTCAAGGTGTTAATTTCCTCAGCATTTTTTTGGGTCTCCTTTACCAAGATATTGACCTTTTTTTCATACTCTTCTTGCATCTTTGTCATTTCTTTTCCCAGTCTTTCCTCCACCTGTCTAACTTGCTTTTCAAAATCCTTTTTAAGCTCTTCCAAGGCCTGAGCCCACCCAACACCCCCCTGGGGTGTCTGGGGTACTGAGGCCCCGCCCTCCACATCTTTCCCTGATGGGAAAAATACGTTCTCGTCCTCCCCATCTGATCCGAAGGTTGGGATCATTTGCATTTGTTGGAAAAAACTCTCTAAAGTCTTATTTTTCTTCCCCTTTCTAGGCATTTTCCCAGCCAGTTACTTGACCTCTGAGATTCCCTTCCACCCCCGCCTGGATCCGCCCAGCCAGCGCCTGGCCTCTGAGATTCAAATGGGCTTTCCTCCTGCTGGCTGTCAATCAGTGAGCTTTAGTTCAGGTGCTGGGGCGGGGCCAGGGCTGTCTCCGAGACTCTGATCCCTCGGGGGGGCTTTATGCAGCGACTCTCAAGAATGGAGCGGGTGGGGGCGGGGTGGGGGGCCCGCCTCCCAATCTCAGCTCCCCTGGGGGTCCCGAGCAGAAACCTTCAGCAACAGAGCGGGCTGGGGGCAGGGCTGTCTCTCAGGCTCAGCTCCGTCAGGTTTTATGCGGGAATCTTCTGTAATGAAGATCCCGCCTGCAGCTGGGGGATTCCTGAGTCCCGGGCCGCTGCCGCCTCAGCCCCAGCCCACGCCTCTGCCGCCACCGCTTCCTGCCCCCGTCCCCGCCGCCGCCGCTTCCTCCCGAGGGGGCCCGAGTCACGGAGGCTCCCTGCTTCCCCTCTCCTTCAGCCCGGCCTCTCTCACTGACCTGCTTCTGTGGGCGGAGGGACTTTCCCGGCTGCTTCAGCTTCCGTCTCTGAAGCCTGCTCCGATCCGCTTCTCTGAGGCCTCGGCCAGGGCAGCGCTGGGGGTCGGGTTTACTCTCCGGGGCGCGCCGGACCCTGGGGACGGGTCTTGAGGGCTCCCTGGGACGGAAATCTCCTCCACTGTGCCTCTGCACACCATGCACTCACCCAGAATCTATGGGGGACTCTTTCTACACCAATTCCATGGGCTTTGGTTTCAGAGCTCGTAAACGTGCGTCCTTCTACTCCGCCATCTTGGCTCCGCCCATTCATTGATTATTTATTGAAAAACTTCAAAATGATCTATACTCATCATATTCATTCATCTAGTCACTTTAAGATTCATTTAAAAAATTAAGTGTTACTATATACAAAGCACTGTCTTGGACATTAAGAGAAGTGCTAAAAGTAAATAAGATCTTGTTTTTGTAAGTCAACAAGCATTTT
Source organism: Bettongia penicillata ogilbyi (assembly GCA_023548195.1). Taxonomy (NCBI): domain Eukaryota; kingdom Metazoa; phylum Chordata; class Mammalia; order Diprotodontia; family Potoroidae; genus Bettongia; species Bettongia penicillata. The sequence continues at coordinate 1,574,291 of JAJHZJ010000298.1, read as the reverse complement.
CTAAATGCTTACTAAATGTTGGGTTCTGTACTAAATTCTGGGAGCACTAGAATGAATACAGAAAGAAAGACAGCCCCTGCTCTAGAGGAGTTTACATTCTAATGGGGAAAGACAATCCAAAAAACGAGGCTGAAAAAATTTAAGGATGCTCAAGGCATATAATGAAAAAGTCCAGACTGTATTATGGTGACAAATGAAGAGATGACTGACCTATGGGCCCTCTGCAAGGGTAAATTCAGAGGGGAGTCATCGAGTCTCCAGGAGTGGGTTGATGGGTTGATACACTCCAGCGTAAAACACTCACAAATAGCTATAAAACAAGTGTTTGTGTATGTATGTATCTATCATATATATATATATATATATATATATATATATACACATGTATATACACACACACACACATATATATATATACATATATATTAGAGGGGTATATTATTCTTTACTGTATGTGTTGCTTTTGACTCCTAGCATCAAAGAATCATTGCAAGTTGGAGTTGGAAGGGACCTTAGAGATGATTTCTTAGCTGAATATTGCAGCTGAAGTGGTAGAATGTGAATTCATCACCTGAGGTTTTCTTGTCTAATATCAGGATTTGGCACTATCCTTATTTTGTCCTGTTTTTCTAAATTTTTAAAAATAATACACCTGAGAGTCTGTCTGGCATAATCCTGATACATTTCTTGTATCATAGAGACCTGTTGGTTGGAAATTCTGAATGTATTTTAGGAAGCATTTAGTATATAAAACAAGAAGTCGGCTTTTGTACTCTTCTCTATCCTCTTCTCTCTCGTCCCTAACTATCTCCTAGATGTTTTATCATTTCTCTAGACTAGATGGTATTTCTTCCTGCCCTGAGTCCTAATGGCCCCACTGATAGGGTCTTAGTCCAGTGAGAACCATTAAGTTTGCACCATATTAATAATAGGTTATGGATATTTGAACTGGCCTCAGAGATTAACACAGGCACAGAGAATAGCCAATATACACCTGGACAGAGTCTCATAAGCCACATCATTTGCAAAGAAGGTTTGGCAGGTGAAGGGATTACATGCATTCAGGAGGAATCTCGACCTCTCCCTTCAGTGATTCTGTGGATCACATTAAATGTATAGGTCCAGAGGGAAGATGGATCCTAGGAGAGAGGAGAGTTGCTTAGTACTCTCCAAAAAGGTTAATAGAATTTTGATGACAGTTTAAAGGCTTGGATATAATCCCCCTTTGTAATTTCTGTCTGCTCAAATAAAACCTTTCCTAGGCCTAATATCTTATTAGCTTTAAAGCTTTCAATGGAAGCTAAGAACACCGAGAGGTACATGAGACAAATTATGATATCCCAAAGGAAACTCTAAGAAGGGGCAAAACGAGTTTAAAAGATTAATATTGAGAGTGCCATCACCATCACCCCAAGCCTAGTGCATTGTGTCAAGAGCTAGGGCCAAATCAATGCAGAGGTTACACAAAAATTGCTATACTCATAGTTTTATAAATTATAAGCCTCTTTGTTCAGTCCAACTTTAAAAATAGAACTATTTTACCCCAGAATGTCTCTGTTTGGCAAGATTTCAGAATAAAAATTGATGGCACTTGACAATAGCTTTAACTGTTTGTGTAAAACATTTTTTAGTTATTGAGAATATGGACATGTTTGAATATAGAGATTCTTGAAAATGTTAATTACAAACTTTTAGAGGTAAATTTCATTTTCATATTGATTTTCCATTAAAAAAGTTTCTATTAAAAATCCAATAAATATAGTTCAAAGGACTTTTTTTGGAGGGAGGTTAAGATGTTGAACTTTATACTATGATAATAGCTCCATTTTCAATTTAGCATATAGAACAAGTCATTCTCCAACTGATAAATGATCAAGGAATAAATAGTTATATAAAGAATAAACCCTGAAAAGGGGAGCAGAGCCAAGCTGGTGTAGAAGGACAGACCTATTCTAGTTCTACCCCCATAGCCCATAAAATATCTGTAAATAAATGACTCTGAACAAATTCTAGAGGAGCAGAAGCCACAAAATGACAGGAAGGTCTATTGTACCAGCCTCAGAGCAGATTGCATCCCAACCTGGGCCACACCCAGATAGAACTGCAGTAGACTACAGGTTGCAAAATCACTGGTAGCACCTATGGTTCCCAAATTTCTCAATCCACAAATGCCAAAGACAACTTCAAAGGTCAGTAAGAAAGCTCTTTTACCTGTATGAGGGGGAGCATGGTCCAGCCCCAGTCCTAGTTTCAGGGTGGCAGCAGCCACTATAGCAGCAACACAGCATTCACTCTTGGAGCCCATGGCCTAAAGGTCCTGGGGGAATAGAGCAACTTATCTGGGTCTCAGTCTTGTGTGGCAGTCCTGGAGTGAGAATTTCTGGTGTGATGGAACTGGTGGTGGCTGTGGTGAGGTAACCCTGCTCACAATTCCAGGGGAGAAAAGAATGCTCATGGTTACTCACAGACCAGAGCACAGGCCAGGAGATGAGTAAACTCCTCTCCCTTGATTGTGCCACCTTGGAGGAACTGAGAATTTACAGGTCCCTAGAGATATCTTAGAGAACAGGGGCACAAAACCTCTGAAGCCTCAGGTGGTATAACCTCCATTTAAGAAAGGACTCAAAAGTCAGGTAACTGGCTGAAAAAATGGCTAAAAAAGGGAAAAAATAAGACTATAGAAGGTTACTTTCTTGGTGAAAGATGTTTTCTTTCATCCTTTCAGATGAGGAAGAACAAAGCATACCATCAGAGGAAGATATCAAACAAGATTTCTACATCCAAAACCTACAAAAAAAGCCATGCAATGGTTTCAGGCCATGGAAGACCTCAAAAAGGATTTTGAAAATCAAGCAAGAGAGGTGGAGGAAAAATTGGGAAGAGAAATGAGAACAATGAAATAATGAAAAGCAAGTCAACAACTTGCTAAAGGAGACTTAAAAAAATGCTGAAGAAAATAACACCTTTAAAAATAGACTAACCCAAATGGTAAAAGAGGTCAAAAAAGCCAATGAGGAGAAGAACCCTTTAAAAACAGAACTGGCCTAATGTAAAAGCAGGTTCAAAAGCTCACTGAAGAAAACAGTGCTTTAAAAATTAGCATGGAGCAGATGGAAGTTAATGACTTTATGCAAAATTGAGAAATTGTAAAACAAAACCAAAAGAATGAAAAAATAGAAGACCATGTGAAATATCTCATTGGAAAATCAATGACCTGGAAAATAGATCCAGGAGAGATAATTTAAAATTTATTTGTCTTCCTGAAAACCATGATCAAAAGAAGAGCCTAGACATCATCTTCCAAGAAATTATCAAGGAAAACTGCTCTGATATACTAGAACCAGAGGGTAAAATAGAAATGAAAAGAAATGAAAGAGACCCCAAAAGGAAAACTCCTAGGAATATTGTAGCCAAATTCCAGAGTTCCTAGGTCAAGGAGAAAATATTACAAGCAACCAGAAAGAAACAATTCAAGTATTGTGGAAATACAATCAGGATAACACAGGACTTAGCAGCTTCTACACTAAGGGATTGAAGGGCTTGGAATATGACATTGCAGAGGTCAAAAGAGCTAGAATTACAACCAAGAATCACCTATCCAGCAAAACTGAGTGTAATACTTCAGGGAAAAAATGGAATTTCAATGAAATAGAGGACTTCCAAGCTTTCTTGCTGAAAAGACCAGAGTTGAAAATTTGACTTTCAAATACAAGAATCAAGAGAAAGATGAAAAGGTAAATAGGAAAGAGAAGTCTTAAGGAAGTCATTAAAGTTGAACTGTTTACATTCCTACATGGAATAATGTTGTCTGTAGCTCATGAGACCTTTTTGCACATTAGGGTCGTTAGAAGAAATACATACATATATAAATATCTATATATCTATACACACACACACACATATATATTCATATATATGTCTATATATGTGTGTATGTAGATATGTATAGGTATGTAGACATGTGTATATTATATATGTATAAGTATGCATAAATACATGGGTGTCTGTCCACACACACACACACACACACACACACACACACACACACACACACACATATATATATATATATATATATATATATATATATATATTCATAGACAAAGGGCACAGGTTGACCTGAGTATGAAGGGAGAATACCTAAAAAACTAAAACTTACTGTTGAATGGAATGTACTAAATGGAGAGCAGGATAGGACAGAGGGAAACATGGTTAGACTATTATAACATAACTATTATGGAAGTGCTTTGCATTCTTAAACATATGACCTATATTGAATTGCTTGTTTTCTCAATGAGGGTAGGTGTGGTGGGAGGGACAGAATAAGGATCTCAAATCTTTAATAATGAATGATGAAAATTGTTTTAGCTTGCAACTGGAAATTAAGATACACAAGCAATGGAGTATAGAAATCTATTTAGCCCCACAGGAAAATAGAGGAGTAGGGGAATGGAGGAAGGTGGGTAAGAGAAGGGAGCTCAGAGAAAGGGGTGGATGGGGTGTATGCTGTGCTGGGGTGGGGGATGGGGAAAGATGGGAAGAAAATTTTGAAATCAAATTCTTGTGGAAGTTAATGTTGAGGACTGAAAAATAAATAAATTATATATGGGAAAAAAATAATAAAATATGATTATATGAAAAATGTTTTAAATCACTAAAAATTATAAGAAATGTAAATCAAAATGAATCTGAGATACCACCTCACACTCATAAGTATGGCATAAGTTGACAAAAAAAAGAAAATGAAAAAATTCTGAAGGGATTATTAGACAATAGGTATATTAATACACTGTTGGTAGAACTGTGAACTTGTTTACCCATTCTGGAAGTCAATTTGGAAGTATGCTCCAAAAAATATGAAAGTGAATGTACTTTTGGCCCAGTGACACTGCTTATGAGGTTTCTACCCTAAAGACATCAAAAAAAGAAAAAAAAGGACTCCTATGTCCACCGATATTTAGTAGCTCTTTTTGAGGAGTTGTTGAACAAGTTAAGGTTATGTGAATGTGATAGAATACTATTGTGCTTTAAGAAATGAAGGGGAGGGTTCCAGAGAAACCCAGAAAAACTTGCAAAAACTGACACAAGCTGTAATGAGCAGAAGAGGACAACAATTTATACAATAACAATAATATTGTAAAGATTATAAAAATATTATAAACAACTTTGAAAGACATAAACTTTGACTAAAACAATGACCAACCATAGTTTCAAAGGACTCTTTCTGAAACATGCTACCCATTTCCAGATAGAGAAGTAATGGATTCAGCATGTAGATTAAAGTTTATGGTTTTCCATTGGTTTTGTTTTAGACGTGATTAATTTGGGAATGTATTTCGCTTAACTATACAAATTTATAACAAACTTTGTTTTTCTCACTTTCTTGATAGATAGGGTATTAGGGAGATGAGAAGAGAATTTTAACCTGAAAATAAAACAAAATTGAATTTAAAAACAATTTAACTTATAGACCATCTAGAAATTCATTTTCCTTTGCAGAATTTCATCAATCCAGGAAGTTTTTTATTTTTTATTTTTTTGCCACAACTAATTCCCTGACCCCTACAAGAATTTTTCCTACATTCAAGAACACAATTACAAAGGCATGACTACTAGAATTTTACCTAATAATTACTTTTATAATAGTTAATCGTTGACTATAACAATGTCTAGTGTAATGTAAACATCTTGAGGACAGGGACTTTTTCTTTTTATCTTTGTATTCTCAGTATTTTGCACATAATAAGCATTCATTTAATGCTTGTTGTATTGGATCTAACTTTACCAGTGCATGCTTCTGACTACCCCCTCAAAATAGTACTAACTATGGCACTCAAGATGATATTTTTAGCTGCAATTACCATGTTTCCTCATTCCAGCACCAATAATGACCATTTCTAGACTTGAAGTATTGACTAGGAACTTCTGTCTAATCATAAATTGGCACTTGTTGCAGTAGCTTAATCTTCTCTGCTTCCAAAACTATGAATTTCTCCTCCTCTGTTTCCACTCTCCGTCATTTTCCCCATGAGCTCTTGAGAAGGCAACTGGCCGTAGTAGTAGAACAATTTCCATGAAACTGTATACTTCTCCTCTCACCATTCCCTTAAAATGTGGTAAACAAAAAGTATTTTAGCTTTTTGAAGGTGACTGATGTGAAATTTAACTAATAAGTACTCTCTAAACCATAGCTTTGTATTATGAGAATGGAGTTCATTAACTTCAATACCCTCAGGTTGATGTTTTACATGGATGACCTGCAGTGACATGAGCATTTATCAGCATGGCAGAGTACAAAAAAAATAAATAAATTGAACTAAGTGCTAAATTTGGATTCAAGAAGATCTGGATTCAAATTCTACCTCAGATGCTCACTATTTTTTTGCTTCTGTTAAAGTCACTTAAAGTTCCATTTCCCTATTTCTTAAGTGGGGTCCTACCTCACATGTAAAGTGTCTTACAAATGCTAAAATTCTAAGTAGATGTGGGCTAGTATTATTGAAATGTTTGCTGAATGGGAAGTTTGGAAATACTCAATACTGAATCTTAACACAGGTAAATACAGGTAGTGGGGAGACTTCATTCTAGAAATATGCAGTAGGAGACAAAGAGTGGATGTTGTAATAGGGATCATATGTTCTTTAAATATCAAGTAAGGATCAATAATACTATAGAGACCTGAGCCTAATTGGAAGGGAGTATGAGAATTGGATATTCTTCACTTTACCCTCTTTGAGTTGGAGAAGAAAATGGGCAAACCACTCCAGTATTTTTGTCAAGAAAACCCCAAATAAGGTCACAAAGAGTCAGGCATGACTGAAAAATGACTGAACAACAAAAAATGATCATTTATTGTTTAATTCCCCAACTATACTCTGATGTTTTATAGGGAGGGAAACATGTCTTATATTGTGTTATATTCCGCAATGTGCCTGGAATATAATGTCACTGCCACCATCTTTTGGACCTTGTCTGGATAACAAATTTGGACAACTTGAATAACTAATTTCTATACTTCCATAGTTCCATGGAATTGTGTTCTCATTGATAAAGCTACTGTCTCAAAAATCACAAATTGCAACCCATCTACACTGTTTTATCCTGTGCACTAATGTCCATGTCCTCCCCTAAATATTCCACAGGGCTCCACTCATTGTGCTTGGAGTCTTTATCTACTTTTGTTTAAGCATTACTTGTGTACTGGAACAATACACAAAGTTGTCCTTTCGTTATTCATTACTCATATTTTATGATTAACCCACCTTACTTTTTGGTCCTATAGTTTTCCGATAATAGCCATTATGCTTTTTTTGCATTCTATTTTGCTAGTAACATGCTGTAACCTGTTTATACTCACTGCATATCACTGTGCTATTCTCTTAGTGATGCACAAGTTTGATCCTTTGAAGATGTTTATGCTTCATGATTCGTACATATCAAGGACCTCTAGAAAAGTATTTCTACTAAAAGTTTTTTTTTGTTTGTTTTAAGGAGGCAATTGGACATCACAGAAATTGAGACTGTTTTCCTTCCCAACACAATTTTGACTCTAGTTTGGTGTCTGTGTGCAATTTCTATTCAAGATGTATGCATTGATAGCCTACTGGCTCAAGGGATTGTCCATCTTAAAAAGGCACTTTTCTTTGAAAATCAGGTCCAGGAAATTGGAAAAGATGTTCAGGAAAAGAAGTAGTCAATGTGGAAGGGCTGAAGAAGACAAATACAACAGATAAAATAAATTACTCATGTTAATGTCAATTGGTCCAACCATTGTGGAACACAGTTTGGAATTATATGGGGAAAGAAGACAATCATAGTCTTTGGTTCTGAGATCCTACTGCCAAAGAAAGATAGAAAGATTCCATATACACCAAAATGTTCATAGTACTTTTTATGATTCAATGAACCAGAAACAAGATAAATATTCATTGATTGGGAAATAGCTAAAAAATGTCTTTTATGAATGTAATGAAATATTGCTATGCCGTAAAATTATGAATATGGAGTATACTGAAAAACATGGAAAATTTTATGAAGAAATCAGAACATGGGAAACAGTATACACAATGACTACTACAATGTAAGTGAAAAATGTAATAAAATGAAATGAATCTTTATATGTTCATAGTGGATATGCTTGTTCATTTTGTTTAACTTTATTTTTCTTAGTTATAATGGAAGACTCATGAGATCAAAGGGAGAAATATGCTTAGAAATGACTATTATGTAAAAACAAAAAAAATCAATAAAACTTTAGAAAAGGAAAGGAAAAAGGATATTATTCATCTACTTGATTTTGCCCGCGTAGATGGGTGGTCTAGATGTTTTAGTAGATATGAATCTCATTGGGGATTCTAAGGCCTGATAAAATTAGAATAGTACCATCCGCAAAATTCAGGACCTCATTATCGATAGGGAACAATTATTCAATTTGGACTATGTGACATAGAACTTTCATGACAATGATAGACATATTTAGTAAGCAAACATTTTGTTTCATGCTTCATTTAATATTAATTACAAGAGTCTTATCAAACACAATTATTTCCTTCCCATCAAGGAATCTTATATGTCCTGAACATGTGCTGGGAAGACACCTTGTTGTCTGAATGTGTGTGTGTTCATCCTTCATTGCTGAAGAAGAACATGCCATCAGAGAAATGATGACATGACTTGCACTTGACTTTGTTATTTTTTTTTGTAGGACTTTTTTTTTTAAATACATGGGCAGCTGAAATGGCCAGGACACATCAAGCATCTTGTGGGGGGCCAGTGGGGGTGGAGGGGGCCAGAGGCAGTGGAGGGGGACCAGAGGTAGATAGTTAATGGTATATTTAGAACAGTCTAAGCACCAGGCAGGCCCTTAGCAGGTACTGGTGGATCCCAAATGGGCAGAGGTCCCCCCATGCCCATCCCAGCTCCCAGCCTGGGGAGATATCTCTAATGCCCTAAAGCCCAAGAGGGTGGGAGTTGGTTAGAGTCATACAGCTGGGAGGGACCAGGATTGGGGGCCACAGTCCCTTGATGCTGAGGGGGCTGGGAGGAGGGTGTCCAGTCATTTGAAGCCTCTGACTCAGGAGTGGTCTCTTCACTTATTCTTCTGGAGGTGTGAATTGTGCCTGCCTTGGATGGGAGACTCTGGAGGGAGCTGAGGAGCCACCTGGGAGGTCAGTACCGTCTGGCTGTGAGCCAAGACCTGGAGGACTTCCCGCGTCAGATAGGCTGCTGTGTCCAGGGCTTGTCCCTCAGGTCAGTCACCAGGCTGTCCATGGAAGCCTGGTGCCTCAGGAAGATGGGGTGGATCAGATGATGGTACAGGATCTGGGAGCCATTGCATGTCACTGGAAGCATGCACCATAGCAAGAAGGCACACTTCCCTGCATAGTAGAAGGGGAACCAGAAAAGGAAGATGTCAGAGAAAAACTCAGACAGGCCAAATATGCTGTATACCACCCAGTAGGTTAGCCAGATGGTATCATCTTCTTTGTTGGAACTTTCAATGGCCTTGATGGAGGCACATGCTGGGTAGATGAATCCAATGAGATTGCAGAGCAGGGAAGCCCCATAGTCAAATATGAGATAAAGGGCAAGGAAAATAATGGAACCCGTAGCCAGGTAGTACTTTCTGACACCAGAGACTTCCTCCAGCTTGCCCAGGACATCGGTGACAATGTTTTTCTGCTCCAGGAACCTCTGGAAGCGCTGCCTCAAGCTACCCATGGCTCCTGGGACTGAGGGGGGAGGAGAGGGGACAGAGGATGACTGGACCCGGGTCCAAGGAGTGACCTCCAGGGCTTCCCTGCTGCTCTGCAGTGGTGCTGGTGGTGTCTCCCTCTCCAGGCCCCCAGTCTCTCCCCTTCCTTCCCTTCCACTTTGTTTTGTGAGGCACCAGCCTCACTTCTCCTCCAGAATCATCTGGATCCAGTGACCAGATATTCATCAGGATGACTGGAGATGACCTAGGATGAGGCAATTGAGGTTTAGTGACTTGCCCAAGGTCACACAGCTATTGAGTGTCAAGTGTCTGAGGTGAGATTTGAACTCAGGTCCTCCTGATTCGTGCACTGGTACTTTATCTACTGTACCACTTAGCTGCCCTTAGTTAGAGCATAGTAACTATAGGAAGTATGCAAGGAGGGTGTAGGGGGTGGAGGGAGAGTGGGTAGGCTGAAGGAGAGGTTATTGTTATTGAATTGGTCTCAGGGCATGGAAGAGGTTGAAAAGATTTTAAAAATCAAGTAAGAGAGGAAAAAGAAAAATTGGGAAGAGAAATGAAAGTGAAGCAAGAAAATCATGAAAAACCTTGGTAGAAAGGCATAAAAAATATTAAAGAAAATTACACTTTAAAAACAGAATAGGCCAAATGGTAAAAGAGATATAAAAACTCAATGAGGAGAATGCCTTGAAAAGCAAAATTGGCCAGATGTAAAAAGATGTCTAACAATTAACTAAAGAGGAGAACTTAAAAAGCAATATTGGCCAAATGGAAAAAGGGATAAAACAATTCACTGAAAAGAGTTCCTTAAGAAGTAAAATTGGCCAAATTGAAAAGGACATGCAAAGCTCATTAAAAAAATTAATTCCTTAGAAATTAGAATTGGACAAGTGGAAGCTAATGAGACATCAAGAAACAATAAAGCAAAATCAAAAGAATGAAACAATAGAAAAAAGAGAAATATCTCACAGGAAAGCAATTCACCTGGAAAATAGATCCAAGAGCAATAACTTAAAAATTATTGAACTACCTGAAAGCCATGATTTTAAAAAAAGAGCCTAGACAACATCTTTTAAGAAATTATCAACAAAAACTGCCCTAATATTCTAGAACTAGAGGGTAAAATAAAAATCAAAAGAATGCACTGATCACTTCCTGAAAGAGATGCTAAAATGAAAATTACCAGAAATATTGTAGTCAAATTCCAGAGTTCTCAGGTCAAGGAGAAACTATTGCAAGCAGTCAGAAAGAAATAATTAAAATATTGTCGAGCCACAGTCAGAATAATACAAAATTTAGCAGTTTCTACATTACAGGATCAGAGTGCTTGGAATATGATATTCTGGAAGGCAAAGAAGCTAGGGTTAACAACAAAGAATCACCTACCCAGCAAAATTGAGTATAATCCTTCAGGGGGAAAAATGGATATTCAATGAAATAGAAGACTTTTGAGCATTCTTGAAGAAAAGGCCAGAGCTGAATAGAAATTTTGACTTTCAACTACAAAACTCTTGAGTTTTTTATGAGAATAAAAAAGCAAATAGTAAAGAGAAATCATGACAGTTTCAGTAATGTTAAGCTGTTTACATTCCTACATGGGAAGATAATATTATAACTTCTAAAAACTTTCACATTAGTTGGGCAGTTAGAAGGAGTATACATAGATAGATGACTGGGGTGTGAGTTGAATATGTTGGGATGATTAAAAAAATAAAATTCAAGGGATGAGAAAGAGGAATATATTGAGAGAAGGGTAAAGGGAGAGGTAGAATGGGATAAATTATCTCACATAAAAGAGGCAAGAAAGAACTTTTATAGTGGAGGGGAAGATGGGGATTGTGATGGTGGGAAGTTAGTGAATCTTACTTTCATCAGAATTAGCTCAAATTTGAAAAAACGTACACACTCAGTTGAGTATAGGCATCTGTCTTACCCTGCTGGAATATAGAAGTGGAAGGAATAAGACAAGGGGTGGGGTGTGATAGAAGGGAGGGAGGACTGGAGTAGGTAAAAGACAGAAGAAAAAACTCTTTTGAGTTTTATTAGTCAAGGGCAGAGCATGGAGAGTGAGAAAATTTGGAACTCAAATTTCTTAAATGAGTGTCAAAAAATTATTTTTACATATAATTAGATAAACCAAATCAAGAAAAAAATTCTGGGTTCAAGTTCCCTCCCTCCTTCTTTCCCCTCTTCCCTCCTTGAGAAGGCAAGTAATTTAATATAGATTATACACATGCAGTCATACAAAGCACTTATACCTTAGTCATGTTGCAAAAGAAAACACAGACCAAAAAGCAAGAATAAAAAGAAAGTAAATAGAAAGTATGCTTCCACATGTATTCAGACTCCATTAATTCTTTCTCTGGTGGTGGGTAGCATTTTTCATAAGTCCTTCAGAATTATTTTGGTTTATTGTATTCTTTGGAATAGTCAAGTTATTCACAACTGATCGTCATACAATATTGCTGTTACTGTGTTCAATAGTATTCTATCACAATCATATACCACGACTTGTTCAGCCATTCCCCAGTTCATGGCATCTCCTCAATTTCCAATGCTTTGCCACCACAAAAAGTACTGCTATAGGCATTTTTGTATATAAGAATCCTTTTCCTTTGGGATGCAGACCGAGTAGTGGTATTGCTGTGTCAAAGGGTATCCATAGTTTTATAGCATTTTGGGCATAGTTCCAAATAACTCTAGAATGGTTGCATGAATTTGCAACTATACTAACAATCTCAATTTTGGAAAATGGTCTTTATCAGAGAAACTTCAATATACCCTTGGTTACTATTTTATTAACAAATAATGTTTATAATCTTCTATAATATTTTAAAAATGAATTCATATTCTGAACTAGTGCTGCCCTTGGCTGCTCTATCTTTCCACTTGCTAAGAAGATCATAGATTTGCTGGTTGTGCTATTTCCTCAGTCCTTTGTATTTGCTTACTATAGCTATTGCTTTGTATTGCTTAAATTGCCCCAGCAAACAGTGATAATCTGAATCCATATCTTTCCTTATTTCTATTTCCTATTTTATACAGTGTTCATAGATAGCTTGTACAGATCAGGTGGAAGCTATTTTATTTGTATGCCATGTAGTCTCCTCAAATTGATTCTCCTATGGTTTAAAAACTTTTCGTTCCAACTAGTGAATGGTTTGACTACAACAGGGACAATTTACTTGAAAGTGTCTTTCATATGGATACTTAGAAATTCCTCATATGTTCAGATAAGTTTGTCTCATTTTATTTTGCAATGTTGTTCATCTCCAGCACCTCTGAAATTTCTTTTTAAAGAAAATATTAACATTATACAGACATGAAGCTTTCATGTATTCTACAAGCCTTTAAACTCTTTCATTTATTGATCCTGAGCCACATTTTTCAACTTTTAGTTTTTGCTGTTCTGCCCATTTTCCACCTTTGCTCTGAAGTTACTACAGAGTCCAGTTAAATTTTAGAGTGCTTACTGAATTCCTTGTATATTTTCCCTACCATTTCATTCTCTGCAGTAGCTACTGAAAGACTGTGTGCTATAAACAAAAGAATAGCGGATTTGAAGTCAGAAGACCTGCCGATTCTGCCACTTATTACTTGTGTGATCTTGGGCAAATAACTTGAACCTATCAGACCTCAGTTTTCTCATTTGGAAAATAAAGAAGTTAACCCAGAATGACTTCTGTGGTCTCTTCCAGCTCTAACACCGTGATCCCATGATATTAGCATAGGAGCAGCCATCCTCTTCTTACTCGTCTTTTTGCCTTGGTTATCAGGATCACTGCAAAGTAGTATGACCAAATGCCCCCATCAAATGATTTCATTTTACCTTTGACCTCACAATAAAATCAATTTAATGAACCCCTTTGTTTGCCTCTTTAAGGGAAAACCCGTGAGTTCTCTTTTCTATCTAGAAGCAACTTTCTTCTGTCCTTTGGTTTCAGTTATAGTGATATTGTCAGTTTCAGATGATTCAATAGATAATTCAGCTCCTGCAGAAGTATACTGACTTGTTAGATGGATTATTCAGTCAGTCTACAAGCATTTATGGAGCATTTATCTTGTGTCAAGTATTGTGAATACAAATACAAGTAGAAGGAAAGACAGTCCCAGGCCTCAATGAGCTTGCATTATCACAGGGGAAGACACCCTATTCAAGGAATCTGAAAAGGCAGGTGGGGGTGGGGAAACAAATGTACCTGGCATGGGTATACGGTAAAGAAAGTCTGGAAAAGAATGAGCCATGCCTGACTTGAGGCACCTCCTTAAAAGGAGATTCTGGGAGTAGCCATCCAATCAGACAGAAAGGCTGCTGGGGCAAAGGGTATTTCCTTATAGGTGAATTCCAGGGCTGGACAGGGCTTCAGGGTAAAGGGGCATGACAGAGAAAGTGCAGAGCTCATTCTGGAGAGTAATGAGGATCTCCCATAGTTAAGTTAATACTTACTGATATTCTCATATCTGTAAGATTCTAAGAACCTTTTGCCTTCTTTTCTGCCACAATTACAGCAAAAGCAGAAGCAGAAAGAAATTGCAAAAGCTGAGAGTTATTTTGTACTTTTTTTTTGTTTCATGAGTTTCCATGGCCAAAATATTCATCACCAAGTGACTGTATTATTGGTACTAAGTATTTCCATATTTAACTGGGTTAGTCCTCAGAGAGTAAACACAGTCTATCACCATGACTATAATGGACAGCTTTCCAGCATGTTGGAACCTACCAGAGCCTGTACTCTGCTGTGATAGCCTTGAATGCCAAGCAGAAGATTTCAGACTACTTGGATGGCAAACGAGACTAATGGAAGACTTTTCTAGCAGAGGAATGACACGGTCAGATTGATGCATTGGAAAGATTACTCCAGCAGTGGTATGAAGGATGAGTTGGAGGGGAGAGAGATTGTTGGCAGAAAGACATAGAAAAGGGTGCAGTCACATGGGCCCAGATAGGTGTCAGTGAAAGCTCTGACATAGGGAATAAATTTTGCTTGAGAAAAGTATGCTGTTAGAGTTCACTGTGAGAGCCAGGTGAAGACTGAACCTGTTCTCCATTAATAATAAATGACTAATCCAAATATTGTACCCTACACTTGGAACCAGTTGCTGGTTTGTTTTGTCCATAGTGGAACGTTGCAACATGTAACATATGCCAGTCTGCATATGGCCAGTTTCTCAGCTTTCAAAAAGAAGTTTCTATAACTTACCTGCTTGTCCTTCCTCTATTGCTGTGTACAGTAAACATAAGGCATTGATCAAAGAACAGACTTTCCTGAAAGGGAAATGAAGTCCTGCTTTTTCTTTTTCTTTTTTTTGTTTGTGTTTCAGGCAATCATTGTCTCTAGGACTTTAGAAACATCACGTTTTCTAAACTCTGATCCTTCTGAAATATACTTCTCCTCAATTTTACTTGCCATGACTTGGTTTTATTAATAAGAACGAAAAAGAAAGGAAGGCTTCAATCCTTCCATGTATCTGTGATCTTAACAAAATAGATGGTCCCTCCAACAGTGTAGAAGACAACCAATCTGTGTCTTCCTATCTTTTGTGACTCTTGTCTATGACTTGCCATAAATGCTTTACAAGGGATCTAGTCTTTGGACAGCTGGGGACCTTTTTCATGATCTCTTGGATCTCTTGTTTTTGAATTCATCTCTCACTCACACTGCATATGACCAAACTACTTCCTTTTCTGGTCATACATCTCTTTGATGACATCTTTATTACAAATTCTAAAATTACGTCCCATTTACCCAGTATATATCTAGTATATACATAATAATTTGCACACTGTCTCTCACATTGGAATGTGATCTCCTGGAGGACAGGGACTATTTTTGCTTTTCTTAGAGCTTAGCACAGTGCCTGGGACACAGAAGGTGCTTAATAATGATGATAGATGGTACCTTCTAGAATAGTTCTTTTGAAAAGAAGAAAGTATGTGGGAAGGAGCATATATTGAGCCCCTACTATGTGCCAAGTACTGTGCTAAACACTTTACAAATCTTATCTCATTTGATTCTCGCCACAGCCCTGGGAGGTGGGTGCTATTATTATTGGCAATTTATAGTTTAGGAAACTGAGACAGATGGGAAATAGAAGATTCCTCTAGAGTCACATAGCTCATAAAGGCCTGAGATCAGAGCTGAACTCAATTCTTCCTGATTCAACACTCACTATTCTAATTACTGCACTACCTAGTTGCCTCCAGAGTCTAGTGATTCTGCAACTTATCCTTACTATCTATACTCTTTAGCAAATATTGATATTTTACTGTGACAGAGTTCATTGATCTGATTCACATCTGGGAAATTGTCTAGGCTTATAATTCTCTTCATTAGATGAAACAGATCTATGTCCCCCAATTTCAGGGGCAAGGGTAGTTTCTAAGCAAATAGAGTATCCTAAAATAAATAAAAACTACAAAAACCTGATCTTTTACAGAATTTAGAAGGGATATTAAAGATTGCTTTAACCTCTCATTTCACAGATGAAGAAACTAAAAACAGCAAAGAGGAAATGAATGGCTTAAGGTAGCACAGCCAATAAATATAACAGCAGGTCACCTCATTGCAAAGTTGCCTCTTTCCATAGGACGGTGGTTCTCAAAGCATTGTCCAAAGGCACTAGAGGTCTTGCATCTTAATGATTCCTTCAGGGACTCCATGATATCAAAACTATTTTCATAATAATACTGGAAGGTTTTAATTTCCAATATGGTAAATATCTATAGATATAACCCACATAAACAAAAGTTCTTTAGAGGGATCTTTGATAATTTTTAATGTATAAAAGGGTCCCAAGAAAAAAGTTTGAGATTCACTGCACTAGGACAAGGTCTCACATGTATACGTTGTTACATGTGCCTCCAGCCTCCCAGTTATATGATTGTCTCGTAATTCTTCATGTTCTATTAAAAAAAAATGTTGGAACCCAACAAATCATTTATTTGTCCCAAAGATGAAGTTTAGGTAGGAGACAGGTAGATGAAGGTAATTAGCAAAGAGGTAAAAGAATTCAGGGATGAAGACGTAGGAAGAAGGGTATATTTTGGGAGAGTGTTTTTTTCGTTTAGTTACGTTATGAGTAGCATTTAAGTCTAGAAACTTTTGTAGAAGATCATTTTCTGTGATGATGGCCAGGTTCTGGTGAGAGCCTGCCTTTTGATATTCAGAATGCTACTTGCTTCTGATTTTAGGCTTTGTCCTGCATTAGGGAAACAATGGGTAATACAAGCTTATATTTATATAGGACTTCAAGGTTTACAAAGGAACTTCTTCAGAGCGACCCTTTGAGGTAAGCAGTACAGAATTATTTTCTTTATTTTATAGATAGGGAACTGAGCTCAGAGGTAAAGTGACCTGTCTGCAATATATAGCTAAGGATAGAGACAGATCACATTGATGTGATTCCTGTGTGAGAAATTATCTATGCTAGGTTCAGTTCTTAGTTCTGCCTGTGTGACTGGAATAAATCACTTCTCTTGACCTCAGTTTCCTCATCTACAACATGAGGGCATTAGACAAAATGCCCTCTGAAATCCCTTTTAGCACAGGTCCAATGTTCCTGTTTCCTCATCTATGAAGTGGGGTTAATAATGCCTGCTCTGCCTCCCTCATAAGGGATGTTATGAGGATCAATTAAGATAATTATGTTTTTTTTTTCAAAAGTGAGGGCAAGAGAAAAAATAAATGCTGTTATTAGAAAAAAACTAATACTAAGAAGCTATATTAATGTGACTTATTATGAGTCCTGATTCTGCCACTCATTGTATGACCTTGGTTAACTCACTTCAACTATGGGGGCTTTAGTTTCCCCATTTGTAAATGAGGAAATTGGAGTAGATTTGGAATCAGATTTTTTAAGCTGAAAATCTACAATTCAAAGAAAATTTTTTTTTAACTTGTCCCATTTAGTTCACAATGAAAATTGGAATTGTATGAAGGAGAATCTTTACATAAGAAATGACTTCCTTACTTGTTGTTGCCCTCAGGTGCTTCTAACTTACTGAGGTGTTGCTTTTGCTTCAAGATTGTCTTCAACACTCTTCCTCGATGACTTATTTATGCCTGAACCTCAGTAATCCCATCATGGGTATTGTGGATCTCTTAGTTGACCCCTGTCTTTTGGAAAGCCTCTTCCCTTCCAAGGGTGGGGAATTGGGTGATGCCATTCTTTTGTCATCCTCTGGTCTTTTTGTTTGTTTGACCCACATTTTTCTGCTCAAGAGTGGTGGGAGCAAAATCAATATCCTGCTTTCCTTTCAGCAAAGAGAACTGAGTGTATATTTGCCTTTATGCCTTTAAAACCCAGGCAGTAAAAAAAAAAACAAAAAACAAAACCTTGGTTACTCTGAAAGAGGGTTGACCTACTCTCAACTCACACCTGCTTCCAGCTGCCACATTTCATGAGCGTGCTGTGCTAAAATGCATAAAAAATGGTAGACACTGAAGCTTTTTACACTGTCTTAAAAGCCAGGCAAGCTGGGTCAAGGGAAGACTTGCATGATGAAAATCATGCTGAATGTGCTGGGAAAGAATACACTCCTTTGTGAGAGATTTTAAGTATTCTGGGTTTAAAGAGAAGAGAAATCATGGCACTTGAATGTGACGCTGAGCTTTCAGTGGTGTGGCCTTAATGGCTCAGTGGGGGTCACACCTGCAATGTGGTCTGTGTCCCACTGCTAAGCCTGGACACACGCAACGTGAGGGAAGGTTCTTTCCACATTGGAAGTCTGGATAGGAGGGCTGGTCCACACATGGATGTCCTCTTACCCTTTTTTCTTCTGCCTCTGGGTGGGTGGGAGTCACTTAACAGACATAAAACACTATAATAACATTAACTTTCATATGCTTCACAGAAATTTAGAAGTGAAAGGGATCATCTGATACAAACACCATTCATTGTTTTACTCAATACTTATGATATAGGGTTAGCTAGGTGGTGTGATGGTTAGAACCCAGCCTGGAGTTAGGAAGATCTGAGTTCAAATCCAGTCTCAGACACTCATTAGCTGTGTGAATGGGGGCAAGTCACTTAACCCCTATTTGGCTCAGTTCCTCATCTGTAAAATGAAGACACATTGGAGAAGGAAATGTCAAACCATTCCAGTTTCTTTGCCAAGAAAAATCCATGGACAAGTCTATGGGATCATGAAGAGTCACTTAAAACACAACAACCACAAAAATCTTGTTTTAGTTTGTTATTAAGGTTTATTATTAAAGTTATATATCATATTATATTATATTTTATTATAACATAATGTGTATATTATATTAAAAGTACATATTGTTTTTATGTCATATTACATTTTAGTATAATATTTTTACTATATTAAAGTTATATATTAAGTTTTTATATATATATAAAGTTATGTATTATGGTTTATTGTGAGCTTTTCCCCTAATATTTAGAAAGCATGAAATTTCAAGTCAGAGTACCTGAGTTCAATTCTAACCTCTGTCACTTAGTAAGTTGGGGCAAATCACTTAATTTTTCTGGGCTCCATTTAGATGGAATTGGATTAAACGATCTCTGAAGTAAGTCCCTTCCAACTCTAAGTCTATAATCCTTTAAACCCATTAGTTACATAGTGAAAATTTTAATATTCTCATTTCACAGATGACAAAATAGAGGTGCAGTCAGTTCTAATGATTTGCATTGAAGTTACATACATGTGACTTGTACATGTTCACATGCGTAATAAGATGAGATATTAGCAGCTTTTCAGAAATGTGAAGAAAGGACTGATAGTTTGGTTGCTAGGTGGTGCCATAGTGCACAGAGTACCAGACTTGGAGTCAGGAAGACTCATCTCCCTGAATTTGAATCATACACTTACTAGCTGTGGGGCTTTGGGCAAATCATTTAACCATGTCTGCCTCAGTTTCCTCAACTGTAAAATGAGCTGGAGAAGGAAATGGCAAACCACTCCAGCATCTTTGCCAAGAAAACTTCCAGAAGGGGTCACAAAGAGTTAGACATGTCTAACTTCTAAGAAGATGCTCCTTCTGTAACACTTTTTATACACCTGGAAGTTAATGTGAGCCAGTAAAAGCTTCAGGCTCTCTAAGTCTTGTGCCTAGGCTCCCCGCTGCACCTCATCACCCAGGGGTTCTCGGATTTTCGGTGATGACTATTTTTTAGGTGCTGATATTTTTTAGCTGCTTATAGTCTAGCTATTTACTTATTTCAAGTAATTCAGCTCATGCTTAGAGGATTTAGAAACAAATTTGGAAGAAAGCTCTCATTTTTGTTTGGCTACTTTCCTTACTTCAAATGCCACACATTTGAAAATATGAAATTATTTTCTTCGTTGGCAACGTGACAGGTTGAGACATGATTTGAATGAACTCAACAGCGTCTTGGTAGGAGGTCCATGGGCCCCATGAGTCTCACCACAATGGGAAGGAGGGAAGCATTCCAAAAGCCAGGATTTCAGAGGGTCTTAGGAATTCTTTTTACCAGATACTATACAAAGTTCTCAGATTGTGTTTTCTTCTTTGTTTTTGGTTCTAAAGTATTCAGAAAGAGTATCCAGGGCTGGGGAACCTGCAGCTTCAAGGCCTTTTAGGTGTGGCCTTTTGACAGAATCCAAGTTTTACAGAATAAATTCTTTTATTAAGGGCATTTGTTCTGTGCAGTTTAGATTCAGTCAAAGGGCTGCACTTGGGGACCTGGAGGGTCACAGATGGCCTCCAGGCTGCAGGATCTCCACCCTCGGATTCAGAAAGTAATGCAGAAATGCCTTCATTTTCAATGTGTACTTGTGATGACTGAAATTTGTTAAAGGTGGTAACTTCCTCATGGCTCTTCAGAGAATGTTCTTACTCAGAGTAGTGGAAAGTGGGTCAGCAGGAAGGTAAGGAACGGGACTGATATTTAGAAATGAAATATGAGCAATGTTTTAAAACTTATAAAATACTTCACATATATTATCTGAGTTTTACAATAACCCTGAGGAGAAGGCTTTAGAAATATTCTTGTCTCCATTTTACAGATGGGGAAACTGAAGCTCAGATAAGTTAAATGATTTGCCCATATTGACACTCTCTGTAAATGTCAGAAACAAGATCTGAATCCAGGTCTTCCTGTTTCTTGGCACAACATTCTAGTCACTACCAACATGTTGCCTCCATTAGATGAAGCTGTTTCCTTCTTTCATCTGTAACATCATATCCCAATTATTGCATTTCTAGCTTAGAGTATTGAACTAACAGTATCCTGCCTTCCTTTCCTTCAATTTTCAAAGACATATGTGAGGTCATTGTGACTGCCATGTGCACCCAAAATAGTAAGTAAAAGAGTGCCACCAACGCCAGTTTCAGTTTTAACTGGGGGGAAAATAATTGAAAGAAATGTGGCCCTTAGAGACAACTGCAGCTGATCTCAAGCTCAGTTGATCTCTAGGCCTCAGAAATAAGAAGTAGCCCCTGCATTGCTTTGCCAAAAGTAGAATCCCATTGCTCTTAAGAGTCTGGAATTGTTTGGATAAAAGCCAATATTGCCTTGAAGTTTCCAATTAATTTAGTTCTTATTAGTAGTGAATTAATTTGGAAGAGAAGCCTGTTAAAATACTAGGCAAGCTAACAAGGACCTAAATCAGGTAGGAGAATGCTTTCTTCTACTGTTTTGGTTGTCATTACTCAGGGGTTTTTCAGTTGTGTCTAATACTTCTTGATTCCACCTGAGGTTTTCTTGGCAGATATACTGGAGTGGTTTGTCATTTCCTTCTCCAGCTCATGTGACAGATGACAAAACTGAGACAAACAGGGCTCAAGTATCTGAGGCTAGATTTGAACTCAGGTCCTCCTGACTCCAGGTCCAGAACTCTATCCAGTACACCACATAGCTGCTGTTTCTTCTACTGTAATAGAATACAACGAAGAGTAGAATTGGCTATCAGTAGACTTGAGTTTGATTCATGTTTTTCACATTGATTAGCTGAAAGATCTGAGCCAAGATTCATAGCCTCTCTCTGCTTGTACAGTCTCATGCAAAGTCACACTAATGTCCATCTCACGGAGTTGTATCTAAGACTAAAATGGGAAGTGTCTTGCTATGCTAGAAAGAGTTGTGGTTCTGGAGCTGGAGCTCTGGGATTCAGATTCTACCTGGGTGACTCTCTCTATTAGTTCACTAAAAACAAAAAAACAGGAGGAGCATGTAGACTAGAGGACTTCCTAGATTTCTTCCTTGTCTATGCCTAGAATCCTATCAAATTCTTGGTAAAAGGTATATAGATGATAGCTATTATTATTGTGAGTTTTTCATATTTTCCCCTCCTCTACAACAATTACTCGAGCATAAATGAAAATTTAGGGTTAAACAATATAGTTGATTGCTAGATGGATGTGTTTATCTCTCAGGAGGAAGAAGGGGAGTGCTCCAGGATTCTGGTTTCAAATAGTCAGGACTTTGTATCTAATTATTTTCGTTGCCTGGCCTGGAGAGAAAAATTTCTATAGTTCCTTGAGTCTTGTGAGAAAGCATCATATACAGCTAATAAATAAACCAGAATAGCTCAGTAAAAATGCCCTTTCTATCTCTGTTTCCATCTGTAATATTAATGGCAGTTGAAGATCTTTTTTTTCTTATTTATTTATTTAACTTTTTACATTCATTTTCACAAAATTTTGGGTTCCAATTTTTTTCCCCTTTTATCCCCTCCCCCCACCTCAATACACTGAGCAATCTAATTTTCCCTATCTCCAATCTGCCCTCTCTTCTGTCATCCCTCCCTTCTCTTGTCCCCATCTTCTCTTTTGTCCTGTAGGGCCCGATGACTTTCTATTCCTCATTAACTGTATGTCTTATTTCCTAGTAGCAACAATATTAAACAGTTGTTCCTAAAACTTGAGTTCCAAATTCTCCCCATCCCTCCCTCCCCACCCATTCCCTTTGAGAAGGCAGGCAATTCAATATAGGCCATATCTGTGTAGTTTTGCAAATGACTTCCATAATAGTCATGTTGTGTAAGACTAACTGTATTTCCCTCCATCCTATCCTGCCCCACATTGCTTCTATTCTATCTTTTGATCCTGTCCTTCCCCAAGAGTGTTGACTGCCCTCCCTTCCATCATCCCCCCCTTGCTTATCTCCTTCTCCCCGACTTTCCTGTACTGTAAGATAGGTTTTCATACCCAAATGAGTGTGCATTTTATTCCTTCCTTTAGTCAAATGTGATGAGGGTAAACTTTTTTTTGTTTTTGTTTTTTTTCCTCAGCTCTCCTCTTTTTCCCTCCACTAAAAGGTCTCCTGCTTGCCTCTTAAATGAAATATAATTTACCCCATTCCATTTCACCCTTTTTCCTCCCCCTACCTTTCTCTCTCACCATTTACCTTAATTTCTTTTAAGATATGGTCCCACCCTATTCAATTCACTCTGTGCTCTGTGTCTCTGTATGTGTGTGCATGTGTGTATGTGTGTGTGCGTGCATGCATGTACATGTGTGTGTGTGTGATCCCACCACCTACCCAGATACTGAAAAGTTTTAAGAGTTACAAATATTGTCTTTCCATGTAGGAATGTAAGCAGTTCACTTTTGGTAAGTCCCTTATGACTTCTCTTTGCTGTTTACTTTTTCATGCTTCTTCTCATTCTTGTGTTTGAAAGTCAAATTTTCTTTTCAGCTCTGGTCTTTTCATCAAGAATGCTTGAAAGTCCTCTGTTTCATTGAAAGACCATATTTTCCCCTGAAGTATTATACTCAGTTTTGCTGGGTAGGTGATTCTTGGTTTGAGTCCTAGTTCCTTTGACTTCTGGAATATCCTATTCCACGCCCTTCGATCCCTTAATGTAGAAGCTGCTAGATCTTGAGTTATCCTGATTGTATTTCCACAATACTGGAATTGTTTCTTTCTAGCTGCTTGTAAGATTTTCTCCTTGAACTTGGAGTTCTGGAATTTGGCCACAATGTTCCTAGGAGTTTCTCTTTTTGGATCTCTTTCAGGTGGTGATCGATGGATTCTTTCAATACTTATTTTGCCCTCTGGTTATAGAATGTCAGGGCAATTTTCCTCAATAATTTCATAGAAGATGATGTCTAGGCTCTTTTTTTGATCATGACTTTCAGGTAGTCCCATAATTTTTAAATTGTCTCTCCTGGATCTATTTTCCAGGTCAGTTGTTTTTCCAATGAAATATTTCACATTCTCTTCCATTTTTTCATTCTTTTGGTTTTGTTTGGTGATTTCTTGGTTTCTCAGAAAGTCATTAGATTCCATCTGTTCCATTCTAATTTTGAGAGAACCATTCTCTTCAGTGAGCTTTTGAACCTCTTTTTCCATTTGGCTCATTCTGCTTTTGAAAGCATTCTTCTCCTCATTGGCTTTTTGAACCTCTTTTGCCAATTGAGTGAGCCTATTTTTCAAGGTGTTATTTTCTTCAGCATTTTTTTGGGTCTCCTTTACCAAGGTATTGACCCTTTTTTCATACTTTTCTTGCATCTCTCTCATTTCTCTTCCCAGTTTTTCCTCCACCTGTCTAATTTGCTTCTCAAAATCCTTTTTGAGCTCTTCCAAGGCCTGAGTCCACCTGACATCCCCCTGGGATGTCTGGGGTACCAAGGCCCTGACCTCCACGTCTTTCCCTGATGGCAAGAATATTTCCTCGTCGTCAGAGCCGAATGGTGGGAACATTTGCACCTGCTCAAAAAAGCTCTCTATAGCCTTATTTTTCTTCCCTTTTGTAGGCATTTTCCCAACCAGTTACTTGACTTCTGAGATTCCTCTCCACCCCTGCCTAGATCCGCCTAGCTAGTGCTTGGGGTCTGAGATTCAAATGGGCTTTCCGTGGCAGGCGTGGCTGCTAATCAATGTGAGCTTTTGTTCTGGTGCTGGGGTGGGGGCAGGGCTGCCTCCCAGGCTCAGTTCCCTCAGGGGCTTTATGCAGAGACCTTCAGTAGTGGAGTGGGTGGGGCAGGGCCGTCTCCCAGGCTCAGCTCCCTCAGGGGGTTTATGCAGAGATCTGAAGTTCTGCCTGCTGCTCGGGGAGTCCTGGGCCGCTGCCGCTGCCACCGCCGCTTCCTGCCCCTGCTTCTGCCGCTTCCTGCCCCTGCTCCTGCCTCCGCCGCTTCCTTCCCGAGGGGGCCCGAGCCACGGAGACACCCTGCTCTCCTTTCATCCAGCCTAGCCGTCTCTCTCACTGACCTGTAGCGTCTGTAGCAGAGGGACCTTCCTGGCCGCTGGAGGTTCAGTCCCTGAAGCCTGCTTGGATCAGCTCCTCTGGGGCCGCCCAGCCAGGGCAGCGCTGGGGTGGGGTCCACTTTCTGGGACATGACGGACCCTGGGGACGTCTCTCCAGGGCTCTCTGGAATGGAAATCTCTTCCACTGTGTTTCTGCACACCTTGCAGTGATCCAGAACTTGTGGGGAGCTCTTCTTACCTTAAATCCACGGGCTGTGGGTTCGGAGCTGGCATAGGTGAGTCTTTCTACTCCGCCATCTTGACTCCGCCCCCTATCTTTTTGGCAGTTGAAGATCTTCACCATCCATTAACAGGAACCCATTAAGTGATGCCTGCTTAGGGGAGGCTTGTTTGTAGGAAGATTTTCACATCTTTTGCTAAATTCTGATTAGGTACTGAGTCATGAGGGTTGATGCCTTCTGGTTCTGAGGAGTGTATGCATGCTCTGAATTAGTATTTTGCTTTGGGGATTTGCTTATGAGAAGGAGCTTATGATTTCCTGGTCAAGACTCTGAGTGGGCTTATGTTCAGAGCATTCCCCCACCCCTAATCTCCCATTGTTCGGATGTAAAGGCTCTAGATCCAGAGATGTCTGTAAAGTGTATAGCAATTTCGCTTTGATCCAGGAAGTATTTCTCTGCTTATATTTTCTCTGAACGTCAGGGTGCTGACTTTTCCCCTGAACTAGTGAATGTAATTAAAAAATATTGTTGACCCCTTAAACAGTTATCTTTTCTAGGAAAGCATATCTAAGAACCTGTGTGAGCAACCATCCTGGGTATACCCGTGTGGTTGCCATTAAACTATCTCACTTTGTCTCTGTCTGCCTCTCTTCATTATATCTTGGGAATTTCCTGAAATGTAGCAATAATTCAGAGGAGAACTATTTCTGTGAGATTTCTGAAGCCTGCAGTAAGTGGGATTCCTGGATATCACCTAGGAAACCCTTTGCTTTAGTGTGTTTTAATTCACCTTGAATATGCTGGACATGTGGAACCCATGGATTTCCTACAAAAGTCTCTGCTCTGGTTATTTGGACCACATCTCAAATTATCATATTACCAGTGAGATGAATCATTCTCTGTGGTCAAACACTTGGTAGCTGCACTAATAAAAATGACAACTCTTATCAGAGAAAAATAATGTCTTTCTTCTGGACATAATGAACAGAGAAGTATACACATTCACAATAGAAGAATTTATTGAACTATAATGACTTGCTTATTAATTTAGTACACTGTCTTTCTACTAAATTCAATGTAGAATGTAAGTTTTCTTCCCAGGTCAGCCAAATTGTGATTATGAGTTGGAGTTTTACTTGTCTCTGTGTCTATCTCTCTGCCTTTCTGTCTCTGAATGATCTCTGTCTCTGTCTCTATCTCTGTCTTTCCCACACATACATGTTCACATACATAGAGAAGGGAAAAAGAATAGGTAATTGGGAATTTTGAGTTAACCTCTGTTGACATTCTATGAGATGGATACATAGAAATCTTCTCTTAAGTATGCTCCCATACTTCCTTTATGAAAAAAGGAGAGTTTTATTTGACAAGAAATATAAAAGTTTTATTTGCACAGTCATCTTTAAAACTTCATGATCAAAGGGCATGTGTGACCTGAAAACAACAAGTCCCTCAGCATCCAGACCTTTTTTGTACTACACACATAGAGATTTAGGATAAAGTTACCAACTTGAGAAGGAAGCTTATGTTAATGAGGTCAGTACTAGTGTGACTGTGTTTTTTATTTAATAAATTCCCCTTTTCCTCCACCCATAATAGAAAATACTTTTCCCAAGGCATCTAAACAGAGCTACCCATACACTAACAGCTCAGGTTTAGACAGAGCATTCAGCTCCACAAAGTGCATTCTTCACAACAACCCAGTAGGTAGACCATACAGGCATTATTACCATTTTATGTTTGAGTCAGTTGAGGCTCATAGAGATTGTGGCTTGCCAAACTTCACACATTAGAGAGTATCAGAGACAGGATTTTAACCCATGTCTTCGGGCTCCAAGGAGCTTTACTACATAAAGACTTGAGTTTCCATTTAATTCACAGAGTGAGGTAGTAGAAAATGCACTGGACTTGGCACTAGATGAGCCCTGAGACCACGGACAGCTCATTTGGCTTTTGCAACTTTCAGTTGCCAAGTGACAATTCTACCTATAGTGTCTACTTCCTAGGGTGGTTATGAGGATCAAATGAGATATTGAATATAGGGTACTACATGAATGTCAGTTGTATTTTGTACACATATTTTGAGAAAATAGGTTCAGGGTGAGTGGAGGACAGCTGAATACCCCACAGATTCCCTCAGCTTGTCAAGTGAAAAACACGACTGTTTACAAGCAGTTTTCCAATCAGCCAGTACAGATGTGTTGCTGGATGCTTTCCACTTATTCAAGTGTACCATCTGGGTGGATCTGTGGTGCTTCTGCCCCAGCTGCCACATTCGATATCTGAGATAACACTTAGAAGCTAGCTCTAGAGCTAGGAGGGCCTGTAGAGGTCATCTAATCTAAGTCCCTCATTTTACAGTTGAGAAAACTTATTCAGAGAGAGAGGTTAAGTGATTTCCTCAATGGTACACAGGTGGCAAAGCTAGGATGCAAATTCAGGTATCTTTGACTCCAAATCTAGCCCTTTTCCAACTCAATCATGCTACTGAGGGAGGTGTCACAGTGACAGACCCTGCAGGAAAGTCAATCAGATTGAGTGGATTACTGGCAGTCCACTAAAGATTAGGCTTCCCTAATACAGTGATCTCCAAAGGGGTCAGGGAATAGGCTCAGAAAGATCATGACCCCAACGTCTTTATAAAGGATGGGAGAATGAGCTGAATCACCCCACCCTTCCCATGACAGTCAATCATGGGACTTTACAATATTTATATTCAGCCCTTTACAATATTTATAACCTGTGACAAGGGAACCCATAGAAGTAGTTGTGTACCCTTGAGAAAAAAAATCCCTTCTTCCCACCAGCACCCATCAAAGCTGCCCCTTCCACCCAAGATTACTTCTTGGTTGTAGATAAAGCCCCATGGAGGGTGGGCTCTGGTTTGAGGCAATGAGCAATGAATAAGAGCCCTGACCTTCCTTTTCATTTTGGGTGAGATGAAATAAGTTTCATAAGATGAACAAGCATGTTCATGACAGAAAGAGTTGCAATATGCATTATAGAATTCACCTTTCCCTAAAACCCACTCCATTTCTCAGTTTCCCCTATTTCTATTAATAGCCTCCCATCCACTCAGATTGTCACCTTCAATGTCATGCATGGTGTGACCTTGGTGTCATCACTGACTTCTTATTCTCCCTAACCTCTCATATCCTATCAACTGCAAAATCTGCCATTTTAATTTCCACAACATTTCTAGAATTTAGTCCTCACTGTTCTCCTCATTTCGAGTCTCTCTCTATTCCTGCCTATCACTTGTAAAACTATCAAAGTGATTTTCCTAAAGTGGAGTTCTAACCATACCACTCCCCTACTTAATAAACTCCAGTGGTTCCCTATTGATTCTAGGATCAAATATTATTTCTTTTTTCATAATGTAGTTTGGTAAGTTTTTAATGCTCATAATAGCATAGTGACATATATATATATATATATAATTTATAAGTAAGAGTACACATATAGAAGTATGTGATAAAATGTTTTACAAACAATAGTGTATGATTTTAAAAGTTTGGAGAATAGTACTTTGCAAAATTGCTAGCAGTTTGTCTGGAATCTCTTATTTGGGGGGTACGGGAAGGGGAAGGTCAGTGTATGCTTTATTGTTCACCTGGCAGGAATAGAACATCTTATGACTATGTTGTCATCACATAATATGACAAACATGCTTTGTACCTTTCACCTGGAGATTACCTACATCTTCTAGAAAGAAGTTATTTGATTGCCAGTTGGGTGGGGGGTAAATGTCTAGACCGCTGCTCCTGCATATGAATGAGGATTTTGTGGATGCAAATTTAGAAGGCCCTTATAAAATTTAGCCCTAAGTGTCTACTTTGAGTTTCAGTGTGATATTGGATATAAGACCACTTAACCAGCAAGTTTCTCTCTAATTTTAACTTCACCTGAATTATGGGCTGACGTGAGCCTGCATACGACCAAAGACATTAGCTACTTCAAAGTGCAGCCAGCAAGCAAACTGTCAATTACATTTAGCCCAAGCTAAGAATCATCACCAAAGTCACCAGTGGTTTTGTATTGTTTCCTGAATTTTAGAAAATCTCTGATGAATATTAGGCTACAAGAAATAATTTGTTTCTTCAATAAGAACACAATTTTAATGTTATTTATTTCCTACGCTGGCAGCTTAAAACAAACTGCCTCCATATAAAGGAAGCAAAAAAAGCTCTTAAAGGAGTTCTGTCTCCAAAAAACAAAACCAAAAAAATGACTCTTCTGAAAGGATTATTGGCCACTATAATGAAAAACATCTTTTGTTAATCCTTCCAAGGCATTCTCTCTCTCTCTCAATCTCTCTCTCTCTCTTTCTCTCTCTCTGTCTCCTTTCTTTCTTTCTTTCTTTCTTTCTTTCTTTCTTTCTTTCTTTCTTTCTTTCTTTCTTTCTTTCTTTCTTTTCTTTCTGTAAGTATTTATACTTGTTATTAGATATTGTTTTTATGTACCAAGGCAAATATTTTGACATCTTTGACATCTTCCATATTTCAATTAAGTTGGATCACTCACCATTAGTTCATCTCATCCTACCTTTTCCTTCTCCCATGTCTTTGTACCCACTCTATCCCATGATCTGCCATAGGATAAGATCTGCCTCTGAATTTCTACACATGGAAACTCTTCTCCTCCTTTAAGTCCTGCCTATGATGCCCTGCTCTCCATGAAACCTTTTCTACTGCTTTTAGCTATACATTACTTGTCCCTTCTTGAAATTCAGATACCTCTGCTAAGCACTTGATATTCTAACTTGTAATATGTATCTTACTCCCCTTAATAGATGGCAACAACAATAATTTCAGTAACAATGTGTTTTCTTCATCATAACTGGTGAAGTGAAGGTGGCAAGTGCAAATACTATCCCTATTTTACAGATAAGAAAAGTCTCTGAGAGGGCAACTTACTAAAGATTATACATCTAATAAGTATTTGAAATGGAATCTGAAGCCAGCTCTCCAAGTTAACCCCAGTCCTCTCTCCATTGCCCTGTATCATGCTGGCAGGTGGGTTGTATGTTGCTTTATCTTTGTATCAAGAGAAGTGCATTGACCATATTAGGCAATTCCTAAATTTCTGTTGAATAGAATTCATGCTTTTATCTACTTCTTTAATGTGCATAAATCATGCCTCAGCAAAGAAGTTAAGCTTCTGGAAAGCAAATATTTTGTCCTATGTTTCCCCTTCTTTTACGCAACATATAATAGATACTCAGTAAATATCACTAAACAATGGAAAAAGAAGAACATACTGCTATAGCAAAGGTACAGTCACTTCCTTGTTTGACAGCCTCACAACAAATAGTACTTCTATTTAAGAATTTTATACATCTTTCAAAACTGAGTCCAAATCCAGCATTCTCTCGGACTGTTTTCCTTACTGTTCTAGCTTGAAATGGCACTTTTATCCTGGGAGTTTTAGAGATCTGCAGGCTCAGTATAAGTTAATCGTGTGACATGGTGGCCAAAAATGTTAATACGTTATAGTAGGTTACTTGGAACACTCTTTTTATACCCTTTCTCTATGATATCATCACTTTCCATGGGTTCAATTATCATTTCTTTGTAGATGGTTCTAAAATCTGAATATTGAAGCCCTAATTTTTTTCCATAGCTTCAATCCCATTTCACCAACTGCCTGCTGAATAGATGTCCTAGAAGCATCCAAACTCAACTCTTTCTCCCCAAACCTGCACCTTTTTTAAACTTTCATATTTCAGCTGGATTCACTACCATCTTCCAGTCACCCAGATTTACAAGCTTGGAGTTACCCTTACTCCACATCCTTCCTCAATGCTTATATTCAATCAGGTGACAAACCTTCTTGGTTCCCTCTCTACAGCATCTCTCTCATCTTTCCCTTTCTCTCAACATGATATGGAGGATAGAGTGCTAGACTTGGAGGAAAGAAGACCTGGTTTCAAATCTTCTTTTCTGGCTGTGACTTTGGGCAAATCACTTAACCTTTGTAAGCCCCAGTTTCCTCATTTGTAAAAACAGGATTAAAAATAGTATCTACTTCGGAAAGTTGTCCTGAAGATAAAATGAAATGTCATTTGCCAAAATGTTTTTCCTAAAGCAAAGGTCTGCTCATGTTACTTCCCTGATCAAGAATCTTCAGTTGCCCATATTACCTCCAGGATAAAATACCACTTCCTTAGTTTGATATTTAAAGCCTGGCACATTCTGGTTCCAGTCCATACTTATTTTACACTAATTGCCTTCATGAATCTTATTCCATCCAAAATGATCTATTTGATGGTCCCAGAACTCTTTATTCCACTTCTTACTTTAATCCTTTCAAACTGGACCTCATGCCTATAACTGACTTCCTCCTAACCTCATTTTCTTACAATCTTGAGGATTCCTTTTAAAGGTCAACCAAGTGTCCCTTAAGCCTTTCTTGATACCTCCTAGTTCTTGATGCACTGTCTCTTCTCATATTATTTTGTATTTACGAATCTATTGGTATGTAGCATTTTTCAGTAGAACATAAGGTTCTTGATGATAATTGTATTTTTTTGTCTTTGTAACCTCAGTGCTTAGTACAGTGCCTTGCTCAAAGTAGGCCCTTAAAAAATTATTCTTGAATGAAAATGAATGGTATGCTGACATTATAAGCAAATATTTCAAATAATCTAAACCTTGTGGGGAAGTTCATGGAATATTTTAGTTTTTTCCTGTAACTTTTTCTCATTTACATTAGTTAGAAGTTATGGGGTATGAGAAATTGCTGATATATCCAAAATGAATGTAAGGTATAATGATTCTGTGAACAATAATTATATTTCAAGACTACTTTTTATTGTGTAAGAAACTCATTACATTTACTTTTTATTTGGGTGAAAAATGAAAATGTAATTTCGACTTAATTCAACTTAGGTAAATTGAATAAACATTTATCAAGTACCCACCTTGAAAATTAACAATCCACATTCTGATTTTCCTCATCTTTCTTATCTTAATACTTATGATACAATATCCCATAAAACTAATTCCAAGATGCATGGTGATACCTACTTACAAAATAAGTATCCTTTTCAATAAGCTTTATTATTAATCAGTTTTTAATTAAACTTTGCCCTTGTAGGATTGCTTCAAGACTTATTCTTAGTTACTGACTTTGATTCATTGCCTTGCCTTGCCTTGTCCTTACTTTCCTTCCCTTCCTGTTGCTTTTCCCCTCTCATTTTCTTTGTATATATTATGCCTCTATTTGTCCTTCTATCTCAGAATGGTGTCAGAAGAGGTTAATGGTAAATGGTTAAACAGCTAATATTTATATAGCTCTTTAAGGCTAGCAAAGCACTTTATAGCTATTATTTCATTTGAATGTAATAACAATCAGGTGAAGTAAATACTTCCCGTATTATAGATATTTTATAGATAAAGAAATTGATGCTCAGAGAAACTGAGTGACTTGCCCAGGGGCAATGAGCTAAAAAATTTTGGAGGAAGGATTTAAACCCACTCCATTACTTAAAGATAGTCTGTTGCTACAGTTCTCTTGTTCTTCTCACCATTCCATTCTTCCTTCCATTATGTGACATATTTAGTTTTTTTTAATGTTTTTTATATATGCATATACATGCATGTATGGATGTATGTATATAATATAGTCACTGACTATGAAAAACAAAAACAAAACCAAGAATCTTAATTACTAATTGTACTATTCAATAATCAACCACCAATGCTACCCAACTGAAATAATACTTGGAACAATATTATTTATTGTGATCAGCTAGTAGTGTAACAATAATAGCTTAAAAATAGGAGGAAAATCTCAAGTGGTGTTCAAATTTAACAAAAGAAGTTACCATATAATGTCATATGAATGGAAGCATGATATATAAATCTGACCTCAAGTCAGGAAATTTTCATTGCTGTCTTTTTACTGAATGACCCTGGACAAGTCACTTAATTTGTCTTTGCTTAAGACAGTTTTCTATAAGATGGCAAGGTGCTGACTTGCAATTGTAGAAGGAGGTTCTTTATCTGGTAATTCCTTGTTTCAGTGAAGCCACAGATCCAGTCCCAGCTGATACTCTGTAATGATATATTAAAGTGTGATATAAAGTTATTGTGTATGCTTGCCAGTACAGATGTTTTCAGTCAACAAAAGCATGTAGTTCTTGTCAACTCTTGGCACAAGCACTGATATTTTGAGTAGAAAGATAAATTTGTTTTTAAACAGACATTTCCATCATTATGGTCATGAAATATAAAGGTAAGTTATAATATCTTTGAGGAAGGAGTTGATGGAATCTGGGTTGAGGGAATTTGGACCCTAAACTAAAATATTAAAGAAAGAAATTGACTTATTTTTTCTTTAACCTTTTCCTCATTACTGTGAATCTGGGTGGAACATTAATATATACTTATATACATCTTCTGCTAATGTTTTTCTTTTAAACTTCATTGTGACCTGTTCAGATACAGTTAGAATTCAGTTTTTATGATGCTCCAGTCTCCCTATTTCCCACCTATATGTTTGAATAATCTTATCCTAGAGCATGCCAAACATAATAAACAGTAATTTCCCCCTATATCCTCTTCTGGAATATTTCTCCCCTCAATTATTAAAAACTCAAACCTATGGTTTGGCTCTCCTGTTCCTTGACTAATCCCTAGAGATAGTCTCTTTTTCCATTTTTAGGTTGTAAATTTTGCTTGTTGATCATTGTTTAGCCCTTTTAAGTTGTTTGCCTACTTACTTTTGACTTGTTTGTTTACATTTCTTTTGTTTGCCATTTTTTGTCTTTTGAAATATTTGCTCAGTTCTGGCTATCTCAACAGGAATGTTTGGAGGTCATTGATTCTGTTAAAAAATCCACTTATTTCCTTGTACAGTTTTGTTCAGGGCAAGGTATGGGGGGAGGGTGGAGGAAATACGTTGTGTTAGCAGTTTATTTAACAAAGATCTGCAAGGATTAGTGTACTGTAAGACCAATACTAGTAAGCAGTATGATATGGTAGCCTTCAAGAAACTAGAGTAAATGCATGGCCATGCATGGGTGTGTGAATTTTAGAGGCAGATGTGATGGGGAATAGCACTGATAAATCACAAAAAATCCTTTTTGTTTGAGAGAGGAAAATAAACTGGTATGAACTATATTCTACATTAAAAGAGGCAGAGTTTCCAGGAATAAGAAGGTAATAGTTTTACTATATATTCTGCTCTGGTTAGACCACAGGAAGAGTAGAATATTTAGGTCAGGGTATCACATTTTAGGAAAGTGATTGATAAGTTGGAAAACATCCAGGGCTGAGTTCTCAGGATGGCAAAGAGCCCTGGGTTAATGCCATATGACTATCCACTGAAGCAACAGGAGCACAGAAAGGAAGAGAGAGAAGATTGGAAGGGATATGATATCAGTCTTTAAGTATTTGAGGGTCTACCATGTTGAAGATGAATTATACTTGTTCTATTTGATCACATTAGGCATAATGAGGACCAAAGGAAGTGGCAAAGAGGCAAATTTAATTTTGTTATCAGGAAAAAGTTCCCAATTTATCTAAAATAAACTGCCATGGAAGCTAGCTGAAGAACTCATCAGAGTTCTTCAAGCAAGACTTGCTGACCACTTGTAGGTTACCCCAGAGTTGCAATCTACTCCTTGGACAAGTTACTTAACCTTTCTGTGTCTCATTTTTCTCATTTACAAAATGAGGTTGTTGGACCAGATAACAACTAAGATACCTATGACTTCTTAATCTATGACCTATGATGTTAGTTGGATTCTCTGTGGAGAACTGATGGGAGAACACAGACCAAATTCATTCAGGATATGCAGGGATGGATGAATTTGCATCATGGAAACACAATATTGATAATATTAAAGATTCATGGAGGGCCATACATCGTGGGACTCCTGTTTCTGGGGAGACCAAGGCTGGTGGAATGCTTGGTCTTGGGAGCTCTGAGGTGCTATGGGCTAAGCCTATTGGATGTCTGAAATCTCCAAGAGTGGGGGACCACCATGCTGCTGTGATGGCAAGTAAAGTAAGATCTTCTACTGTTTTTATTTTAGTATGATCAAGTGCCTCTGATTGAATTTTGCCTTTTTCAACCAAGAGTCTTTACTAGAAGTAAAGTACAGAAATAAAAGTTCCTTTAACTAGAAACAGTATATGTATTTGTATTGTTTATTATTTTAATGTGATTAAAGATGTTCACCATCAAATGGGCCTGCCCATTAAGGGGAATTTGATTAGGGAAGATTTGTAAGAAGGCCCACACCCTATGGCTCTAAAAAAATGTATAAATTCTCTGAAGGTGAGGTTACTTGTGGGCTTACTCTTTGGAAGTGTTTGTTTGACCAGAGGAGACTCTGGGAAGCTGCTAAAGACACTCACCTCCCTCCTCCTTGAAAACCTAGATGTTGGTGCTTCCACCTCTGGTAACTATGCATGTATGGACAGATATTTATTTGTCGATCTGCAATGTGTGTCAGACAGTTGGAAGTCTGTCAGTTGATTTTTATTTCTCTGTATTATCTCTGTAGTTCAGTGTGCTGACTTTTTCCCCTGAACTAAGTGAGTGATAAATGTGCTTGATTAAAGCGGTTGTTGACTTGTCAATAGTTGTGTTTCCTTTTAGAAAAATAGGTCTAAGAACCTGTGATAGCAGGCCCCCTGTGTATGTTGGGGTGCTTATTATCACAGCTGCCTAAGAAGGAGTAAACCAGCTCAGGTCAAAAACAAAGCAAGTCAAAATCCCTGTTATGATCAGCAGTGGGAAAGGGACTGTGAGTGGCTGCTGTACTGCTAGAGTTTAATCTAGTTTTAAAAAAAGGGAACAAAGAGAAAAAGAAAGAGAGAAAGAAAGGAGGAAAGTGAGAAAGAGAAAGAAAGGACAAAGAGAGAATAGAGAAGGAAGATAAGTATGTGGATAAGAAGGAATAAAAGAAGGAGAGAAGGAGAGAGGGAGGAGGGAATATAGAAGGGTGGGAGGGAGGGATAGAAGGAGGGAAGGAAGAATTGAAAGGAAGAAGGAAGAAAAAAGTAAGGATGGAGGGAGGGAAGGAGAGAGGGAAGCAGAGAAGAAGGAAGAGAGGGATAGAAGGAAGGAGGGAAGGAAAAAAGGAAAGATTGGAGGGAAGAAGGAGGAATTAAAGAAGGAAGGAAGAAAGGAAGGAAGGAAGGAAGGAAGGAAGGAAGGAAGGAAGGAAGGAAGGAAGGAAGGAAGGAAGGAAGGAAGATGGAGGGACAAAAGGATGGAAGAAAGGCAAGATGGAGCAATATCCAGCAGAGATTCTCATACTGTGAAGCCACTAAGACACTAGAGGAATCATGTTTATCTACCAAGACTCCCTGTCCACTACATCCTCAGCCACCATGAGATCATCAGATGGATGGACAAGAAAGACAGCAGAGACACTGAATGCGACATATTTTGAGGAGATGCTATTTAGCAGAGATGTTACCAATCATCAGAGTGACCCTTAGCTGAGACTCCATGTCCGGCAAACACCATGAGGTCACAATTTACCCACAGATAAAGGCCCATGGCCCAGCGATGGCATGCTGCAAAGAGCAAGCAACATGAAAACTTTCCCAGAAGACATCAGGGACTCAATGACCGTAGAGGCGGAAGCTGTCTTTTGACTTCATTGTTTGAAAATCCACATGCATTTCCTACTTAAGACACTTGACTCACTGATGGTTTGTGTGCTTGTACAAAAGTTCACCCTGTGTTTTTGAGGGAGATGTTGTATTGCAAGTTTTCTATGTTCATTAAATACCCTTTGCTTTGAATTATTCTTGACTGACTAGAGGAAAAGTAAACATCCAGGTGGGGAGGTTATGATTTCTGGTTTGCAGTGACTGTGTCTGTATCCAAAGAATATTTTGAACCTGGAATAGCTGTTCAGGGGCAACCAGATAGGATGATGAGGTGCTTCACATGGTATAAATAGTACATGAAACCTAGAGGAACAAGAAAACTCATTGCTATCATGGAAAGGTGTTGAATATGCATCAAACTTGAAAGAATAGTTTCTTTACCTACTTTTTCAAATAAAATGACAGTATCTCTCATTGTTTTTTACACTATGGATCGACTCCTAATGAGGCCAAGGGCTGATACTAAGGAAAAATACTAAATGCTTCAAAGCTATTCAGTCCAGCTTGAATCCAGGAATGGTGGAAGCAAAATTACTTGTGGCTGGCATGAAGCAAGATTACTTTGTCAGGGGAGACTTTTGTAGCCACATAACATGGCTAAGCCAGAGCATGGCTCTTTGAGACATAGGACTATATGAATCAGCTGAGACACATGGAAGTGGGAACTCCTGCATCCTGACAGTAATTGGGGGCCCTTGATGACTGAGTAGTTACTGGTGTAGTGACTGCCGACTAAAATCCAGCCATCTGGCCAGCCATTCAGCTGCCTGCTGTGAAGCCTCGGCATGTAAAATGGTATCTTCTACTGTAAAAAATCACAAGCAGTCACTTGGGCTTCAAGGTTCTGAGCAGACCAAATTAAATACCTGGCCAGACAACACAGCCCATTTTCCTCAGAGATATACAGAGGGATATTATTCCCTACTTCCTCCCATCCACCTGGACAGCTGGATATTTCAGAGCCAGAGAATCTTTACAGAGGGAGAGAACCAGGGTCCTTCAAATTAACATAGGCAGAAAAAGAAAACGTAAATATCTCTATCCATCTGAAAATGTCCATAGGGAGTATATGCATGTACACACACACATACACAAACACACACACATACACACACATAACAAGAGTGGCTGAAGCAGGGTGGTCTCTTATATCTCCCACACACAGTGTGAGCAGGAGTATGATTTCTCCTGCAGTTGTTACATCATGACAATGGATACACTCTGCTTGTGACTGAAAGAAAACAAGTGAGCTTTTTGAAAATATTCATCTTTGAAAAAACGGGAGGGAACAGTTGGTTGAGTGCTTGCCACCTTGCCCCTACTCCCTAGGCAGAAACCTATTGTCCTAACGGTCTCTCTCCAGAGGCAGGAGATTTGTGTCCAACAGTTATAAGAGGAGAGGGAAGCAAATGAACTTCTCTGCTTTTTGTTTGATTTGTAAAATGCTGAAATGCATACAGGCACATGAGTATAGAAGTGGGGTTCAGACTCATGGAGCACAGTTATGTGCTACCCACAGTGCTTTATCTTAGGTTGAATGCCATGGAAGAAACTCACTGAAATATGTTGCCCTGAAGGGTCTTAAGTTTGAGGTGCACTTGGGGATGCAGAGAGCAATACTCACAAATAGGAGGTGAGCCGTAGAGAGCAGTGAATGCCAAGTGGTCATTGCTCCTGGAATGCTTCTCAGAACAGATGGGCTTTTATGAGTTTTCTGAAGTTCATTATTATAAATCTAAATTGTTGTTTTGTGAATACTTGGTTCTATATACATTTTAATATTTCCATTGACATTCGGTGCCTATGAAATGCAAAGGCCCTTTTGGAGCATGCTTTCCCAGGGTACAAGGGAAGCTTCCCATCATTGTCTTTACAGCCCCTCCCTACCCACCTCGGCTCCCAGTTGGGCCTCTTTGTTGAGCAAACCAGACTGAGCAATACATTGTGAAATCCAGACTGGACGTGATAACCCAGACCACAGGCAAGGCATCAGTAAATTCACAGGAGAGATCTAATTACATCCAATATTCAGACCACCATGAATCACCTATCACATGTAGAAACAGCTGCTAATTAAAACTTAGTGATAGT
The DNA here is from genome assembly GCA_023548195.1 of Bettongia penicillata ogilbyi. Taxonomy (NCBI): domain Eukaryota; kingdom Metazoa; phylum Chordata; class Mammalia; order Diprotodontia; family Potoroidae; genus Bettongia; species Bettongia penicillata. Next base: position 1,535,487 of record JAJHZJ010000298.1, on the reverse strand, counting down.
GGAACATTAAGAGGAGACATTCAGATGGAATTTTTAAGGATTTGGAATGATAAAAGAAAATGAATAGTGACTTCTAGAAGCTTCAATTTATCATAATATCAAAGCCTCCTAATGGAGGGAGGCAGTGGTGCAGATAATCCAAGCCATCAAATAATCCAAAAATAATTTCTCCTTGGCTATGGAATAAATTAAATTATTTTAGGTGGTAATATCATTCTAATTATCCTTATCTTAGCTAAAATTAGTTTTTTATTAAAATTCTTTGAGCATAAGAACTGAGGTTGGGAGGGTAGAGACTTAGCAGCTAGCATGGAGGCCATTTTGTGTGGGATTTGACATTTCCCATAGGATAAACCATGGGAAGAAGACTGAAATCTAACTGCATTCTGATTATTTTTCTAGGTACCAAATTCTAATCAGGGGGCTTTTCTTCTCCTTCTCAGGCCATTTTGGGATCAGTAGGCAGACTTTAAATCCTGCATATCTCTAACCTCCTTCATTGAGAACTGGGCTGAACTTTTAGGCATGTTAAGGACTAGAGCATCATGTTAAGAAAGTCCTCAAGGTGGTTCTCTGTGGAGTCTGCTCCGGCTGTTGTGTCAAAGTATTTATTATAGCCTTGTCAGGGTAATGATAGCTATTTCCTTATGCCTCCTTTACAATTTTCCTCCCTTCCCATTTCCCCTTACCCCACACACATACCCTAAGAGTGGTCCAGAATGGAGGCAGACAAAGATGATCGCTTTGGCTGTTCTATGTTCTGCATCTCTTCTCACCCTACTCCTAATATGTGCCTGGGGTATACTTACTGGCTTTTATAACAACCTGCTCCACTAGCAAGAGGCAGAAGAATAGTAGTACGTATATTATATAGTACATACGTATCATATTATCACAACTTCTGCAACTAAAACTGTATCATGATGATGTAAGGACTGAACCAATTTAAAATAACTCATCTATGAAAGGGAAAGAATGAGACTGGAGGTTAAACCAAGGTATTTTTCATTTGTTTTTGGAATGATTTAAGATATTAGCTCCATACTGGATCATAGCATCTTAACAGTAGAAGAACCCTTACCCATATAGGCCAAATTATAGTTGAATAGAAATCTATAAAACATTCCTGACAAGGAGTCATCTAGAATTTGGTTGAACATCTCCATGTTCCTTATCCTCGTTATCCTTATCCTACTTTTGGATAGACTTTTCTTACTTCAAGCTTAAATTTACTTCCATGAAACTTCTACTCATTGTTTCTAGTTTTATCTTTTGAGGTCAAGTAGAAAAAAGTTGACATTTAAAGGATGAGGAAATCCTTTAAGTACTTGAAGAAAGCTATCAGGACACTCCGAGTCTCTAGGCTAAACATCTTCAGGTTCTCTAACCAATTTTCTTATGTCATGACCTTTTGTTCCCTTTCCACCAGTCCTGTAATCCTGTTTGCTTCAGTTTCTTCATCTGTCAAATGAACTGGAGAAGGAAATGGCAAACCACTTCAGTATCTTTGTCAGGAAAACCCCAAATGAGGACACAAAGAATTGGACATGACTAAAATGATGGAATAATATTAACTTTATTCCGATATTCTAGATGTGTGAAACTTTCTTCGATCCTGATTCTACTCTATCACACTGCTACTAGAAAGGATAGTAATATGAAAAGTTACAGATCTTTGCAAAACCCATTACAACTGATTTGGGAACAATGGAAAACAGAGGCAGATGAAATAGAACTTTAACACACAGGACATGGGAGTGAATTTAAATATTCATGAATGAACGTTAATAAAAAGAAAGTAAGGAAGGAAATAAGGAAAAGAAGAAAGAAGGAATAAAGAAAAAGCAAAAGCAGAAAAAGACCATTCAGAACTGCATGAGGGAATAGGGCATAGAGATTTTATCCAGTAGATCTTGAACCTCAGCTCCTTTAACACCTTAAGAACTGCAGCAGTATCCAGGTTGGAGTCTCTGTCTAGGACTGTAGAAGGAAAAAGGGCATGGCTTAGTGCATCACATCACTCCATGACTACATCAAAGAGCAGGACTCAGGACTGAATACTCCATCTATAATTATAACTAGGGTCAGGGAGAGTGAGTGTGATCCCCTTTTTGGCACACTCATTCAGCACTATGGGAGAGATAAGGGCATCATTTAGAGAAACATATCTAAAATTGGTGGAAGAATAGATCCTGACACTGACTTGGGTCCCAGTCCAGAACAATGGCAAGGGGACAGAACCTGGAGATGACAGGCATAACGCCTATATAGCCCAGCAAGGGCTGCAAGAGGAGTTAAGACAAAGACTTCTCCACTGAGAACCCAGAGGCTCATCCACCCCATCCCAGACCATCATGTTGAATTCATTTTCTCAGACCAAGATTTCCAGAAGATACCAAGAAGTTACTATCAGTCAGATTTACTAGCTTCTCCATTCCAGGTTTAGTACTGAGAGTTCAGTGTCTGCCTGCAGTTCTCCACTCATACCCTGGGTCCTACAATGAAGGACAGGAGTAACAATAATTCTAGCAATAATAGAGCTAAGAGAAACATTTATTCAAAAAAAATCAAAATAGGAAGGAAGGAGACCTTTGTCAGGTATTTCTAGCATAGATGATAAAGTCATAATCAGACAGAAGAAAGCTATTAACACCATGAAGAATACATGACAGAATCTGTTAGTAGCAGAAAGAAACTACAAATTTAACACATCCAAAAATGTGGTTGCCAAACTCCAGAGCTTTCAGATCAAAGAAAAACTACTACAGAAACCTATGAACCCCTGAACAAAGAGATCAAATATCAAGGAACTACAGGAAGAATCATATGAAATCATATAGAAAGGAAAGGGAAGCAAAGAAAGTGATATAGCAAATGTCTCCAAAAAGCTCACAATCAAGAATAACATCACAATGCCAAGTATCATACCACGAAAGTAAAAAAAAAACAAACCTTTAGGAGAATCAATGACTTCTAAACATTCATGTTGTAAAAATCAAAGCTGGATAGGAATCCTTGACATAAGAAAAGTGACAAGAAAAAATAGATGGAAAAATTAATTAGAGCATCTTGAAAGGGCTACATGATGATCACATGTTGACATTCTAGTAAAGAAACAAGTATTGTTTATGCCTTCAGAATCCCACCATTTTAAAGAATTGAGGTAGGAACAAAGACGACACACTCAGGACCTGTGTCTATATTTTTCATCTGTTTTAAACAAAGAAGTGAAAGAAGTGAAGATATACACACTAGGGAATGAATTAGAATGAGGGAGGAACTTACTACTCACCATTGGAACACCATAGTTGTGTTTGTCCTTCGGTGCTGAAGAAGACCATGCCATCAGACTTGCACTTGACTTTGTTTTGAGTGAGGGAGGGCTGTGCAGGTCACCAACCTCACTTCTCTTCCAGAGTCATCTGAATTCAGTGACCTGATATTACTCAGGATGACTGGAGATGGCCCAGGATGCACTGGGAGACCTTGGGGCCTTTAGGCCAAAGGCTTTGCAAGTACTCACTTAGGGTGAGGAATATCATAGTAGAATATTTCACAAGGATGGAGGTGGAGTGAGGTGGGAAGACATCATATGAATCTCACCCTTAACTGAACTGGGCAAAAGAAGATTGGGGGTAGGGAAAGTAAGGGTATAGTAAAGGAAAAAGGACATTTAGCAGTGAAAGGAAGAAGGGAAGATATTAAAGAGAGAGGCTGAATTTAGGGAAGTGACAGAAGCAATAAGCAACACAAATATCAATGATGGAGCGTTGGCTAAAAAGGGAGAAAATGAAGAGAAAAAGGTCAAGACACAATGGGTCTAAGTTTGGTGAATAGGGAAAGAGAGAAGAATGGTATTAGACAGTTGTGATTATTGGTTATTAATACTGATTTGCCTTAAGGAGGGAATAACATGCACACTCAATTTGGTATGAAAATCTATCTCACAATACTAGAAAGTAGGGGGGATGAGAATAAGTGGGGGTTGGGGAGGATGATAGAAGGGAGGGAAAATGGAAGGAGGGGTAACTAGAAATAAATACTTGAAGAAGGACAGGATTTAAAGAGAGAATGGAATAGGGGGGCAGGATAGGATGGAGGGAAATATAGTCTTTCACAACTGTTGTGGAAGTGTTTTGCATGACTACACATGTGTAACCTATATCAAATTGCTTACCTTCTCAAAGAGGGTGGGTGGGGAGGGAAGAAAGGAGAGAAGTTGGAACTCAAAGTTTTAAAAATGAATGTTAAAAATTATTTTTACATGCAACTGAGAAATAAGACATACAGGCAATGGAGTATAGAAACCTATCTTCCCCTATAAGAAAATAAAAGGGAAGGGATAAGAGAAGGGAGGGGAGTGATAGAAGGGAGGGCAGATTGGGGGAAGGGGTAATGCATACTGTTTTGAGATGGGTGGAGGGGACAGGTGGGGGAAAATTTGGAACTCAAAATCCTGTGGAAGTGAATGTTGAAAACTAAAAATAAATTAGTCAATTAATGAAAAAACAAAGAAACCCCAGGAGGAGCTTCCTTATAAAACATCTGCTACAGTTAAGTGGCAGCCCTGTCTTCCTTTCACCTTCTCCCACTTCTTGCCTTCTCTCCCAAATGTCACTTTTCACTCAAACTCTCCAACTTCTCCTTTCCTCCAGTCTTCCTGCTTATTTCCTCAGTTCTGCCTCTGAAAATAAAATTAATCAAGTCCTTTGCAACTCAAAAAGCCTAATAACACAAAAACTATCTAATCTGATTTTTTAAGAAATAAAAAATAACTAACACTTAAAAGTTATAAAAGTGAATTCATGCTAGGTGAAGAGAAAACAAAGGAAATATCAGCTATTTTCTTCAATTACAAAACTTTACAAAAAAAATAACCAAATAGGTCTTTGAGATCTAGCTGCCAGGGAAATAACTATCAGAGGTGAGGGAGTCAGAAACTGAGCAATAGAGGAAAATAAGGGGGTGAGTGCATTGAAATTGCCTAAGATCTATGGAGGAAGAAATCTCAAAGATCTTTTGAATACAGATAAACCAACAGGGAAGGACATGAAAAGAAGGAAATATGGCTTCTAGAGCTAGTAAAAGAGTTGAGGCATCAACGAACAAATGCTGCAGAACAAGGACAATAACTCAACACCTGATGAGGCAGAAGACCTTGTCGATTTTGATGACAGCATAGGATCACAGAATACTATTCCTATAAGGTTTGAGAGAAATAAGAATTGTGAAAGCAGAATTTGTAGTATGCATAGCAAAAAAATAGCAAGATAGGAAACCTTGAATTTCCTATGACAAGTCTCATCAAAGAAACAGAAGAGAACTTACCTGATTGTGAAGGCAAATACACAGAAATGAAGGACAATCTGGAAGAAAAGAAACAAAAAACAATCGCATTAAAAGAAAGCATATTCTCCATACCAGCAAAACAAAAGGTTTTTGAATGACCAACAGAGTTTTTGGAACTATGCACATTTATGGGAACCAGCTCCATCATATTTCTTAAGCTCCAAGGCTTGCAATTCTTAGACCACTATCCCTCCCCTGTATGAGGTCATTCTCTCTCCAAATATGTCTTCAAAACCTTTCTCAATTGCCTCTGGGAACTCCTCACTCCCTGTGAGACTTGAAAATCTCTCTTCTAAGTCTCTGAAACAAACCAAAATAAGTGTCTTTACAGAGGTATGCAAATTGTGCTCAGAATTCTCTCAGGATTAAGGAGTTGCATCTTCCCATATCAGCATATGGCATGAGGCTGGCCCCTCTGCAAAACCAGCTCAAACTTCGTTGAAATCAGGGGTGTATAAATAATAAAGGTTGTATGATTAACCAAAGAACTACATTTATAATAAATAGTGAAAACTCCTCTTTGATTTTCAAAGAACCAATTAAAGAAAACATTTGTTAGCGCAGCAGGGAAGGAATCACAGCAAAATCCAAGAAGTGGAAAAGGAATGGGTATTGTTATTGCACTGAAAAAGTACATAGCCTTTTTTCAATGTGACTGCATAGCTAGGATTGCAAAAAAATAGAAAGACAGGAAAACTTGAATCTCCTATGGCAAGTCTCATCATAGCATTTTTATTACTAATAATTATATGATATAATTAATTACATAATTATGTAAATATAGTATATAACATAAATAAATAATATATAATAATGATTACATAATAAAATCAAATAAAAATATAAATATAATGAATATTATTATAAGCATTATTACATTGAAATATAGTTACCAAAAATATTTTTAAAACCAAGTTCACTGATTCCAACTTAAGAACCCCTTCTGCAGCGTATCTTTCATGGTTCAGTTCAAATTCATCAACTGCTCTGGTATCCTGAAAGTCAATACAATTCAGAAACAGTTCATGGCAATTCTATATCCCTTTAGATTCAGGGAAACTTGTGTGTATCTATTAGAATCATCTGAGATATCTCCCATCATTAGAGCATGTTTAGTAGGGAGGGGCTAGGAAAGCAACATTATGTGAGGAAGAAAAAAATCTATGGTATTCCAATAAGAGTATTCCCATTCTAATGACACCAGGGAGAGAGGTATAAAAATTGTCATTTTGAGTTTCCCATAGAATTTTCCAGAAAGTTTTTGGTTGGCATTTACCTAATTCCCAGAAACAAATCCCAGTCACTATGGATTTTCTTTTCTCGTGTTACAGTCTTAAAAAATTCTCTCTGAATGTCTCATCTGAATGTTCTGCTATCACCATTCTTTAATTAGCAGCTGTTTCTAAATGTGATAGGTGATTCATGCTAGTCTTAATATTGTTCATAATTAGCTCTCTAAGGCGAATTTATCTGTCAGACTAAAACTGAAGTGCAAGTGGTTCTGTCTCACTAATACCTAAATTAGTTTCACCTGGACTATGCCCTCTGCTTCCTTCTGAGTTATACCCAGGAAAAGAAAGTTAACAGGTGGCATAGGAAGCACCACAATATCCTGAAATTCCAAGGTAAATCCAAGAAAAAGAAAACTTGCTTTAAACATCTCTGAGGGTTTGGGAAGAACAAGCAAAAACCTTTTGGATTGGAGAATATGTAGAGTACCTTTATCTGGACTGGATTTTATTTAAAAAACACTATTTTGAGGACTTTAATCAATAAAAAGAGTGGAATGAAAAAATAGGGAGCTTAAGTTTTCCCTGCTGATAATCCTTATTTACTACACATATTTAGTCCAGTGATTTGTGGGTGTAAGCAATGGTTACAACCCCATTTGGGACCTAACAACCTTTGGAGGAGGAAAGAGTGTGACAAAAACTTTTGGATTATGTTGGACTTCTTAGGCAGAATTATGGGCTTTTGGAGTTGAAAGGATATTAAGAAACACTTTGAAAAATCCTTCCTTGCCAAGCAAGGTTAAGTTTCTTGCCCAAGGTCATATATATGACTGGCAGAATCAGGGTTAGAATACAGGTTCTCTGACTTCAAATGTAGTACCCACTTGACTTCGCCCTTATAGATGAAGAAACCGATGCCATAGTCAGTTAAATGTTCAAGACCACATGGATAATAAATGTTTGAGGTGATATCCAAAAGTAGTTTTAGAGGAAAGGAATCTAAACATAGGCTAATTCTTGACAAAGCCAAAATTAAAAATGAAATCTATTGCCTATTCCAAAGTAATTAAATATACTAGGTCTTATAACAATCGAATAGTTGCCTTTCCAGGTACATTTTCATCTCACAGCTCTTTGGTATTAGCTGCTGTTGTCTCTTAAACAAGATGCTAGACCAAATAGACATAAAAAGTAGAAATAATAGGCTATGAGTCTGAGTTCAAATCCCTTTGAACTTCAAATTTCCTTTGAAATTCACATTTCTGCTATTTACTACTTGTGTGACCAAGGATACGTTATTTAACCTTTCTGAAACCCTGCTTTCATGTCTACAAAATGTGGGGAGTGTATTAGATGAACTCTAAAGCTCTTTCCAACTCTAAGTCTATGCTCCCCTTTGTTTCATGAGCTTGGGTAAGTCACTCATCCTTTGATTTCTTCATAAAGTATCAGAAATAGTTTCCACCAGCCTCACCAGGGTGTTTTAAGAAGTGATTCATATTTACAAAGCACTCAGAAATCCTTGGATGTGAGGTGATGTAGAAGTGGAAAACATTATCATTACGATCATCCTGAGGCAGATAAATCGTGAATGAAATGCTGAATCCTGGAGTTTTTGGGTATTTACAATAATACAGATCTCCTTGCTGGAACCCTACCTCTCCAAAATTGTATATTAGGAATTAACTTTTCTTTCCCTAGAAAGCAATTCTTTGAAATAAGGCCATACGTTCCTGTTTACATTTTTTCCTTTTATTTCAGGCTTTATGGTATGAGTTCTGATTCTTTAGGAAATCTTTCGACTAATTTTGCACTACCTATTAGGTTAGATGAAAGAGAAAGATCCTCAGGAATTTCTATTCATTCTCCAGTTTTCAGTGCCTACTATGTATAAACTCACTTCTATTAGCAGAGGCTGGCCCTGAACACAATGTCCTCCTTGCAGTTCTTGATAGAATGCTTAAAGCAGTAAATGACACCTCATTAGAAAGGTTTTTGCCATGAATAAGGCCAAATGGTAAAAGAGCCAAAGTTTGACATCAGAACTTTCCCAGAGCTTAGTATAGTGCCTGGCAGTAGGTGCTTACTAAATACCATTTGCTTGACCTCTGTTTTGGGGACCTTCCTCCTCTCTTGTAATATACTTCCTATGCTCCCACTGCAGCAATGCACCCAGTCTTGTTTACTCCTAAGTGTGCTCTGACTTATCTTCAGTTTTCCTGTGCCAAGTCTAAGCTAATGTGTGCTCCATTACTTGAGGGTCTTGCTATCAGCATTCCTATCAGAATCAATGTATGCATCCCTGGAAAGTACACTAGCAAGGTAAGTGAACTTATCCACAGCATTCAAAACTTCTCCATTTTCTGTAACTGATGGTTCCACATATGGATGGTGTGGTGGTGACTGATAGAACACCTGTGTTTTCCTGGTATTGTTAGGTCAAAATTAGCACAAGAAGTGGAGAATTGATCCAGACTTTGTTGCATCTCAGCTTCAGAGGCTGCACTGAGTGCACAATCATCCACAAATGGAAAGTCATGCACAAATATTCCATAGCTAGTTCAGTATTTGGGAAGGTCCGAAGGAAAGTATGGGAGAGAAGAGGTATTAGACTGACTACCAAACTGAAGGTCTCCAGAGTCATGGTGCTGGCATCATTTTTACATGCCTGTGAATCCTGGACAGTATACCAGCACCATGCCAGAAAACTGAATCACTTCCATTTGAATTGTCTTAGGAAGATTCTGAAGATCACCTGGCAGGATAAGGTACCAGACGCTGAGGTCCTTTCTCGAACTAAACTGCCAAGAATTCAAACTGTGCTTCAGAGAACGCAGCTCCAAAGGGCTGGCCATATTGTTTGAATGTGAACCGTATGCTTGCCAAACAGATTGTTTTATGGAAAACTCATACAGAGCAAGTGCTCACATGGTGGCTAGAAGAAGTGATACAAGGACACTCTCAAGATCTCTCTCAAGAACTTTGGAATTGATTGTGTGACATGGGAGACACTGGCACAGGACCGCTCAGCATGGTCTGCCCACATCAGAGAAGGTACTGTGCTCTATGAGCAAAACAGAATTGAAACAACTCAAAGGAAATGCAGGACGTGCAAATCTAGAGAATCCAGCCCCAATGTTCATGTGGACTATTTGTGCCCTACCTGTGATAGAGCATTCTGAGCTCACATTGGTCGATCAACCACAGTTGGCATGCTGAAACTTGACTCTAGCATAGTGATGTCATTTTGGTCCTGTTAGAGAGCAATGACAACAACCAATCAACCAACTTATCAAAATACAATTGGAAACACTTGTTCATACTAAGGTGATAAGCATTTATAACAATTGAACTGAATAACCTTTCCAGATACATTTTCATTATCATGGGAGATTCTTAGGGATACAATGACAACCCAAAGGAGTAACTCTAATGGTGTCATTTTAGGTATTGTAGTAGGCTGGCAGATAGAGAAAATGAAGGATTGGGATATGTGGAAAGAGGAAAAAAATCCTCCTTTTAGAAATATTAAGAAAGCATTTAAAAATGATCCTGTTCTGAAGTATTTGAACCAATATGAAGAAGAAACACTTATTGGCATTTCTTTACCTTTTAATTCCCAAACAGTGTCCTCACCTTTTTCCAAATAAGCTACAGGAAGAACACTGGCTTTGAAATAATTTAAGTGGTCAGTACACAGGGACCAGGGCCAGGGGCCTGAAACAATTAGGAGAACAACCCATCTAGTAGAGTAGTGTTCTCTTTCTCCACTCTCCTGAAGGGATTAGGGTATTGACCAGGTAGAGGAGATCTCTTGTTTACTTTGGTTACTCAACGAAGGCCAAGTGGTTTTGAGGGGAATGAGCAAAGAGTAGTGTTCTTAGGAAATTGGTTTTGTAAGAGCAGGCCAGCAAGATTAAGTGACTGTTCCTCTAATAGATGAAGTGGGATGCTAGCCCTAAACTGTATAGTTATGTTTACCATATTGTGACATTTTCTTTATTCAGGATTCCTACAAAGCAAAAATGTCTTGGGCTAAGGGACATGTCTGAAGGCATGAGGGGACTGTGTCAGTTTATATATTTCCTTTCACAAGCAAGACAATGCTTGAATTTATAGCAATGACAAATTAATAAAATTGTTTCTGGAAGGCTTGCGTCTATAACACAGAGTAGGGTTTTAATATAATTTCTTTGATGGGAATAGGGAATAGGGAGGCTTCTTAGTATTCCTCCAGTCACTAAGTAGTCAACTGCATATTCTATTAGTGTTCAAGGCTGCCTTTGTGATATTTATTTGCATAAATGTCATGAAGTGACATCTACAAGTGCTTGTAGAAGATTCAATCCCTGACCTCAAATTACTTGAAATGAGAGAGAGAGATAGACAGAGAGAGACAGAGACAAAGGGAAACAGAGATAGAGAGAGAGACAGAGACAGAGAGAGACAGAAAGACAGAAACACAGACAGACAGAGACAGAAAGACAGAGACAGACAGAGGCAGAGAGACAGGCAAGAGAGACAAATGTACAGGATTAACCCAAAGGAAACAATATATCATTAGCAATTCCATATTTCAAAGTAAAAACATGAATTTGAATAGCTTTTGTTGGGGTTAGTGATTATCAATCAATGGCCTTTGGTTTGATGCTTCTCATTTGGAAACACTTCTTGACAATGTTGCAATTTTATAAATTTCAAACTTTCCCACATTCTAAAAATCCATCCTAAGGTTCAGCATTATCTAGAGGTAACAGAGAAATTCAAATTGTCCATGTCTGGAAGATATATCTAGCATAGGTTCTTAGTAGCACGTTTGAAAAATATTCACATAAAGAACTGAAGAGATGGAAATTAGAGGTGAGGAAATCGTTCAATCATTTTAGACCTCTCATTTGGAGAAGGTAGTCTCCATTGTTTTTTTATCACAGACTCCCACCCCTCACCATAAACTACCTTCTAGGAATCTCCACTTGGATGTTCGGTCAGTCCTGATGACTCTGGAGGAGAGAGTGAGGCTGATGACTTTGCACAGCTCTGCCTCACTTAAATCCAATTCATGTGCAAGACATTGCCCTTGTGATGTCACTGGTCCTCTTTGAGAAGGACAGACAAACAACAACTGCCATCCCATATTTATACATTTACTTATTTGTAAATTATACACACATCAGTATATTTATATATGTATATATACATACATATATACTGAAGTACTAACAATTCTGCATATTATAAAATTTGTACAAAAGTAGAAATTTTTAAAAGTTGAGATAAAAATATCAAACAACATATTGAGTTTTGAAGCCAATAGAGAGCCATTTGAATTATTGTGTAAGGAAGTAACATGGTAAGAGTGGCACTTTGGGAAAACTCCGTTAGTAGCAATGGAGAGAAGAGATGGGTTGAAGGAATGAGTTGAGGCAAGAAAATATGATGAAGGCCTGAACCAAGGGAATATCCATATGAATAGAGAGAAGGGGACAGATGTGAAAGGTGTTATGAAGGTAGAAATGACAAGACTTCACAACTGATGGTCTGTATAGGATTAAGAAGAGTGAGAGAGGATGATATTGAAGTTGTAAACTTTAGGTGACTGGAAGGATGATGGCTCCCTCAGGATGGTAGGGACTTCAGAAGCGTAGTGAGTTTAGGGTGGGTGGGTGGGGATGATAGTGCAACAAGATCTCTGAGGTAGATCACAACTGCTCATACTGTGAAACTTCTTGTGTCCTACCAAGAATGAAGGGGAGAAGGGCTTTTGGAAGCTAGATACTGCCTACCAGAAGCTGCCTGGATTGCAGAGCCCATCCAGTGACGGGTATCAGCTATAGCCACAAACTGATCTAAGGGGCTGGGTATAGGGACACTGAGGTGGTAGCTATAGAGAAGTTTTCATTTGCAGCTGCTATAGGGCCTTGGTAAAGAACAGGTTATAATATTCCTGAGGAGTACAACCATGAAAAGGATGAAAGCCATTTTGGAGGCAGGCTGGGAAGGTGGGATGCAGCTCATCTTTCCACTCAGTGATTGGCTGATTACACATGCTTTGGGGTCATGCTACATGAAGTCATGTTATAAGTTCCTGTGCGTACACACTTCCATTTTGTAAATCATTGTGTTAAACAACGAGAGCAAACATACAGGAGGAAAACGATGGCAAATAAAAGCCCCTTAGCCTCCCAGGCACCAGTACTTTGTAGATATTTCCTCATAAATCAATTAAAAATCAAAATGAAAATATGACCTCATAATGAGAAATGTGGTTTAAAATACCAGAGACAGGGAATGAATCTGTGATTTTACTGGAATTCCAAGACAAGGAAACTCTCTCTACCAATGCAGTTAGGCAATCTCTCTGAAATGTATAGCCTTAGAAAGTTTGAAGGACAGATAGGTGGCACAATGGATAGAGCAGGTCCTGAAGTGAGGAGAACCTGAATTCAAATCCAGCCTCAGACACTTACTAGTTGTGTGACTCAGGGAAAGTCACTTAATCCCAATTGCCTCAAAAATAATTGCTTAAAGCAGAACTGTCAAACACTCCTAATTGTGGCATGACCCATTTTAAGATGTAATTGGGAAATATTTATTAAAAAAAATACAAAATTACAATATAACATAGATAATGTTAATAGATGGTTTTCTAAATTAATATGTAGCCTGCATGGATTCTTATATAATATTTAGTGGCCCCTGGTCTGGACAAATGATATAAAATTCAAATAGAAAGAGAGATCACTAATACATTACTAATTTCTAATTACATGAGGATCCTTGATGACCACATATTGAAATTAGTTTTAAAATGTAATGCTATCTATGTCTTATCATATTTTTCTTAATTTTGTTCAATATTTCCCAATTACATTTTAATCTGGTTTCAGCTGCACTTGGACAACATGTGTCTGAAGGCTTTTGCTTGTAACTTGTAGTTTAGAACGAGAATCACCCAGAAAGTCTAGGTCAGAGCCTTGATTTGAATCCACATCTCCCTGGCTTAGAGGACTGCTCTCTATCTGTCATACCAGTGGTTCTCAAAGTACTTTACACACGTTATTCCATTTATTCGCTCTGTTTATTTTCATTGACTATTTTCCATGCCTGAAATGATCTCTTAATACCTTCCTCTCTTCCCACCTTATCTCTCCCTTCTGGCTTCTTTCAAGTATTAAGTGTAAACAGTTCTTTTTGTGATGGTAAAGAATTAGAAATTGGGGAGTGGCTGAACAAGTTGTGGTATATGATTGTGATGGACTCCTATTGTGCTACAAGGAAGGATGAGTAGTACGGTTTCAGAAAAAACCTGAGAAGGCTTATGCTGATGCAAAATGAAGTGAGCAGAACCAGACCATGGTACATAGTATCATCAATAGTGTAAATATAATCAACAATGAAAGACTTGGCTGCTCTGATTAAGACAATGACAAAGGATCTATGATGAAAAAAATGGTATCCAACTCTAGAGAGATCTGAGTGCAGATTGAAGTATATATTTTTTACTTCACTTTTCCTTTTTTGTCTCTTTTCTTCAGAAACATGGCTAAAATGGACATATGATTTGCATGACTTCACATATTTTAATAAATATCAAATTCCTTGTTTTCTCAAGGAGGCAGGAAGGATGGGAGGGAGAGATAGAATTTGGAACTTAAAATTCTAAAAACAAAATGTTAATTTTTAACTGTGTCATTGGGGAAATCTTTAACTACATACATATATATCAGGGTAAGTCTTAGCTAAAATCCTACTTTCTTTCAGAAACCTTTCCAAGTCCTCCCTAGTTCCTTTCCTCTGAGATTATCGTCCAACTACGCTCAAGTATACACAGTTGTTTTCATGATTTCTCCCTTGAGCTCAGTGACTGTTTTTGCCTCTCTTTACATCCTTAGAGCCCAATAGAGTGCCTAGCTTTTACTTATCAGTGTTTATTGACTGACTAGATTTGAATCTTAGCTTTAATACTTACTAACAGTGTGACTTCTGGCGAATTATTTGATCAAGTCTCACTTCCTACACCTTTAAAATGGGGATAATACTTATTGTTGTGATAAATACCTCATATTGCTGTGATGCTTAAGTGAAATAAATGTGTTGTGGGCTTTAAAGTACTATGCAAATATCAGTTGTTATTTCATTTATAATTATGAATTAGAGGATGCTTATTGATTGACTGAAATAAAAAGTTTTAATGACATATTTTGCCCAAAACATGGAAATTCTTATGTCACATATTAAAATAATACAATAGTACTGGTGACCAGGAAAGGAAAAACATAATATACAAGATAATTGCTTCATTAGACAAAAATGACTTTAGTGTATAACATCAAGGGTGCAGATCCAGTCTCAAAATGCTGCAATTCAGGTGTCAATGTACTGTTTCTCTGTTGTAAATGATTTTGTGACCCTTGAACAATGGGATCAAAAAATTTGTGAAATTTAACCTTTCAGTCAGCCAGGGAATCTTCTAAGTTATTGAACAATCGCTTGATTTGTGCTTATAGTAAAATTACAGTGCAATGATAAAACTTCAGGTCCAGACAAAAAGAAAATAATAAATTAAGTAATAAAGGATTCATTTTAATTTGTTTATCATCAAATGGTGGCTTGGGCACATAGAAAGCTCTGTAAAGTTATGATGCAGATGCATTATTTGATGTAAATTTCAAATACTTTTTAAATGCTAAAAGTATTTCCTTTCAGTCTTTTGGCTTTACTATCATCTCTTTAAATGTCAGAGCCTGAAGTGGTCTGTGGACAAGTATCAAAGTCCACAAGGATGAAGCCAAACTTACTGTCAAAGCATCCTAGTCATTCACAAGGAGGTGCCAGGATAAATTGTACTATAGACAAAGTCTCAGTGGAGGCACCAGAAACAAAGCCAATATCCTTCCAAGGGTCAATGAAAATGTCTGGAGTGGATATTCTAATTCTAGGTCAATAAATGATTCCAGAATGGACATGATTAACTTGCTTGGAGGGGTTTAGCTTTTGTGTACATCTTGAGTTGCTTTCATGCCTTCTGGTGCCACCAGATGGGTTTCTGAACCTACACTACTGAAGGGTGTGACAATATATGATTGTGCAGTCCGTCTGCTGCTCACAAACAAGCCAATTTGACTTCTAAAACTAATTACTTCACCACCACTCACCTTGGGGGCCCCTAGAAATATCCTATGGCTTTGGGGATATGAGTTTCTAGAGAAGGAAAAATGAAGGCACTTAGAATTACAGCCATGTGAAAAATTAAGGTTAGCAATCAAATACCCTTTTTGCAAACCATTCTGTTGAGGCTTTGGACATTTACATCTCTCATCCTTTATATCTGACAATCTCCCTTGTCATATATTTGTGTGTGTGTGTGTGTGTGTGAGTGTCTGTATAATGTTCTGTAGAATGTAGAATGTAGAAATACTCTGTAGAACAACTTTGTGAGGTAGGTAGGACAGGTATAATGATCCTCATTCCACAGACAAATTGATAACTCAGAAAACTTTTGATGTGACCATAGTCATATATAACTACTAAGTGTCAAAAGGAGAAATTAATCTCCACTCCCTCAACTCAAAAGTCAGTCTTCTATCCATGGTATCATAAGGACTCTCATTATTTGAGAAATACATTCCCAGCAGTACTGTTATA
Source organism: Bettongia penicillata ogilbyi (assembly GCA_023548195.1). Lineage (NCBI taxonomy): Eukaryota > Metazoa > Chordata > Mammalia > Diprotodontia > Potoroidae > Bettongia > Bettongia penicillata. The sequence continues at coordinate 1,519,261 of JAJHZJ010000298.1, read as the reverse complement.
TACATTAGCTACATGTTGACGACTAGGATTTGTGGTTATAACTGCTATTTCAAAACCTGTTGTTTTATTATAGAAGAAGCATTAACATCTGCTTTGCCACTGTACCCTAAGGATCATGGGACCTTTATATTTGACTTGTTTGTTGTCTCTCCCATTAGAATGTGAGCTTTTTGAGAGTAAGCACTGACTTACCTTTCTACTTTTATCCCCAGTGGTTAGCATAGTTATTTCGCACTTAGTAAGAGATTATTAAATTATTTTTTTTCTTTTAAATTATGATGCCTTTGTTAAAGATGAACCACATTTTTTCCAATTACTTTTTACCTGGTTGGTCTGTCTGTGTCTATTTTTCCCCAAGGAGGTTTTCCCCATAAAGGCATACACAGAATCTTCAACTATTAGTCTTCAAATTTCAAATGTCAAAACAGAATCACTGAAGAAAAGAAGCATCTCATGTTTCATTTGATGTTATGTTTTTCAATCAATAAACATGTATTAAATGCCTTGTGATATGCCAGGCACAGTGGTAGGCCCTGGGGATAAAATGAGAAAGAAAAGGCAACATATCTATAGGTAAGTGCATCTAAAAAAAAAATATATATATATATATGCACACACATACATGTATATATGTGTATGTATATATGTGTGTATATACATGCATGCACACATGCACAATGAATGCATGCATACACATATACGTACATACATACAAATATATATATATATGTATATCATCAATATAAAGTAGTTTGGGGAAGACAGCCTCTAGGACCAGGTAGAATCAGAAAAGGCTGCATGTAGGAGGAAGTGGCATTGATCTGAGTCTTGAAAGAAACAAAGGATTCCAAGAGGCTGGAGTGAGGAAGGAAGAGCATCCCAGTCATAGGGCAGCGAGGGCAAAGGCATGTGGATGGGTGGGAGATAGAATCTTATGTGTAAGGAGTAGGAATTAGGCAATAGGGACTAGATTGTAGCGTATGTGGGTAGGAGGAATGTGTAAGAAAAGTAGAAAGGTAGAAAGGGGCCAGATTGGGAATCACTTTGAGGGCCAACCATGGGAATTTACTTCTGGTTGTAGAAAATTAATGAGGTCATTGAGTAGAAAGGTAATGTTTTGGTGTGCCTTTAAAGTGCTCCTCATGTCCCTTCTTCATGATTGGCATGTTTTGTTTCTGATAACTAGCCCAGAAAAGGTAGATTGTTTAATGTATTAATTGTATTTTAGGGTCTCTTTGCAATGAAATGTACTTCAATGGTTCTGTGATCTTATGGATGTGAATACTTTATCAGTGTACAGGTGGCAACCTGTGCAAGCCTTCTCACCTCCATGACTTTTGTCCATTTATAAATACCATACAGTGGGTCCATCCAATGTGCTATGAATTCCCTTTAGATTTGCTGACATTGCGTATAGCATAGCTGCTGCCAATATTTTTATCCCTTGACTGGCTCACCTACTTTTCTGTTCATACATATTTTGGGTAATATCTTACATTACTTTTCCACATAATTTATAACTGGCAACATGCTATAGCCTATTTATATTATCCATCCATCTCCGCTTTTCCCTGTGGATGACTGTGTTATGCTTCTGAATTTATAAACAAATTGACCACTAAACTAAGACAGACACTTAGTTATTATAAAAAATGTCATAGAATATTGTTGTTTTTTGTCCTTTGTTCTAGAAGAGGACCAGGACATCAGGAAAGTGATACCATGGCTTGCAGGTGAATTCGATTTAAATGAGGTAGGGCTGTGCAAGGTCACCAGCCTCACTTTCTCCTTTGGAGTCATCTAATCCCAGTGGCAAGATACAGATTGGGACAACTGGAGATGGCCCCTCATGGAATGTAATTCATCATAAAGACCCTGTATAACATGAATGAATGAATGAAAGAGTGAATGAAAAACATTTCTTAAGTGCTTAAGTATTGTGCTCAGGCTACAAAAAAGGGGGAAAACACAAAATATATCCTTTGCTCTCAAGTAGCTCAAACTCAAATAGGAGGAGATAACACAGCAAAGAAAATTATGCTGGAAGATGGATGGAAAAACCCAGAGTATTAAGGGTAAATCAAAACAGCAGATTGCAAGAGCCAGGAGATTTCAGGGTAAATTAGTAGGACAGAGGACAGTGCCCAGTAGTCTAGAGCTCATAGAGTCAGAGTAGAAGATCTTAGGAGGCTCCGGCAGGGCAGATGATAAGAACTAGTAGCTCTCCATGTCACGAGAAGGATGAGAGTCATTGACTCCCAGATGAGGAGGCATGAGCAGTCATGTTGCTCTGTCAAACTGGCATCCCTAATGGAATCCTAGCAGCATGCTGGTCAGGGGAGAGAGTGAAGGGAAGACAAGAGGGCTACTTTGTTTGTAGGGAAAGTTGATCTGGAGATGCCCAAGTTAGTGGAGTGGCCTTGAAAAAGCATTGAAATTAATTAGTTGATGGTTTTGTACATTCTCTTCTTGGACACACCACTACCATATTCTCTTTTTTTGGAACAACTTGGCAATATTTTCTCTTGTGATATTCAAGCTAAAAATATACCACCAAGTACAGATTCCAAGTGGGCCTAAAATCCTGGCCCTCCCTGTTCAGAACTGCTTTCTCAATTGCAGCATTTTTAGAAGATGTTATTAATAGAGAAAAACACATCAAATGAAATCTCTCAGAAACCATAAGTAAGGAACTGTTTTCGCATCATATACTTCCGCATTGTAACTGAATACTCACATATGTCATAGAAATGGTAATTTATGGTTCTGAATTTTGGTAACAGTTCTGTTCTTTATGAAATGAAATGATTGAAGGTTCTTCCTGGGGTTGGCTTCATATACTCTTAAAAAAATAAAAATCCTAGAAGTCCTTTTCTAGTTAACGACATGCAGTAGTCAGCAAAAATGTGGCCTTAGCTGTGGTCCTTTCCATTTTTGAACACAACCTTTATAGGTAAACTTGACCCAAGCACAATTTCTTGCAGAAGGTCAGGGACTAGATCTATGATTTCACAGATATAAGGGGCTTCCAGGAAGGAATTCTTTCTTTCATTGTAAGTCTGCATCTTCTGGGCAGCATAGAGTCTGAGAAACTTCCTAGAGCATTTAAGTGATAGCCAGTATGTATCAGAGATGGGACTTCAACCTACATCTTATAGGCTTGAAGGCAAACACTTTCTGCCTTTGTCTGGGCTGCCACTCATAATGCCTTGTATATTGAAAATTCACCAAAGATTTCCTAAGCACCTAACATAGGCACAAGAAATTTTGCTTAGTGCTGGAAATACAAAGGAAAACCCTGTCTTCATGGAGGATGTAATGTAATAAGGAAAAAAAAAAAACACCTCCAAAATTATGATTCAAAAGAAACTGGGATAGTCGCTATGAGAAATTTGAGGCAAGGTCACTTTCATTTGGGGTGATGTGGTAGATCTGGATAAATGCTTCATGAAAGAGATAGCCTCCAAATTTGGCCTTGAAAGGAGGGATGGAAATTAACAGATGGAGCTGCATACTTGGATACATCCTGGACATGAGAAGTAAAGTGAGGAAAAACATGGAAACAAGAGAAAAGTAGGACAGCGATGAAGGATCCCTTCATCCCAGTTATGTTGGGTAAGTGTGTACTGCCCATGGTGGTTATATGTATATCCACATAGGATGTCTGAACATAAAGACAAGCTGCTTGAGAGGAAACATGGATAGATATATCTGGTGTGTTGTTTATTCAACTCCAAGAAAGTGATTCTGGTCTTGAAGGTACCAGAAAAAGGAACCACTGAATGAGTTACTTTTTTCTCCTTTGAGAGAGAGGGGCACCAGATTAGAAATACATATGTTTGTACCCCCTAAGTATTGCTGGTCTACAATTAGAACTTTAATGTTTAACAAGCTGCTTTCCTGGTCACTTTCCTAAAAGGGGAGGATACTTCAACCTTCTACCTACATGCTTGACTTCTTCCTACAAATGCTAGTTAAATTGGAAGACTACCACAAATGGTAAATAACAAGTATAGTCATTTATCTATAGAGAGCAGAAGTCAAAGAAGTTGTACATATTAGAATATTTCAGAAAAAACACAAGTGAATGATCTCTTTAGAAAGGATCTTAATGAGGTTTTGCTTACTGAAGAGGGGAAGAGTCTAATCATCCAAAGGGAAGTTACTAGAAGTCTCTAGGGAGGGAAGCCGGGAATCAGGGACATGTTGATGTGATGGTATATGCCTGTATATGCCACTTTGAAAGTCTTTTTTTCTCTTTTCCTTCCCAGAGTCAATCTCAACAAGAAAATGGAATCACGTGCCTTCTTTCTGGAGGAAAAGAATGAAGAATAATCCTGGACTTGAACATTTTTGAGCCAGCTCTGTCCCTCACATAATCATGCAGGGTTGTATCCACATTTTCTCCAGTAAATTAGGAGTAATGCCCAAGTAAAAATGTGCAAAACATCCCAAGCTTGAAACAGGGTATAATTAGAATATACAGTACTTGAAGGTGAATAGTATTAAATAAAAAATGACACGTAGTTTGATGCCTAAATGTGGAGGGCCTTAAGTGCCAAGAGTTTATATTTCATTCAGAAAGTGGCAAAAAACCACTGAAAATATTGGAGGTGGAGAAATAAAATGATCAAAGTTGTATATTGGAAAGATTCATTCCTCTAGCATTAGTGTGAAGCATGGATTATAGAGGTTTAGACTGGATGCAGAAAATTCAGCTGAGATATTACTGCAATAATCTATGTGAGAAAAGATATGGGCCTGAACTAGAATGGTTGCATGGGCAGTGAAAAGGAAAATCTAGACATGAGAGATCTCTCAGAAGCAGAAATGACAGGCATCTGATGTGATATATATTATGAAGAAGAGTGAAAATTCAATGATGATTCCAAGGTTCTAAGCCTGAAGGACTGAGAAAATGGTGCTGTCATCCCCATCCCATAGGTAAGTCAGGAAGAGTGGAAGTCTTAGAGGGAAAGGCTTTAGATTTATTGTGTTTCAGATATATATTTTTTAGAATTCCTAAATTATTCTATCCCTTTTAAAATTAATTTATCATTTATTCCTGTATTTCCTCAGTGCAGGTTGCTCCTGGCAGAGAAAATCCCTGAATAAGTGCAGAGTGGTAATGCATTTGTAATTTATGTCTTATATAGAGTTACCTGAGATAGCTAGGTGGAGTAAAAGATATAGTACTGGGCTTGGAATCAGGAAGATTCATCTTCATGTGTTCAAATCCAGCTTCAGACACTTAGCTGTGTGACCCTAGGCAAGTCACTTAACCCTGTTTGCCTCAAGGACTAGAAACTTGGGGGATGTATGTCAATAGGGGAATTTCTAAACAAGTTGTGGTATATGATTGCGATAGAATACTACTGTGCTATAAGAAATGATGAGCTCATTGGTTTTAGAAAAAAATGGATAGACTTGAATGAAATAATGAAAAGCAAACTGAGCAGGACCAAGAGAATGTTATATACAGTAACAGCAATTAAGTCATTTTGACTGTTATCAATACCTGAATTAACTACAAAAGACCTGTGAAGGAAGACTCTATCTGCATCCAGAAAAAGAACGGATCAATAGAAGTATGTACAGATGATTTTACATATACATATACATATTTGTTTGTGTCTAATGGTAGCCATCTCTAGGATGGGGTTGGGAAGGAAAAAAAAGAAAAAAGTTACATGTTAACTTTATTATATATTAAAAAGGAATAGCAAATAGTACATAACAGATTTGCAGTTTCATGTTCATCTTTTTTTATTCTACCGTGTTATGGAAATTCTTATTTCTTAAGTTCAGAATAAAATAAATTAAAAAAAGAAAGAAGTGGCAAGTCACTCCAGTATCTTTGCCAAGTCGGATATGACTGAAGAAGACTTGACAATAACACAAACAAATAGAGTCCCCTGAAGGCCTGGAGACTGTAAATGACAGCCCACAGCTCAGGTTCCCCTTACTCTGAGAAAGGCCTTCTATTCATTTCTCCCATCTACTTCTCTTTAGATGCACAGTGAATGTTTGTTGGATAAACAAAAGAACAAATGAGTGAACAAATGAGTAAGTGAATGAATGATGAGCAATAATACCTCAAATTGCAACCATGGTAATTCATGAGAACATATGAAAACAACGCAAAACAGATTTCAAGAGGAAAAATGTTTTTGCAGCTGCTTCTCTCTCTCTCTCTCTCTCTCTCTCTCTCTCTCTCTCTCACCCAATTCATACAAATATTGCCCCTGGCAACAAATATTTCCATTAGTTATCTCATAGAAATAGATTGGGTTCTTTTTAGGTTAGATTGACATTGCAGTAGTAGAACGGTAGAGATGGAAAGAATGAGTGCATCCAGCTGATGGTGGCTTAGTAAAATGTCTTTGTGGAATAACTGGAATTGGGATTTTTTCCTTTTATTTGGGGAGAGGCATAGTATGATGGTGTTATAAGAAGAGTCATTATATCATTGTGGATCAAGAATTAGCCTTGGAGCGAGGAAGAACTGAGTTCAAATCTTGCCTGTGATACATACGGGTGGTGTGACCCTGGGCAAGTCATTTAACCTCTTGGAGTCCTAGGCAACTCTCTAAGACTTTAAATTGCAGAGAAGGTGCCAACTAGCATTGAGAGAGGGAGTTTTCTTTCTGGGAGTTTCTTATACCAATGAAATCAAAGGTCCAGTCCCTATAAATATGGTATGACAGTTGTGAATGTTCAGTGACTCCAGTTCTGCTCCATGTGTAACTGGTCTTTGTGAGAGTGGGTTATAATCCTCCCCCCTAAAAAATTTGCAACCTAGCTGTCTCCTGGAGTCTTAGTTCCCTGACTTAGAAATTAATTAATTTCAGTTTCATAGAGGGCAACAGATGTGGTTACCTTTAACATAAGGAGTTCATCACCATAGGACTCATTTCTCTGATTGCTCCACCATAATATTTATATTCCTTTAAATATTAATGCTCTATGTTCTACTTAACATAAATATTTAAAGAAAACACATTACCATATATGACTCTATGATTTTGGATTTGGAATCAAAGGAGCTGGGTTCAAATACTAGCTCTGCCTGTGTGACCTTGTGTAAGGCATAAGTCTTTCTGGGCCTCAGTTTCTCTATCTGTAAAGACATGATGATTTTTGAAGTCCCTTCCAGTTTTAAGTTTTATGAAGCTATGAATATTTTTTAACTATTGTGCCTTTAGTGGACCATTTCCTCAATCTTCTGATCCTCTAAAAATATTTTCCCATTAGTATCTCGTGTTTTTGTTTCCTCCTAAAGACTTCCCATACTTAATATTCCTTCTTTGTATGTGAAGTCTTGGTTTGTAGGTCTTTTAAAAAAATGTATGGTGGTTACTCAGTCATTCGATATATTTAACAACCTAAACTCTTCTTATGATTATTGTTGGAAAGAGGTCCATTGTTGATCTTGGGTTCACTGTCAATTTTTTGGATACTTTTTCACATTCAAGTAACTGCTCATTGCTGCCATTGTGAAAGGTAGACCACAAGAATCACATTTTTCACAATACTGATGATAACCAGGAAGAGAGCAAGAGAGAGAGAGAGAGAGAGAGAGAGAGAGAGAGAGAGAGAGAGAGAGAGAGAGAGAGAGAGACAGTGGGAGAGGGAGAGGGAGACGGAGAGGGAGGGGGAGATTACTTTGGTTACATAGGATCATACAGCAGGAGGGGACCTCCAGAATGTTCCAATTCCTTGTTCTGATGCATAGACTTCACCAAATGATCCAAGAAGATCCGGTAGAGTATGTTAAGGCATTCTCAAATACATTTTCTACATTCCTTCATCATAGCCATCTTGAGCAGTTAGTAGTCTCTTATGTGGAATAATGGAACAAACTATGAGTTATGGTTCTGCGCCTCCTCTTTGGGGTCTATGGACCATGCTCATACTAAGTACTCGATATATGTTTTGAACCAAAAAAAAAAAAAAAGAATGAAATCCTGGAATGTTTAACTGAACTTTCTCTAAAATTTAATCTCATTACTTTCATTCATTACATCAATATAATGTTGGCTCTATTTACTGCCTTCATTAGAACTTTTAAAGAGCTTATCATGCATGGTATTCTATCCTTAAGATAATATTCTCAATTAGAAAACCAATTTGTGTCAACACACAATGCATGCTGCCATCAAATTTGCATTATTGGTTAACAGCTGAGGCTGGGTGAATAGACCTGAAAAACATAAGGATGGCAATGATATTAGAGCTCAGATATCTTCTTGAATTATTTTGAAAGTGGATGGCTCATGATTTCTCTAGCTCAGGCTATCTCATAGTGTTCTTTTCCACCTTTCCCTAGTAGTTTGCAAGAGTCACCTCTACATGTTACATCTCCTCTTCAGATTGGATCCCCTGCCCCAGTATGGAAGATCTACAAGGCTGGCACCAAAGGGAACAGACTTGACCCAGAGGTCAAGAAGGGAACTGAATTGATGTATAAAGCACAATCGCCTTGCAACTTCCATGCAGCAATTGGGACACTGTGAATCTTACTTTAAGAATCAATGCTCCAGGTCACAGTTATTCCTTTCCCATTGTGGGGGTCAAGAGAGCAATGACTCTGTGATTTGGAAAATCTGGGCAGATTTTTTAGCCTTCCTTTTGTAGCCAAGAAAAAGTCCAAATTTTTTTCTTTTTCTTTAATGGGGTTTTACAGTACCTTATTGTAAAAGTTGGGTTGATATTATACCATGCTATACATATATTTTATGCATTTCTGAGTTTCTAAACTTTTTCTGTGTTGTCTACTGGTCTTCACATGTTTTCTGAGACTTCCACAAAACTCCCCCCAAATTCCCAGGTAATTTCTTATGCCAACTGGTGATATGTCAAAACCACAATGGGGAAAGTTGCAATGTGGAAGGGATAACTATTGTCTTAATGAATAGGACTAAGTGTCCACTCTTCTCCATCTTTGGATGGACAATAAAGAGACAAGGACTATGCCCTGGGATGTGACTCTATAGTCTAGAGTCACATGAACTCTAACAATTCTGTAAATCGATAGAGTTCAATCTGAAGTGGAGGAGCAGCTGGTGGTTCTGTGGATAGGATCAGTCAGGAAGACTGATGTTACTGAGTTGAAATCTGACCTCAGATACTTATTAGCTGTGTGACCCTGAGCAAGTCACTCAACCCCGTTTGCCTCAGTTTCTTCATTTATAAAATTAGCTGGAGAAGGAAATATTCAGTATTTCTAACAAAAAAACTCCAAAGAGAGTCATGAAGAGTTGGGTACAAACAAAAAATTGCTCATCAACAACAACATAAATGCAATGCTATATGGTGCCTAAGAACTTCCTCTTATATTACAGTATAAATATCCCATCCAATTAGCAGGAGGTATTGAACAAAGATAGATACAACCCAAGAGACTCCTGAAAGGTTTGGAAGTTAATGGAATAAAGACATGATTAGAGAACAATGTAATTTCTGAATCACTTTGCAACAGTATTCTACTAAGGAAGCTTTTACTCCTTTATATGTATATTTAGTTATTTATACATCACGTGCATGTACTGTTTTACCAATACTTATGGACAGTATAAAACAATTAGAATTTATTAAAAAGATGAGTTAAAATAACATTTGATGTTAGAATCAATAAGGAGCCGCTGGAATATATTGAGTAGACTAGTGGCATGATCAGATCTGCAATTTAGGAAAATCACTTTGACCGCTGTGTGGAGGATCGTTTGGAGAGGAGGGGCGAGGCAAGAAGACCAGTCAGGAAGCTATTGAAATAGCACAGGCCCCAAAATGATGAGAACCTAAACTAAGGTTGTGGCTATGTGAATAGAGAGGAGACAAAGGAAGGAAATTCTGTGAAGAAAGAAAAGTAACATGATTTGGACCTGATTAGATATGATGGAAAGTGATGAGTCAGAGATGACAATGAAATTGGAAACCTGAGTGATTAGAGGGATAGTGATGTGGTGAAAGAAATAAGAAAGTATGAAAGAGACATGGATAATAATGCAATGTGATCTGTGGTACGGATCACAATCCATCCATACCTGCTCAGTATGTGAAACTCGGTTTGTCCCACTGAAAACAAAGAAGAGAGTTTAGCAGGAAGCCTGTTACTCACTCACCTTAAAGTACAGAGCCCATTGTGGGAGTGCCTGCAGTAACCGCATCATGGTTATGTTGGAAGCGGAGTATGGAAACTTTCTCAATGGCACCTGTGCAGCTGTTGGTGCAGGTGTGTCTGGGTTGTGCTTAGGCTGTAACTACCTGGCATGCTCCCCTCTCAATACCTGTGTAGAAGTATATTGGGAGCTTATACAGCTTTGAAAGGCTATCTTCCTGAAAGGGTGGCATGGGGGAGTATTGAATGATAATAGGCAAAGGGAGTGATGGAATTGTTTTAGAGACAAATTCCATAATTGACTATCATATACACTTTGGTGTTTACATCACGAGATCCAAAGGGGAGTATAGGATTTCTGCTTTAGAGATCAATGTCTTCTTAGACATTAAGAGATCTGTCGACAGTCACATACCTATTGTATTTCACAGGTAGGACTTTGACCCTTGTCTTCTTAGAGACAGTTAGGAACCAGAGTAACTAAAATGCTTGGCCCAAGGTCAGGAAGATCTGAGTTAAAATCTAGCTTCAGACCCTTACTATCTATATGACCCTGGGCAAGTCACTTAACTTCTGTTTGCCTGTTTCCTCAACCTTAAAATGAGAATCGTAACAGTGCCAACCATGCAGGGTTGCTGTGAGGATAAAATGAGTAATATTTCTGAAGCTCGGAACAGTTTCTGGCACATAGAAATTGAGACAGATAGACAGATAGAGAGATAGGAAGAAATGTTTTCCTTCTCTTCTTCCTTTTCTTCCTGAATCTAAGACAGAGATTCTATCAGTCATGCCACCCTCTTTTTTGTGATACATTGCAATGATAAATAACTGTAATTTCAGACATACTATCCCTAAATTAAAATCAGGCAAAAGTGACTTTTGGAAGGAAGTTGTCCTAACTCTAGGTTCGAATCTGAAGGAAATGAGACTAGATTTGGAAGGAATCAGGGTGTCAAATGGAAATGTTTTGAAGATTTAAAGATGTCCTCAAGATCCATGGTTCTCATATGGCTTTCAGGTTCCTGATCAGGGACATGCGTAAAACACAGGCCAGGTATGTTGGCACACCCATGGTCCATCTTACTCTTCATGAATTCCTACATTTTTATCCTCCTTAGCTTGGCTAGGTCATCGCTCTGACACAAGTCAAGTACAAGACAGACTCATGAAATAAGGAAGTTCATTAAACACTCTGCTGAATGGCTGCTTTTGAATCTAGCTCTACATCAGATCAATGATATCCTCAGGAAGAACCAACTCTAAGCCTTTGTAAGGGTGCACATTTCCATCATCAGAGTGTCCTTAGGTCTGCCTAGTTACCGTATTTACAGAGGGGTGTTATTGAAGAAGGTTGTGATGTACAGAATCATAGAATTACCAAATCAGAAGGAAGTGCAGAGGTCATTTAATCCATTCCAAGTTTGATTGCGGAACTCCTCTGTAACATTCTTTATGTTAATACAGTCATCTATCCAGTCAAAAAATAATAAAGAGATTTCTCTCCTTTCTTCCTTTCCAGTAGCAACTACGGCAGCTATGAACATGTAGCATTGAGAATATCTACTTATCTAGATGAACCTGAGACTGGACTTCAAGTCCCTGGATGCCTCTTCTGTTTTGTGTTTCTTAACAGGACTACAGACAACTCTCTCTCTCTCTCTCTCTCTCTCTCTCTCTCTCTCTCTCTCTCTCTCTCTCTCTCTCTCTCAATATTACTGTTTGCCTGTGGGTAGAGGATAAAATACAAAGAATGAGAGGTAGTCATGGACTTGCAGTCTTCTGTCAGCCTCATCAATGTAAGCACATGTTCTTGCTGCCATCCATTTGTAGTCATTATAACTGATATTCAAGATATAGAGAGGAGAGACACCCCCTCCCTCTTCCTGATGCATCACTAGAAGTTCAAGGTAGAACTAGCATGGAGGTACTCCAACAAAAAAGCTTACCACCTCTTCTCACTTATTTTGTCCTAAAAATGGGCATCTCTGCCTAGCTCAGTTACCAAACCTCACTCTACTCCTCCATCCCTGGCTATAGCAATTATGGTACCCACCACAGCCTTCTGGTCACCCATGCTCTTTAGGTAGGGTCAGAGTACAGGTTCAAGACTACAAGGTACTACTCCCATCACACACACACATATATGTATATATATATGTATATATGTATACATATATGTGTGTGTGTAAATATATGGGTGTTGTGCCATGAAGGAAAAGGAAGAAAGAACGAAAGAAAGAAAGAAAGAAAAAGAAAGAAAGAAAGAAAGAAAGAGCATAACAATATGGTGAGGGTGATGACATTTAATGTAGGGGGCAATAGCCCTGAGTGCTACTGTTGCTCTGAGAATATGATTATATTACAATGCATGGTGACAAATCATTTTTATAATGACTACTTTGAGTCATCAAGAAAATTTCACATTATGTCCATTGTACTCTGTTTAAGAAGTCAGGAAATAGTGTATTCCATCATAGATTACTATCCATAATTTAAAAAATAAAGTTTTAGCACTTGATCAGGCAAGCCTTTGTTCTGGACAACTGGGCTATCCAGAAGGGTTCAGGCCCCAGGCATTCTAGACTTGCCTTTCTTCTTCTTCTTCTTCTTTTTTTTTTTTTTGAAAAAAAAATCCTCTTTTATAAGCAATGAAATCATCAGAACAAATATATCAACATGAATGGAGCCCTACATTGAACATATAAAACTCAATTGTTTCTGACTCTTCTTCCCTGGATGGGAGGTTGGGGGAGTTTCATTTTCTTAAAGGTAAAACCAAAACCCAAGAAGAAGTAGCTCTCATTAGTTTTTCATACCTGTGAAACAATACACTCGGAGAAAGATCTGAAACTGGGCATCATGTTCTCCCCAACCCCTCCCTCACCTAAGCTCTTGTGATTTTTACCATGTTAAAGATTGAAAAATCCCTCAGTTTTTCAGCTTTGGCTCCCTCACTTTCTGCTTAGTCCTTTGAGAGTTACTGGTGCCCTTGGAGAAAGATGTAGGAAAGTTTCTTCTACTTTTTTTCATACAGCCTTTCAGACCGTACTGAATATTTAAATAACAGACTGAAATGGGGAATGATGAGTCTCTCAAGGAAATGAACAGTGTACTCATTAGAAGGCTCATTATGAATAAAGTGCAGGAAAGGGGCTCTGAGAACAGACTCCTTCCCTAGTATTTATTAGGACAGAGCACTCTTCTTAATGGGGCACCTGAAAAGCTCTCTGTTGCAATCGTTATTAGGCATTAGTGTATTTCCTGACTTCAGGGATCAGCTCTGCCCTACTGTCTGCCTTTGTAAGCCTGTGACAGTAGGACCCTCACTCCTAGTGCTTCTGGGCTAAATTTGTTCTTACTTTTCCCAGACTGACTGAGGTTCTGAACTTCAGGTTGACTGATCACTTGGGACTCTATTTCCCTTCCCACCAGGGTGAGGTGAAGGGTAGAATTCCAACTGTTTCTCTTTTCCTGTATTCCTTCCTTCACTCTTGTCTATACACATGCATGCACACACACATGCACACGAACATACACACATTCACTCATGCACATACTACACTGCTTGCATACAAGCATATAAAAAACCGTAATTTAAAAGATGTGTACATGTTTTCAGTCACACATAGACATGGATCACAATAAAAAGCACATATATGAATATGCACACAGGCATATGCACAGATAGACACACATGCATATTTCCATGTATGGACATGCACACATAGGGAAACAAATGCACATATGTACATGGGTAGGTCTTGCGCAGATACTTTGTGTTGTTTTTTAGTTGTTTCAGTTGTGTCTGACTCTTCATGACCTCAGTTGGGTTTTCTTGGCAAAGATACTGGAGTGGTTTGCCATTTCCTTTTCTGGCTCATTTTACAGATGAGGTAACTGAGTCAAGGAGGTCTGAGTGACTTGCCTAGGGTTACATAGCTAATAAATGTCTGAGGTCAGATTTGAACTCAGAAAGACTCATTTTCCTGAGTCCAGATGTGGCATGTTATCCACTGCACCACCGTTTGCCCCTTGTACATACATGTATACATAAAATCACACATATGCAGATATGCCTATGTATACACACATAAGCATGTAGGCATGGAACACACTATTTAAAAAATAAACCACACAAATGCATACACACAAATATAACAGATACAAACACATGCAAAGTCACACATACTTCAGAAAAAGAAGTACGTTCTGTAGTTGAAGGGGAAGGAAATGACAAAGTCATATACTGGGTCCTCAGTGAGGCATCACTTCATGAAGTCTCATATGTTCTTTGTGATAGCTATACAAATAAATGTTTGACCACTGACCTAGGGCCTAAGAGAAGTCCAGGCAACCCTAGATAATATTAGTATTTAGCATCTCATTTCTGATATCCTTTTCAATTGAGTGTGAGGGGAATCTGTACTGATAGGGAAGAGAGGGCAGGGTAAAAAATAGTTGTGATGCTGAATGTGAATATTTTTGCATGAGGAACAATGTTCACGTTCTTTAAGCTTTATAAAGTGAGAATAAAATACACACAGACAGAGGGCTCATCCAGGTGTATGACTTGAAGGACAACGGGAAGTTCTCACTGTCCCAAAATGTCTCCCACATCTAAATGCCATGGTGTCTGAAACTCTGTCATTAGAGATTCGTTGTTTGAGAATAAAATTTGCCCTCTCCAAAACCTCTTTTAAAATACTATTGGAAGTAGGTAACACATTATTTGCAGAATCACAGGAGTATAGTATTAGAGATAGAAGGGACTTTAGAGACCTTCTTGTCCAACCTTGTCATCTTATTCTTGAGGAAATAGGAACCCCAAAAGGCTGTTTAAGCGATTTGTCCACAGTCACAGAATCTGAACAAACACTCCAAAATCAGTGCCCTTTCCACTCTACCACTTGGTGTTTATCGAATTACCCCATCTCAGTTTTTCTCATTGGGGAAGCTACATGACACCATAGTGCACAAAGCCCTGGACCTAGAGTCAGGAAGACTCATATTCTGAGTTCAAATATGGCCTCAGACATTTTCTAACTGTGTGACCCTGGACAAGTCACTTAATTCTATTTATGTCAGTTTCTTCATCTGTAAAATGAGCTAGAGAAGGAAATGGCAAACCCCTCCATGGTCTCTGCCAAGAAAACCCTAAATGGGATCATGAAGAGTCAGACACAACTCAATGACAGCCACAATAGTGTTTCTCAGAGCAGAAAGGAGGAGCCTTAGTTAATGTGACAGCATTAGAAGAGGTGCCTAGAGTTTGCAGCACAAATGACAAAAAATGTTCAGGAGGCTCTGAAGGAAGGGAACAGGTAGAGTATAGAGGAGGTTAAGAGGATAGAAATGAAGTCTAACTTTGAGCTGAGACCTGGGAAGAAGTGGGAGTGGCAAGGAGTTGGTAACCATAGGCAGGACAAACGTGCATTTTTTTTCAGACTCAGTAGAATTTTTTGCTGCTTCCCAGTTTTGGGAGCAATTTGCAGAACAGTATGAGTGTGTTCCCTGAGTAAGAAGAATAGAGCACAAGTAGGGGAGGGAGATGACAAGAAAGACCTGGAGAATGCTTCTTTTAAATAAGTGTTGGGCTGTAACCATTGAATAAAAGTATACCTTTGCTCCTGGCGGCTTTCATTCTTCTCCCTTCTCCCTAGAAAACAAGCTCCTACCCATTGCTTTGGCTCATGACTGCAAATGAAAAGTTCCTGGGTAAATAAACAAGGATTTTCTTCATTAGTTAGTGGTAACCCTAGGCTCCAGTAGATTCCAATCCAGTAACACACTGATTTGAAGCTGGTGAGAGACATTAAGGGTACATTGTTCAGGAAATGCAAAAACACAAAGAGTTTAACCAGTAGGATCAAATCCAAGGCTATAGACCAGGACTTGGCAGGCTTTCTCTGCTATATGACCTTGGGAAAGTCACTTCCTTCAGGATAGCCTACTTTCCTAAGGGATTGAGTAGGCAAGTTTTACTGATGACAGTCAAACCAGAGGATTGGGAGAGATAAGCCTAGAAGTAACCTTTTTTTTGGGAATGGAGAGAATAAGAAACAGCGCTTGAGTCAGGGAGAAATGAGTTCATTTCTGGCTTCTGACTTAGACTGACTATGTGACCAACAACAGGTCACTTCAGTTCAGTGTCTCAGGCAACTTTCTAAAGCTATGACATGCAGATGTGTTTTAGATCACAATGGGTGGAGTTTAAAATGGTGAAATGACAGGGAAGACAATGAGAGGCAGAAAAAGGGTCAAAGAGACTGGGACAGGGAGGAGGGAGGGAGGGAGAGGGAGAGGGAGAAAAAGAAAAGGGGACAGAGAGAGGGAGGGAGGGAGGGAGGGAAGGAGGGAGGGAGAGAGAGAGAGAGAGAGAGAGAGAGAGAGAGAGAGAGAGAGAGAGAGAGAGAGAGAGAGAGAGAGAGGAACAGAGACAGTGAGAAGGACACACAGAGAAGGAAACAGATTTTTTTTCTGTTCTCATTTTGTTTTTTATGTTTATTCTTATAGTTGGAACAGAAGACCAGGGTTCAAGAAGTCTTGGCTCTCATGCAAGCTGTGTGGCCTTGGCCTGGTCACTTAAAATCCGCCAGTTAAATGGGGATATTTTCCTCAAATATGATGGAAAGAGCATTGTGTATAGAATCAGAGGACCAGGGTCTACATAGTGTCTTTGTCACTACACAGTGCAACTTTGGGCAAGTTGTTTAGCTTCTCTGGGTCTTAGTCACCTTGATTGTGAAATCAGAGAGGTAGTCTACTAGGACCTCTAAGGTCCCTTCAAGCCCTGAATCCATGATCTTATGATCTTATGACCCATGTGGCTTTAGGCAAAGCCATACGTTAAGTGATTAGATAGCAGTCATTTACCTACTGATGCCTTTTCATGGCACAGGAGCTTTCTGTTTCACAACACTTAAGTCTGCACCTCAGTTTCCTTATCTGTAGAATGAGGGAGTTAAATTAGATGATGTCTAAAGTCCCTTCCAGCTCTAAATTCTTTAGGACAGTATGGTATACAGTTATTATGAATAAAGTGCCTTGTAAATTGCTGAGTGCTACTTCAGTGTTGCTTATTAAAACTAAGAGCCATTCTATTTCTAGACTCCATGATTCAAATTGATGCTAGCTGTAAAGGTAGTGGGAACATACAAAGACAGTGGGAACAAAAAAAATGGTAGTGGTTCTGTCACTTAACCGCTGTTTGCCTCAGTTTCTTCAACTGTAAAATGAGGATAATAGCAGCACCTACTATCTAGGGTTGTTGTGAGGCTCTAATGAGATAATATTGTAAAGCATTTAACAGAGTACCTGGCATGGAGTAGGTAATATATGAATTGCTATATAATAAAACATAGAGTAGGCAATATATGAATTGTTATATAATAGCTATATAATAAAAATAGCAGTGACCATTTCTGACATGGCATGTAGCTTGATCCTCCTCCCACATGAACCCTTAGCATCAAGTGACACTCTTGCCTGGAGAACATCTCTGTCTTACTCTGCAAGATCTGGACAGAGACTCTGTGATTCCCATGTGGTACTAATAATAAACATGGACCACATTCTCTGTTCTTGTGGTGACCAAATGTGCTATCTATGGCATCTCAAAGTAAAGATTATTTCAGAACACCATATTTTAAAGAATTGCCCATTCATTGTTCCAGATGGTTCAAAAGTTGTTTATTTTTGACAGAATGACTAGAAAGCTGTAAGCTTCCGTGGGATCCAAATCTAAATTCTATAAAATTCTCATCTTTGAAAAGAAGAATAAAAGAAGAAATGGGGTTGCTATAAGGTAAATGGAAGCCAACATCACTTTGAATCATCCTTGACCAGCGCTTTGAAATCTGAGCAGTTTATGGTGCAAATCTTGTGCGCCCAATGGACAAAAGTGGGTTTCACTCTGCATTGAATAAAGATCAACCTCAGTAGTTAAATGCATTTTTAGGGACAATTAACTTGTTCTTTTGTAAGAAATGATTGAAAATATTTTTTTCAAGTGTTTGGACATTGATTCAGAAATCATTATATTACAAAAAATTAAATGGAGGAGATGGTAACTAAATTAATAGTGACGTTAGATGAATATTAAGCTATCTCCACAGTCCACACACAGGCATGTTAGCATGGACTCATCATTCAGCTAATTGCCTTTTGCTGCAGTGAGTTTCTAATCTCAGAAATGCAATGATCATATACACAGAAAACCAGATAAGCTCTTTGGGCCATATCTATAAATAAGGAATGGGCTTTTCACTAAAGGTGCATGTGAAATTTCTTTTTGGGTGGCTGAAAAATCATTTTTTTGCTGAATTCTTTCAACTGTTTTCATGCGTCTTAGAGGAACACTGTAGCTCGGCCCAAGGATAGTCTCTACAAATATTATGAAATGGTGAATAAAAGTGCCATATTTATTCCTTTTGGGTTTGTTTTTTTAATTGGATTTCAGACCCTATTAGACAGAACTGGAAGAGGCCTTGAGAGGGTATCTGGTTTACTCCACTGAGAATCAATCTGCTTTTTAAAGACTTATAGAAAAGGAACTCACATAATCTCTCTCGACTAGACAATTCTCACTGGAAGACAGCTTGTGTTTAAAGTTAACTTGAATCCCTCATGCTTCAGTATAAACCCATTTGTTCTTGTTTTCTACTTACTAGAGATAGAACAGCCCAGCATCACCCTCTATGCACAAATTCTTTGGACACTTGACAATTACTGTTATGAGCCCTCGGTCTTCTTTTCAATAGGCTAACTAATCCCAGTTCCTTTATCCTTTGTTAATGACAATGCCTTCTGACTTTTTAATCGTCTTTATACATAACCTCATAAAATTATCTTAGAACCCCCAATTTGATTGGATACATCAACAAGTTTCCATGTTGAGCAGAAATACGGTTTATTTCTTAGTTGATGATGATATCTAACATGTGGTTATATACATATATGTATCTATCCCTTTAAGATTTGCAAACCACTTCATACATATATATGTGTGTGTTGTATACACACATATGCACACTCACATATAAATCTTATTTGGTCCTTACAATAATGCTGTGAAGTCAAAGTCAATTAGATTGTGAGAAACGGGACTTTTTTCTTCTTTTTTGTATTCTTCTTGCTCTGTATAGTTCCTAGCACCTAGGAGGTGCCTAAATGAGAGAAACACTACATAAACACTACTACTACATTTCAATATTATAGCTACTCAATACTCTTTTTTAAGTATTCCAGCCTTTGAAAGGGAAGCATTACTACGTGGCTCTGAATGATTTATCTGGATTCATTTCATCCACTTCGACCTCTTTCTACTATACTAATTTTTGGGTGACTACATTTTTTATTTGGTGTTTTATTTTTTATCAATAAATGTCTTTCATATTCTCCACTTTGACAATTTGATGTACCTATAATATTATTGATGGAGACACTTCCTCCTCAGGTACAGATCATAGATCACTTATACCTTCTCCTACTGTGCAATTCTCATGCATGTCTTGCCATTAAAGTTAGGAAGATCTCCCCCAATCTTGAAAACCTCTTCCTCTAGGACTTTGGACAGTTCCTGGATAAGTGTGCAGCATACAGATTATCCATCTTTTGCCCCCTGCTCTTGCTACATTAGCTTCCATACCAACTTTTCCCATTGCATATGACTTTGATGTTATTTATGCCATTTTTGTGTACAAGTCATTATCTGTAAGAGCCTCTAGCCTACCTACACACACCATATGGTTCTCCATTTCCCTTTGGGTGGCTCACAGTTTTGGAACTTCAGAGAAGGTGGTATTCTATGATTCACAGCCCTATAAAATCATTGTGAGAAAACTAGTGTTGAAAAAGATAGATATTTGTGTCAAGGAGAAGCTATGGGATGTCCAGGTAGAAATGTACAGCAGGCAGTTAGTGGTATGAGAATGGAGCTTATCAGAGATATCTGGAATAGGTATGTAGAATTGTGAGAATTTTTTATAGAGATGATAATTAAACTCGTGGATGTTGGTGTGTTCCTCATTACCAATAGATATGAATTATTGACAGAAGAGGGATAAGAACAGATCTCTGGGATACTACCATGTATATTAACCAAAAATAATAAGAGAGGCAATTAGGTAGTATAGTTGACTAAGTGCTGGAGTTGGTGTCAGGGAGACCTCTCAGTTCTAACCCTGCCTGAGATACTTACCATTTCTGCAATCCTGAGCAAATGACCTAAGCTCCATCAGCCTCAGTTTTATTATTGGAAAAATGGGGGATCACAGTAGCATCTACTTCCCAGGATTCTTATGAAAATCAAATGACGGAATAGTTGTACAGAGTTTTGCAAACTTTAAAGTGCTATATAAATGCTAGTTACTGTTGTTATTATAGGAAATAAACCAGAGAGAGTAGTATCATGAAAAGTCAGGGAGGAGAATATTTTCTAGAGGAGAGCCTGTCAAAAGTGTTTTTGCATATATAGAAAAACAAGAGAAAAGGACTTTTTAAAAACTAATTAAGAGATTATCGAAACTTTAGATAGAGAAGTTTCAATTAAGTGATGAGGTGATGAGCCATATTGCAAGAGGCTCAGAAACAAAATTACAAGACTTAGTTGTGAAGAGATCAAGTGTTTCTTACCTGAAAGGCTTTCTATGTTCTATTGACCTCATTGTTGTGGTTTTCCTTGATGGTTAACACTTCTCTAAGAAACGATAAAGGAATTAATGTCTATTTTGTTCATTTCTCGTTTCTTGGTGTTGAGTTTTGTTTAAATAAGTCATATTGAAGCATTTGCAATTACATATTATGTCTTTGTCTTTATTTCTAAATTGGCAATGGTTTTGACATTTTCTCTAATTTATTGATGGTTGAACTACCCACAGAAAGTGAATTCAAACCAGTTGCTGATATGGGAATCATCTCTGTATCCACTGTCTGTGGATGTTGTGTGTTTTGAATATCAATTTCATTTTGAGGGGATAATTGATGCTAATTCACCCAGGTCACCCGATCTAACTTCCTCTGATCCTCTTATTCATTTTTAATAGTCGTACTTTGGAATGTAAGCTTGTGATCTCTTTCATTTTTTGTTGTCAATATAATTACTGATTTTTTAACCTTCTCTGTGGCCATTTTTGCACTGAAGTCACTAAGAATCAGTGTAAATATTGACTTGGAGTGAAGGATTTTGTGAAGTTTTGTTCGAGAGCTTCTCTGATTCTTTTTATGTATTATTTGTTTTTTTTAACATTTTTTTCTTTTTAAATTTTGAGTTCCAGATACTCTTCCTTCTTCACCCTCCTCCTCCACTCACTGGGAAGTTCAACAATATGATTTCATTTATACATGTGAAACTATACAAAACATAGATCCAAATTAGCAATATAAAAAAAATAAAGTGAGAAAAGTATACTTCAGTTTTTATTCGGAGTTCATCAGTTCTCCCTCTGGAGGTGGATAGCATTTTTTCATCATGAGTTTTTTGGAATTATTTTGAGTCATTGCACTGATAAAGGTAGCCAAATCTTTCACAATTGATCATCATTACAACATTGGTATTACTGTGCACAATGATCTCCCTCTTATTCTCACTTTGTTTTGCATCAGCTCATATAGATCTTCCCATGCTTTTTCTGAAATTACTACTCTCATAATTTCTTGTAGCATAATATTATTGCATCATAATCATATGCCACAACTTGTTTAGTCATTCCCTAATTGATAAGCATGCACTCAATTTCCCAATTTTTTGCATATATAGGTCTTTTTCCTTCTTTAAAATATTTTTAGGTACAGACCTAGTAGTGGTATTGCTGGGTCAAAAGATCAAAACACTATCTTATATTGCTTTGTGCATAGTTCTCACTCCTCCAGAGTGAGTGGATCAGTTCACTATTCCACTAACATTTCATTAATGTACATATTTTTCTTCATCCCTGCTAGCATTTGTCATTTTAGATATGTGGGAGGTGGTACCTAAAAGTTATTTTAATTTGCATTTCTCTAATCAATAATGATTTAGAACCTTTTCACATAGCAGTATAGATAGAAATTGACTGTTCATTCCCTTTGACTATCAACTGGGGAATGGCTATTATTTTTACAGATTTGACTAAATTCCCTATATATTTGAGAAATTAGGCCTTTATCAGAGAAACATGCTATAAAATTTTGTTGATATTATTTCACTGCCTATGGTGCTTCTTAGCAAAATGTAATTCACATGATTATCTCTTTTAATTAGGTCTGTTTTTGCTTGGGCTGAGGTCATGATTGTTATTCTTGCG
The DNA here is from genome assembly GCA_023548195.1 of Bettongia penicillata ogilbyi. Classification (NCBI taxonomy): domain Eukaryota; kingdom Metazoa; phylum Chordata; class Mammalia; order Diprotodontia; family Potoroidae; genus Bettongia; species Bettongia penicillata. The sequence goes on along the minus strand of JAJHZJ010000298.1, from coordinate 1,496,860 downwards.
TGTTTTACTTCTGTTGAAGCAAAATAGATTCTGAACCAGCCCTTCATTATAATTCTGTGTGTGTCTTTTTATTTCACATGTGTCTCTTGCACACAACATATTACTGGATTCTGGTTTCTAATCCATTCTGCTATCCAATTCCATTTTATGGGTTAGGGCATCTCATTCCCATTTACAGTTGTGAATACTATGTATTTCCCTCCCTCCTATTTTCTTCTGATTCTCCCTCTTTTTATCTTATCCCTCCTCAAAAGTTTATTTTTTTCTGACTACTACTTTTCTTACTCCTCCCTCCCATTTATCATTCCCTCCTTTCTCTTATCCCTTCACCCCTACTATTCCTTATTAAGATAGATTTCTATGCTCAACTGAGCATATAGTCATATTCTTCCCTCTTTAAACCAATTCTGATGAGAGTAAGGTTAAGGCATTGCCAGCCACCTACTCTCTCTCCCCCTCCACAGCTTTTATAGAAAAGCTCCTCCTTGCATGCCTCTTCCATGTGAGACATTTTTTCCCATTCTACCTCTCCTTCCCCCTTCTCCTAGAGCATCCCTTTTTCTCCTAATTTTTTGAAATCATTCCAACATAATTGACTCATACCCATGTACTCTATGTATAACTCCTAACTGCCCTAATAATGTTAAACTTCTTAGGATGAATCATCATCCTGTTTAGGAATGTAAATGGTATTTTGTTAAATTTCCATCCTCCCCATGAAAGATTACACTCACTTTTGATGGGTAGGTTATTTTTGTTTCCTTTGCCTTCCAGAATATCATATGCCAAGTGCCTTTAATGTAAAAGTTGCTAAATGTTGTGTGATCCTAACTGTGGCTCCACGATATTTGAATGGTTTTTATTGGTGGCTTGCAATATTTTCTCCTTGACCTGGTAGCTCTGGAATTTGGCTATCATATTTAGGAGAGTTTTCATTTTGGGATTTTTTCAGGAGATGATTAGGGAATTCCTTCAATTTCTATTTTATGCTCTGGACAGGGGTGGGGAGCCTGCAGCCATATGTGGCCCTCTAGGTTTTCAAGTGTAGCCCTTTGACTGAAACAAAATTTCACAGAATAAACCTCCTTAATTAAAAAAAGATCCCCTTAATAAAAACCTGTGGCCTTGAGGCCACAATTTCTCCACCCATGAGTAAGATATCAGGGCAATCTTTATGATTTCTTGAAATAAGATGTCTAAACTATTTTTTTATTTTCTTTTTTTAAATTTTTTTTATTTTAATGATAAATTTATTTATTTAACTTTTTAAATTCATTTCCACAAAATTTTGGGTTCCAGATTTTCTCCCCATCTGTCCTCTCCCCCCACCCCAATACACCGAGCATTCTAATTGCCCCTATCACCAATATGCCCTCTCTTCTATCATCCCTCCCTTCCCTTGTCCCCATCTTCTCTTATGTTCCATTTTTCTATTCCCCATTACCTGTATTTCTTATTTCCTAGTAGCAAGAACAATACTCAACAGTTGTTCCTAAAATTTTGAGTTCCAACTTCTCCTCATCCCTCCCTCCCACCCATTCCCTTTGGGAAGGCAGGCAATTCAATGTAGGCCATATCTGTGTAGTTTTACAAATGACTTCGATAATAGTTGTGTTGTATAAGACTAACTGTATTTCCCTCCATCCTATCCTGCCCCCCCATTGCTTCTATTCTCTCTTTTGATCCTGTCCCTCGCCAAGAGTGTTGATTTCAAATTGCTCCCTCTTCCCATTACCCTCCCTTCCTTCATCCTTCCCCCCCGCTTATCCCCTTCTCCCCCACTTTCCTGTATTGTAAGATAGGCTTTCATACCAAAATGAGTGTGCATTTTATTCCTTTCTTTAGTTGAATGTGATGAGAGTAAACTTCATGATTTTCTCTCAGCTCCCCTCTTTTTCCCTCCATTTAAAAGTCTCCTGCCTGCCTCTTCTGTGAGAGATAGTTTGCCCATTACATTTCTCCCTCTCTCCTCCCAATACATTTCTCTCTCACCATTTACCTTTTTTAAGACATAATCCCATCCTATTCAATTCACTCTCTGCTCTCTGTCTCTGTGTGTGCATGCGTGTGTGTATGTGTATGTGTATGTGTGTGTGTATGCATATGTATAATCCCACCAACTACCCAGATACTGAAAAGTTTCAAGTTTCAATGTCTTTCCATGTAGGAATGTAAACAGTTCAACTTTAGTAAGTCCCTTATGACTTCTAATTGCTGTTTACCTTTTCATGCTTCTTTTCATTTTTGTGTTTGAAGGTCAAATTTTCTTTTCAGCTCTGTTCTTTTCATCAAGAATGCTTGAAAGTCCTCTATTTCATTGAAAGACCATTTTTCCCCCTGAAATATTATACTCAGTTTTGCTGGGTAGGTGATTCTTGATTTTAGTCCTAGTTCCTTTGACTTCTGGAATATCCTATTCCATGCCCTTTGATCCCTTAATGTAGAAGCTGCTAGATTTTGTGTTATCCTGACTGTATTTCCACAATACTGGAATTGTTTCTTTCTAGCTGCTTGCAATATTTTCTCCTTGAGCTGGGAATTCTGGAATTTGGCCACAATGTTCCTAGGAGTTTCTCTTTTTGGATCTCTTTCAGGCGGTGATCGATGGATTCTTCCAATACTTATTTTGCCCTCTGGTTGTAGAATATCAGGGCAGTTTTCCTTCATAATTTCATGGAAGATGATGTCTAGGCTCTTTTTTTGATCATGGCTTTCACGTAGTCCCATAATTTTTAAATTGTCTCTCCTGGATCTATTTTCCCGGTCAGTTGTTTTTCCAATGAGATATTTCACATTCTCTTCCATTTTTTCATTCTTTTGGTTTTGTTTTGTGATTTCTTGGTTTCTTATGAAGTCATTAGCCTCCATCCGTTCCATTCTAATTTTGAAAGAACTATTTTCTTCAGTGAGCTGTTGAACCTCCTTTTCCATTTGGCTAATTCTGCTTTTGAAAGCATTCTTCTCCTCATTGGCTTTTTGAACCTCTTTTGCCAATTGAGTGAGCCTATTTTTCAAGGTGTTATTTTCTTCAGCGTTTTTTTGGGTCTCCTTTAGCATGGTGTTGACCTGCTTTTCATACTTTTCTTGCATCTCTCTAATTTCTCTTCCCAGTTTTTTTTCCACCTCTCTAACTTGATTTTCAAAATCCTTTTTGAGCTCTTCCATGGCCTCAGCCCATTGAATATCTATTTTGGATGTTTGGGAGACAGAAGCCTTGACTTCTATGTCTTTCCCTAAAAATAAGGATTGTTCTTCCTCATCAGAAAGGAAGGGAGGAAATATCTGCTCACCAAGAAAGTAACCTTCTAAGGTCTCATTTTTTTTCCCTTTTCTTGGCATTTTCCCAGGCAGTTACTTGACTTCAGAGATTCCTTTCCAGCCCTGCCTTGCCTCCAGATCTGACCATCTAGTGCTTGGGGTCTGAGAATCAAATGCTGCTCCCCAGCCTCAGGGCTTTCAGAGGGGTTGGGGCTGCTATTCAGTGTGAGATTAAGTTCATGTGCTCAGGTGGGGGCAGGGTCACCACATGGGGCTCAGTTCCCTCAGGGGGTTTATTTGGAGATCTTCAACAATGGATCTGAGCTCCTGTCTGCTTTGGGTACTCCAGTCTGCTGCTGTCTCCTGAAGGGGCCTGAGTTATGGAGACACCCCGCTCCCCTCTTGGCAAGCAGAAAAGACCCTCTCACTACCCTCTGCGCCTGTGGGTGGAGGGAGCTGCGAGGCTGCTGGAGATTCCATCTCTGAAGCCTGCTCGGATCTGGTCCTCTTGGTGCCACACGGTCAAGGCAGAGCTGCTCTCTGCTCTGGGTCCGGTGCTCGATGGACCTTTGGTGTCGATTTTTCTGGTCTCTCTGGAACAGAAGTCTCCTCCACTCTGTTCTTTTGTGGCTTCTGCTGCTCCAGAATTTGTTGGGAGTTCTTTTTTACGGGTATTATATGGGCTGTGTGTTAGGAGATAGCGTATGTGTGTCTTTCTCCTCCGCCATCTTGGTTTCTCCCCCAGAGCAAATAAAATCTAAACTCTTTTTTTTTTTGACAATGGCTCTCAGGTAGTGTAATAGATCTTAAATTTTATCTCTCCCTTCTGTTTTCCATGGCATTTGTTTTTTCAATGAGATATTTCATTTTTTTTTACTTTTTAATTCTTTTTACTTTTTTTTATTGTTTCTTGAAATCTCTTGGAACCATTGGCTTTCACTTGGCTAATTCTAATTTTTAATGAATTATTTTCTTCAGTGAGCTCTTCTACCACTCTTTTCCATTTGACCCATTCTGCTTTAAAAAGAATTCTTTACTTCAATGAAATTTTTGTGTCTTGTTTTAACACGAGGCCAATTTTTTAAAGGTATTATTTCTTCAGTATTTTTTGTATCCCTTTTACCAAGCTGTAAATTGTCTTTTTTCATCACTCTCATTTCTTTTCCAATGTTTCCTCTACCACTCACCTCTTTAACTCTTCCAAAATTCTTGCTGGCCTTGGTTCCAATGAACATTTTTCTTTGAGAATTCACTTATAGTGGTTTTCAAATTGTTGTCTTCTGAGTTTATGCCTTGGTCTTCCCTGCTATTGTACTAGCTTTTTATGGTCAAGTCCTTTTTTTGTAGTTTGCTCATTTTCCCCAGCCTATTTCTTCACTTTGAACTTTATGTTAAAATTGGACTCTGCTCAACTGGTTGTGGGAAGGCACCTTACTAACTTCCAAACTTTTTCATACAGCTGTTTTTTAGAGCTAGTCCTGGGGAATCTGCAAATTTTTAGTGCTTCCAAATTGGTATTATCCTAGGAGAGTTATAGCCACTGTTGTTTTGATTGGTGTTCTCATCTTTACCTAGGAAGGGCCCTGCTTCCCTACGACTATAAGTACTGGGCTCCTCTTGGCCTTGGAACTGTGACCAGGGCCCCTGCTCCACTGTGGTTAAATTCAAGCATTCATTTTTTTCTCTGGAAAGGTGAACTGGAATTGTTTATGGGCAGTAAAATTGCTAATTGGCACCAACTACCCCCAGTGCCAGCAAAGGGTCCCCAAAACCTCTTTCTGACCAGTTATCTTACTCCTTACCATCTCTGGGCTAAGAATTCCTGAAGCTGCTGCTGCTATTGCAGCTACCTCCTAGACCCATCACTGGTGCTCCTGTTGTACTTTGGGTTTGTGCCCACCCCAGTGCTACAGATTGACCTCTCCCATGGACCTTCTAAGTTTTCTTAGCATGGAAAAATATTTCCCTGTCTCCTTTTGTTACCCCCACTACCCCAAAATTTTATTTGAGGCATTATTTTAAAATTGTTTGGAGGGAAGTGTTGGGAGTGTTTGGGAGTGTTCAGTGGGGTCCTAGACTACTCTCCTATCTTGGCTCTGCCCCAAATTTCTCTGAGTCTTAATCCTCTTTAGCAATGCTGGTGCCTAATCTGTGATTATCATCATGGGTGGTCTTTTTGTTAGTGCTAAGCAAGGTGAGATGACCAAATGTCCCGTGAATGGTTTTTGTATTGTTTGCATGCATGTTATAATTAGCTCCACTCACTTCTTTCTTTGTGTCTTTAAAAGGAAGCCCATTAGCCATCTTTCCATGAACCTGCAATTTTCTTTTGAATTGTGCTTTTCTTTACAGGGAATGTCATTATTAATATGGCTCAGTTGATTTGCTGGTCATTGGACAAATATTTTTCAATTCCAGTATCTTTCCACTGATCCATTCTATAGTTTTGTTTAAAGTACTGATGATTAGTGTTTAAAGACAGTGTAAAAAGTATAGTTCCTATTACCCTGTGCCCTTTCTTCCCACTGCTATATAAGCTTCATGGCATAAAAATGGCCACAAAGAGTGAGGACCATTATATCCTTTCCATTGTTTTGTGGCTCACAATAGCTAACACTAATTCATCACTTAGTAATGACCTCCCCCTACATAGCTAAATTGGCCCTTGGGTAGGAGACATAGTTTGCCCATGGTTCCATTCTCATAGCCTATCAGAGCTCAATTCCCAATAAGGATTGGCCTTAGTCCTCAAGAATGTGCGGTCACCTGCACATGATGATGAAGTTGTTTATCACGATTAAATTTTAGTTTGTTAATTTTTTTAACCTTTCCTGTAATATCTTGGCTATTTCTCACCTCCCACCTAGAAATAAGAATATATCTTCGTTCATTACCAACATCATTGATGACAATTTTAAACATTTAAACCCATCTTCTTGGGTTGACATTTATGCATTAAAAACATGTTTCTAAATATAGGGGGGCCCACTCCCACTTTACATAATGGATATTCTTTTGCGAAGTTATATGTCAGTCACATTGTCATTCATATACTATTCCAAATGAACTAGCTAGTATAATATTCAAAAGAATCATAGATTTAGAGCTGAAAGGGACCTTATATATCTAGTCCAATTCACTCACCAAAATAAAACTACATCCCATAGAGGTCAAGCAACTGGCCTAAGGAGGGGAACTGTGGAGAGGGCGCTATGCCTAGATTCAGGAAGATGTAGGTTCACTCCAGCCTCAGATACTTACTACCTCCGTGACCTTGAGCTAGTCACATGACTGTTCTGTTTTTTAGTTTCTACATCTTTAAATGGGAATAATAATGATGCCTACTTTCCAGGGATGTTATAAGGACCAAATGAAATAATATTTATGAAAGCATTGTCAAACATCACTGAAGGTCCCAGGAAAACTATCTCTTTCATGAAGCCTTTCCTCACTTCTCTCATGTACTTCCCTGAGTTCCTGAGTATAGTCAGAGCTACAGAAATTACCTTAATGTTCTCTGTGCTCATTTTTTCTTCCCAAGAAGATCTTAAGGAATAAAAAAGGACAAGGGCAATCTTCATAATCCATTGATATCCCTCCTGCTCCTCTCACCCCTGCTTAAAGCTATGTTGGGCACATAGTGGATACTCAGTTCTATTCACTTAATTCAACAAGACTTCAGTGCTTCCTACGTGGCAGGCACTCTGCTGTTGCTGGCAGGGGTACAGGGAGGGGGGAAGAGTTTACAAAACAAATAATATCTGACCATTTCTATTTTATTCTCTCCTGTGTTCTAATCTAAAATAGGCACTAACACAAGTAATGTAAAAGTAAATGTAAAACAATTTGAAGCTAAGTCAATAACCCTAGTAAATGTTTGCTGATTGATATATTTATCAAGTCTCTTAATCCATCAACCATATTTTTCTGGCAGAGTAGGATTAAAGGTAAACAAAGAAAAGTATATTTCTGAGGGGCACAAAGTTATGCAAATCAAATGTTATTGAGGATAACCTGATTATGAAAATGAAGCACATAATGATGTGAGCTTTGTTTTGAAGTAAAGCCATTTCTCAAACAAGCGACTTATTCCCAGACTAGCCAAAATAGCAGTTCCTGTGATGAACAAGGTACATTTCAGATTTAGCAATGTGCTATCTTATTGATCCAAGGATGGCCATAACACAAACAGCATCTGGTAAGGATCTGGGTCCATTCTGATAAGATCATTCTGCCTGAGAGCCTAATCTTCTGTCCAAAAAAGTCTAATTTTGCTCACAGTGAAAAAGAAAAAAATGGTATATTCCTTTAGTGTCAATGGACCAGATTGTCTCTCCAGTTTGTGTGATGGGGGGACTTGGTTGCATTCCCAGCTATGGCTCTCCTTCATGGCTCATTGCCTTGCACTAAGAGTTTTTAATGAAGTCAGTTTCAAAACAGAGTGATCATCCCCCAAACCTTGAAATACCTTCCTTGATGCTGGAATGTTCAGGTTCTCTGCTTTTAAGGGAAACACATCCAACACACAGCTTAGTAACAACAGTAACAACAATTTACACAGTTATACAAAATACTTTATGCGTATTTATGCATATAAGTGATTATGTACCTGTTGTACATGATTATATATATGTATGTACATGTGTGGTTATATATCTAAAATACACATATGAGATTATCCCATGTTTTATACACGTGTACATATATGTGATTCTATGTGTGTGTGTGAGTATATCCTTTTGTTCTCACAATAACCCATATCAATAAATATTCTTATTAATCCTGTTTTACAACTGATGAACCTGAGGCCGAGAGGTTAGATGAGTTGCCCAGGGTTACTTGAAAATTGTCTGAGGCAAGATTTGAACTCAAGTCTTCCAGAGTCCAAGTCCAACACTTCATTTTGCCAAACATCCATATGGCCCCATTTCCTCCTCTATAAAATAAGGTAGCTGGATTAGATGAGCTCCAATGTCCCTTCTAGTTCTGAAATTCTAAGAGTCAATCACCCCGGGTTTAGGTCCTACTCTGCTTTCCCAATGTTTTCAGTTTCTATGCTAAGGACAGCTATATCCTGTAAATATTAGTTTAGGAAAGACAGGGACCCCTTTCTGTCTTCTAAAGATTCCAGAAATGGTCATGTTCTAACTCAGTCTTTATGAAAGATCCTGTATTATTTTCTCACTATAGTTTCAACATCCTTTTCCTCAGTAAGTAGGCAAATCCAAAGCTGGTATTGTTAAATATATACACTTTCCCCTCTCACCCTCACCCCCAAGAGAGTTTCCAAGTGAGGGATCATTACCTATTTCTAATTCACTTTATTTCAAACTATTGACACCATGTAATGAGCCATGAAGGAGATCCAGGTTAGAGAGTGACCCAGGCAAGCCTTCCAGCCTCATGCCAGGGCTGGGAGCATATTGTCACTCACTGTGAGTTGCCCTCCCCTCTCAGCATGTACTCAGAGGGCACATCCACTCAGCTGCTGCTCATGGCAGTGTGACAAACCAAAGAACCTTGCTCCACGCAGACCATATTATGCTGAATACCTGACTTTCTTAAAAAATGAGCTTGGAAGACTTCCCAGATGATATATCTGCGCCCTCTAATACATAGCCCAAGAGGAAGGGGTTGAAGAAGGAGGCAATGAGCAGGATTGATGGACTGCTCTATTTATATTCCATTGATGGCCTAATCTCTCTCACACACCTGGAGGTGATCTGAGCCCCTGCCCACACAAAGGAATCCTGGCTTCTCCTGGTTCATAACAAGCCCAAACTAAGTTCCAACATCAGGGGGACCAGTATGTTCAGGAGTACAATCTGGATAGCAATGGGGAACCAGCTGTAAGATCGCCCTACTTGGCAGGCAACTTTTTGAGGTGGTGTGAGGGGTGGAAGGAGTGAGGAGCAGGAGTACACCAGAGATTCTCTATAAATGATCACAGGATCATAGCCTAAGGGGACTCAAGGGGACTCTTGAAGGGACGCAAGGCCAACTCATCCAACCCCCCTATTTTACAAATAATGAACTTGAGGTTCAGAGAGGTCAATTGCCATTTCTCAGTTAGTAACTGACTTAGGTGAGATTTTTACTTGGAGTCACTGACTCCAAATCCACTCCTCTACCAATCCCCTGTATCATGTTGCCTCACCATTATAAGGAGCCTTTATTCTTTTCCTTTTCTTCCATTTTACTTTTGCTCATCAGTGAGGTTGCTACTTTTTTTTTATCCTCAGAGCACACATTTTTATATTATACATAAATTCTTTAGAAAGTACTTTTTTTTTAACCTCAGTGGTTAACTGGGTTTGGTGGGATTGTAGGAAGTAGGGGAGCCAAGTCCTCCCTGCTGTCACCAGGACTTCTTTGAGACTTGTCTTCATCTTGGAAATCTGTGCACCATTTTGTTCTTTGCAGCTGGGTAGGGCACATAGAGTGAGGGGACAACCTCCAAGCCAGGATGAGTGACAGCAACAGTTATTGGAAATTGACAGAAATGCACCCTCTCAGGTTGTGCTCTGCTGTGCTGACTGCTCCTTGCTGACCTCTTAGGAATGAGGAAAGCCAGCTCCAGAAGTGGGTGAAGCCATCTCTCACTCTGACATTTAATTTACCTGGGAGCACAATAATCAGGGTGAGAATCAAATAGTCTGAAATTTCACTACAGTGAGCAAAAGCTAAATGTCTGTACCCTGTTGGAAAGCGATGCTTTCCTACTGAAGCAAAAGGCAGTATGGATAACCTCCCAAGGAAAGAGGAAAGGAACGAGGGTCCTTCTCCTTTACATGGCCATGAATATACCTTTGGAGAAACACGGGCCTCCATAAAGTAGTGTCAACATCCCAACATTTCATCAGCTGTTGTTCTGGAGTCATAAAGGATTTCCCTCTTACTCTCTAGCTCAAGGAACTGCAGCAGCTTCCTGTTGCCTCTGAGATAAAATTTGGCATTTAAAGCCCTTCACAATCTGGCTCCCATCTATCTTTACAAGCTGATTACATATTACCCTCCCGCGTTTCACTCTATATTCCAGCCAAACTGGCTTGCTTGCTTAACCCAACATAGGACCTTCCATATCTGCCTCCATGCATTTGCCCTGACTTTCGCCTATGCCAAGAAGGATCTTCCATCTTATCTCTCACCCCTTGCAACTCGGAGCTTCCCACAAGGCTCAGTTTAATAATTACTTCCTATAGGAAGCCTTCCTGATTCCCCAAGCTATTAACGCCATAGTCTTTGTCCCTTCCCCTCAAAAACAAAAACTCTTCTGTGTTTATTTTGAATAGCTTTGTATTTATGGATCTGAGTTTCTACCTGAAGTCTTTCCTGTTCTTCCTGTCTCTCCATGCTATTACTTCCTCTCATCTCAACCATTTAGTATTCATTAAATATGTATATATGCATGTGTGTCTCTCAAGAATTTTGGAACTGATTGTGTGACAGGCGAGACACTGGCACAGGACTGGTCAGCATGGCATACCCACATCAGAAAAGGTGCTGCACTCTATGAGCAAAGCAGAATTGAAACAACTCAAAGGAAATGGAGGATGTGCAGATTTAGAATATCCACCCCAACTGTTCACATGGACTATATGTGCCTGACTTGTGGTAGTGCATTCTGAGCTTGTATTGGTTTGATCAGCCACAATCAGACATACAGACTCTCGACTCCAGCATAGTCCTCTTTGAGAAAAAAACACAACCACCAATCAAGCAATCAATATATGTATGTGTGTATATATGTGTATATATACATAGACATATGGATACACATAGACTCTTACATGGAAGGTCATTGTATTTCCCAATTAGAACATAAGCTCCTTGAGGGTGGGGGCTGTTTTATTTTTATCTTTGCTTAGCATGTGATACATAGTGCTTTCAATAAATGATTATTGGCTAATTGTTGTCCTCTAATTTCTTTCAATGATCATGGGCAGTGATTCTGCAATGCTTAAGTGAACTCAAAGGGGACAGTGATCATCTGACCATCTGCAGCTATATGGTATAGTAGATAGAGGGCTGGCTCTATCTTCCTGGAGTCCAGAAGATCTGAGTTCAAATTTAACTTCAGAAACTTACTAGCTGTGTGACACTGTTTTAATCACTTCACCTCTGTTTTTCTTGACTATAAAATAATGCCTGTCTAGCAGGGTGGTTAGGACGATAAAATAAGATAATAATTGGTAGTAGATGCTACATGAATGTTTATTTCCTGTCAGCATCTTTTAGACAGGGACTATTTATTTTTATCCTTGTGTCCTCAGTGCCTAACACAGGGTCTGGCATATTGAAGACACAATACATGTTTACTCAATTGAATTTTGCAGACGCTAACACAACTGGATTTAGGAATTGGCATCATGCAGGCAATGATTTTTACCATTCCTGTTCTCAGACTACTGAACATTGCCAAAGGAAAGCCTCAAAACTGAGCCGATTTTATTCACTATAATTTTAGAGTACACATAAAAAGCTGGGCATTTGCTGCCTCTCTCTAAACCTCTTAAACTGTTCTCATTAATTTCCCATCTTAATGACACAACAACTTTTGGAGTCCTTTCTTCCCTCCTCAATTCCTCAGTCATGCCCATAATAATACATGATTCTCTTGAGACCATTTGAGGTAATTTTCTTCAATTTCTTCCCTATTCCTCAAAATATCTCTGCATTGTCATCCCTGATCTCCTTTACTTTGGTGACAGAGTAAAAATTCAAATTAATTAAAAAATATTTATTGACACTTGCTATGGCAAAACAGTACATGTCCTCAAGGGATTTATGTTCTACTGGGAGAAGACAATAAATACACATATAAAAATACATACAAATAAAATAAATACAGAATATTTTTAAATGAAAAGTACCAAAAACTGAGAACATAAGGAAAATTTCCCAAGGGAAAAATTTATGACCAAACAAGAGATAAAGTGTATTACCAGATATAAATGGATAATTTTGATTATATTAAATTTTAAAAGATTTTACAAAGAAAACAAATGCAAGTAAGAATAGAATGAAGTTAGAAAACTAGGAAACAATTTTTGCATCAAGTGTCTCTGATAAAGGCCTCATTTTTCAATTATATAGAGAACTGAGTCAAATTTATAAGAATACAGGTCATTCCTCAATTGATAAATGGCCAAAGGATATGAACAGGTAGTTTTCAGATGGAGAAATCAAAGATATATATATATATATATATATGTATATATATATGCACTGTTGGTGGAGTTGTGAACTGATCCAGCCATCCTGGAGAACAATTTGGAACTATGTTCAAAGAGCAATCACATTGTGTATGCTCTTTGATCCGGCAATGCCACCACTAGGTCTACATCCCAAAGAGTCATAAAATAGGAGAAAAGACCTACATACAACTAAATGGTTGTAGCAGCTCTTTTTGTGGTTTCAAAGAGTTGGAAATTGGGAGGCTACCCATCAATAAGGAGATAGCTGAATACGTTGTGTGAAAATTAACTATGATAGACTTAGCTCTTCACAGCAATCCAAAACAATTCCAAAATTCTCTTGATGGAAAATATTATCTACATTTAGAGAAAGAACTGATGGAGTCTAAATGCAGATCAAAGCATATCTTCATTTTATTTTTTGTTTGTTTTTTTTCCTTTTGCAAACTATATTTTTCTTTTGGTGCAAACTTTCTTTGAACAACAGGACAAATGCAGAAATATGCTTTACACGATTGCACATATATAATCTATATCAAACTGCTTACCATCTTAGGGAGGTGGGAGGGAAGGGAGTAAGGGAGAAAATTTGAAACTCAAAATTTTATAAAAAGTGAATATTAAAAATTATCTTTACATGTAATTGAAAAAATACTATAAAAAAAGATAAAAATCTCCTGTAGGAGATGACACCTAAACTGTACTTCAAAGAAACCTGAGGATTCTATAAGATAGAGGTGAGAAGGAACAACATTTAGCATGATATGGGAGGGAGAGAGGTATATAAAGGAAAGAGAATGCAGGCTAATGAAGCATATTGTGTGTAGGGAAATAGGGATGGATGGGGGCCAGACTGTCAGTGAATCCATCAACAAGCATTTATTACGTACTTACTAGGTGGCAGACACTGCTAAGCACTAGTGAAGAAAATGTAATGTGAGAACTGAACAATGGGAACCTCGTCCGTAGAAACGTATATAGTATGCTTGGATTGATGCAATCCCCCATATGGACTTCAGAGCATCCATAGATACTCCAAGGCTATTTCCTGTTAGCTTATTATGATGAAGAAAGGCTCTCTTTGATTGCCTGCAGAATTGAAATTGATTATCTATACAAAAGACTCCCATGGGCACAGCTTGACTTCTTCTGATTGTAAGGAAGAACTGTGGGGAGAGAGAGAGAGAGAGAGAGAGAGAGAGAGAGAGAGAGAGAGAGAGAGAGAGAGAGAGAGAGAGACAGAGAGACAGAGAGACAGAGAGAGACAGAGACAGAGAGAGACAGAGAGACAGAGAGACAGAGACAAGAGATAGAGACACATAGAGACACAGAGATATACAGAGACAGAAACAGAGAGGTCAAGACAGAGATAGAGACAGAGAGATGAAATAGAGACAGAAAGATACACACACAGAGACAGAAACAGTGCTTGTACCACCAACCTATTGTCTCCACCCCATCTGAGTAGTCATGAAACCATAAGCATGTGACTGCTGTTGCTTGGGCCACTTTTGCATCTTTTCTCCCCTACTCTTAGGTAAAGCCATAGATGACTACAGGCTTGGAACTTTGTAAGATAGGGAGAGGAAGCAAAGGTCCAGAAGTGGAAGTTCGTGTCAGAATTTTCCAGCAGTCAAGCTCAGGAAGGAGTGACCTACTTGATCCAGCCTAGCAGCAAATCAGACTTGGCAGCTGAGATGTTTGCTGGAGAAATTTCTTCATTGACTCTATTACATTCGTAAGTGAACTTGGTGGAGCAACACTTTGTAGCAGGTTGTGTTTGTCCTTCATTTTCAAAGAGGACCATGACATTAGGGAGATGATATGACTTGAAAATGATTTTGATTGGAGTAAGGGAGGGCTGTGCAAGTTCACCAATCTCACTTTCTCCTCCAGAACCATCTGGGTCCAGAGGCCATATATTCATCAGGATGACTGAAGATGGTCCAGGATGCAGTTGGGAGACCCTTGTCCTTTTAGGCTAAGGCCTGTTAGGTTCTTACTTTAATTGAAATAACAACTTTGTAGCATCTATATTAAATTTAAACCCACTATCCCCAGTGACAAAGGCAGCATAAGGGAGAGTAATACACCTTGTTTTGAGAGGAACTTCTATTCACATTGTATCTTCTCAGTACATATCTCTCTGAAAAATCTAATCGATATTGATTGATTTTCTGATGTTGGGGTAGTAATAGATCAATTAATGATATAACATAGGTATTACTTACCCTTCAGTCATTTCAGTCCCATCTGACTCTTTGTATCTCCTTTTGGGGTTTTCTAGGTAAAGACGCTGAAGCAGTTTACCATTTCCTTCTCCAGCTCATTTTATAGATATAGAACTGAGGCAGAGTGCATTAACTTGCCCAGACTCACACAAGTGTCTGAGACTGGATGTGAACTGAGGAAGATGAGTCTTCCTGATTACAAGCCCAGTGCTCTATCCTCTGTGCCTTCTAGATCCCTAGGTACTGTTTAAAATTGCCAGTTGATATTGGGAACAACACACCAGAGTAGAGGCTAAAGTTGATAGCAACAGAAATCACTCCCAACCTCTCAGCGTCACCTTCAGAATCCGAGAGTAGATATAGCTAAATTTGCTCTAAAGGGGACTGGATCTCTCCACGTGAATGTGAGTTAGGCTGAGGACCCCCAGAGTCTCATAAGGCTATACAAAGGAAGGCAAAAATGACCCTTTCCTGAAGGAGCTCACATGTTAATATGGGAGCTACATGAATAACTAGGTACATACATAGATATACATAGAGGGAAGGTGATCTCAGGAGGTAATCCAAACTGTGGAACAAGGAACCTTGGTCTTCATTAAGGCTCATCCTTCTCCACGTACTCTTTAGCACATTTCTTTCTACCTCCTCCAGAACTGCGTGTCACTAGTCATTCTCTATCTCTCATGACTCTTTAATCTCTTTCCCTCCAGAGGCTGCTTCTCCTTTGCATGCAAATATTCCCAGCTCTTCCTGATCTTAAGTCAACCTTTCCTTGACTTTTCTTTCTCATTTATCTTATGGAGTTGTCTATACCTTCTACTTCTTTACCACTCACTCTCTCCTCAGATTATGGCAATATGGACACTGTCCATACCACTTGGTTGAAACTTCTCTTGCAAAGATTGAAAGGGCTTCCTAATTGCTGAATCCTATTACCCCCTTTTCAGCTCTCATTTTTCTTTTTTATATCTGTATCATTTGACTTTATTGTCTAGCCCCTTCCACTTGCTAACCTCCCTTCCCTTGAGTTCAGAAATGCCAGGATCTCCTGATTATCCTCATAACTGTTGAGTTATTCCTTCCCTGTGCCTTTTGCTCTATATAAGTAGTGCTACAAGGTTGAGGAGGAAAAGAGGAAGAGGAGAACAACCACCACCTAAGGTAACTTAAGCATGAATTAACTGACTATAATGTTCAAGCAAAGCAACTTATTTGCTGGTCAGGATACAGATAGAAAAGTAATATGTTTTATTTTATATAATTTTAAATGGATGCTAACAAACTGAATAATGTTCCACATTAGGGTAATTGTGGTGGCAGTGTAGGAGATACTTAAAATGAAATTATATAGTGGACATTAAAAGGAACCAGGGCTTTGTAGCTGAGGAAAAAAGATGAACTACAGGCAACGCTGTAGTTATTCTCTGACATTTAAAGTTTTAATATGATGTAGAGAGTTATACTTTCTCTGAACAGATTGGGAAAAGAATTAGGACCAAGGGAAAGAATTCTTTTGGTTTGATATATGGAAGACCTTTGGAATAGAGAAGTCTAAAAATTGTATGGATCACTTTGTGTAGGTTCCTATTAGTGGAATTATTCAAGTGGAAGCTGAAGGATGAACTCTCAGGTGAGTTTGACTAGATGACTTCAAAGATCCCTATCAAATCTAGATTCTCTAATTCTATTAATCTACTCATTATCAAGGGAGGCCAATGACTTCAAAATCATTTATCTGTAACTTTTAGCTTTGGATATACCCTGATGGCTTAGGGTTTCTGGAGCACATCCACTCAATCAATAAACATTAATTGAGCACTTACTGGTGTGTTAGACATTACACTATGGGTTAGAGATAGAAATAAAAGGCAAGACTAGTTCCTATCGTATTTTTGGAATCTATCATTAGTTAGGAGATCCTCTTTAGGCATTTGTCAGTTCAGGGAAGGGGCTGAAGAAATACTGAATAACTAACCTTAGAATACTATTTTAAACTGACTGGTCCACTTCAAAAAATTAAGTAATTAAACATTTACTTAGAATTAGAACCCACCCTTTTTAAGACTTCACAAGGTCTCGTTAAGAATTCCGTTTAAGAACTCAGTTGGAGCTCTGACTAGTATAGAAATCTATGGACAATGAGAGCTCCAGATAACCATTTCCTAAAGCCTGAAAAGACAAATCATACATAAGACAAGCCTTATATATTTCAAAAAACAACAAAGAAGAGAATTCATAAACAAAAATGTTGAGAGTACATTGCTCAATGTCTGCAGCAAGCCGCACTAATGAATCTCACACAAACATGGATATTTTTGTAAAACATGAGCCCAAGTTCCATTTTATGACCATGTAATTTACAAGTCCTTAAATTACATTAAAATCACCACACACAGTGTTTACAGTTTAATTACATGGTTATTTGCCATTTCCAATCAAGTGTTATTCATTCGGTACCTCTTTTCCTGATCTTACCTAAAAAAGAAAACACTTCTATGTTGGGCTTGAGTGGTAAACATTCAAACATGCCAATACTTGAAAGCAACAAAGATGTGGATTTGAGTAAACAAATTCCATTGAAACAGTGATTTCAGAGAGCTTTAAGGGGGATAAAGTGGGGAGAGAGTGACATTTTACTAACACATCCTTCCTTCAATTCTATCATCTCTACTGATAGGAGGAATACTCTCCTTGCCTGTTTTTTGTGCTAAACCAATTGGTTCCATTTATCAGCATATATTTTGTATGCTATGGCATGGTTCTGTATACATGAATCTATAAATTCATGTACTACAAGCTTCAAAATAACCTTGGGAGACTGAAAAATATTCATTCTTTTAATCTAAAGCTCTCCTTTTTTCATTTCTAAGAAGGGTTTCTAAATTAAATGATGTTGAAGACTTTATTTTAAAAAATAAAGGGGAAAAAGGAAAGGTTTCTTAATTTTTTAAAAAAGTATGTATTAGAAGATTCTAGCACTTGAGTTTTATCTTTATACCTAGCATCGTGTCTGGAAAATAGTAAGCACTTGAGAAGTGGTTCTTGAATTGAATTGGAATGAAATAAATGGAATTAAGTCAGAATCACAGAATCTCAGTGTTTGATAGCACCTCAGAGGTCATCTAATCCAAGTTATAGCTAAATAGTCTTGATAGCATACCTGAAAAATTGTCCTCTAGCCTAAGTGTGAATTGAATTGTACTGAAGAACTGCAATAAAAAATAAGAATAAAATCCCAGGTCAATTGAGAGATAATAATAAGGTGATCACTTAGTATGACTGGCAAACAGAAGAGTATGAAAAGTTAGCAATACAAGTTGGATCACACAGAAAAACTTCAAAATATTAGTAGCCAAGAACCCATCTGGCAAGGCAAGTGAAAAATATCTGCTATATTTGATGAGGATTATAAAAAAGTTCCTATATTATTGAAAACTTGTTCCATTATAAACATTTGAGCCCAGAGAAAATGGAGTATTGACATAACAGCAACAACAGAGAAGTTTACTGTCTATTCAGGACATGTGTACAGAATGTTACACGACCTCCTGAGAGTCGTCAAACCTGACCACAGTGACAACAAATAACATTTATGTCACTTGAAGCTTTGCAAATATTACTGCTTTTGATCCTTATGACAATCTTGAGAAGTAGGTACTATTATTATCTTCATTTTACAGAAGAGGAAACTGAGATTGAGAGAGCCAGAACCACATGGCTAATATATATCTGAGCTATGATTTGAACTCATATCCTCCTGATTTATGGGGACTCTTGTGGTCATGTCAGAGTTGGAGGAAAGGGAATACAGAGTTCCAAAAATCACACTGTTTTCAGACTACTTATAAACATTAGTTTAACTGTTGGTATTTTAAATTATCCAATGGCCAATGAATGAACATGTTACTAGAGAAACCGAAGAAAACAATGCTAATGCCAGGAAGAACCTAGCAGTCTTAGAGGATTGGAGAGATTTCTTAAAATCGTGTATGTATGGGAGGACTAGCTGAACCTTTTTGCTCACCTACCTTTGGTGTCCACCTGATTCACCCAACTCTCACCTATGGCTCTGAGAAATTGTAGCATGCACAGTGGCCATACCCTGATAAAACCATCTTGGCAGATGGGTTAAACCAGGTTGAGGGTGACTGACAGACCTCAAACCCACTGAGGAGTTAGGGGCATGTCTACCCCAAGCGTGTGAAGACTAGTTCCAATGGCCATGAAAGTGACTGAAACAGATTCTGAGGAGCACTGAGAGTTTGGTCAGACAGTGAAGATGAAAAGGTCATCCACTGCATCCTGGCCATCCTCAGTTGTCTTGACTTTTGTTTTGCTACTGGACTTCAATGACTCTGGAAGAGAGAGGGAGGCTGATGACTTTGTGCAACTCTATGTCACTTAAATCCAATTCGTGATTGAGTCAAGGCATCAACCCTACTGTCATTGGTCCTCTTTGAAACAAAGGACAAAGAACAAGAAAAATAAAGAAACAAAAATGTATTTATTATATTTACATAATAAATAATTTATACAATATTTATTAAATATCATTTAAAAATAAAATAAATTACATCATTGGTCCTCTTAAAACAAAGGACAAATGACAACAATCAGTCAAGGCAATTATAGCAATGAATATATGTACTTTATTATATTTGTATTATATATAATTTCTAGAACAGAATATATAATGCATTTATTTATATAATATTTATTACATTATTGAAAATAAATAACAAATAATAAAATTTGAAGGGTTGTTGCATTGGAGAGGAAATCTTTTCCACTTGACCTCAGAATTAACAATCAGTAAAAGTTGCAAAGAGGAAAATGTTGGATTGTCAAATGTAATGTAAGGACATATTCCCTTACAATTATTTTTATCAAAAAGGAGTGGTTACTTCTGAAGTTAGTAGGTTCTTCCTCACTGAGAACAGTAACTGAGGTCATGGAGTAGAGGGTGAATAAAAATTTATCAACTGTATTTGTGAGGACAGTCTTATTACAGCACAGGTTGTGACCAGCTGGTCTCCAAAGTCCCTTCTAACTCAGAGATCCTGAGCATTCAACAAATGTCATCATATATAATTGTCTTAGTTCGGAGGGATCATGCCAAGTTGTTTAAAGAACGTCTTTATCACATCATTCTTTGTATCAGATATTGGCTAAGAAGCTGAATTCATCTTCATGTTGGTCTTTTTGTATATGGTTATCATGGCATTAAAAAAAAGAGAGATGACCACTTTTGCTCTGACATGATTTTTCTTGCTTTTGTGTGTGTGTGTGTGTGTGTCCATAGTATAAACACATTCACACTCTTTGCCTCTCCAAACAGAGCCCATTAGTCACCCTATCACTGATCTGCAAGTTCTTTATGTCTGCACATTTCATTTACAACCAGAATGTGAATACTGATGCGATTCAAGTCTTCCAGTACTATGACAATTCATTGATCTTTGTAAAAGGACCTCGCCTTTAAAATATCAATAGTTAAATTTGTTTTGGTATAATAAATCATTTCACACTTTCCTTCCCTTTTTGTATTATTTGTTAAAAGACACGGCTCTCTGAGTAGGGAGAGGGGAATGAATAGTTCCCTCTTCTCCCCAGAAATAGACGTGATGTAAACAAGAGATAGAAATAAGTTTTAGATAAAATTTAAAAATAGTGCATGAAATAAGTTATAAGCTTTGAAGTATAAGCAATTGCCCAATTATGAAAATATCTAAATAAGAAGGAATGAAGATTGTTTTATCCAGTTATAATCGAGAGCCTCTGAGACGTCTTGAATAGGAAAGTCATGTTCATATCTGCTTTGGGAAAATGAATTTGGCAGTTGAGCAAAGGATGGATGGGAAATAGGAAAGACCAGAAGTGGGTTGCCCATTAAGTGGCTGGAGCTTTGAATGTTAGGTCAAGAAGTTTTTATTTTAAGCCAGGTTATTGTGTTTGTCCTTCATTTTCGAAGAGGACCGTGACATCAGGGAAATGATGACATGACTTGCAATTGACTTTGACTTGAGTGAGGGAGGGCTGTGCAAGGTTATCAGTCTCACTTTCTCTTCCGGGGCCATCTGGGTCGAGTGGCCAGACATCCATCAGGATGCCTGGAGACGAGCCAGGATGCGTTGGAAGACCCTGGCCCTTTTAGGCTAAAGCCTTTTCATGTTCTCACTTTGGGTGAGATAATGCTCATTCAGTGAATAGGCCTCTTTAAGTTGTTACTCAATAAAACAAACACACAAACTGGGAGGGGAAGACCCTCAGCATTCCTGGAGGTAAGAGAGAAATGTTAGGTTAAGAAGTTTGTATTTTTACTCAGGTTTACCCAGAGTTCATAGAGAACCACTGAAGATATTTGATTTGGGGAGAGGTGACTGATAAGACCATTATTTTTATTTGGACACCGCATGGAGGATGGATTACAAAGGGAAGCGATTGTAATAACGGTAACAGAAACTATTTAGGAGGCTTTTAATGACCCATGAGAGAAGTGATGAGGTCCTGATGAGGTAGGGTAGTTAGTGGCTGAAGTGACAGAAGGTAAAGAATGTGAAAGATGTAGAATGGCCAGAACTTAGCAACTTACTGGATTCAGTGTATAAGAAAGGGGGAAAAGACAGGTATGACTCCAAGGTAGTGAATATGGATGATTGGAAGGACCATGATTCTCACAAGACAAATAGAGAAATTTGTGGGAAAATAGAAGAAGTTCCATTTTCTACATAGAGAAGTTAAGTCTATTATGGGATATTAAGGTAGAGATACCCAACAGATAGTGGGCAATAAAGGACTTTAATTCAGGAGTGAATTTTAGGCTTAGATCTTGGCATCTGCTACAAAGGCAAGACAGCTGAAGCCATGAGAGCTGATGGGGTCAGCAAGATAGAAAGCATAGAGGGAGAGAAGGAAAAGATCTGCTAGTCAATAAGCCTTTATTAAACATTTACCATGTGCCAGGAAGTGTACTAAGTGCTGGGGATATGAAAAAGAAAGCAAATCATTGTCTCTGTCTTCATTTTTACTATGTGTGGCAGGGAGGGGAATTTACAAGATTCAAGCACATATATCTATGCATGAAATAAAATACATACAATGGAAGTGGAAAGTACAAGGTAAGTAGAAGAAGAAAGACACTGGGAGTAGTGGAATTCCTGTAGATGATAAAATTTGAGCTTCTTTTAAAAAATTTATTTATTATATTCTGTACTTAAATAAAACAAGCATTTCTGGTATATCATTGAACCCCTTCTTTTTTTCACTGTTACTATTCTATTCCTTTTTTAAAATTTTATTTCTAATTTATGGAATAAAACAAGCATTTCCATAACATAGTACAATAATAAAGATGATTGTACTTGAAACTATAATTCATTATACACAACTTGTTATTCCTTTCAAATATACAGCAAAATTATCATGTAGTTTTTTCTTTTTTCTTCCCTCCCCCTCCCTAAAGATGGCAACCATTACACACAAATAGGAATATATAGTACGTATATATATATACATATATATATATATTTGTATGTATGTGTGTATATACAAATAAAATTATTCTATACCCATTCTATTCATCAGTCCTTTCTCTGGATACAGATAGCATCTTTCTTCATATGCCCTTTATAAATAATTTGGGTATTTGTAATAGACAAAATAACTTATTTGCTCAAAGTTGTTCTTAAGACAATATTGCTGTTACTGTATACAATTTTCTCTTGGTTCTGATCATTTTCACTCTTCATTATTTCATGCAAGTCATACCATGTTTATCTAAAATCATTGAGCTTATCATTTCTTATATCATAGTATTCTTCCATCATAATCACATACCATTTTGTTTAGCCATTCCCTAATTGTTGGGCATCCCTGCAATTTCTAGTTCTTTGCCACCACAAAGAGAGCTGTTATATACATTTTAGAACATATGGGCTCTTTTTTCTTTTTCCCTAATCATCTTTAGAAATAGACCAAGTAATAGTATTGCCAGGTCAAAGGGTATACAATCAGTTTATTAACTCCTTGGGCATAATTCCAGATTGCTCTTTGAAGTGGTTGAATCATTTTACTCCACCAAAAATGAATTAGTGTCTCAATTTTTCCACATCCTCTCCAAGATTTGTCACTTTTCCCTTCTATCATTTTAGCCAATCTAGTAAGTATAAAGTGATATCTCAAGGTTATTTTAATCTACAATTCTTTAATCAATAATGATTTAGAGCAGGCCTGCACAACATATGGCCCATGGACAACTTGCATCCCACCAAAGGGCCATCTGTGAAAAATGTAGGATTGCCACTCTCCTGTTTGTCTCATAACCCGCAGCAATCAACCATTGTCAGTCTGTCTCTAGTCTCACCTACCTGCGGCCCTAAGAAGTTTTACAAGTTGGGTAGGTCTGATTTAAAGCTTTTTTATGACCACAAATTGTTTTGATTTCTTCACTAGAAAACTGTTTGATAATATCCTTTGACCATTTATCAATTGAGGAATGACTCACATTCTTAGAGATTTGGCAAAGTTCTTTCTGTATTTTAGATATGAAACTTTTATCTGATTAAACTGTCTGCAAATTTTTTTCTACAGTTTTCTGCTTTCCTTCTAGTCTTGGCTATATTTGTTTTATTTTACCTTGGTTATATTTGTTTTTATTTTAATGTGAATTTAATGAGCTGAGTCTTAAAGAAAGTAGAGGAAGAAAGAAATGGGTGATGAGGTGGTAGAAAGCATCCTAGGCATGAGAAACAGAAAGTAAAATTCACGTTCTGGAGATTGACTGTCATATGTGAGGAAAAGCAAGTAGAATGGTGTAGCTGGATCATGGAGTACGTGAAGAGGAATGTAACAAGACTGAAAAGAGAGGAAACAGGCAGATTGTGAAGGAATTTAAATGTTAAACAGGATTTTATATTGATTCTGGAGGCAATAGGGAACCACTGAAGTTTATTGAAGTGATGGGGTTTGATATGGGTGAATTGTGCTTTAGGAAAATCCCTTTGCTTGCTGAGTAGAGGATGGACTGGAAAAAGCAGAGAAAGAGAAGGGGAAGAACAAAAAGTCTTTGCGAAGAAATTCACATGTAATGGACAAGAGATGGTTGATGATCAAGCGAAGGAGGCTGGGAAAACATGGTCAGAGAGGTAGAAGAACCAAGAAAAAGAACTGTTATAGCAGTCAAGGAAAGAGCGATTATCCAGGGGGAGAGATTGATCAACAATGTCAAAAACTAAAGAAGTAAAATATTAAGAGGACAAATGGCAGAAAACCACAGAGAAAGCCATTTCACTTGAGTGGTGGTATATGAAGTCACATTTCAAAGAATTGTGAAGTGCAAGGGAGTTAAAGAAATAAAGACAATAAACATATGTGTACCATCCTAGGAAACTGGTCTTGAAAGGGATAAGAGGCTAGGATAATTGCTTGAGGGATAGCAGGGTCAAGTAAAGGACTGCTGGTAGGATGAGACTTTGAAATGTTTATAGGAAGCAGACAAGAGAACCCATGGATGAAGAGAGATGAATGAAGAGAGAGAAAGAATGAACTATTAAGGGGAGCAACTTCTGGGGGGATGAGATCAAGAGCACAAGTAATTAAAATTATAACCACAACCACAATAACTAGCTTTCTTATAGAAGTCTAAGTTTTGCAAAACCCTGTCTATTGATTATTTCATTTGAAAGAGGGGCTGGCCTTGATAAAGACAATGACCACCTCCTAACAGGCTAGAGCTTGTTAGAGAAAAACCTTGAGTTATGGAGTAGGATAGAAGAGGAAGGGGTGCATAATCTCTATTTTCTCAATAAAGATTCTAAGGGTTTGATTTCTCTGAGTGAGAGGAATGTTGGGCAGAAGAGGTTTGAAATGGCAATTGTAGAGAGAACTATCAAGGATAGAAAGGACAGAAAGGAAAGGAATCTTGTATCATGGTAAAGGACCAGTTGAGGGTTTTTTGGTGTTTGTTTTCAGACTGAACTGATTTCATCAGTATACAGTTTCTGATGGAGATTTGCTGCTACTAAGGCAAATTGGTGTCTGCTCTGCAAATACACTCTTAGAAGTTAGGTGAATTGTTCCAGGCGAAACAGAAGTACATGTGAGAGGCAAGACTGGAATCAAGGTCTTCCTGACTTTGAAGCCAGTCCTCTCACCACTGTGCCACAGTGCCTGTGTATGGCTATTAAAGATCATAAATTTGTGGTTTTCCTCATGGATATCACCTTCTCCAGACATATTCAGCAATTTGTGAAGGAAGTAAAGGAAACAGATGGTAGAAGTATACCAGGATTAGGCTTTGTCAAGGAATTCAAGGGAAGACAACAAGCTATATTAGAACTGGTCAACCATATGGTCAAGACTACAAAGGGAGAAAAGTAGATTCAGAAGAGGAGAGATGAACTAGGAGAACAAATAGGGGATAGAAGGAATGAAAGGCAAGATAAGGATGGAGATAGATTTAGGAGTCATGAACAGAGAGAGAAATGGAAGAACTGAAGGCTGTGAATGGAGAGAGGAATTTCAGAGTTTTGGATAATGTAGACAATATTTGACTAAAATAAAACATCAATACACAGGTATTGTAGGTGAAATTGCATGCATATGTGCTTAGCCCAGAAATACCCCTCCATCCCATACCCTATGCAGTAGAGTAGAAATAAAACCACATACAACAGCAGACTAGGGATAGCACATATAAAATAACAGAACAGCTATCCAGAAAAACCAACGTCCCCACTCCCATCCCAAAATGGCATAGAAATTTTCATCAAAGAGAAAGAGTTTGGGCTAGACTACCCCAGATTGAAGGCACTGATTATTCTCATTCATAAGATATTTATTCATTCAACTTCATAGGGCCACAGGGTATATACACACCAATAATAGCAACACTCCTTTTTTGAAAGTAAATTCACAAAATCTATGGCCATGAAAAATAAGCATAAAATGTGCACTTGCACGCCCATGCACATTTTCTCTTACAAAATGAGAAATGGCACATGTAAAATGGTACTTAGGTTCCTCATTATCCATTGTGCAAACCAATGGGCCCTTCTGTGCACAACGGACGCAAGCGAAAAGCAGCAGGCTAAACCAGGGTGATCACCTTTGGAAATTGTTGGCCCTAAGACATAGACGTTTAAATGACTTTCAATCTGGAAAGCACATTAAACATATGACAAGTCATTACCATCCAACAATTACCCAAATGGAATGTGAGACATTAAATTATTTCAGATATTAAGGCTTTGGATAAGCTTAGGATTTCCTAATGGGAAAGATAGGCATAAGGGACCATAAGCCCATTCCAAATAAGTGAATTTTGATAATTGAGGCAAGAGGTAGTTATTAATTAGATAATATCTTCACTGCTTTCAGTTTTGTCCTAAATCAGAGATTCAACCAGATTAAAGTGAGGATATTGTATCGGCTCTTTGAAGAAGGACAGAAAGAGAATTGCATAAAAGCTCTCTTTCAGGTAAAATGGCAAACGCTGATCATTCTGCCACTATTGCTACGGATTAGAGATAACTTTGCAAGTCATTTATGTTTAGCCTGATTTTGTATTTAGGAATAAAATTCTCTGTAAACTTTTAATGGAAAGCATTGCTCAAAGAGAAATTACTATTTTATAGCTATTTTACTTTATTCCAGGTTATCTATCTATCTATCTATCTATCTATCTATCTATCTATCTATCTATCTATCTATCTATCTATCTGTCTACTTACCTACCTACCTACCTACCTACCTACCTACCTATCTATCTATCTATCTATCTATCTATCTATCTATCTATCTATCTATCTATCTATCTATCTATCTATCTATCTATCTTTCTATCTACCTATTTCAGAATTTCTTAACCTGGGCCCTACAGACTTTTAAAGATTCATTGTAGATTTCAGTAGTTAATGATCTTGCATGGGAAATATATCTTATATATTTTATTTCATGAATTTATAAAATTATTCTGAGAAGGTATCAATAAGTTTCAGTAACATGGTAAAAGGATCCACAGGATCTGTGTCACACACAAAGTTTAAGAGCACCTTCTCTCTCTCTCTCTCTCTCTCTCTCTCTCTCTCTCTCTCTCTCTCTTTCTCTCTTCCTCTTCCTCCCTCCCCTTGTCCATCTGTCTCTGTGTGTCTTTTCTTTCTCTTCTGAATCTCTGTCTCTGTTTCTCTGTGTACATCTGTCTCCGTGCCTCTTTTTTCCTTCTGTCTCTCATTCTCTCTCTCCCTGCATCCTTCCCGTATATAGCTTAGCAGGCACAGGCTGGTATATCAGAAAAGAAGGCTATCAACAGGGTCAGGAAGACCTAGATTCAAAGCCTGCCTTGGATACGGCTTGCATGTTACTATGTGACAAATCACTTAACCTCTTAGGGGCCCCATGCTACTACAAGTACAAATTATCGGCAAATTTCCATTAGCAGAAGGAATTTTCATATGGCAAATCCATCCATTCTATGTGGGTGAAATCACAGGTCTGGGCCATCTGTGCCCCCCCCAAATATTTAGGTAAAAAAAATCCCCCATGAAATAATGAGATTATTTCCACAAATAAAGATTCCTAGTTAGAGATCTTGATAAGTACACTATTTGAAGACACAAATGGATCTTTAACATCTGACAAATTCAGAATGTGTGCTGCATAACCAAATCTGTCTTAGCACAACCTGATAGGTACTGGTAACTTTTGAATCAAGGAAGAGGAAATTATATTTAAATATATGTATAGTGGCAGCCAAAATGCTTAACCTTGTTAGCAGGCAGAACCATATGTGCATTTAGAATAGGTTTCTTTGCTATGTTTGAGAAATAATTTAAAAACAAAATTAAAAAAAAGTAACAGGAGACAATGTTGGCATTTGGCATTGTGTTGGAGGGTGGGAACCACCCAAGAAAAAAATGCAATGCATTTCATTTGTGTTGCTGAGTACAATAGTGTTTATATCTTGTATCTCAAATGCGTAACAGAGTAAAAATTACTGTAGCAGGTTCACATCTGTGTCACCTGGTACTAACGTAATGGTAACGTCTGGTCTGATTTTTTATTACTCATTATTTATCTGTGTCATCATCTGTGTCACTGAGTACATCTTTCCTGTTCACATATTTCATCTGTGTCACCTGATACAATGCTTGGAGTGATTTCTCATTTGTGTCACCATCATGGGTGTGCTCAGGAGAACTAATTATTAAATTTTCATTATGAGCACTTACATATTGATAATTGGCAAACAATACAAATCAGGGCTTGATTTATTGTTTTCTTGACTGTCTAGACTTAAGGAAGTGAGAAAAATGTTAATAAAAGAAATTAAACTTAAAAGTGTGTCATGCAAACATTTATTGGAGGGGGGCATTATTACGTATTTAATAGCATATAAGTGATCAGCTACTACAACCAAAATAGTTGCATCTCTTCTGTTTTGTAAACTAATAATATAATATTAATATAATTAATAATATGCTTATTAATATGCCTTTCTCTCTAAGTACATCTTTTACAGTTGTGT
Organism: Bettongia penicillata ogilbyi; assembly: GCA_023548195.1. Classification (NCBI taxonomy): domain Eukaryota; kingdom Metazoa; phylum Chordata; class Mammalia; order Diprotodontia; family Potoroidae; genus Bettongia; species Bettongia penicillata. The sequence goes on along the minus strand of JAJHZJ010000298.1, from coordinate 1,468,652 downwards.
ATTAACTGGATTAACACAACTGCAATATCTCATTTGCCACCTCATATGGCTGTTATGATCATATATCTAATCTGTGTCACCTTAGTACCACCATTATAATGTCAATCAGCATTTATAAGCACTTACTCTATGCATTGTGCTAAGCAGCAGGAATAGCAAGTCATCTAATGAACCACCATAGTTGTATCTCATTATCTCATTTGTGTTATCTACTACAAGTGTTCTAGGCATGCATCTAATTTAAGTCACTTGGTATCCAAATCTTATAATAGTGTATCTCATTTGGAAACTCAACGTACTATGCTTTACAAATTCTAAGGTATTTTAGTGAATTCAGAAGTTACCATAATGCAACCCGCAGGAAGAATTGCTAGTTTGAGTCAATTAGACTTCTCAAGGATTCCTGACTTCTGCTTAGGTTATCAGGAACCCTAATAGAATAATTAAGATGAGCTGATAAAAGTCTGGTTGATTTACAGAGCATCTATAAGGGTATATGTTCAAGATTTCATATGGTTTTCATTGTAGAATTTCAAAACATTTTTGCTAACAAAATGATAGGTACATTCTTGTTTCATGTATGATAAAATTGAGTTTCAAAAGTTATTGTAAATGTGTATTAGAAGTTACTTGTTCCCAAACCTTAAGAAGCAAACTTGGTCTTGATTCAAGGTCCTAGAATATTAATAATCAAATGGATAGGGAAATATAACTGGAGTATATAATAAATAGAAAAATAATTTCTTATTCAAAATGTGTCTAGGAAATCAGACTCTTAATAGCAGGCTGCCTAAGGAAAGAAAATGTGACTGAGATAATTCAGTCCTCTTTCTATACAGAGAAACAAGAAGAAATTGAAGGCTAAATAACCAAAACAAAAAGAGTATTTACTCTGAATTATAGATATGGATGTGGATGGAGGGAAGTAACTGTTGATTGAGTTGTTCATTCTAATTGTCAGTATATATGGTAAATCAGTAACTGACTGGTAATTTGATGGTCCAGAGAGCAATTCAGGAACAAACTGTTTGGCCTTGGGCCAGTCACTTCATCTCTATGCCTCATTTTTAATTTTATCTTTAAAATGAGGGAATTTTAGGTGAATGTGCACTGGATAGTTTTATCACGTGGTTATATATTTCCTCCCAGTACTTCCTACTTCATCTTCCAGTTAATCATCAGGTAAATTGGCTATGTTGGAATTTTTTCTCTCTAGACTTTCTAATATTTCAACCCACTTCCAGCTGTTTAGCAAGCAGCAAAGTCTGTTTGTCTAATGTCACACAATAAGTGACAAGACAGTTGAGAATAATGCCTCAGGAATAAGACAAACACCTGGACCAGCCCCTTTTGTTTTTATCACTTAAAAATTCAAATCCAACTTTAGCTGAGTAGGGGAGATTTCCAGTCTCTAACATCATCATGTCCAAAACAATCTCCTATGATGAGGCAAAAATGTGTCATGAACTTGGATGAGCTGAAGTATATTATTAGTCACATCTTTGTTAAGACTTTATCTGATGACTATATTTCCAGGTAATAGGATCTCAAAAAAGTTGCTGAGTATTCTTTTCAGAGTCAGAATTCCCAAAGATCATGATGATCTGGAACATTGGGCTGACTGAGAAAATGAAATATGATTGATATCATTGTATAGTTTCATTCTTGGATTAAAAAGAACAGTTGCTAAAGTATAGAATAGAATATGTGTGATAAAGCAATGTGTTTTGCCAAAAATAATAAAAAGACCTAGGCAGATCAGTGGATTGCATGTTTAGTATGAATCTATAGTATGAAATGATAATGGAGAAAAAAATTGAGGGATCTTAAGCTGTATTAGCAACTACTTTGTCCAGAATGAGAAAAGCAATACATGGACTCTACTCTGCCTTAATACAGTTGCATTTGAAGTACTGTACTGGGTTCTTGGAACTTATAATTTAGGGGAAAATATTTAAAAATTAGAGTAGGAAAATTAAGACTATGAAGGGACTTGTGATCTGCTTTATCAGTACTACTTGAAACTATTAAGGATCTTTGCCCTGGAAAAGAGTAGATTTGGGAAAGATAAGATAGTTAGCTTGGAGTACTGGAAGAACTCAATGTGGTCATTTTGAAGAAGGATTAGATTAGCTCTGCTCAGATCGAGGAAAGTAGAAGTAGGAACAATGAGTAGAAGTGGCAGTCAGATGACAGTCAAATGTTAGGAAAAATTCCCTCACAAGTTATTTAGGAAGCCCTGGACAGGCAGTTAGGAAGACCAGAATTCAAATCTAGCTTCTAGCTATGTGATCCTAGGCAAGTCACTTAACCCCCCATCTGTCTTAGTTTCTACATATATAAAATAGGGGCAATAAGAGTGCTTACTTTCCAGGGTTTTTAGGAGGATAAAATTGGTTATTTGTGAAATGCTTTGCAAATCTTTGTAGTGCCAATGAGATATTCACAGCACCTACAGTGGCCATGAGTATCCTGGTGCAATTCAGAATTGTGAAATACAACAGACTCTCTACGTGGAAGACAGAACCAAAAGACTTATTCAGATGCCAGGAAGCCGAATCCATCACAGTAACAAAAATCTACACACAGTAATAATGCAGAGGACAACACCAACCCCGAGCATTCTCCCTGCTAGGCTTCCCACAAACCAGGTTCCTTAAACAAATGATAAACAATCACTTTCACTCGTGTTAGCCAGCTGCTTGCTTGCCAGCATCCTTCCTAGCTCTGATTGCTCTCTGACTCACTTCCTCTCAGCTCTGCTCTAGCTCCATCTCTTCTTGTTCCACACCTCTTGCTCACTCCTTTCCTCTTCCATGTAACTTAGACTCATATAGCTCAGGCTTCCATGTGACCCAGACAGGACACACAGGCCAATTAATGAACGGAAAAGATCTTCCCATTTAAATTGCCCTTACAATCTTAAAGCACTACATTGCTAGCCACCATTGTTGTTATTGTTAACAATGAGAATTGTTTAAAAGTAGAATGGATTGATTCAGGAGGAGGTGATTCCATATTGCTAGGTCTATTATAGTGAAGGCTATACGGATGGCCAATTTTTAGAGCTTTTTTAGATGGCTTTCCTTTTTAGACAGAGGTTGAATCAAATGAACTCTGAGATCTCTTTCAACTTGAATGTCCTGTGATTCTATGACCCATTACACTGATATAAGAATTACAAAACAGGGAGCATTCCCTTGTGAGACAAACTCCAGGTTGCTTTGTCTCCAACAGCTTCTAAACCTCCCATTAATTTTATTTTTGTTACTGAGGCATTTTAGTTAGGTAAGGCTCTTCATAACCCTGTTCGGTGTTTTCTTAGCAAGAATACTGGAGTAGTTTGCTTCCTTCTCTAGGTCATTTTACAGATGATGAAACTGAGGCAAATAGGGTTAAGTGAACTGCTCAGGCTAACTTTGGGTACCCAAATACCCAATATTAAGGTTTTTCTGTATTATTTTCTGTCCTGCTTAGGATGGATTTGTTAGAGTTACAGTTTACTTTGATTCTTTGAATAACAAGTTGTGTGACCTGATCTGTTGTGGGTATTAGGTAGGAGGACTGATACCTCTCTTACAGGTTCATTATACTTTTTTTCTATGTAGTTTCAGGGAATGTGATTTATTCATGTTACATTTAAGCACTGGTAGAATGACTTTGTAGAAGCAATCATAGAATGACTTTGCAAGAGACAAATTTAAAAAAAATGGAGAATGGTCAAGCTGGAAAAGAATCTAAAAAACATTTAATTCAATGTCTTCATCTTGATAAGGAGGCCAAGAGAGGTCACGGATTATAATGGAGGAAAATATTGTTCTGGATTTTTCTTTCTACTTGGTAGGGGATTCATTGCCTGTTGGTGGGGCTAAGCCAAATATGGGCACGTATTCATGGACAACTGCCTATGCTAAATCAAGAAACCACAGGTGGGAAGTACATACAGTTGATGTAAATAAATACTTGTAGCTCAATATGTAAGATTCTCAAGATGCGCCCACATAGTTTTGTTAAGTACTCATTATACCTCTGTTTGAACACTTGTCCTTTATTTTTTTTCAGATGAAGTGTCTTGTTGCTTAAGATACAACTTTTAAAAAATGGTTTCCATTTAGCTCTAAGATTCTTTATGTTCATGATTGAAGCTTATTTTTATTCAAGGCACCCATTCTCTCCTCTTTTTGAAGATTTATCTGTTTTGTTCCAGAAACAAATAATCCTGTTTGTTTGACTTCCCCCTCACTGGTTATTCTTCACAAAAGAGAGCCAATGTCAGATTCAGAAGTGGTTTTTAATTTTTACATTTTAATTTAAAATCTCTGTTTTCTTTTTCGATTGAGTTACACTAAAAATAAACCAACAAATAGTAACTTTTATAGCTTGGTTTGTAGCAGTAGTAGTTGCTGTTTCTAGTATGGCTCAATTGTCTCCTATGTAAAGTGAGGGAGGTAGACATTAAGTTATATTCTAGATGGAAAATCATGATCACTGAGTTATATCATAGACTGTTAGAGCTCAAAGAGTTCATACAAGTAGGTGGCCCAGAGAATAGAGTGCCAGACTTGGAGTTTCCTGAATTCACATCTGATCTGAGACATTGACTGGCTGACACTAGTGTCACCCTGCACAAGTCACTTGATCCCATTTGCTTCAGTTTCCTCATCTGTAAAACGGGAAATAAATGGGAAACCACTCCAATATCTTTACCAAGAAAACCTCAAATAGGGTCATGAAGAATTGGACATGGCTGAAAAATGACTCAACAGCAACAACAAAAATAGTAAAAGAAGGGGAAAGGGCAAACCATTCCAGTACCTTTATCAAGAAAACACCAAGTAGGATCATGAAGAGTCTGACACAACCGAAATAATGAATAATAACAAAAAATACTGAGGTCCATTCTATCTAAGAATTCATGATCTATGACCAATGAGTTGGATATTAGTGTTAGAAATGAAGGGTCCTTTAATATCATCTAGTACTTCTTCCTTATTTTATGAATAAGGAAACTGAACACCCCGTAGCCAAAGTCACATAGCTCATAAGTAGCAGAGTAGGAAACTGAACCTGGATCTTCTGATCTCATAATCAACATTCTTATCCCTTCTACTGGATAGGCTAACTGGGTACTCCTTTCTGCTTCTCACCTTTACCTTCTATATATGTGTACTTGCATCATCTTCACCGATTGACACTGCAGCATCCTGCCTAATATTGCCTTTTTTAGGCAGCCATCCAAGCTGTAGACCATCCCTATCAGAATTTATCCATTCTGTGTTCCATTTCCTTATGTCCCATACTCAGTTCCCCCTGCAAATCTGAATAAATAGTAAATGCAAATATTATTATTCAATTCAGCATATTTTAGGGAATATAAAAGAAGTGTGAGATCTTTAGGAATGGATAACCTCAAGACACGGATTTTAAAAAATGCAGAGCAGCTCTTCTCAACTCTCCCTTCTATTTTGTACTTGTTACAGCATCACAAAGGGAGCTAGATGGTACACTAGATTAAGTACTGGACTTGGAATCAGGAAGACTCATCTTCCTGAGTTTAAATCTGACCTCAGACACCTATCAGCTGTGTGACTCTGGGCAAGGCATTCAATCCTGTTTGCCTCAGTTCCTCATCTATAAATTAAACTGGAGAAGGAAGTGAAATGGCAAACCATTCTGGTATCTTTGTCAAGAAAACCCCAACAGTTGGACACAACTGAAAAATGACGGAACAACGAATACAGCTACAAACTCTGAGAGGCAATTTAGTCCAATCTATATTTAGAGAAGAATCCTCTCTGTTACAAACTTGCCCACTGTCATTCAACCATTTCTTGTGGACCTCTAATGAAGGGGAATTCGCTACTCCCTGTAGTAGTCTACTCTGCCCTTGAAAAGATCTAATTTTTAGGAAGTGAGGAAGTGTCCTCACAGTAAATATTCCAGGAGTTCAGAGAAAGGAAAACTTAGACAGAAAAGTCAGGGAAATTTTCTTAGAGGAGGTAGGACTAGAATTGGTAGGATATTTCATTAAATTTCCTAAACATTATACACTGCCTGGATTGCTTTGGATAGTGAGTTCCTTTTTGCTACAGGTCTTCAAGCAATGGCTAGATGACTGCAACAATAGAAGCCAGTGTCCAATGTCATCTAATGAAAGAGGTCAGAGGACCCAGAAATCAACAAATCAATAAGTCTTTTATATTCCCCACATATTAAGCAGCTTCTATCTGTCTTATCTATGATAAGTCCTAGGGATGCAAAGAAAGACTAAAACACAGGCACTACTTTTAATGAGCTCACATTCTAATAGAGAAGGAGGTATTGTGAGAAAGAGCAGATAACCCTCTTCTGATTCTGAGGATTGTGGAAACCTTATGTTGGAGAGTAAGGAGGAAACCCCAAGGGACAAGAACTTTATATTCAAGTTTCTGTATGTAGGGAGGAGATTTTGGGAAAAGGAGAGATCCTAAGAAAGGTCGGGTGGGTCCTCTACCCATAGAAAGGAGAAAGTAAGTAGTAGAACAATTAGAAAAGTGCTGAGCAACAACCCCCAAAGAAATTGTCAACCTTTTTCTATGTATCTTGGAAAATGTTAGACAATTTCCTCTCTGAGGACTGTCAGATAGATTAGTGACTGCCCTTGAAAAGAAAAAGGGAGAATTTGTTTTAAAGGGATTATTTTAGGATCTTAGGATACTTAGGGGCTGAGAGAGGAAAAGGGAGAAGTCCATGTGATGGTTGGGAGTGAAGTTAGTTAATATTTTCCAATGTGATATTGAAGAGACTTCAGAAGTAGTTTTGTGGCTGTGGTGAAAGCTTTGAAGGTCGAGCAAGGGGTCTGGGAGCACTCATCCAGGAGCCTGGAGAAGAGGCAGAGATAGTGGTAAGAGTGGTTCCCATTGTGTGTAGTGGTGAAGTTAAGCATGAGAGTCTGGTGTGATGGTCATTTTGCTGGTTGTATGGAAAAGGGTGAGAGCAAGTGAATTAATATGGTCCAGAACAAGGAAAGAGCTAGAAACCCCAGCTAGCCATTGGAATATGGGAGCAGAAAGACTGTGTGGGAAGGCAGGGGCTCTTGACTTCTAACCCTAAAATTCTAACCCTAAATTGACAACCTTCAATACCTACTCAGGTTGTAATAAACACATACAAATATGATAGAAAGGTATCTATCTTATATAGGGCAGGTGTCAAACACATAACCTACAACAGTGTCCATTTCCATTCAAACCAGATTGAAACGTGAAATATTTAACAATGTAAATAAAATTACAATAAAAACAGTATATTTTAAAACAAAGTCAATTGGTGGCCCTCAGAGATCCTTATATATGGTTTAGTAGTTCCATTTCTATTTGAATTTGATGCCATTGTTTTAAAGAACGTCTGATCGAATGCATCCTGATTAGTTTGTTTTGGGAGGACATCACTCATGGAAGTGTGGTGGAGGGTGGGGTGGGTGAGAGGAAGAGAATAACCTAAGACTTGAGTTGGCATGGCAGCAATATTACCATGGAGGAAGCTCTCTGACCTGCTGTCACTCTGAATAAGTTAATGGGGATGGTGTTCGACATCTTTAGGAGTCTAAGTATTTACTTTTAAGTTCTTGGGGGCAACAAGATCTCTCTGCTGGGTACCTCACACTTGCTTTAGTGACACTGGCTCCCCAGGGGACAGCAGTCATTATTTCACTCCCTATATTCCAAGCAAAGAGGGGAAAACACAACTTTATCTGAGACAGTGCCAGCCATAGTTTAAGACTGTGCTCTGCGCAGCTGGTAGAATCCTCCCTCAGGCCCTAACTAGCCATGTGACCTGAGGCAAAGCACTTAATTTCTTTCCTCCTTAAATTTCTCACCTATAAAATTCCCAATGCCTATACAACACATGGTACAAAGGAGGTACTAAGTAAATGCTTATTTGCATCTGCAGCCACTTTGAAATTTTGAGCATATGAATGAAAAATTGAGAAAAAGACGGTGCTATAGGATAATGCATGCTGACTTCTTACGTTATTATTCTGCAACAATAATAGCAGTAAGAATATTTCACGCAGAGAAGACCTTTAAGATTTGCAAAATGCTTAATCTACTGTATCTCGATTGATACAAAAACCATGTGATGTAGTTGCTATTATTCTATGGATGGAGAAAGTAAGGCTAAGAGAGGTTAAATGACTTGTTCAGAGTCACACAGCTCGTGGGAATTTCTGAAACAGGATTCAAATGCTGCCTCCATCCTGACTTCAGCTCTAGAGTTCTATTCCCTGTGTCAGGTATTGAAACTGTGTCTTTCTGCAGATAATCACTTAACTCAAAAGTCACCATAATAGAGTATTGGAAGAGCTATGTTTAAAGAAATAAACCTTTTCCACCTTAAAAAAAATCAAACTTCTTTGGTTATAAATTAATTAAAATTATGCTCTAACAACCTATATTTAAATAAAATTCTATTGAGTTGAAGAATAGTATGCTATATGTAAAGCAATCTAAACTACTCCTAGGTGTGATAAATAGAAATGGAATGACATGTTGGACTGTGTTCAGTTGTGCATTTCTGGCAAGAAAGTTAATGGGTGAGTACCCGGTCATGTACTGTTGCATGAGGTGTCCTTTTGTTTTCTTTTAACTCACAAGTCCACCCAAGGTTAAAATGATTTTCTGTATAAACTGATTTAAAGATAACAAACTTACTAGTGAACAAGTTTGGTTCCTACAGAAGAGTCAGAATGAAATAATGCTGTTGTTTTTGTTTTTAATTCTAATTAGAGAGACAGCAACAACATAGAAGCAAAACCTGGAATAAAAGACTGTAGGTCAAAGGGAAGCAGGAGAACTGGTAGCTGATTCAGTCTCTCCCACTCATGAGCTATGTGCCCCTATTTATAAGGGATATTGGAGAATGGGACTGGTATCTGTCTTATAGGCTTGGTGGTGTTCATGGAGAACCAGCACTTCTGTTGTGAGGTCTTGCTGAGCCTTTTTCAGGGCTACTCATCCACCTTTTATGTCCACCTGATTTACTCAGCTCTCACCTGTGGCTCTAAAGAAGCTTTAGTATGTGCACTGGCCTCATCCTGGTAAACCTTCTTGGCAGATGGGATAAATTAGGTTGAGGGTAACTTACTGGTTTCAGACCTGTCTGTGAGTTAGGGGGGATATCTACCCCAAGTATGTGAAGACTTTCCCCACTGGAATGGGCTGATAAGAACAATTTATGCCAAGGGCAATGCAGATGGCTGAAACAGGCTCTGTGGAGTGCTTAGAGCTTGGTCAGATGTTGAAGATACCAATTTCATTCATGGTATCCTGAGTCATCACCAGTTATCTTGACTCTTGTCCTGCCACTGGAATTCAAAGACTTAGGAGGAGAGAATGAAGCTGATGGCTTTGGCAACTCTGCCTCACTTCAATCCAATTCATGCACAAGTCAAGACATCACCCTGATTTCATCAATCCTCTGAAAATGAAAGGCAAACAACAATGTAGGTTTTATTGTGATTTTTCTCTATGCAGTGTCAGGTAACATTATTTACTCATTTAAATACATTTAATAATGAGCTGTGTTGAAAAAAAGTCTTCTATCACATGGGTGACATTTCTTTTTTTTTTTTAAGCGTATTTCCCCTGTTCTAAAAGTAATAGAAGTAGAAAGCAGCATTGGCATTGTTACTAAACATTTGTTTACTGGAATGTCTCCCTAAATGTTCGAGCATCTTAGAATTTTCACCTGTTCTGCAAGCTGTAATGAATTCTAACTTGGGATAAATTACCCTATTCATTGTTATAACTCAGTTGAATTAATCATAAGGATATCTTGTGTGGTGACCTTCCTACAACCAGTCACATGCTAGGTAATGTGGGGGAATTTTATACAGTCCACTGCTATGCTGTGCACTTGTCCTTCAGTGGACAAATAAAATATATTAATCTTCAGAGTACCTGATTTGCTGTCTTTTAAGATAGTTTTAGAACCTGAAAGGCTTGATTCTTTCAAGCCTTTATTTCAAAGAAACAAATTTATTTGTTTGACATTTAAAGCCCTTCATAATTTTTCTCCTTACACTCCAGTCTCTAGCCCAATGGGCTTACTTGCTCATATCATTATAAGAAATTCCATCTCCTTCCTCTGTATTTTTACCCCAGATGTCTCCCATGTTCTTCCTCCTTACCTCTACCTCTTAGAACCTCTACCTTCTATCAAGACTCAGAAACTGCTGTTTCTTATAGGATGCTTGTACTAATCCCTCCTCCAGGAGATTCTGTTTCTTCTTTTGTCGTTGTCTTCCCAAAGCTGAGCACGTAGTAGCTGATTAATTTATGTTGGTTGAAATAAATTAATCAGGAAATGTCCATTTGTTGGACAGCTTGGCCTGGGTTAAGCAACTAAAGAAGTCTTCTGGTTTTTGTCCTTTGTTCTCAAAGAGGACCATGATATCAGGGAGATGATGACATGACTTGCAAATGACTTTGATTTGAAGGAGGAAGTGCTAAGTCATCAGCCTTCCTTTCTCCTGCAGAGCCATGTGGGTCCAGTGACCAGATATCAAGGATGCAGTGGGAGACCCTGGCCCTTTTAAGCTAAGGTCCTTTCAGGTTCTCACTTTGAATTTGGCAATGCCCATTGAGTGAATAAGCCTCTTTAAGAAGTGAGTCAAGAGAAGATACCTTAAATCAAAAAAAAAAAAGAAAAAAAAGTCAGGCTGGATGGGGAAGACCATCAGGGTTGCTGGCCAAAAGAGAAACAATTACTACTTACATTCACTTTAAGCCAGAAGGACCCCAAAAACAACCATTAAGTGGTGCTTGGACAGGGACCTATTGTTGTCCAGTTCCTGAGATCCAGAGTAAATTGGGTTTAAGCCTTGGTCTTTAAGAAAGAAATCTAGCCAGTAAACCTCAAGTTAACTAGGTAGCTTTAAGCCAACAAAACGTACCTTACTTTGGGCAGAACACTTCAAATCAGGGAAGGGGACAGTAGTGGAGTGGAGAACACAGAGCTGAATTGCCCAACTGGAACTAGCCAGCTGGGTCTCTATTCAGCCATCTCGGACTACTCACAGGTTCTGGTTTGCTCTTGAAGTACGTGGTACTCTTTTGACTAATCAACCAAATTCTGCTTAAGATAGAATCTTAGAGAAATTTGATTAAGCTATGCTTAGGGTCAGCAGCACAGTTGAGATTCCCAATGAGATCTTGCCAGCTCCACAACTCAGTGACCATGTGACCTTGGACAACTCACTCTTATACATCTTTTATACTTATATGTATCTGCATTATTTCCCCAACAGAATATAAGAGCCTTGATGGAAGGGACTCTTTCATTTCTTTCTATTTGTATCCCCAAACACCTGGAATAGCTCCTGGCCCATAGTTAACGTTTAATAACTGCTGTTGATTGATGGCTAATTAAACCTCAGTTTTCTCATCTACAGATGAGATATAAAAGTCACTTCTTATTTCTACCTACTAGAGCCCTGGTGAGACTGAAATGAGAGAATAGATATGGACAGACAGTGTGAATGGCAAAGGACTGTATGAATATTATGGATGTATTCATATGTATATGAATATGTACACATTTGTTCTTGTTTAGTCATTTTTCAGTCTTGTCTGACTATCTGTGACCCCATTTGGGTTTTTTTTGGCCAATATACTAGTATGGTTTGCCATTTCTTTCTCCAGCTCATTTTACAGATGAGGAAACTGAAGGAAATAGGATTAAGTGATTTGCCCAAGGTTACACAACTAATAAGTGTCTGAGACCAGATTTGAACTCAGCAAGATGAGTCTTTCTGACTTCAAGCCCAGTGCTTTATCTACTGTAATACCTAATTGCTGCATGTATACACACACACACACATATACATATACATACACATACACATACATACATTTATTATTTTGGTTGACCAGGGGAATAGATGCAGATACTATTTTCATTTTATTAGGAAGAAGATAATTTAGCATGGTACAGTAGAAAGAGCATTAGTTCTAGATTCAGAAAACCTGAATTCAAATCACATTCTGACAGTTATTACCTGTATGACCTTAAATAAATCACTTAACCTTAAGTCTCAGTTTCCTCATCCAACAAATGAGGGGATTAGACAATATGACCTCTGAGGTCCCTTATACTTCTATATCTGTGATCTGGGGCTACCTTTACATGTGCATCAAAACCTGTCATTGTTTCACTGATGTACAATTTATACCTTCTTACCTATAGATAGTGGTGGGGAACCTGCGACCTCAAGGCCATATGTAGTTCTCTAGGTCCTCAAGTCTGGCCCTTTGAATCCAAACTTCACAGAACAAATACCCTTCATAAAAGGATTTGTTCTGTACAACTTGGATTCAGTCAAAAGGTCCCATCCCTACCTTAGCAGATTCCCTTACAGTGAAAACTGGGATCAGGGTTTAGAATTGATGGTTCACAATACTTGGCACATAGTAGGTACTTAATAAATGACTGTTGATTGATTGGCTTAACACTATTCACAATTACATGTAGACATTTTCCAGAATATTTACCTTTATTGGACATCTAAATCCCAAAGGCTCCTTGTTCTTGAAAGAAGCAGGGATCCCAGAAAAAAGCAGACCAATTACTGTAAGGATTTCCCCTTCCTTCTCCCCTCCACCAAAAGTCCTTCCTAACAAATTGTGACTTGTATCTTCCTTAGACAAGATTGAGATTCTTCTTGGGTAGAATACAATAACTTTTTGGCTCCTTCACACTGCTCTACTCATCCCCAATTCTGATGGAACAACTTAATTGAGTCACACCAATTCTTTCTCCCAGCTTGCTTGACTCTTGATTGAATGTTCTGGGGTGACTTACTCCACTAACAAAGCAAATAAGTGGCTGGTTAGGAGAACAGGCTTTTTGGAGGAGAAAAAAAGAGATGCTCTTCCTTGATTGGATAGTATGGTTATTGTATTTTTCTAAACTGGTTTCATTTTACTTTACTGCATTTACATTCACTGCATTTCCAAATGCAGTAGATTTGTCGAAAGGCTTTCCTTTTCAAAGAGCTCTGATGTAAACACGTTCCCTGTCTTTTGTGAATGTGTTGCTTTACTCCAGGGAGGTACTTCACCTTATTAGGGATTTCTTGGGCTCCTAGGCTGAACAGAATAAAAGGACATGCAGGGCAACAGCAATCCAGAAAAACATGAGACTTGCCCAAGAGAGTTTGGGGTTTGATTTCAGTGTGTTCTCCTTGTATTTTTATGAAGCATCTGTGAAACTTGAGAAACTGCAGGAATGCTTTTAAAAGTATGGCTCATGACCAAGGAAGGAATTGTTGAAAGTCAAAAGTGTAATGGAGCCTGGAAACTCTTGAACAGATGTAGCAGGTGTAAACACGTTTCCTTATCTTGGTGTCTGGATTTTACATCCTCCTACAAGATTTTCTGTATTACAGAAGAAGGTTATTTGTACAGATGGTAAACTGTTAAAATGCCCAGAAGGTTCAAGCTCATCTGTGCTTGTGAAGACGGGGAGGATTCTACTTGGTCTGACTCACAGGTGTTTGGAAAGCTCAGAATTAGTTTCAGGTTCTTTGGTTTTGCTTTGTTTTAACAGATGCCTCAGGTTATACTTCCAAAGTATACAGAATCCACTCTTCATGGTGTCCAAGTGTTTAAAACCAAAAAGAGCTGTCCCTAGAGCAAAGAGGTGGGCCTGAGTTGTTGGCACGGAACTACAGTCATTATAAATGGAGGCTCTGGGCCACTGCTGTCCCTGGACTGCGCTGCCACTGTTCTCTTCCTGACTCACTGAGCTGCTTCTGGTCACTGGCTCACTGCTCTCCGGCTCCTCTCGGTTCTGATCACACGTTCTTTTTGGCACGATGACTCCATTACTTCTCCCATGTAACCTCCCCAGATCCTGCCACCATCTCTGTCAGCCTGTGGCAACAGCAGGTGCAAACAAAAGATGACCACATGCTTTCAGTCGTTACTGTGGAAATAGCAGTATTAGGAAGGGTAAGTGGGATGAAGGGAGAAGGGATAGGAAATGCAATAGGGATGGGTCAGCAGCAGGAACGAAGAAAATGATGGTATTAGGAATGGCCAGGACTAGCTCACTGAATATTTAGGAAATAGGCAGCATTTATTTTCTCTATCTTAACATTTCATTTGTATGATTCACTTTGAATGATTCATCTATTTCTTCTTGATTTTTTCCTGTCTTAAACTATAGTATTTTTCTATGGGATTTTACCCAACACCTCAGAGATGTTAACTGCTAACTTCTAAAATATGTGCTCTCTCCTGGGGCATTTGTACTTAAAACATAGTAGGTGCTTAATACATTTTTCCATCATTTCCCTCCCTCCTTCTCAAATTCTTCCTTATATGTAACCACCTACAACTAAGATTGAACCTGGAGTCAGCATAGGATCGCCAAAATTAGGGATATTTGGGGGCACACTCTAGAAAATCCTGTAAATGTAAAATTCCATAAAATGTATTTCCTAAATTTAGGGCATACCTATGCAGAGGTCTGGCTGATAGCACATGTCCAGTATCATGTGCGGCAGCAGCAATCTTGCTTTTCATGATGAGCAGCGGTGGTGGATTGGGTCTAACTATATGAGCTCATTTCCCTAGTAGCATAAGCCACCTGTGAGCCTGCTTGAGCCATGAAGGGGGAAGGCCACAGATGGTAAATGATTGAGCCAACTTCATCAATGAGAAAGGAGAGAGTATGGATGTTGGGCTAAGGAATGAACTATGAACTAACTAGCACTCAGATCCATTCCTGCCTTGATTCCTTACTCACTGTCATCTAAAACAAATCATTTCCCTGCTTTGTGCCTCAGTCTCCCCAACTGTAAAGCAAGGATGCTGTTTCAGGCCTTGCTCACAGGTACCTTGTAAGAACTAACACAGAGAAGTAATTATGAATCCCCTTCAAAGGTATATAAGAGGTCTATAAAAGATTATATAAAGGGATAATAAGAATAATGAAAATTTTGGCCCAAGAATATATTCGCTAGAATACATGGAACACATGCACATATTCTCTAGAATATATATAGAATACATATTGTTAGGAAGAAATTTATGGATCATCTAGGTCTGATACCTGCATATAGCTTATTTATACATAGGTGTTTTCATTTTTCTCTCCCTTTAAATTGTGAGCTCCTGGAGGATATAGGTTTTCTTTTACCTTTCTTTGTATTGTGTAGCACAATGCCAGCACATAGTAGGAGCTTGCTAAATGTTTATTGACAGACACCTCTTTTTCCAGATAAAGAAACTGTGGAGCAGAAGAGCAAAATACCCTTGACAAAAAAGAAAGTACATGAAAACAAAATAGAACACCAAAAAAGTGGTTTTTTTGAGTCTTTTTTTCTAAGCACATACATTAATTCCTTCAATATTTCAACAGACTTGTATGAGCAGTGGCATGGGTGTAGGTAATAGCATGTTTTAGAGGCAGTCATGGTGTGATAGGTCAAGTACAGTCAGAAAGATGTGGGTTCAACACCTTTTTAGTCATTTCCTATCTGTAAGACATTGAACGACTTTTCTGGGCCTCATCTGTACAGTGAAATTGTTGGACCAAATTACCTCTGCACTCCATTCCAATTCTGAATCTACGATTCTCTGTTCCTGCGATCCTTCCACACCATCTCATTCCCAGTGATCTCTATCCATGTCATTCAATGATCCTCCCTAGAAAACTCACTCAATGATTTTAGGGGCCTCACTTGGGTTCTTTTACAATATTCTATTTTTTAAAAAAAATATAGACTATTTGATGAATACCACGATAAGTCAGGGAGCTCATCTATTTTCCTCCATGCTCACTTTATAACCCACCTCCCTCCTTTTCCAGCCACACAGGTCCCCAGAGTTGTTTTTCAGCCTACATATCATGCACCTCTTTGTGGCAGTCAACCTAGAATGGTGCCAACAAGTCTTTGTCTCAGACTACCATAATTGAGAGGGTACTCAGAGTATTTCCAATCCTCCAGCAGCATAGAAAAAAAATGAGGTTATCACCCAGTTAACAAGAATAATGAGTTAACATAGGAAGCTGCCAGATGTCAAATGCTTCTTCCCTTGGGCTGCCTCACACTGTAGGTGAACTACTCCCACTTACTCTCCTCCCATGACAGAGCAGCTTTGCTCATTGTTAGTAATCTGCTGAACTTTACTTTGCCCCTCTAGGTTATTCCATCGATTTGTGTGTGTGTGTGTGTGTGTGTGTGTGTGTGTGTGTGTGTGTGTGTGTGTGAGACAGAGAGAGAGAGAGAGAGAGAGAGAGAGTGGGGTGGGAGGAAGCACTTGTGAATTTTGTTCTTTGGAGTTTCTGGCCTTCCATGATGATTCACAGCTATAAAATATTACTGAGAGAATATTGATATTTAAATTTAATTTAATTCCACAAACATTTATTAAGTGCTTACTATTTTGACTTAGTGGATGGAGTAGCTGGCCTTGAATCAGGAAGACCTGAGTTCAGATTTGGCCTCAGACATTTACGAGCTATGTGACCCTGGGCAAGTCATTTAGCCTCTGCTTGCCTTAATTCACTGGAGAAGAAAATGGCAAATCACTCCAGTATCTTTGCCAAGAAAACCGTATGGACAGTTTTGGCTTGATATGATCCACAGGATCACAGAGAGTTGGATACCATGGAACAACTGTACACAACATTTCAATCACTGTGCTAGGATCAGGGGATACACAGATGAAAAGCAAAGAGGTCTCTGAGTTCAAGGATCTAACATTTTACTAGGGAGTTAAAAATGTACACAAATAAAGACATTCAAAGTATGTGAAGAATGATTTCAAGAGAGATGGAGTGCTACTAACTGAGGATTTGGACTGGAGATATTCAGGATAGACCACATGTAGGAGGTAGAACTTGGCTTCTAAGGAAGCTAAAAATGATCTAATGAAGAAATGTAGAAGGACATTATAGAAATAGGGAATTATGTTAATGAATCAATAAATCAGTAAATATTTATTAAGTGCCTGCTATATGTCAAGTCAAATCATGGACATACAAAAAGAGTCAAAGGATAGTCCCTACTGTCAAGGAGCTTAAAGCCTACTCATATAATAATCTATTTATGCAAAGACACTGGGACAGAAGATGGAATGTGGTACATGTGAAGTACCTAGAAGGCATCTGAACTGAACAGAGTACATGAGAAGGGCATGCTATGAAATGAGGCAGGGGGCAGCCAGACAGTGGAGGGCTTTCAATGCTCTTAAGGTTGGATTTTTGGGTCAGAGAGAAGCTTGGGATCATTTAGAGAGTGGCTTACTTTCCCAAGTTGGATCCAGTCTGATTTCTTCTTCCTCTTCTATTCTGGATATGACTCATTTTCCATCCACAGCACCTATGTAAGTTGCATGTGTACTGATCTCCTAACTAACAGTGGCCTGTTGTAGTCTAGATAAAATGAATTGTAAGCATTCTTAATCTGCTAAATTTGGGGCCCCTTGGTGGTTCAGACACAGGCCAAGTAACCCTCTTGTCCATTCTTCATGTCCCTGAATTAGCCTTGAATTCCACTTTTTCACATCTTTCCTCTTTCTGATTAATAAAACATTCTTGTCAATACAATCCATTATTTTGTATTATAGTTATTCACCGTTACTAGATGTAATGTAACACACTCCCGGTCTCCCAAACCCCTAAAAACTTGTGTACATACAGAGAGACACAATATATGGAGGAGCAAAAGAGAATCATGATGCTCTGAAAATACTAAAGTCTCAGGCATGCCTTGTGCCTTTGTTTAGTGCCTTTATTTTAAGGAAGTCAAGGCTTAAAAATTATTTTGTTAATTTCTATAAGACCATGACAAGGACAAAAATTGTTCTTCATGCTTTTAGGAGAAACCATACTACATAATGCAAAAATATCACATATGTGAAGGATGATAAAGCACCACCATTGGGCACCTTAGGGAAATAATCGCAACATTTTCCCCCTAGAATACACCCCATCTAGAGAGCGATGCCACTGTAAAGAATAATAAGGGACAAATAAATCACAGAAGGAAATTGAAAAGTGGCATCAGAAGTCTTTGCAGTGGGGTCAGTGGAAATGAGCCCCTGGCTTCCTGAGAATCAAAGCAGGAGCCTGCCCTCAGCTAGGCTGGGGAGGGAGGGAGAGGCGGGGCTGACTAACCAAACAATGCGTAGACAGGAGCCCCTCTGAGACTGTGTTTGCCTGTGAGCAGCTTAGAGGGCCTGGTTTCCTGGCAACCAGCCACTGAGTCTTCCTCCGTGGAGGCTCATCTGCCCCTAGAGGGAGCCCATTGGCTGTCAGCCTCCTACAGAGCCCTGGCTTTAACTAGCTTTCTTTGGGACAGCAGCCTGGCGCTCCCGAGACCGGGACTGCAGCATCAGTCGAGAGAATTGGTGGAACGCGGGCTGTGGGCTGGTGAAGCATAGATACGGCGATCCTAGACAATCTCCAACGATTGCTGATGGACAGTTATAGAATATTCCTTACACGTATCAGGTGTAAATGCTGGTCATGGATTCTGGCCCTGAAAAGCTCATACTCTATAGAATCACTATGTAGCTGGTTTTTAATGTTTGTGTTTTTGTTTTGTAGGCTTAAACCAAGTCACTTCTCTCCATATTTTCAAATTTCACGCCAAGGTTGGGTTTTATTCTCAGGAAATGATATATGTAATTTCACCTTTCCATTTAGGTGTTTTCTAGTAATCAGCATTTTATATGTTTCAGCCCTGGAGAACAACTGTGTACTGTTTTGCTATAACTGGAAGTTGACCCCAACATGCCCTGCAGCCCAGCTCAGGTTGTGGGGAATAACAATTCTAGCACAAAGGGGGTAAAAGAGGATTGGAAAAGTTCACTGTGGGATAAAAATTCTGTATGGCTGTCTGTTGTAAATACATAAGAGCAGTAAGGAAAGTGTACTTCCTTGCATAGCCTAGCTGTGGCCTTGATTTTCCTTCTTCTATATTACTTGAGACTCCAAAAAATTTAATTTATAATCGGCACCCCCTAAACCCACCCCTTCAAAGACTCCAATCTGTCCCCCCACTCCAAGCCCACCCTTTCAAACATTCAAAGAAATCTTAGATCTTAATGGTTCCAATTTACATCTGATAAGTAATGACTCCATGAGAGGGGATATTGAATTACTATTGTATTGAATTACTATATATATATATATGTTTGCTATATTACTAAACATTATATATAGTAATATACATATTACTATACATAGTAATACATATATATCAATTACTATAGTATTGGATTACTATTGAATTGTGAACTGGACCAAAAGGACCTGTAACCTGTGGATGGTCAGAGCCAAACAGAGCAGGGAAGAGACAAGAGAGTCAGGAATCAAACAGAAGTGTAATTTCAAAGTGAGGGAAATGTCTTGTAAACAAGGAGGCAAATTAGACACATATGCTGGGGCCTTCCCGTAGTAGGGGGCAGATCTCAATCCTTAATAGTAGTGGCTAGACAGTGAGTTGTGGCCCTGACGATGGCGAGTAACAGTGACAATGTGACAAGTTTGATTCATAGCAGGGCTTCATGACCAGAACTTGTCCAATCTCAGGGAATACCTGGTGCTGGTCAAAGAGAGTGAGATCATCCAGTGGGTGAGCACAAAAGATTGTTGTTATGCCTACCTGAGGATACAGCTAGCTTGCTGGGCCTTAGCTCTTGAAAACAGGGTGTCACCTCCTATCTTGACACAACCAATCACCAAAGTACACGGATGAGAACTCCTCCAAAATGTATCCAGCATTCAAAATGGTCATGCTGGCTGAAAAGAAGACTTGAAAAGAAAAGAAGAAACCAAGACTCACTTTGCCTTTAGCCAAGATCCTGTCAAAACTTAGCTGTGGGAAGAATCCCAGTGCTTCAGGGCTCCCCTCTCCCCATCCTCTTTTGTTTCTCACACTTTCATTTATTCTTTCAGAGTTCCAGTAAGTTCCAAATTCTACTTAGGCCAAAGCAACTTCAAAGGTTTCACAGAGAAAGCACTCAGTGACTTGAATGAGACCAAAGTGCTTGAAAGGAAAAGCCAAGAAGTGGTCTGTATTTGTGTGTGCACGAACATGTTGACACACATGTTTTTAACATTAATTTTCCTAACAATTCAAGAGGAGAGAGTGGAGAGGTTTGCAAATGTCATAAATATGTTTCTTCTTTTGTAAATCTCTTCACTTCTGTGTATTTCTATAATGCAAATGAAGTTCCTATTTTCTGGGACTATGTGGATCTAGTCTTGTAAAGGATGAAATCCTCTGATTCCTAGAATTTTACCATGCCCTCTTGACATTTCAGTTGAACCTTTGGAGTAGAATGATAGTATCTGTTCTTCCCTCCTCAGATGCTAATGAGATTTCCTTAGTCTGTGGATGGACACAATTCACCAAGGAGGGGGCAGTTGGTTTTATGGTAAGGTTTTCTCTCAAGTGCTTGCTTTTGCCATTCTTTAGTAATTACTTGCATATGGGAAATAAAAGAGTTCATTTGAGTCCATTGTGTTGCAATCAGGATCTGGCAGTACCAACCAGTCAATGACTACATAAATGAAATGACGGCAAATCTATAAAACAAAACAAAACAAAACAAAAAACAGCAAGAGAGAAAGACACAATGATGATGTTTTCCCTCTCTAAGAAAAACAACTGCAACAAAACAACAATTTTCTTTGGTCTTGTTATTTAAAGGAGTCTTCTCAAATTCAGACTTCCTTCATTCTTTTTTTATTATTGGATGACATTGGATGCCATTCACCTAATTATAAGTTTTTATCTTTTTTTTATTTTTTAAGAATTCTCTTCAATGTATTAAGCTATAAGAAAAAAGAAACCTTTTAAAAAAACTAGTTATTTGATTAGTAGAGTGTTACCTCATATACTATTTTGAAGATAGCCAAAGTAGAAAATTGAACATTAACTTCCTTCTTTTCTGAGTGTAAAAACTGAGTTTGCTGATATGACTACAGGATGTAAGGGAATTCACATTCCAGACAAGAAAGAAATTAAAATTATCTTTCCTTCTCCTTGTCTTTAACAAAAGACCCATCTCTCCACTTTGCCCTCCCTTTCACCTTAACTTCCATAACACCTGAGGTTTGCTGTTGCTTGATATGGGTGACTTATCTTAATGATGATTTCATTTTTCAAAAGGTGAAGGAAATAAGGAGAGATATAATTATAGCCCTAATCCTGACCCATAGGGAGGAACTGGGTGTTGAAGTAGAAATGATGGGAACCTTGACAGGAAGTGAAAAATCTCATTGAATTTGTAATGGAAAAGGAGAGAAGTCTGGAAATAATCTGGTTGATATGTCTATATATCTATATCTTTACCTATCTATCCATAGGGAGATAGATAAATAGATTTACATCTATATCTATCTATCCCCTAGGTCTTGGGAAAGTAGGATTGAAGTAGGGAAGAGGAAGAAGGAAAACTGATTCACCAGGGCAATCATCCAGGGGGAATGGGAAACACTTAATGATATTTTAAAATAACCCCGAATGAAAAAGGAGGAAACTTTCCAAAGAGAGCAATGTAGATGTACATGGCCACTTTATAGATTTTTTTTTAAGGAGACATAGCTAAGTAGGAAGCAGAAACAGGTAATCTATATTCCAATCAAACTGGACCTCTTGCCTTTTCCCATATGCAACATTATATCACCTTTCTCTGTGTTTTTGTGCTGGTCATCCTTTCATGCTTGGATTCCTCTCCTTCACTTCTGTTTTTTAGAATCCCTAGCTTTCTTCAAGTCTCAACTCAAATGCCACCTCATATATAAAGCCTATTGTCTTAACTCCCCCCTCTAACTACCTTTTCCACCCACTATCCTAACTCCTTCCTGTACTGTTAATGCATTTTTTGCTCAATTTGAAGATCTTTCCCACCCATTAACAGGTCCATGTGACCTGCTTAAATCACATGTAAGCCTAAGTCACATGTAGTGGGAGGAGCTTGCTGAATGAGTAGAACGGAAAGGGTGGAGAAGAGCTGGGAGGAAGTTGGTGAGAGTGGAGGAGAGAGGGGCCACAGGCATGCATAGTTAGTCTTGTGAGTATTTGCTTGTGGGAAGGCCCTGGTGGGGCAGGGGGAAGACTTGGGAATGGAATTGTCCCCTACAGTGCTAACGTGTATTGATTTCTTGGTTACTATGATGGATTTGGCTTTCTGGTGTTGGAATTTGGCTTTCTGATGTCAGAATAAATTTTTCTTCTGTCTTCTATATGGAAAATCTATTATGCTTTGCAATTCAGAACTTCCCCAGCATATTCATAGTTGCTGTTGGTACAGTGAATATCTCTTTGGCTGTACACCCTCCTCCCCCAAATTATTTGTCCTTACCATGTTTCTACTTGTGTTTCTCTTATCTCCTCCAATAAAATGTAGACAAAAGATCAGGGACTATTTTGTTTATCTCTTTATCCCTGGCCTTGAAAAAACACTCAGAAATTCTCAAAATGGTTCTTTTGTGAAGGCAAACTAGGTCATCTTTTGCCTCAATTCTTATCAAGCATTTAGCTACTGAATAGGCATTGCTTCAGACAAACTAAGCCTGGGAAAGACTTTAGATTAAAAGACCAAGGTGTCCCACTGCATCCAAGGCCATCACCAGTCATCTTTTTTTTCTCTTTGCCTCAGTTTCCTCATCTTTATTTTTTTTTAGGTTCTACACATACATTCCTATTAAATACATTTTCACCTTAGCATGTTGCATCGAAGAATTAAAGTGAATGGGAGAAACCATAAAAAAAAAGTACAAAACATAATACAAAAAAAATGGTCTGGTTCATTCTGCCATCCAATTCCATAGTTCTTTCTCTGAATGTGGAAAGCATTTTGCCTCAAGAGTCCAGTGGGAATTCTTTAAATCCTTGCCTTACAATGAAGTACTAAATCTACCTCATACACTGTGGTTGTTGCGGTGTACAAAGTTCTTCTGGTTCTACTCCTTTCACTCAGCATCATTTCATATAAGTCTTTCCAGGCCTCTCTGCAGTCTTCCTGTTCATCATTTCTTATAGAAAAATAGTATTCCATTACATCTATATACCACAACTTGTTCAGCCATTCCCTAATTGATGGGCATCCCCTTGATTTCCAGTTTTTGACTACCACAAAGACAGCTGCTATAAATATTTTTGTACATGTGGGATCCTTTTCCATTTCTATGATCTCTTTGAGGTAGAGTCCCAGAAGCGATATTGCTGGGTCAAAGGGTATGGACATTTTTGTAGCCCTTTGGGCATAGTTCTATTGCTCTCCAGAATGGTTTGATCAGTTCACAGCTCTACCAACAATGAATCAGTGTTCCAACTCTCCCACATCTTCTCTAATATTTATCATCTTTCTGTTTTGTCATGTTAGCAGATCTCATTGGTACCTCAGAGTTGTTTTGATTTGCATCTCTCTAATCAACAGTGATTTAGAGAATTTTTTTTCATATGACTATGGATAGTTTTAATTTCTTCCTTTGAAAACTGCCTATTCATATCCTTTGATCATTCATCAATTGGGGAATGACTTGCATTCTTGTACATTTGACTCAATTCTCTATATATTTTAGAAATGAGACCTTTATCACAGACACTAGTTGTGAAAATTCTTTCCCAGTTTTCTGCTTCCCTCCTGATCTTGGTTGCATTGAGTTGGTTTGTGAAAAAACTTTTCAATTTAATGTAATCAAAATTATCCATTTTGCACTTCATAATGTTCCCTATCTCCTGTTGGGTCAAAAATTTCTCCATTTTCCATAAATCTGACAAATATACTATTCCTTGCTTCCCTAATTTGTTTATAGTATCAATCTCTGTGCCAAGATCATGTATCCATTTGGACTTTATTCTTGTGTACAGTGTCAGGCATTGGTCTATGCCCAGTTTCCACCACACTGCTATCCAGTTTTCCCAGCAACGTTTTTTGAACGGTGAATTCTTCTCCTAGAAGCTGGGGTCCTTGGGTTTATCAAACAGCAGATTGTTATATTCATTCACTACTGCGTCTTGAGTACCTAACATGTTCCGCTGGTCTACTCTTATGTTTCTTAGCCAGTACTAAGTGGTTTTGATGATTGGTGCTTTATGATACAATTTGAGATCCATCACCAGTCATCTTTGCCTATGTCTTGCCCCTGGACTCAGATGACTTTGGCAGAGGGAGTGAGGCTGATGACTCTGCCCAGCTCTGCCTGCAAGTCAAGACATCACCCTCCTGTTGTCATTGGTCCTTTTTAGGAATGAGGGATGAACAATAACAATAACACATTGTCTGATATGTAATAGTCACTTAATGAATGCTTAAGAAAGGAAAGAAAGATGACTCCATAGGAATGAAGATGAATCATGCTACTCACCTCATACCTGAAAAGCAATGAACCTAAAATACAGAGAAAAGCACACCTTTTCTGGCATGGAATTTGAGATTTTTTATTTTGGACCACGCATGCTAATGATGAAGGTTTTCTTTTGCTTTTCTATTATTCACTAGGAGAGTCAGCGGGAAGGACAGATTATGAATGAATGTAAAAATAAATAAATACATTATTTTAAAAGAGGAGGAAGGAAAGAAAAAATTGAGGAAGCAGAGGGGAAGATTGATATGGGTTCACAAAAATAATTAATATTAGTTGGAATAAGACAGAATAAAAAGAAGATGGTGATAAATGCTAATGACAAAAAAATCATAAACTGGTAATGGGATTTAAAAACTGTTTGGGACAAGAGGAAAATCAAAGTCTAGGAGTATTACTCACAAGATCATAGATGCAGAGCTGGAAGGGAAAACAGAGGTTAAGTGGTCTGCCTCCATTATTTCAAAATCTAGGAAAGTGAAACCTAAAAAAGTCAAATGACTGTAAAAGTCCTTTTAAGTACTGAATATCAAAAGTGGGATTTTAACTCACACCAGCTTACTCCCAAGCCAGAGGTTTCTCCACTGTGTTATATGACTTCATTATTGGTAGATTAATGATAATGGATGAAGATGAGAAGGCAGAATCATTCAAGTTTTATTTTGCTTCCATTTTCTCTACCAAGGGGAATAATTTTTATATTAGGAAGGATAAATCAAAAATTGTTAGTAGGGAATGGAAAAACAAGATAAGGAAATTATCAGACACCTCAATTGACTTCAATGAGTTTAGGTTACTAGTCAAACTTTATCCTAAAGTATGCAAAGAATGGATGTGATTGCTTAGTAACCATTAGTTACCTTTAACAATATTTGCCAACAAGAGGGGCTCTATAAGAATGGAAAAAGATAACTGTTTCAGATTCCAAAAAACCCCAAAACAAAACAGAAAAGAATGGAGTCTGCAAGTTATACACCAGTGACTTTGATTTATATTTCTGAAAGAATTCTAGAAAGCATTATTAAAATATGAGTTCTTAGAAAGGAGAACAATGGGAAGGGGGGGCAGAGACAAGATGGCAGAGTAGAAGGATGGACTTGTAGAAGTAAAATACCTATAAAAAATAATGCTAAACAAATTCTAGAGCAGCAGAAGCCATAAAATGACAGAGTGAAAGGTATTTCCAGCCCAAGACAACCTGGAAGACTGACAGGAAAGGTCTATTGTGCTGGGAGCACAGCAGAGCATGAAGCAGGGACAGGACTGGAACAGGGCTTGGAGGTGAACTCCTGGACAGCAGCTGTAGTTCCCAGATTGCTCAACCCACAAATGCCAAAGATAGCTTCAAAGGTCAGTGAGAAAACTCTTTCACCTGCATGAGAAGGGAACAAGGTCTGGCCCCACTGCCAGCAGCAACTGCAGTGGCAGCATCCATTTTTGGAACCCTTCACCTAAAGCTCCTTGGGAAATTGAGCAGGTGATCTGGATCTCAGTCCTGAGTGGCTCTCCTGGGTTGAAGAAAAGTGCTGGCATAGTGGAGCTAGAGGTGGTTGTGGACAAGGAATTGTACTCGCGGATCCTGGGCAGAACAGAGTGCTAGTGGTTGCTCACAGACAAAAGCCCTTGATTTAGCCACTTTGAAGGAAGTGAGAACTTACAGGTACCCAGAGTATACCTTCTTCTTGACAAAGGACTCAAAAATCAAGTAATTGGCTGGGAAATGCCGAAAAAAGGGAAAAAAATAAGAGTATAGAAGGTTATTTTCTTGGTGAACTGGTATTTTCTTCCATCCTTCTGGATGAAGAGTAACACTACATACTGTCAGAGAAAGTCAAGGCTTCTGCATCCAAAACCTCCAAAATAAATATGCAGTGGTCTCAGGTCATAGAAGAGCTCAAAAAGGATTTTGGAAATCAAGTAAGAGACGTAGAGGAAAAATTGGGAAGAGAAATGAGAGAGATGCAAGAAAATCATGAAAAACCAGTCAACAGCTTGCTAAAGGAGACCCAAAAAATGCTGAAGAAAATAACACCTTTAAAAATGGGCTAACTCAATTGGCAAAAGAGGTCCAAGAAGCCAATGCAGAGAAGAATGCTTTAAAAAACAGAATTAGCTAAATGGAAAAGGAGGTTCAAAAAGCTCACTGAAGAAAATAGTTCTTTAAAAATTAGAATGGAGCAGATGGAAGCTAATGACTTTATGAGAAACCAAGAAATTACAAAACAAAACCGAAAGAATGAAAAAAAAATGTAAGATAATGTGAAATATCTCATTGGAAAAACAACTGACCTGGAAAATAGATCCAGGAGAGATAATTTAAAATTAATGGGACTACCTGAAAGTCATGATCAAAAAATGAGCCTAGACATCATCTTTCATGAAATTATTAAAGAAAACTGCCCTGATATTCTAGAACCCGATGGTAAAATAAATATTGAAAGAATCCACAAATCACCTCCTGAAAGAGATCCATCATACTATTTGTGTTCTCTCTTTCTTGTTTTTCTTTCCCATGATTCATTTCATTGATTAAATTCTTCTTTGCAAAGTGACTGATGCCTATGTCAGATTGTATACAGTCTTGGGAAGGAGGATGGAAGAAAATTTAAAACTCAAAAGCTTGTGGAACTGAATGTTGTAAACTAAAAATAAATAAATTAATTGGAAAAAAAAATAAAATCATTCCCAGTCAGAACCCAGCTTATCTTTCCAAAATGATTTCATATTACTCCCTTTCACAATCTGTACAATCCAGCCAAACTAGACTATATTATTTGCACAAGGTGTCCTATCTCCTGACTGCCTATGTAGCTTTGCACAGGCTGTCCCTTATGTCTCAAACATTCTCTCCAATATCTCTTCTTAGTACCCCTAGATCCTTCAAGTTTTACTTTATTTGCTCCTTTCTACAAGGTATTGTTTCCAATTTCTCCAGTTGTTGCTGTTTCTACCCACATATCTATGCATATATGTATCTATTTTGCATGAATGCCACTGTATACATTGCATGAGTATGTAAGACTTATATGTATAGATACAAAGTTATGTGTCTATCTTGTATTTCCATACCTGTGACCATAGTAGAATGACAGCTCCTTGAGGACAGGAATGGCTCACTTTAATA
The DNA here is from genome assembly GCA_023548195.1 of Bettongia penicillata ogilbyi. NCBI lineage: Eukaryota > Metazoa > Chordata > Mammalia > Diprotodontia > Potoroidae > Bettongia > Bettongia penicillata. The sequence goes on along the minus strand of JAJHZJ010000298.1, from coordinate 1,441,153 downwards.
TTTGTTGTGTCTAGTCTAGAGGCTGGCACAAGAGAGCTGTTTACAAATTCATGTTGAGTGATTGTTTGATTTTTATTAAATGGCATACCTGATGTTTCACAATCATATCTCCTTTCCCTGAGATATATTACTTTAATGCCTAGATAGCAAAATATTTAAAATCATGTTTAAGTGATGTGATTTCTTCATGCTTAAGGAAAAATGAAGCTTTTGAAATAGCATCTTCATCATTTGATATGAATATGAGCTTTTTCATGGTTTTTACTTTCTATTATTTTATTATGGCAGATGGAAAGACATTTAAACCAGTGATTTTGCTTTAAATTTACTTTTCAAATTTAGATGAAGAGTTAAGGGGGCCAGATGTGTGTTATGAGCCTATTTTGAATGGTATAGCCAGAAGGGATTCTTAATGGATAAATTACTATAAACCTGTGGTAGAGTTTTATAGATAACAGTGGTAATGTGTACACTAAGTTTACTATAGTGGTTTTGAGGTGGGTATCTCTATTAGGCAAATAGAAGTAAATGTTTTACATAGGCTGATGGAATAGGACATGAGAGCTGTGTTTCAGAGCTCCGGTTTATTCCTTCTGCCTACATTCCCTGAAGATTTCCCACCCCTACTCCAAGAGAAATGGTTCTAGCTTGTCCAGACAAAATTTGATTCTATTTGATTATCCCATAGCAAAGAAAAGGAAAAACATACTCCGCTACTAATTTCATGGATTTAGAATGGAAGAGACCTCTGAGTTCAGGGGTGCACTGGAGCTAGTTCAAATTAGCTCTAAAGAGTTGATTGTTAAATTTTCAGTGTGAGCATTTATGCCTCGGAAATCAAGAATCGCTTTATTTTTATTAAACCAAGGCTTGCTTTATTTATTTTGTTGATGGTCTATATTTAAGAAAGCAATGCACAAAATACAACTAATGTATATTAAACATAAAAGTGTGTCATAAAAGGGTGCCAAACACCCTTAATCTGGTCTGGGCCTGTCATATCACAAATTAAGTCCCAGAGAAGTAAAGTGAGCACCCAAAGTCATATAGCTGGCAGAATCAGGTTTCATTTGGACTTTCTGATGTCCAATCTAGTATTATCTCATCGTATTGAATCCATTTCACCATTAATCATTAAATTCCACCACTCTGCTTACTAAGGAAATGCTTACCCCGTGAGAGTTTAAGAAATTATCACATAGCTCAGAATGGGAAGAAGAAAGTTCAGTTCTCTCTGGCAGAAGCAACTAGATGGCACAATGAGAGGTTGATGTCTAGGCTAATGAAGGTTGTATGAGCTAAGAAACAATCACATTGGGTACACTGATGTTATTTTTTTCTTCTTTATTTCTAATCATCTAATGAAATATCTGTATTGCCTGTATTAGATGTGATTATGTACAATTAAATATAATTAATGTACCTGCATTAACGACAACAACAAAAAAAGACAACGAACACTTAAAGAAAGCACAGCAGAATTAGGACAAGAGTAAGGATTATGGGGTCCTAGATTCAGAAACTGAAGGATTAAAAATGCAACTAGTGAAATTCCTTCATTTTACAGAGAAAGAAACTGCAGACCAAAGAGGTTATCTTTCCCAATGCAGTAAAAGTGAGAGTTAGGATTTGAACTCATGTCCTCAAGTCCTAAGCTAGTGTTCTTTTTTACTGTTCCATGGAGTTTTCTAAAGTTGGATGGTGGCAAGGTCATGATCTGATAAGACAATCGACCCCAAACTATGGACTAACTAAAGAAAAAGCAGCCCTGCCCTAGAAGGGATGAGGTTAAGGCGAATATGTCAGTAAATGTTCTAAGAACCTGAGATGGGCACATGGATCCAGGGTATACCTGAAACTGTTGGATGTGACTACTTGACTGGCAAAATGTCACTGTCCATTCTGTTGAAGCATATCACAGAGTGGTCTAGTATCACATAGACAACATGGTTTATTTTCTCTAGTAGAAACCCTGCAAACCATATTGCATGAGGGAAGAAGAAGATATCAAAAGACTCCATTTTGCCTCAACTCGTGTGTCTTGTGAAGGGCTATGATCTTCTTCTCCCACTATTCCTTCACTCTCTTGTTGAACACAATAACATGAACACAGCTTGATAGTGATGCTTTTTCATGATAGTGGAAGTGACTTGAGGTTTTCTGCATCTCTGAGACAATGAACATGAGAGTGGTAATAACTCATTTTCAGAACTCTCTGCAATCAGCACCAAAGTACAATCAGATTCTTCATCCATGGCCTATTTGTTGGCTTAAAAAGGGTATCATTAACATGATTGGATAAGAGATGCCAAAATTAATCCTGACCTGGTTGATCACATCCTGACTATATACTTTGTTTTCTTCCATTGTCAATCTAGCTTGTGGAGGTTATAGAAAAAAAATCTGTTAGAGTGGTAATAATAATGTGGAATGACTTTCTTATCCTCCATAAATACCATGTCTTTTCTGGGTGAAGGTAGCCAGTAGTGATGGTTCCCCAAGTATTTTAGTGAGACTGAAGACACTAGTGCTCACCTATCTTACTTATAATGGGCATATATACCATACCACAGATCCCATAAATAGGATGTACCATCTGTAAAAAGATTTTCCATTGTGCTACCTTGTCCCTAGCTGGAGAACTACTAAACAACCCTCACATATAATTCCAGATTTGGAACTGAAAAAGAGCTTTGAGGCCATTTGATCTAGTCACTTCATTTTACATATGAGGAAACTGGGGTCCAGATATGCTAAATGACTTCTACAAGGTCACACATATAGTAAACATTAGAATCAGAGCTTGATTCCAGATCTCATGACTTCAAATTTATTGGTCTTTCAACTCAGTTCCCAACTTGATAGGCCTAAAAGAAAAATTCTGTGGAAGTATGAGAAAACTGAGGTTTTGAATTCCAAAGAAATGTTTCCTGCATGGTGTAATTTAGATTCCCAAGACAATGGCAAAACAGAAAAAAATCCCAGGATGCCTGATCGCAGAGCTATTGTTCTGGTATACTGACATCCTACAGTTACAATGTAAATCATTCAGAGAAGTTATATTCAGTTGTTTTCAGTAGCATCCAATTCTTCATGAACCCATTTGGTGTTTTCTTGGCAGAAATACTGGACAGTTTTTTTCCATTTCCTTCTCCAGCTCATGTTACAGATGAGGAAACTGAGGCAAAAAGGTTTAACTAACTTGCCCAGGGCTCACATAGCTAGTAAGTGTCTGAAGCCAAATTTGATCTCAAGTCTTCCTGACTCCAACCCCTATGCTCTATCCATTGTGCCACCTAGCACCCTCCAAAGAAGTTACATTTGATCTAAAATTGGTTCTCCTTGTCTGCTCAGTGGCCTCATTACAGGCAAACAAGAAATGAACTTAAAATGAGAAGATCTGGTTTTGGATTCTGCTTCCTCACTTCACTTTTTTCAATCTGTAAAATGAGCATGTTAAATTATAATGTCTTTAAGATCCTTTTTAGCTCTAATATTTGACAGAATTAAAAAGGTGACTCATAGTATCTCTCTGTTGGTAATTGATGACTTTACCTGCTCCTGAACCTTCACGTAAGTCTTAATTTGATTTCACATAATAATAATTGATATTCATATAGCATTTTAAAGTGTGTGAAATGTTTTATACACAGTCATTTCAGTTTCATAACAAGTCTATGAGGTGACTAGGAAAGGTATTATTAGCCCCATTTCACAGATGAGGAAATATCGGAGATCAGTAAATGTTTTAAGGGAACCTACGTCTTGCGAGCTCCAAGTCAATACTTCGTTCACTCACTTTATCCTAATCGCTATCATGGCCTTGGGATAACCTTTTGTTGCTGAAGATTATGCAAGCAAAGATTTAGAAAGTCTTACTAAGCTGGTGAAGCAGCTAGATGCCACAGGGGATCTGAAGTTAGGATGACCTGAGTTCAGATCTGGTCTCAGACATACCAGCTCTGGGACTCTGGATGAATCATATACTTGCCTCAGTTTCTTCATTTACAAACTGGACATAACAGCTATCTATTTCCAAAGGTTGTTATTAAGCAAAAATTAGATGATATTTGCAAAGCATTTTGCAAAATTTAACTTGCTTTATAAATGCTGGCTATTGTAATTACTATTTTTCCTGTTGTTCAGATATAAGCCCAACAACAACTATGTATTTCTCATCTAGAAGTCAGTAGAACTAAACGTGGGAAGGCTTATCATCAGAAGGGTGGCCACAGAAATCAATAAACATTCATTAAGAACCTAGCATATACCAAGGAGTGGAGTGTTAATAATATGTCAGTGGGGCAGGAGGGAGAGAGGATACGCCCAGAATTAAAATCTCAGCTTTTTTGAAATTACAAAAAAAAATTCTCTGCCACATTTCATAAAATTATATGGATAAATTGGCAGCAACCATTTTCATGATTAACTGTGTGTCTCGCTCTGAATTTTGATCAATGCACATGATCAGAGTGCATAACAGAAAAGGATATGTGGCAGAATCATGTTTTCATAGTATACGGAACTGCATGATAGCAAACGTTAAGCAATTCTCTAAAGTAAAATACATAGAAAATAATAATAAAACATCTTAATGTCATTGAATTTTAGAAATGAAAGAACTTTAAAATTCATCTAATATATTTTCCTCATTTTATGATTTATTTTGATTATTATGATTTTGTTATGATTTTTATGATTTATTCACTCACTTCTATTCATGCGTACACTCGTTCACTCAACAGACTCCTACTGTGTGCCAGTCAGTTATGGGAATCACATATAAAGAAAGAACAGAAGTCAAAGAACTTGTATTCTACTGTGGGGAAACACTGTATACAAACACAAGTAAAGACAAAATATATTCAGAGTAAATGCAAAATAAAATGGAGGCAGCACTAGTAGCTGAGGGAATAAGGAAAGAGGGTCGCATTGTGGGAAAGAAAAGAAGGCATTCTGTTTCTACAGGGTTAAGATTCCTCCCAATTTTGAGTGGTGGCAATTAATCAAAGTTGTGACTTAGCATGATCAGGTAAAAGGTCAGAAACTTGTGCACAGGCTTGATGAGCTATTTGAGAGAAAGCCTATCAGAGAGGAGAACATGAAGTCACCTGACTGGTAGATGGTGTCGTGGGAAGTTCAAAATTTGGAACAGTAAAAAGGGCTTGCATTGTTATGAACAAATTGTAGTCTTCATGTAGCCTTACTTGGGAGCTACCAGTTCATTCAGGGGGAATGAACGAAAGATTAATAAATGCTTTCCTGATTTCACAAGGTTGTTTTTTGTTTAAGGTGAGTATGTTTCTCCCAGATGGGGGCTTGTTGGTTAGGCTCATTTCTCACAACATGATCTTGGGAAGGAAGGGAGAAAGGATGGGGAAAAGGGAGGAAGGAAGGAAGAGAGGAAGGGAGGAAAGGAGAAGAGGAAAGAAAAAAGGAAGAAAGGAAAGAAGGAAAAGAAGGGAAGGAAAGAGAAAAGGAAGCCAGGAAGAGATTATGGGTAGAGAAAAAAGACTAAATTCCAGGCAAGGGTTAATGTATATGTTAAAGCAAGGAAAGATGAGTTGTAATATTAAGTACCAAGAACACAATATAGTCAGTTTGTTTTTTGAAGAGATTTCATGTGCAATAAGTTTTGAAAAGTGGTGCTGGAGCCAAAATGTGACTACCTTTCCATCAGATCAGAGAAGCACTAGGGTGCCCTTCTAGCTTCTTTAGCTAGGAAGTGACATAGAATGATGTTGGATTTAGAAGCTGGGAGTTAGAGAGGAGACTTGAGGCAGAGTACCAATTAGAAGGGCAATATAGTGTGGTGGAAAGAATATTGTACTTACAAGTCAGAAGACCTTGGTTGGAATCCCAGCTCTGATAAGTACTGGTTGTATGACCTTTGACAAAATCATTTAACCTCTCTTTGACTTGATCTTCCCACAAGTAAAATAGAGATAACACTATTTGTATGACCTACGACTCAGAGTAGTTGTAAAGGAAATACTTTGTAAACAACAAAGCTGTATATAAACATGAGCTCTCACTCTTGGTTACCCTCCCCGCCACAGTGTTATAAATAGCTTGATTTTTACTTTATCTAACAAATTAAATATGAAAACTAAATGTCTGAAGTGTTACCAGGTAAAATGTCTGGAAATGTCACAACATTTTGTGGGCAGTGAAGGAACTTGGGGAGCTAGGTGGTAGAGTGGGTAAAGTGCTGGGCCTCCTCTTCCTGAGTTCAAATGTGGCCTCAGACACTTACTAGCTGTGTGACCCTGGGCAAGTCACTTAACCCTGTTTGTCTCAGTTTCCTCACCTATAAAATGAGCTGGAGAAGGAAATAGAAAAGCACTATAGTATCTTTGCCAAGAAAGAGTTGGCCATGACTGAAACGATTAACAAAAAGTAACTTGCTTGCCCTTTTTTCTAAATGAGAAAATCAGTGGTCTTTCCGTAGGAACTTTTTTGTGTGTTTGAAAACCATTGTGAGAGGAAACATGGAACAGTGATTTTAGAGCTGGCCAGAGCAAGGTCCTTGTTTTAAGCCTGGTCTGTCCTGCTTGTCAGCTGGGTGACACTGGGCAAGGCATGCCATTATCCTCTAAGAAATGAAGACTAATCAAGCAAAGAATGTAAAGACTTATGAAGATAGAAAAAGATGGCTCCATGGTAGTTTCTGATACCAATGAAATCCTCAGTTTGGTTGAAAATAAACCTACAATATGTGAGTAAATCTGCTCTTTGCTTCTCTTCCACCTTTCATTTCTTTTTTTCATTTTCCAGTTTGGCTTCCGGATATTTTCTTCTGCACAAGCTAACTCAGTATCACAGCAGGTTGCAGCATTTGGATGTGTGATCCAGACTACAAAAACAGATATTTCTATCAAAATCTAGACTCCTCACTTACATTTTCAGTCCCCAAATTCCCACTGAAGATTTTGCTGGCCCTAGATTTAGATGCAAGGCAAACTTTAAAATTTGTCTTTCTGTTTTAAAAGAGATTTAAAGTCTTTGTATAATGGGACTATTTTCCAGGTTTGATCTGAGTTTCTTTTTTTCTGTGTTTAGACCTGTGTACCCATGGGGCTTTGAATGAATATTTGCAAACTATTAAAAATGGAGAAAAATAACAATTATTAACTATCCTTTGGTTCTTTATCAAGAAGAATTAAATTGGTTAGCAAACATTACATATTTTAATTTGAGCCTAGTAGATTTTTCCCTTGGAGTATTCAGCTATCTTGTTACTCTTCATTGGCAATAAAATAATTATCCAGATTTCCCAATCCATATATTGAAGCCTTCTGTGGGTTTACAGTGAGGGGAGAGAATTTGAATCTTGCCATATGAGGAATGGCCACTGTGGTTTCAGAGGGTGTGATATTGCCTTCTACATAGCTGGATTGGGAGGTTGAAACCAAATAATAACACTGCAATATGGTAATTTTAGCAACTAGGGGTTTAATGTATGTGCTTGTTTGACATCTTACAGAGCTAGAGATCTGCTTTGTTAGGTATCAGTAAACTCACAGGGGTGAGAATTCTGTCCCATAATATTTTTCTTATTGCTGCAAAATTACTCAGGCTAATACCATATCCTAGAAATCACTGTGTTGCACAAATATGGGAAGTCAAAAGGAAAAAAAAAACATCACCACTAAGGGAAACTAATAATGAATAACCCACAATCCCATTGCACCCTCTCACTCCTTGTCATAAAGCATGGTATTGCTCCCCCTTTAGCTGACACAAACTTTTAACAAGCAATAGGGGACTTTTTGGGGAAGCTACATTATTATACCAAAGATGAGAGAAATGGCAAGAGATTCTGCTAAAACAGAGAGTATGGAAAATGTCTCTTTCTTTTGTTTGGAGGGTTTTGGAAGTCCTCCCCATCCCACCCCAATAGCCAAAAAAATCATTGAAGGAAAGATAGGAAAGATATATAAGGGCTATCATTTAAAGATAAGAAAATTGAGTCACAGGGAGGGAAGATAATGTAACTGAGGTTAAAAAGGCCATTCTTCAAACATGGTTCCTAGATTTATGAAGTAAGGATTAGAAGCCTTGAGAAAGGACTTGTAGTAATAAGCCACTCCATGTGAGTCCAGGAGATTCAGTGTTAATAGGTAAGGAACTCCCAGACTGATTGGATTAGATGTGTGTCTGAGATCAGACTGAAAGAAAAGCTGACCTTTTAGCCAACTTGATAATGTCCCCATGGATATGAGGAATGCTGGGTTTCTTTCTCCCTTCTTTTATTCCTTCCTTCTTTCAGAACACTGTGCTATCAACTATGCAAGGAGGGTTAATGATTAGACAGGACAGAATAAGAATGAGCTCTTCCTAAAGGCAGAGGACTTCATTACCAGAGGTGTTCTAACTGAATATTTGCTGTACTTCAGGTAGAAGTATGACTAGAAGACGGTTCCTCCAAACTATTAAAATACTGATTCAGGAGCAATTGAATCTAGTATTGACTATCACTGAATCATGGATTTATTGCTATAAGGAAAGTTAGAGGTCAGCAAGTCTGATCCTTTCATCTTACCAAGAAGAAAATGTAGAAGAGATAGGTTAAGCAACTTGGGGGATGATGTGAGCTTATATCTTCCTGACAGATTCAGTGCTCTATCAAGCTGGGTGCATGATGGATAAGAGTGTTGGACTTGTAGTTAAATCTAGCCTTAGATGCCTTCTACATGACCCTGGGCAGGTAATATAGCCACTGCCTGCCTCAGTTTCCACATCTGTAAATTGAGGATAATAATAGAACCTACCTCTTGAAATTGTTGTGAAGATCAAATGAGATAATATTTGTAAAGTATTTAGCATAATTCCTGGCATATAGTTGGTTGACTGCTCTCCTTGGTTCTCAAAGAGCTCCAAAATGACATCACCATGTTAGAATCAAAGGTACAGTGTGTCCAACTGTGGCTGATCAGACCAAAGCATATAATAAATGTTTGTTTCAATTTGTCCGTTATGCCTTGCTACTTCTCAAAGCTTCTAAATATTTTTCTATTGAGAACAATTTATACAATGACTATACCAATGTAAAGGAAATTAAATTAGAAAAACTTAAGACCATGTGACCAATTATGATCCTGTAACTCTAGAAGACTGATGACACTGAATTATATTTCCAACCTTTCAACAGGAAAGTGGTAGACAAGAAATGAAGAATGAGACATTTTCTACTTTGGCCCATGTGTTGATTTATTTTTCTCAACTATATAAATTTGTTGCATAAGTAGGGCTTCCAGTGTGTATGTGGAGGGGTGGAGGACAGAGCTGGAGAAGGGCAGGGTATGAGAGTGGGGGGGTGGATAAAGTGGGTAATGGTAGCAAGAGAAAGGAAGAAAAGAAGGAATGAAAATTAGGGTTAAGTTGTTAACCTCCAGGGGCCTCAGTTTCCTCATTTTTAAAAGGGGTTGAAGTAAGTGTTGTCTAAGATTCCCTACAACTCCAAATTATGATTCTACAAATTCTTGAACTGTGATACCATTAATAACTTGGTCATCCAACCTTCATTTGACAAGCTACTGAGGAGTAATTCCCCACTTACTAAAAGAAAAAAAAAACCTATTCTACTTTTTGATGGATATGATAGTGAAGGTATTTTCTTCCTTATAATGAGCCTAAATATTTATTTATGTAACTTTCATCCTTTGCCTCTAGTTTTTCCCTGTAGACCCATGCACAATAAGTCTATACTTTTCAACATGATGGAGAGAGAGAGAGCTATTCTGCTCCTCTTAAATCAACTTTTCTACTGGCATATATTCAGTTAATTCTCATATGTATGGTCTCTAGTCCCCTTGAAGTCATGCCCATTTTGAAATATGCCTCTCAGAACTGATAAAACCAGATATTGTCTGACTCAAGCAAAATACTAGATCTTTCCTTGTACTGGATACTGTGAATCTTAATGCAGCCCAAGAACAGATCTTTGCTTCTAGCCTCACTGTTGATTCATATTGAGTTCACTACCTCCTCCAGATTTTTTCATGGGAAATGTTTACCAATGTGTTCTGCAATATATATTTGTAATGTTGATATTTGAACCCAAATATAGAATTTGTCTAATATTTATTATTGAATTTCATTTCATTAGATCTAGCTAACAATTCTAACATGCACAGATATTTATCACAACTGACTTTGTCATCTAAAGAGATATGATTCTTGACTGGCAAGTGTTCTAAGGTCATTGAGGTCCCAGTACCTCCATCATTTTATGGTTAAACACAGCTCCCATAGCTTTAGGTGATATGTTAATGGTAAGAAGTAGTGGTTTAAAACTTATATTCATTATAGTACAGACTCAGGAGAACATTTTGTATATATCTGCCCTAAACCTATAAGGTTGCCTTTGATCCCTGGAGATTATTCTGGGGAATAGAGGTAAAACTGGTGCCTTAGTGGTGTCTCTGATGTGCTGCTACTCTAGGAGAATCTATCCCAGAATAGATCACACCTCAAAGGCTGAGTCAACTTCTAGCAGCAACAAATCTGGAGGTTCTCAGAGGATGTATATTAGAGTCTAGGAGAGGATAGCCAGAAAAGTGGAAGGAGATTACTAGAAATGTTCCAGTTCCCCTGGAAATTCCCCATGGAAAGACCCAACCCAAGTCAAAGGGGAACCCTCAATATAAGCTGTGGGTTGAATCTTTTTCCATCCTTGGCCTTTACTCTCCAATGAGAGTGGTGGAGAGGAAGTGGGGTGTGTTAAAGACACCAGCTCATTTTCCTTTTGAGAGAGGTTAAGGAGTAACCTTTCGGATTTAGGGGTTGCCATCCTGGGGCCAGAAGCTATAAAAAGGCAGCTGGAAGTAGCAACTGAAGTCTTTCCAGTGTCCATCAGGCCAATGCAAAATATTGGCAAAGAAACGTCCGTCTTGCTTTTGTTTTCAGATTTAGATTGAGATGAGTCCCTTACTGACCCATGCTCCAATGGACACTATAAGCCCGTTTACCCTGCCCTAAAGCTTTGCATATCTTGTAAAGCCATAAGCCAGTGACAGGAAGGGCCAACCTATAAGAGGCAGCCACACATCTGTAGGAGATGGAGGGAATGGTTGAATGGTTTGAAAACCACAACAACCAAAAAGCAATCAAGTAAAAACCATTGAAATGGAGAATCAAATTCAGATGCAATGACATTTTCTGAGGAAACACTGGACTTTATGGTCAGGATGTTTAATATCTCTTCTACGCTTCCCCTTCTTATCCTGACGCAGTCACCACTTTGGTGCACACGGCCCTCCATCATCTCATACCTGAGCTATTGCAATGGCTTTCCACTTGATCTCCCTTCCCCAATTGTCTCCCCATCACCCCATTCCTCATTACACTCAGTTCTCAAATTAATTTTGTTTTTAAAGCCCAGGTCTTTCTATGTCACCCATATCCCAGTTAGATAAACCCCAGTGCAGTTCTTCTTTATCACCTCTAGAATCAAATATAAAATAATTTGTTTAACTTCTAAAACCTTTCATAATCTGGCCCCATCTTACCTTTCCTCATCTTACACTTTACTCCTATTCACATACCATGCGATCCAGTGACATCAGTCTTCTTGCTGTCCCTTAAATATGATATTCCATTGCCTACCTCCATACATTTTTGCTCTCTATCCTCATACCTGGAATATTCTCCCTCTTCATCTCTATTTCTTGACTTGCTTCATGTCTCAACTAAAATGTCTACTTCTAAAAGGAGCCTTTCTTGATCTGCAGTCTTTCTGTGATTATCTCCATTTTTTCTGGTACCTATCTTACTAGTATATTCTTTGCTTGTCTATTCCCTATTATTCTGTGAGATCCTTGAGGCTGGGGACTGTGGATGCTTTTTGTTGTATTCTCAGCACTTAGCACAGTGCCTGGCACACTGTAGGCACTTAATAAATGTGTGTTGATTGGATCACATTTATTCTTTCTAAATCTACCAGCCAAGTCTTGCTTGAACCTCCCATGGCTGTTCAGTCGGATCCTGGCAGGTAATCTGAGTGTAGCTGTTAGGAGGAAGCAAAAGAACTAAATTAAGTACAACATGTTGATAAGAAGGCACGATTCTCATTGGGGAAATTCAATTCTTAGAACATATGCTGAGCCAGGGAGGGCTGATCCACCACAGATGGATCTGTTGCACCAAACTCCCAAGCCAACTGGAGGATTTGTGGGTTTGATTATAGACCTAGGAAAACTCATTCCAGTGTCATCTGACTTGGCAGTCTCATTCAGGGATACATTTAGGAGAGGCAATTACATGACCCCCCCCCCACTTCAAGGAAAATCCTTTGGACCAAAAAGAATTGAAAGTTCTTGGAGAAATGAAGGCAGTTATAATTATTTGGCTCTCATCAATGTTTCTAATTCCAATAAAGAATCATTATCTGGAGCAAAACAAGGAAAATGTTGATTGACAAGCAGACAGTTTGAATGCACCAAGAGAAGGGCAAGGTTTCCCCCATATAGATTAAGCCTGGGGAGAATTTTTGTCAGCTGACCAGATTGGCTTAGGGTTGAGGAAGAAGGGATGAATGAGGTAGATGCATCAAGATCTAAATTTCTTCTGGTGTTCCTGTCTAAAAGGATTCCTTTGAGGCATGTAGAAACTAAATGGAAATATTCAGCCCAAATGGTAGGCATCTGGACCAACTATAGAAATACTCTTTGACATATGACTTGATGTCAATAGTATTGAGATTTTTCAACAAAAGGACACCTTCATCACTTATGAAATCCTGTGTTGCCCCAGGCCAATTCCAGCAAGAGATTTGCTCAGGTGGAATGATATTAATATTTGCTTACAGTAGACTATTGCAACTCAAAATATTTTGAAAGCAAATATCTTGTGGACATAGGAAGCAGTTCTTGGATCACTGACAATATTCATCTTGACACAGGTGTGGTTTGTATCACTTGAATTCAATTTTAATAATGATTCATAGTTTTGTGTGAAGCTAAAATGAAGAACCAAATATGTATTCCATCAAAAATGAACATACGTGCAAGGAAGATGGATTTCAAACCATGGTTGAATGTGGTTAGGACACAAGTCATGATTTCTACCATATTCCAAGGCTGAATGGCTGTCTTACCAAGAAATTTGGAAGGTACCATCCATACTACCCTCTAGTAGTTTTCAGTTTCAACATTCATCCAGCAAAATCTTGGAGATACTTTGGGGGAAAAAAGTTTGGAGTTTTGTTTTTACTTTGATTGCTTGAGATTTTCAATTGGGGTATTCAATGTAATCAAATAGAATGCATTGATTACTGATAGTGTAACCCTAGGCAAGTCAATAAATCTCTCAGTGCTCTGAGCACCTCTTTTAAGACTGCATGGGGCAGAGAAGGTCAAGGAAGTTCCTTGACTGATGATTCAGATGAAATTATAAGTTTGATCCTAAAGTAAAATAAAATTAAGTGCCCATTGTTCCTACTCCTTTTCAGTGCTCTACAGAGAGCACAAAAGAGGAAGGAGCAGATTCATTGTATTTTAGTTTGTGCTGAACTGCATATTCTACTCAGGATTCTAGCAGAGAAAAACAGAGGCAGAAATGTCAGGAGGCACCCTTATTTCTCTCTCTCTCTCTCTCTCTCTCTCTCTCTCTCTCTCTCTCTCTCTCACTCTCTCTCTCTCTCTCAAACTAGGACAGATGATTCCTGTCTCAAGATTCTTTCTTTAGACATTCTTGGCTCCAGGAGATGCTGTCATTCTGTAACTATAATTTGACTGCAGTTGAAAAATGCTGATGCATTAGAAATATTTTTTACTTTCCAGTAAAATTGGTTATGAAATCTTAAAAAACAAGGCATGAAATAAAAGAGGGTTGCTTTCTAAAAGTCCCGAATTTCTTCATACATCTTGGAATTTTAGTTATTCAGTCCACAAACATGAAATATCAGGGTGGAACTTAAGGACTTTTAGGTATGCCAAATACATTTCATTCACAGGTAGTGCAGTCATGGGTTTGCAGGTTCAGTGGGGATGATGACTCTCAGAATAGCTCTCTTATAGTTAATATCCACCATAAGGATGTGTGGTAAGTCATTTTGTACTTTTTTATCATCTTTAAAAAAATTATCATTGGTCTTTCAAAGAAGAGACAACACAAGTACAGAGAAGGTATGTTACTTATTTAAAGATGCATAGATAGTAAATGGCAAAATAGGAGTCTGAGCCCAGGACTTCTGACTCAGTTCCTCGTGGAGCTTAGAGTCTAATAGGAGAAATACAACTTATACATAATAATTAGAGGACAAACTATAATGTGAAATTGCAATTAAGGAGGCACCAAATATTACAGTATATCCGAGGAAGGGAGAGTCTATGTGTGATAGATTGTGAAGCAGACAGAAGACTGGGCTGGGAGTCAGGAATATCCAAGTTCAGACCCTGCCTTAGACATTTACTAGCTATGTGACCCTGGGCAAGTCACTTAAACTTTTCCTGCTTTAGTTTCTTCAACTCTAAAATGGGGATAGTAGTACCTACCTCCTGGTGTTATTGTGGGGACCAAACAAGATATTTGTAAAATGCTTAGTATGGTGTCTGGCACATGATGTGTTTAGTCGTTTCAGTCATGTCTGACTTTTCATGATTCCATTTGGGTTGGTTTGTTTGTTTTTCTTTGCAAAGATACTGGAATGGTTCACCATTTCCTTCCCCACCTCATTTTACAGATGAGGAACTGATGCAAATAGGGTTAAATGACTATCCACTGGGCCACCTAGTTGCCCTCCTAGCACATGGGAGGCACTTAATGGGAGGCTTGGTTTCTTATTTTCTTATATATCTTAAACATCTTCTTTCTAAACCCTTAGAATGTTCCTTACACATGGTCATTATTCTACAAATACTTGGCAACAATGTTGATTATAGAAATACCTTGAAGAGACACAGTTTGATATAATGGAAATAGCATTGGACTATAAAGGTCAGGAAGACTTAGATTTGAATAACACCTCTGACACTTGTTAGCTATGTACAATGGTAATTTAAAGTTAATGGTGGGTAAGAGGAAGAGTTAAAGATGTTCCCACCCATTAATAGGCCTCAGTACTTTTTATTAATTTCTGATGAGGCACTGGGTCAGAGAGTCCTGCCCTCCAACTCCAAAAGTGTATAAATACTCTGAGGTCAGGTTTTACTTTGGGGTTTACTCATTGGAAGCATTTGTTTGGCCAGACGAGACTCTGGCCAAACCTTTAAGGAACCTTTCCTCTGGCTTTGAAAACCCAGATGTTGGTGCTTCTCCCTCTGGCAACTCTGTAAATATGGTCAGACAGTTGGATCTGTCTGTTGGTTTGTATTTCTCTGTGTTTTCTCTGAAGTTCAGGGTGCTGACCTTTTCCCCTGAACTAAGAGAATGATATATGTGTTTGATTAAAGTAGATTGTTGACCCCTCAAAAGTTGCTTTCCTTTTATAAAAGCAGATCTAATAACCTGTACAGCAGGCCTTCTTGTGTATGCCAGGGTCCTTGCTGTTGCAATATGTGACTTCCAATGGCAAATTTCTCTGAACCTCAGTTTTCCCATCTTTTAAATGAGACCAATAATTGAAGTTCCTTCCTTATAAGGTTGTTGTGAGAATCAAATAAGATAGTGTATGTGAAGTGCTTCACAAACCTTAAAATGCTATAGAATTGTGTTCTGATCCATGTCAGGGACTTATATTAGGCTTTGCAGAAGAATTACATGGGCCATTACTGTAAAACAAAAGGTCTTTATTTATTTAGGTATAAAACTCAATTACAATAATTAGATTATTTTAAGTAGGGAGTAGTGTTAAAATAAAGGCCTCTAGGGTCCTTGGGGTTTTCTCTTCTTTAGCTTTAGGGATTTTATTTTAGATGAAAAGTTATTAGTTCAGTTATAATTGCTCAAAGTCCCCAGTTAGGAAGATTCCTAACATTTAGGTAAAAGTGGAGCTTTTCTGCCTCAATTTACATTTATACCTGTTTATCTCTAGTTATCCTCTGATCTCTTTGTGATTGAAAAAAATACTTTATTGGAAATACTAGAATAAGAAAATAGTTGATATTGTAGTATTGATAAACAGACAGGTATTGAGAGGAGAGCTTGGGGAAAGATTGATTTTTTTCAGGACTTCCTTCTGTCCCTGTAGGTCCAGTGACTCTCTGTAATACCTCCCTTCTTGCCACAGTTCAGTATTACCTTTGTTCCTCACAAGTTCCTCACAAGATTATACTAAACTTTCTACTTCTAGATCCTTAGAAAATCTATCTCTGATGATGAGATAACTTATCCTTTCCTTAGAGTATGACCAACTCTATGACATAATAACTTTGATTGATTCAAGAAAGTATATAGGTCTTGTTCATAGTTGGTTTTGACTGAATCAGTCAAGAAGTGTTCTTGCACAATAAAAGTGATCGTTATTAAGTGTGTAGGATATTTAAGATGTGGTTTAATTCCCTAGGGAAGATTTGCAGCTTAACAAGAGACATACCATGAAGCAGGGAAAAAGAGTAGAGGAAATAAGGCCAGATCTCTGTCATAATCACCAAAGAAATAATAAAGCAATCAAAATCTAGAGGATCAGGATTCACAAAGTCCAAAATTTGGTCAATTACAAGACAGGAATACAACAGGAATCTAGATGAAGGAGGAAGCACAGAGTCTGAGCATTGGGTAGAATCGTCTTCAGGCTATAATAGGAAATGGAAAGGTATTGACGAGCTGGCAAAAAAAAAAAAGTACTTTGCAACCTGGCACCCAGGCTATGCAGAATTCTTGTTACTATTCTCCAAATAGGTTAGCACCTAAAAATATGAATGAATGAATGAATCAACAAATATTAATAAGCACTTGTTGTATACCAGACATTATGCTAATTGTTATAAAGATATAACCAAAGTCTCTGTCTTCAGGAGCTTCATATTTAATGGTGGAGACAACATGGAAAAAAAATTGTACATTCAAGATATTTACTAAGCAAAAGAAGTCTTTCTCCAACTAGTATTAGCATTACCAGAAAACATAACAAGAAATTCAGAGCTCTTTAGTGTGCTTAGAGGCTTTACAATTTAAGGAATTGCTTCATGAGAGACTCAACAAAATTATAAATCTTTGAAAATACTTGCCAATTCTTCATTTTTTCCCCTTAATTCTTTATATATTCTATCAAATGTCTGTCTTTCTTCCTTTCTTTTCAGGAAAGAAGTCATACTAATATCAAGTCATAGTATTTTACTATGATTCCAAGACAAGACTAGGGCAAACAAGTGGGCATATTGTAAGATTTCATGAAATTTATGGTGCCAGGGAAAGAGAAAGTAAAGTTGTGAATTGCAGCCTTGGAGAAGGCTCTACTGAGGGTCATCAAAGTCCTCTTCATGTTTAAAGCTACCATACTCCATGGTTGGGAAGAAACTTAAAAGCTATCTAATCTAATGTTTTCTTTCCAGATCAGGAAACCAAGGTGAAATAGGTTAACTGACTTGCCTAGGGTCACATAGGTGAATAAATCATGAAGGCAGAATTTGAATCCAGGTCCCAGGATTACAGAACCAATGTTCTTTCCATTACAACATATTGCCATCCATTAACTTTGTAAAGTAGGCGATGAAGTATTTTTTTCTTATTCGTATTTTACAACTAAAGTGATTAAAGCGAAAAAAAAAATCTTTGACTTCTCCAAGATCACATGGCTGGTATTTGGCAAAGCTGTGAATGAAATCTAAATCTTCTGGCTCTCAACATGTTAATGGCTTAATGTTCTTTCCTTAAAGAAGGAAAAGTGACAAATACTTTTTTACCCACCTCTAGTCTTCCTTTCCTACTAGATATGGCAAGTCATGAATGGCCAGTGGGGTATACTAATGACCTGCAGTATAGACAAGAGAAGCAAACAACACCATATCTGGAAAAGAGTCATAAAGTGACAATGGAGAATTCTTAGTTTTTTCACAACCATGAGGATTCAAGAATGGCTTGAAATGGTAGGAAGTGAAAATGCTTACTGTCGAGGCTCTTGGATCCCAATGAAAGAATTGGTCAAAAGGAAGAATTAGGGCATAATATCAGTTTGGGTACTAATAGTATAGCTTCCATCCACTCAAAGAGATACTGTAGGGCTGAGAAAGTATACACAAGACAAATAACCAAGGAAATAAGGTTTGTCTGTGGAGTTCATTGGATGCTGATTAAGATGGCCAATGAAAGAATAGGTCAAATTCACCTTTGTTAAGATTTTAGATGAACATTTGGGGGAGAAAATGTCTGTTTTGCTCAATCTTTCATGGCCTGAGTTGTTACTACTCAGGGAAAAGCAGTGAATTATAGTGACTAAAGCATGAATAGTGGATGAATCAGGAGATCTGAATTTGAGCCTTGCCTCAGTTACTAACAATACAATGATAAACAAGCCATATAACCTTTAAGAACTTCAGTTCTTAATCATTACCTGTAAAATGGGAACAATAATGCCACCTATCTCACAACAGTGCTTGAGAATTTGGTGATCAAACGAGATAACATACTTGAAACTTTGCAAATCTTGAGGTGCTCTGTCAATATTAGCTACTCCTATTACTCAGTGCCCAAAATAGAATCTCTGTCACACTTGTGTTATTCTATTGTTTCCAGATTTATTGGGTACTAAGTCCAATGAATGATATACAGGTAGCTATTTTTCTGATCACTGGACTTAGGATCTGAATGACAAAAAATCCTTCAGTGTGTTTAGTGAGATAGGAAAACTCTGTTTCTCTTGACAGAAAAGGGGGCTAAACCTACAATCTCACTATAGATTTTCCAGGTGATAAAAGATGGAGTAATTTAGAGGGGACAGAGCCACTTTCTGCTGTGTAAACTGTTTAGTTAATCTCTTCTCCTCCTGGCCACAGCCTTTCTTTAAAAGTCTTTTCCTACTCTAGCTCTTTAAAAAGGTGGGTCACCTCACCCTACCCCCATTCTCAAGCCAAGTTAGACTGACTTCAGTACCCAGTATGTTAATTAAGAAATAATGATCTTAACAAAGGGCATTTCCGGGGGATTAATGATGGACTGAGTGAGCCGATGACGTGAGACTTTTAATTAAAAGTGGTGCTGGCTCCCTCCGTTCTGTAATGGGAATGAAGACAGGAATGAGTTTCCCACTGAAATGAGCTTCACTATTGCTTACAAGTTCCCTCTCATGTTTAAGGAGATGTTTTGTGCTTTTAGTCACTAAAGCTCCCAAGGGAAGCTTCTCAGAACTCCTATTTATCCAGAATGGTTGCAGGGTAGAGAGGTCTGGTTAATTGAATATTCTGATTAATGAAGAGTTGACAGTATGCCATACATGGATTACCAGTTTTCAAGGAATTAGAATTTAATCTTCAACCTTCACATGTAAATTATACGAAAAGTAGAGCACAAGGAAAATCCATATTATTAGAATTTTCCAATTATTTACTTTCCAGTTAAAAGTTGTAGGAGTCTTCTGACACTTCACTGTGAGCTCTTTGAAGGTAGGGGCAATATCTGATTCATATTTATATTCCTGTTGCTTAGCATCGTACCCTGCATCCTGGGCCATCTCCAGTCATCCAGATGAATATCTGGTCACAGGATCCAGATAGCTCAGGAGGAAAAAGTGAGGTGGCTGACTTTGCATAGACTTCCCTCACTCAAAACAAAGTCAAGTGCAAGTCATGTCACTATTTCTTTGATGTCATGGTCTTCTTAAAAAAATAGGATGAACACATCAACGACTGCACCGTACACATAGCACTCAATACATATTTGTTTAATTATTGAATGTACCAGCACATTTATTGTCTATTAACTTTTTAAAAAGGGAGAAAACATTTTAGTATGTTTGCAGTAGACATGATAATAACAAAAAAATAAAACTTTGATGTATGAGATCTCATGTCTCCCCCTCCTTATATTTGGGGACTGGGAGATAGAGTGATTTGAATGTTTTATAATGTTTTTTTCTGTTAAGGGCAGTATCATCCTCCCAGGCAACCTGAATGGGCTCAATTTACTGTCCTTTATATACATTATGCTACTTGATTATTTGTTCTGCAAAACAGTCTTGTGAGATAAATGGTGAAAGTATCATTATCCCCATTTTGCAAATGATGAGACTGGCTCAGAGGATTTAAGTGTTTCACATTTTGTTCATATAGCTAAAACAGTCTTCAGTAGGAGTCAAACCCAGACCTTTCTAAACTGAACAGCAATAAATCCACTATATTATATGACTGTCTCTCATGTATGTTTATTTATGTTACATATATTACATATGAATATACTTTATGTATATATGTATGTATCATCAATTCTCTCCTATCTTCCTATTTTCTATTTTTCTTTGCACCTTATGTATTCCTTGTGGATTGTTATACTTTTTCAATGCCACATTTTTCAAGATTTAGGTTGATTAAATCATGTATTTCTCACAATAAGGTAGAAATTTTCTTCCCTGGTACTCTCTGTGCTGGTCTCTCATTCCCTTTATAATTCTACTGACCCTACCTGTCCTTCAGCATTCATTAAATGAAGAAAAACACCCTGACTATATTAAGGTGGCTGAATAAAGCTGATATCTGTGGAAGAGTTTCTGAATCCAGTTTGGTTCCCATTTAAATTGTGCTTTGTATGAAATGTACTACTGAAAAGAACAAGGCCCTAAGGGTCATATTTCTTTAAAACAAAACATACACTCCCATTATGTACTTCTGCGGCTGATGATTATGTACAAGTTATGTGTATGGAAATGAAATGTAGTCATGGTGAAATGCATCTTATTCCTGAAGGACTTTTCAAAGCTATGATCTACTTATTTTGTGCAACAAAAGTTGATTTTTTTCCTTCATCCAATGAAATAGTAATGGTTAGAGTTTATGCCTTCCACAGCTATAATGTAATGGCGGCCTGAAAAGGAGCAAAACTCCCATAAAAAATGTTAAATGATTCATAGACTCTTCATAAATTGAGATCCTTATGGCTACTTTTGGAAAATTAATATGAAATGTGTAAATAAACAGAAGCCATCGCCTGCCGCTCATCTCATCTTACCCTGCTGCTATCAAGACTGTAATCCCTAGCAACTGATAAATATGGAGGAGGACATGTATAATGGGAAAAACTTTTTTTTAATGTACTGTACAAATGTCTCACTAACTAGTAATTTGGTGACAGAATTTAGTGAAATGCTTGCGCAGTAAATAGGTTTCTCTTTAAACATAATGCTCTTTTCCATTTTAACTGAGCATAAAATTGTATCTTTAAAGATCTGTAAGCAAGAAAGGCTTGATGCCTCTTGAACAGTTCAGTGTGACATATGGTCTTAAAAGCAACAGTTTTATCTACTGCATACAGTATCTGCAAATTTTAGCTAATGTTCCTGTGAAAACAAGTAGGGATTTATGCCCAAAAAACTGGAGAAGAAAAAAGTCTTTGAATTACCATATGTAGGAAACAAAAAACTGTGTGTATATATGTATATATAGATAAAGCAATATAGACATTTATGTATCTATAGCTTGTAAGAAACAGATGCATCCCATTCTAGCTATGCTTTTACTGCATTTATAGATGCATATTATATATACATATATGCATGTGTATATATACATAGTCATATACATCTGTAAGTGGATGCTTGATTTGAACCTTTCTGTACTCAAAAATAATATACAGATATGGATCTGGAAAAAATAGCCACAGTATATGATAGATCTGAGGGAAAAAAGTAAAAATGAAGTTTCCTGTTGTTAAAAGAAATGGATAAATGATTTGACTCTAAAATGGAAGTCCTTCCCAATGAACTCTGCCTAGTTCAAGTTTGTGAAATAGCCTGTAGATTGATTCATCACAGAGTACTGTGTAGAACTATTGAAAAAGAGAGGAGAAAGCTATGGCATATGCCAGGCAAGTTTCTGATAACGCCGAAGCAGTTAGTAAGTCAAAGAAATCACATTAAATTTATATATCTTCAAAATAAATATTAGTTCTAAATGAATTTCAGAAGGAAATCAAGAGTTATTTTTTTAAGTGTTTGCATATATTCAATTCCTGTGTTATTTGTTGAATAGTCATAGATTTTGGTATTTTTAATCACCAAAAATGGATGATGCGGTTTATATTAGTCAGCCTAAGGAACTAGGCTACTGCTGTTTCACTTGAGGATTTCAATGTGGGAGGAGGATGAAGGCCGTGGTTCAGCCCTCTGTCCATTATTATAGAAACACTTTTCCTCTGATCCACAAATTCAAACCCTTTCCAGATTATAACTAATTGGTTAGAAGGCTGTGTAGTCTACTAGGAAGTGTAACTGACTCGCGGCAAAAGTTCACAACTTCTGACACAAATGTCCTAAGAATAGGATAGGACTCAGAAGGTTCTATCAAGGATACAGCTTCCGTGACTCTTCAACACAGATTCATTACAATCAATTTCCTTGGAGGTGCTCCTGATACCTAAAGCCTGAGCTACATGACCAGTGGGGTACATGTTTAGACTTACCTGAGCAGCAAAATACTTAGAAAACATTAACAAGAAACCTAAAGAATATCCAGGAGAGGCATTAAGCAGACATAAAATAGACAAAAATAAACTTGGGAATAATGGGATAACTATGGCTTTTCCATCTCTGCTGCACTGCCCTATGCCTATCTCACACACACACACACACACACACACACACACACACACACACACACACACACACACACACACGCTGGCGGCTTATTCTATAAGTGATGGAAATATAGAGCCAACCAAAAATCAAGTGTTACAACCAAGATGGTTGCTTTCTATGGCTTAAATATTTGGTTGATTTCAGTCACTTCAGTCACTGATTTCTGAGAGAGTTATTGGATCTTCCCTATTCAAATGTCCTGTTCCTGGCCAGTCTTGAGTTTCCACTGCCTTGGTTCCCTGTTGTATTAACTAACAAGGAGTTCTAAGAAGTCCTAGTCCTAGGATTTCCAGGTATGAGTCATGTAATCTTATCCAAATAATTTGAAATCTGAGTTTTAATTACTCATGTATAAAATTGAAAGGTAATGGATTCTCACATTCAAATTTAGAATTGCCATTATTTGAGTTCAATATGGGAGCTTTTATTTGCTTCCAGTTACCCTACAGTGCATTCTCTATCAAAAGACCAGACATATACATCAAATAGCAAAATATGTAGGTGTAGTAAAAAAAAAAAAGGAAAAATGGAAAAAAATAAACAACAGAATTATTTTATTCTCCATACATAAATGGGAACATTCTGCTTCACCAACCAACTCCCCCAACTCCCATAAATGAATACATGGTTTGCCAAGACAGGAGAGAAAGGAAACAATTCCATGGAGCACTAACATTCTAAGGTGAGAAGAGTTAATCTGTCTCTTCCCTTAATATCCACATGAAAAAGCACCTGCATCAGTCATGCTGTCTTCAACCTTGTACCAGGCCTTGACTCTCCACATTATTCCTCCACCTTCTCCGCATATCGATACTTTCCTCCAACATGCATTGTTTTCTCCCACTAAAATATAAACTCCTTGAGAGGAAGGATTGTGCATTTTTGTTTGTGTGTTACATATGTGTGTGTGTATAGTTTCCAGTGACTTAGTACATAGCAAAAGCATAAGTAATTCTTTATCTATGTATCCTTTGCCACCGTGGATCTATTGTATCTCTGCAACCAGGATCTGCTTTCGCTCTGTCCTCTGTCTCTTCACTTTCATAGCTGTCATTTATTGAGCTGTTGCTGATGTGACTGCTTCTGTCCCTTGGGCGTATTCATATCCCTCAACATGTGCTGGATTTAATCCTCCCATTTTTAGCTCTTCTCTTAACTAGGGCTATAACATACCCAAATTACACACAAAATGTTCCCCTTAGGCAGCAGCCAAGGTCTTGCTTATTCGCTGTTCTCGTAGATAGGTTCCTAGTCTTTACTCATAGCTGAGGGAGGGGTGTTAATTTTTGTCACATTCAGTGCTTTATCACATCACAGTACAGTATATGTCCTATGCATAGTCAATATTTTATTTGTCTTTCTTAGATTGAGAGCGAATACTTATATATTCCTTTCCACCATTCAGTGCCCTTGAAAGCCAATATCTGAACCCCATACAAATCATCCTGAAACTTTGATAAACCTCAGGGGGCATTTAACGACCCTGGAGAGGGAAAGGCAGGGTTGGCAACCTTTGCCTTGCTTTACTGATGCAAAGACAAAGGTCTTTATCCCCTCCTGATCTGTCTTTCTGCTTCCAGTCTTTCTCCTCTCCAGTCCATCCTTGATACATATAGTTTTCCCCAAAATGTTCCTAAGGCACAGGTCTGATAATGTCTTTCCCCTTGTTCAAAAGTCATCAATGGCTTCCTATTGCATCCAGTGTAAGTTATCAACTCCTTACCTTGGCATTTGGGGAAAAAACATTATAAACAAAAATCTTAGGATCATAGAACTAGAGTTAGAAGATGCTTCAGAGGTCATTAGAACCAATCTCCTCATTTTATAGGTGAGGAAACTCAAGCCCAAAGGATGAAGGGACTTGCTCAAGGTCATAGAAGTAATAAGTGGCAGAACAGGGCCTTAAACTAAGATTCCTTAACTCTAAGTTCATCACTCCAAGTTTTATGGTTTTTTTTCTCCCTGTACCATGATGCCATCACCATGTACCATCTGGCCATAGGCTGTTTTTCAAGATGTTTTTCCTAGCATTAACATTCACACCCTCTGTCCCAGCCAAACTGATCTACTTGCTGTTCCCTGAGTTCACCATTCCACCTCTCATCTCCATACTTTTTTGTAGACCCTGGATCCCCTACTCTGCCTCCATCTGCTTGCAAACTTACTCTTTCCTCTGCTCTTATGCTAAGAATCTCCTCTGATTCCTTCAAGGCTCAGATGCCATTGAGTATATTAAAGACATTCCTAAATCTCCTCTTCATTAACATTCTCTCCTTCCTGAAATGACCTTGTATTTCCTTATCTCAACATGTTATATCCATTTCTTGTAGAATGTGTCATCTTTGAGGGCAGAGGTAGCTTCTCATTCTTTGTATCTGAAGCACAGAATCTTTTCTATTGTAAGTGCTTAGACAAGTACTATACAAATGTAAAAGGATATTTGTTACACCAGAACCTCCCTGTCACTATCTTCTGTAGCAAGTTTGCTCCTTCTTTGAGGTTCTCCCCTCTCTGATCCATCTTCCACACAATGGCCAAGGGGATATTCCTGAAACGCAGCTCTGACTGAGTCACTGCTTTACTCAGTAAACTATGATGGCTCCTATTACGTCTAGGATCAGATGCAAATTCTTCTTATAGGTATTTTAAGTTATTTACAATCTGGTTCTAATCTGCCTTTCCAGGTTTGTTCATTCTTCTTCACACACTAAGATTCAGTCAAACTCTCTTCCTTATCTTTTGCTTATATACCATTCCATCACCCAACTCCCTTCCTTTGCTGTTTCCAGCGTTTCTAATGCACATTTACCCATACTCCTACCCCAATCAGCTTCTTAAAATCCCTGGTTTCCTTTAAAGCTCAACTCAAATGCCTCATACGTGTGACCTTTCTTGAGACCCCTAGTTTCTGCCTCCCAGCCTTTTCCCCAAATTATTACTCTACACATATATACACACATATATTTGTGTATACATGTATGTATATATATATATATATATATACAAATATTAATGTAAATACTCATACAATACATGCTGTGTCCTCTAGGAGAATGTACACACTTCATAGACAGTCATCCTTTCACTTTTGTGTATGCGTTCCCAATATTTAGCATAGTTCCCAGTACAAAGTAGATAATTAATGCATGATAACTAATTGAATGATTGCTTGATTGGTTGGTTGAATGAATTCAGGATAAAATGTATCTGGATCGGATCCTGTTCAAGAGGTTTTAGCTCCTGATATACAAAAGGACCTTATTGCTAGACTGTTTCATCTATAATGAAATTAAGGTATTCCTATCACATAGACCTTATGAAAGTATTAAATGATATAATGAGTCTTCAGAACAATGCCTGATCATTGTGTGTGAAGACCAGTGATTAGATGAAGTCGCATTGGTCTAGCTTAAGAATGCATGTTCGGCTTGACTAAGGCAGTTTTATTTTATTTTATTTTTTTACTGCGCACAACTTCTGAAATGCATTAGCAGACTGAGTGGAACTGGGTCAGCTAAGAACCTATTTACACCTGCAGGTATAGAAAGCTTGGTTCAGGTTCAGAGTGTTCACTCTTGCACATTTTGTTCACCTACCAAAACTTCAGAAACAGAAATCTATGGCTGGGTGCCAGGTGCTGAAAACACAGACCTCGAGTATTACCAGGCACTTAAAGATACTTCCATTTTCATCCCCACTGAGGACAGAAAAAGGGGAATGCAACAGATGGCACAGCATTCTCTGATGGGACGGTCATTGGTGCTTCCCTGTAGTGGGACTTGAAGAACCTAAGATCACATTTCCCTCTCTTTGAATAGTTCTTACTTCTATTCACTAGAGTCTGGAAAAAATAGCATGAAGTAACTTTATTAATAACTTATTATCAATTCTTCCATTTCCACCTCCCACATCCAATTAGTTACCATGTCCTGTCGTTTCTACCTTTGCAACATCTGTCCCCTCCTTTCTGTTCTCACTACAAGTCCAGATTCTCATTACCACCTACCTGGGCTGTTTCAGTAGCCTTCTAAAAGCCTTCTTTTCCCCTTCCACCCTCTCCCTTGTAGACTCCATCCTTCCTGCTGTTCTCTGACTCATTTTGCATCTGCATAGATCAGATCACTTGAGTTAAAAAAATTCAGTGGCTTCATTTTCTATTGCCTACTTGGTGAAGGTTCAAACTCCTTTGCGTGACATTCAAACTAACTTTCTACAATCTAAGGTTATCCAGCTTTCTCAGGCTGATTTCGGCTTTCAAGTGCTGGATCATAGTCAGTCATCTTGATTTATGTCTTGCCACTCTGAGGTCTCTGAAAGAGAGAGTGAGGCGGTGACTTCTCCCAGCTCTGTCTCACTTAAATCCAAGTCACTTGAAAGTTAAGACATCACTCTCCTGAAAGCATTGGTCCTCTTTGACAGCAAAGAAGGAACCACAAAAACCTTCAGGTGTTCCACACTCCAGCCTCACTTTCTGTCCTGTGAGAATACTCTGCAGTTTTCTTTCTCCCCACCGTACAACTGAAATTGAGTTTGCCAATGATTTCCAAAAGTTTGCAATGATTTCTTCTGTCTTTTCTTATTCCTTTTTGTGCTTGATCTGTCTACAACTTTTAACACTGTTGATCACTCCCTCTTCCTCCTCAGCAGTCCCTAATCCCTATATTTCCATGGCAATATGGCTGCTAGTTTTTATCTAAATGATCTGGTTGTTCATTTTTAGTTTCCTTTGCTGGATTACTTTCCTGCTTCTGTGACAAAATCATCTTTAGGATAAAACACAAAATCTCTTGGTTTGGCAATAAAAGTCTTTCACAATCTGGCCTCAACCTATCTTTCTAGGCTGATATTTCCTTACTCCATCTCATTTACCTTATTTCTGGCCAAACTGGCCAACTCAACATACCTAATGAATTAATCAATAAACATTTATTAAATGCCAGGCACTTGGGATAAAAAAAAAAAACAAACAAACCAAAAACCAAGCAAAGATTGTCCTTGACCTCAAGGATCTTACAATTTATCCCCACACTAGACATCCCATTTCCTACTTCCATTCCTTTCTATTTCCTGCCCATCGTGCCTAGAGTTCTCTCTCTTCACCGTCACCACCCAGGATACCTAACGTCGTTCAGGTCAACTTTTTCTTTCCTCATGTACTTGGCGAAGCACAAACTTTTCTTGTTAGTGTTGTCTAGTCATTTTGTGACCCCATTTGGGTTTTTCTCCAGTGCTTCCCCTACCTCCTAACCAAATTACTTTGAATTTCCTCTGTATATATTTTATATTTATTTTTCCATGTACAAGTTCCCTGTTTCCCCCTCTTCACCTTTCCCCAAAATAATTTAAGCTTCTTGAAGGCAGGGTCTGTTTAACATTCTATTCTCCAATAACTGTTCCATTGTAGGTCCTAAATAAATTATTGTCGAAATCAAGCCATTGAAAGTTTCCATAGTTTTAAAATTAGTATTATTCTCTGCAGAATATCCTAACTCTCTCTCTCTACCTATTAAATTCATTTTCATTCTTCAAAGTTCAACAGAAATGCCACCTCCCCCATGAAGCCATCCTGGATTATACTTGTCAGTTATAGCCTTCTGTCTCATATAAAACTAAACAATTTGTTTAACACCTTTCAAGTGCACTTAGCATGGATTATTTCACATTATTGTTTTCTATTGTGTATCTCTATCTCCATCCCCGGAATGTTCTGCACAAGTAACTAGTTACTAAAAGTTTATTGAATACCTTATATGTATGTAGTCAGGCAGACCTTGACTGTATGTTAAATACAGAGTGTTAACTGAACTGCATATTTACTTCTCCTTGTTCCTGGATTGGACCACCAATCTTACATTTCCAACTTCTTTTCAGACATTTCAAACTGGATGTCCAATAGACATCTTAAACTCAACATGTCCAAAACTGAACTCATTATCTTTCTTCCTAAACTTTCACCTCCTCTTAACTTCCCTGTTATTGTTGAGGGTACCGTGATTACCCCAGTCCCCCAGGCTAGCAACCTGAATGTCATCCTTAACTCTTCTGTCTGTCTGTCTGTCTGTCTGTCTCTCTCTCTCTCTCTCTCTCTGTCTCTCTGCCTCTCTGTCTGTCTCTCTCTCTCTCTGTCTCTCTGTCTCTCTGTCTCTCTCTCTCTCTCTCTCTCTCGCTCTCTCTCTCTCTCTCTCTCCCCTCCCATATCCAACCTATTGCCAAGGCCTGTTAATTTCACTTTTGTAATATTTTTTGAATATGCCCCCTTCTCTCTTCTGACCCTGCCACAAACCTGATTCAGGCCCTCATCACCTCATGCCTGGATTATTTCAACAGCCTGTTGGTGGTTCTGCCTAGCTCAAGTTGGAGTGTCTTAGTATTTACTAACATAATAGAAATATTCTATCTAATTGGCTCATGGCCCAACTCATCTTCAACTGATGAAAATCTTTCCCTTTTGTGTGAACTGCTTCAAAACCAAGCCACTTAAAGACCTGGACATGAGTCATGGTACCTGACCATATCATTTGTGTGTGTGTATGTGTGCGTGTGTGTGTGTGTGTTTGTCCTTCATTGCTGAAGAAGACCATGCTATCAGAGAAATAATGACATGACTTGCACTTAACTTTGTTTTTGAATGAGGAAGGGCTGTGCAGGTCACTAGCCTCACTTCTCCTTCTGAGCCATCTGAATCCAGTGAACAAATATTCATCAGGATGACTGGAGGTGACTCAGGATGAGGCATTTGGGGTTGTGACTTGCCCAAGGTCACACAGTTAGTGAGTTTCAAGTGTCTGAGGTGAGATTTGAACTCAGGTCCCTCTGACTCCTGCACTGATGCTCTATCCACTGCACTACCTAGCTGCCCCACCATATCATTTAATAGCAGCTTCAAGTAACATAGAAATGAAAATGAATATTAAAAGAAATAAGGCTTCTGAATGCATAAAGAGATGACTTCAGCTAGGGAGTAGGGAGAGGAGATGGGCAATGAATATCTCTCCTTACTCCTAGTTGGATGGCATATTATTCAACTTGTGGTTTCTTTGGCTATTAATCCAAGAGAAAAAGAAAGAAAGAGAGAAAGAAAGAAAGAGAGAGAGAGAAAGGAGGAAGGAGGAAAAAGAAAAAAGAAAGGAAGAAGAGGAGGAGGAAGAAAAGGAGGAGGAGGAGAAGAAGAAGAAGAAGGTGGTCATAGAGTAGATTCCATGCATGTCACTGATCACATATCTTCTGGTTTGACCTGATCTGCTCTCTGTCCTGGCTGGTCCCACTTCTTCTGCATCTTACTTTCATCTGGACAACACTTCATCTGCAGTCATTATTCTGCTTCTCTGTTCATGTTCTCAGAGCAACACTTTTTCCTCCTCCATCTCTCCATGTGGCTTCTCCTATAAAAGAAAGTTTTCTACAGAGTCAAAAACTCCCCTAGAGACTTAGGACACAGTGGGTCATGCATGCATGCCAGTAGCCATCAATCTCAAGTATCCATAGTAACTAGAACCAGTGAAGAGCTCTGTTTTCTAGCTTGAACCTCTCTGAATGCCTGTATCACATTTTATTTCTATGTTACATTTATTTCTATCTCTTCCTTCTGCCCTACACAGGCTATGATAGGTAACATGATCCTAGAGCCAAGATATCTTAGGTTCATTTCCAGTCTCTGGCTTGTAATTGCTGGCGGTGTGATCCTGAGCAAATCAGTTAACCCTTTTTTCCCTCAGCTCCTTATCCGTAACATGATCTGGAGAAGAAAATGGCAAATCACTTCAGTATCTTTGCCAAGAAAACCTCAAATGGAGTCATGATGAGTTGAATATGATTGAAAAATCACTAAACAAGTGACTTATTGATGACAATGATGATGATTGTAGCTCGTCTTCATTAAAGCACTTCAAGGTTTACAAACATGTTTTACCAACATTATCTCATTTGATACTTACAACAATCCTGGGAGGTAGGTGCTCTTATTATTCCCATTTTACATTTGAGGAAACTGAGGCAGCTAGAGGTTAAGTCACTTGCCTTAAATGGGATATCTATTAAGTATCTGAGGCTGGATTAAAGTTTTTTAGGCAGCTATAATATGTGCTATCTGAATTTTATAGATAGGGAAACTGAGGTACAAGAAAGTTAAATAACTGAAAAGATTAACAGGAATGATTAACCGCAGCCAGGATTCCAAACTAGAGCTCCTAAATTTAACGCTGAACTCTTTCTTCTAAATCATGTGCTATGCTCTATGATCCACAAATGGGTAAAAACAGTATTCTTTTGGGTGGAGCTTCTAATGCTGAATGGAAAATGGACAGTTAGCAGGCTGGGCTATTTTGTAAATTAAGGGGATACATTCTTGGGCTTATATGAAAGCATAGTCTTCTTCCATATCCCCTTATGTCCCACAGGCTTCTGCTGCTAGCCTTTTTTTTTGTTTTGTTTTGCTCTAATACTCTTGACATTTAAGGCTGGACACTTGAAAGGTTTCTTCTCTTTACTTTATCCCACATATTATTGATTGTGTCTAGCTTTTATGTTTTTTCCTTCCAAATCTATTTTCTTTGCTCCTTTTAGTATTTCTGATTCTGACACTGAATAAAGAATTTACTTCACTATAATTTTCAAATGCTTTTTTCCGAGGGAAGGAAAATAAAATATTTTAATTCAATTTGATTCCTGTAGCGCAGTTCCTGTCAGGGTCTCAGTGCTCAGTGTTTAAAGCAGGAGTTGTCAGCCTTTCAGAAGTGTCATACTGATTATTCCTCCATCTCAATGGCAGGGGCTACTGGCAGGTTGTAACCCCTTTTCCTTATGGTTCCCTCTCTCCACTCTTAGTGTTGTTTTAAAGGAAAATACTGCTGATAGTAATCACATTTTGTTAGCAGTTAACTGGAGTTATCATAATCATATCATATCATATCAAAATCATAAGGATTTTCTAGACTAGTGCCTTTATTTTTTTATTTTTACTTATAAAAAACCCTGAATAATAAGGATATTTCTACAGAGATTTCAGGTTTGAAAAATGCTATGCAAATAGTGTTTTCATTCACCTCCTCCTCTCCCCTGGAGCAATTTTTTTTCCAAGTTGTCCTCTATTTTTCATTCTTTTGGTTTTGTTTTGTAATTTCTTGGTTTCTCATAAAGTCAATTTCCATCTGCTCCATTCTAATTTTTAAAGAACTGTTTTCTTCAGTGAGCTTTTGAACTTCCTTTTCCATTTGACTAATTCTGCTTTTTTAAAGTATTCTTCTCCTCACTCACTTTTTGGACTTCTTTTACAAATCATTTTTTTTCTGTGAATTATTTCCCATAAATTTGACTTTTTATCATCGGACTAATATTTTCCCAGGATTGTGACTCCTCTCAAGGTACTAGAGATGGCAGCTCATGAACCCTTACTGATACTTTTCCTACTAACAAAATAGTCATGAAGACTCAATAAACTTTAATCAAAACATATTCTGAAAATTCAAAGCAAATATGTAGTATTTACATAACATTCTGTCCATAAACTTATACCAATACATACAACATCTATGGAGGGAAAGGGAGCATACTTAAGGTCTCAGATTTTTAAGGTACATGTATAAGAAATACATGTGGCCCAGATAATTCATAACTTTGGAACTGTAGATTTCAATAGCCTTATTTTGTTCCCATTGAAAATAAAAGTAAAAATTTATTAAAATCTATTAATTTAAAAAAAAATCTTGATGGGCCTAGCTGCTATGTTAACAAGTGCTTCCATTGTTGATTTGAGCTGATCCATGTTGTGTTGGGAATGACATCTCAACTCAATGAGCCAATGGGCTGTAGTTTTTCCTTCCATTCTACTACTCAGATGAACTTACATCTTGACAATAGCTGTAGTGTCCATCACTTACAGCTTTAGACTGATCTTATACCTTCACGTGAAGTACTATATACCCTTTTAGGAAAAGGCATTGAGTGTCCTCCTAAGTGTCGCAGAAGCTTCTTCAGCTCTGCTCCATTGGTAGGATTTTTCCTCTTCTCCATCTCTCAGAAACATCAGATATCATTGTAGAGAAGATTCTTCTGTTATCTCTTTTATCTTCTCCTCATCTGCTCCTCAGCCAATGACAGGAGAGAAAGAGAGACAGATAGAGAATGCCCTCTCTCTGACACAACTCTGAAGTCTATTCTTTTACCTCTCATATATCTTGGGTGCTTTTTGCAGAAGACTGTGCCTTATCTTACCATGTAGAATAACAAATTCTCATCCTCTGTTACTAAACAAAAGTTAGTTAAATTACACTTGTCCCAGAGCCATGAAATAGTTATGGTGGTCACATTTTCCTAGTTATAAATGAAAAGCTCTTCAATTTTTCATATGGATATGTAACTTTGAAGCAAAAAAAATTAAGATTTTTCCTTTATTCACTCCCTATTTTTAATTAATTTCTAATTAATTTCAAATTAATAACTGCAGGCTTAACAACTTTGCACAGAACAATGAAGTGTACTTATTCTCCCAGACAAGTATACTCTCATTACATCTGCATTATCCCATATAAGCTTCATAGGAACACTGTGACATAGGTAGTGTTAATCATTTTGCATATGAGGAAATTATGGCATTGTTGACCCAATGTTTTGGGCGAAATCAAATAGCTGGTTCCAGTGCTAGAATTCAAGTGCAAGTGTTTGTGAACCAAGGTCCAATACCCTATACCAGGGCTAGAGTACCTTCCGCCTTGAGGCCACACATGTACCCCATGTCCTGGGGTACAGTATTTTGACTGAGACCAAGTTTTACAGAATAAATCCTTTTATTAAGGGTATTTGTTCTGTGAAGTTTGGATTCAATCAAAGGGCTGCACTTGAGGCCCTAGAGGGCCTATCCTGAACTCTATGCTAAAGTGTCTCTATGAAGTGGAAGATACCCAATGAGTGAGCATCCTTCTTGTTTCATGGAATAACATTTTCCACAAATGTAAGTCTGTGTGTGCTTTGGTTGAAGGGTAACATAAAATATTTCCATTAAAGGCATGTGATCAGTCCTAAGATTAATAATCACTGAGATGGTTATTAACCACTACCTACATCAAGCTAGTGAAGGTACCAAGTGTGAAATGCTCAGGAAAGTTCAGCACCAGGAACAACAACAAATTTCAAAACTGGTCAATATTCCTACATGTGATGAAACTCAAATTAGCTAGATTTTCAGAGGGCAACATGGCCCAAGCTATTAGCAAGGCTTCTCCCAATTTACAGTGAAGATTATAATATAAATTCCACCGCTTTTACTTTTTGTAGACACCAAGTTCCATTTGAAAGTGTGTGTTCATCCTTCATTGCCAAAGAAGACCATGCCATCAGAGAAATAATGACATGATTTGCTTGAGTTTGTTTTAAGTGAAGGAGGGCTGTGCAGGTCACCAGCCTCACTTCTCCTCCAGAGCCATCTGAATCCAGTGACTAGATATTCATCAGGATGACTGGAGATGACCCAGGATGAGGCAATTGGGGTTAAGTGACTTGCCCAAGGTCGCACAGCTAGTGAGTGTCAAGTGTCTGAGGTGTTTTAACTCAGGTTGTCCTGACTCCTGCACTGATACTCTACCCACTGCACCACCTAGCTGCCCATTTGGAAGTCTACATTAGAGCCCAGTATTGTTTATACAACAAGAAATTTGAAGTAATCTCTCTCCTTTACATGCAAGAGATGTTAGGCTCTGGATATTATGGAAATTTTCCTTTATAGTTATGATAGAAAAGAAGAAAACAAGCATTTATTAAGCACCTATTGTGTGCCAGGTACTATGGTAATCACTTACAAATTCTGTCTCATTCAGTCTTCACAACAACATTGGGAGGTAGGTGATATGATTATCCACATTTTACAGTTGAGGAAATTGAGGCAGTTAGCAGTTATGTGACTTGCTTAGTATCACATAGCTTGTAAATGTCTCAGAGAAGATTTGAACTCAGGTCTTCTTGGCTCCTCTTTATCCCCTGCATTACCTAGTTTCCTCAAACAACATTGTACTTGCTGTTCTGGACAGTGGGAATAGGTCAAGAAAAGGCCACTTTTCCTGCGACAGTCCTTTCATCATTCTCTGATGGATAGTACTTTCTCTCAAATAAAGCAAGATAGACCTCTGGGGGATATAGTTGGAAATCTTTATATTCTTATTTACTAAAAAAAGTCATTAATTAGCTGACCTTCTCTGCTCATCTTCCTAATCGGGGACCTGACTTCAAAGTCTGTTTGGAGTGTAGACTTCAGAAGCCCATTGGAGACAGCAGAAGCAGCAGTCTTCTAATGCTTCTAAAGCAGCTAATGCTTGCACAGCACTTACTATGTGCCAGTACTGTGCTAAGCACTTTATAACTACTATCTATTTGATTCTCACAACAACTTTAGAAAGTAGGGGCTATGATTGTCACCCCCATGTTACAGATGAAGAAACTGAGATAAACAGAAACAAGTGACTTGCTCAGCTAGTACAGTTGAGTTAAGGGTCATACAACTAGTGTTTGAGATTGCATCTGATTGAATCTGAATTGCAGTCTTCCTGACTCTCGGCCCAGCACTCTGTCCACTGTGCCACTTGTCTGCCTCTAAATAGCAACAAACTGAATGGTGACCACACTGGCTTAGAAACTCCATAGTTTCCCTTGACACATAAGTCATGTCTTGAGGGCATCACATTGTGTTGTAAGCATAATGAAAATCTGTCTTTACTTCTCTGAGGCCATTTGCTAACTCATCCCATAAATCCGCCAGACTGTCCAGTCACCAATTCAGAAGAAGGCAGCTTGGGGAAAAGAGATTATAAGGAAGGTTTTCATGTCAAGAATGATGACCACCACCTAGTGATTTTTCAATCAATCAGGATTCCCTCCTTGGGAGGAAATATAAGTAGGTGGATAATTATTTAGCTGAGCTGAAAATGTGTCTTCTGCATGAGTTCCAGAGAAAATGAAGATGCCTTTGTTATTAGCACAGAAGTGAAATGGCCACAGATACCTGAGTGGTGGGACAACTTGACAGGAGGTGGAGTAGAGGGGGAATTTGAGATTTGCAATGTGGGGAGAGAAGAGACAGAAAGAGGTTTGAATGTGAAAGAGTAGGCAGGAAAAAAAAACACCTTAACTCAGTCTATGAAATTCTATAAGTAAGGGATTTAGAGAATCATAACTTTTGAGCTGGAAATGACTTTAAAGATCACCTAATCTCCCTCCCCCGCCCCCACAAACCTTTTTTTTCTTTCAAGACACTGATTTTTTTTTTAAGACAATGAAGCCCAGTTGCATTGTCACTAAATAAATCTAGGCTCCTAGATTGTATTGGGTTTTTAATTTAAATTTTAAATTTCAACCATACATAGAAAACCCACAATCCTCCAATTGAGACCTGATATGGGCAGAGTGAAACCCCCTTTTACTCTGCCTATATCAGAAATTGACTAGAGGATTGTGTTCACTTCTGGGTACCACAATTTTAAAAAAAAGGATGATGAAAGGCATTCAGACTGGAAAATGAGTTGAAGGAACTTTGCATATTTAACTAGGGGAAAAAGAAAATAGCAAGGTCTATTGCCGTCCTTCCCAAACTACCCTCTATTTAACTTCTTTATGTATTTCATTTATTAACTTTATATTTATGCTATATGTTATATGCTGTATGTTTTATATAAGCTAAATTCTATACAATCACCTTGTTTTATCCTCACAATAACCCTGTGACTAAAGTACCACTATTATCTCTATTTTATATTTAAAGAGACTGAGGTAGATAGAGGATAAGTGACTTACCTAAGGTCATATAGCTAGTGTCCCAAACTGAATTTTCTCTCCTTCCATTAGTATATAAGATGCTTGGGAGTAAACTCCTTGTTTCATTCTTTGTGTTTGTATTGTTAGAGCTTGGCACAATGCCTAGAAGACAGAAGACCTTAATAAATTCTTAAGTGATTGATTGACAGGATAGCTGCCTGAAATATTTGAAGGAATATAAAGTGGAGGAGAGGTTAAATTTGTTCCATTTGGTAGAACCAGGAGCAATGTGTGGAGATTGCAAAGAGACCAGTTTAGTCTTGATATCAGAAAGCAACTAAAAAAACCACTTTCTAACACTGCAAATTTTCCCAAGTGGAATGCAAAGCTTCCAGAGGTGATAGATTTCTCTTGCTTGGAAGTCTTCAAATAGAAGTTGTAGCAGCATTTGTCAGATAAGTTATAGAGAGATTCCATTCAGTCATAGATTGAAAAAGATGGCCTCTGCAGTGCTTTGTAACTTTCAAATTCTGTGATTTCATGGTGTGTATTTCCCATGCTTGACCTCTGAGCCATAAGGATCCACAAAGAGGTTTCTTTTTTGAGAAATCATGGTGGACAAGAGAGATGACACTGAGAAGCAGTTCCAATTTTTAAAAAAAATGAAAGGAGAGGTAATTCATATTGCAGACAAATGAGTTTGAAATTATTCATGGTAGCATTTTAGAAGAGATTATTCAAGTGAGAGTGTGTGAGCATTTAGAGGAGAAACATTGAGGTCATGGGTTCATTATGAACAAGTTATGTGTGTGGATTTACTGAAACAGGGGAACAGCTTATATATTTAAAACAATAAAGATGAAACACTCAGTGAAAAACTAAGAAGGAGGAAGAAGGTCATGGCAGAGGGTGGGTGGGTTAAATGTGGAAAGTTCAAGATATTTTTTTACTTTATGTGTATCATATAAATTCAGCAAACTCCTTTTAAAATACTTGGGGTATGGTAGGGCAAGAGAACAAGTTCTTTCAGACCTACATCTTTTTCTTTTCAGCCAGTTACTATACTGACAATTCATGAGTATGCTATGGACAGGGTAATCACATTTTAGCAAGGAATTTGGCAAAGTCTCTTAGGATATCCTTGTGGACAAAATGGGGTTACATGTGCACAACACACTTAATATTGATACTTTTAATTATTATGGCGCAGTTAAGTGATTTCAGAAATGGTTGATAGACCAGACTCTAATATTATTGGTTAATGAGTTGTTGTAAGTCTGGAAAGTGATCACTAGTAGAGCAGCACAATGATCTAAACTTGGTCCTATTCTGTTCAATTCAAACAATAAATGAAATGGATGAAGTTATAGTTCGGATATTTATACAATTTCAAATGACATAAAGCTGGAATGAATAGTTAATATATTCCATGACAGAATTAGAATCCGACAACATCTAGACAGGTTGGAATGACAGTCTGGTGATAAAAAGATAAAACTGATTAGAGGCAAATGAAAACTCCTATACTTGGGTTGCAAAAATGGAGAGTAAAAATACAGGATGGCCAAGTATACATGTAGGATAGTGAGAAAGCAGTTTATTAAAAAAAATTCAAAGATCTAAGAGTTCTAATGGACAACAAGCTGAATATACTCATCATCAGTGAGTTGTGGCAGCTAATGTGACTTTGGGCTGCAATAATAAAAAAAATTAGTATCCATAGTGATGGAGATTATAGTATGCTATAATATACCCTAGGTAGCCCACATCTGGAGTATTATGTCAAGTTAAAGGCATTATATTTTAGAGGGAACATTGATAAGCTAGAGCTTATCTGAAAGAAAACATCAAGGATGTTGAAGGAGTTATAAGTCTTACCACTTGAAAATTAGTTGATGAAATTGAGATAATAAACCTGGAGATTAAGAGACTTAGAAGGGACATGTTAACAGCTTTCAGATATTTGAAGGTCATTATGTAGATGAGGGATTTGACTTGTTTTGAAGAACTAGGAAAACTGGGTAGAAATATAAGAAAAAAAATTCCTTACCATTTAAAGCTGTTCAAAAATAAAAGGCAAAACCTTGCAAGGTAATGAGATTCCTATCCCTGGAAATCTTCAAGTGGAGTTCCTTATTAGTAGAAATTGTTTCATTTGTTTTATTTGTATCTCTAGCACTTAGCACAGTACCTAACGCAAAGTAGGGGCTTCA
Source organism: Bettongia penicillata ogilbyi (assembly GCA_023548195.1). NCBI lineage: Eukaryota > Metazoa > Chordata > Mammalia > Diprotodontia > Potoroidae > Bettongia > Bettongia penicillata. Next base: position 1,402,543 of record JAJHZJ010000298.1, on the reverse strand, counting down.
TAAATGCTGGTTGATTGTTTGAGATTGGATGGTCATTCATCGGGAATGTTATAGAAGAGGCTAATTATATACTTAAAACTAGCATTAAATGACTCCTATCATTCCTTACAATTCTAAATCTAGATTTTTATCATTAAAAAAAAATTACCCTCAGTCAAGAGCATAGTAGGCATTTTGAATATTTCAATTCATTGCTGCTTGTTCTCTTTTCTCTGACATTTCCTGAGGGGGAAAAAAGAGGTGGCCTTTCTCTTTACTGAGACCAATACCACCTCCTTGACCCTGCCATTCCTTCATTCTATCATTCTATTTCCATTATCTATTTCTCAATTGAACTGGAAAGATCATGCATATTCATTGCCTCCATTTCCTCCTCCTCTGCTCATTTCTCAACCCCATGCAATCTGCTTGCTGCCTCCACTACTCAATTTAAAATGCTCTCTCCAAGGTTACCAATGATGCCCCTATACCACAGGAAATATTAAGCTCATTTCAGGAATCTTTCTTATTGCCAAAGGCTGGATTCTGCCCTGACTTTTTCTGGACTAATCATTTATTCATTACAAAAGTATATCAGGATATATTATGTCATAGACACTAGAGTCCTTCAAGTTGACTATTTTTAAAATAAGCATTCCACTGATGCCTCCATTCAAGTTATTAATAAAACTTCTATAACAAACAGGGCTGGGGCAGAGTTCTAAGGTACTGTGCTTGAGACCCTCTTTAAGGCTGATGACAGTGGGTTATCTTTAAGATATGTGAAACTCTTCATGACCCTACCAGGGGTTTTCATGGCAAAGATACTGGAGTGATTTGTCATTTCCTTCTCCAGTTCATTTTACAGATGAGGAAACTAAGGCAAACAGGGTAAAGTGAGTTTCACAGGGTCACATAGTTAGTCAGTGTCTGAGGTCAGATTTGAACTCATGAAAATGAGTTCTTGATTCCAAGACCCGCTCTCTGTCTACTGTGTTACCTAGCTGCCCTTTGACAATACACTATTCATTAATCATCATTCTTTGCTAGATGTTCATTTTTATTGAAAAAAAAAATGAGTGAACTGCAACATAGAAGGTAAGACACTATCCTAGGAAGGTTAAAAACACCTTCTGTATTATTTTGTTTTCAGCCTGGATCTCAGCATACTTGGTCAAAAATGAGGAATGAGGACAAGAACAGTCTGGGACAATAGATTTCCTTGGACTGAAGGATAGATGAGCTCATTGAGGAGCTTGGGAGATGAATAAGTTTTATGGGGAGCAGATGTCTTTAACGAAATCCACTTCTAAAAGCTCACCTTTCTCATTGCTTCCAAAGAAACAGGGCATTTCTAATTTGGGGTGGGGAGAAGTAAACTAAGTCACTTTAAGATAATGACTCTTTTATTGTAGTAGGTTTTTCTATCACCAAGATAAATCAGAATAGCTTTTGCTTTCAAGAAGAGGGAAAAAGGTGACAGTGTCTTGTCTCATATCTCCATGCAACTGCAAATGACACAGGGACATCAAGAAAGATTGGGATGGAGAAAAGGCCATACGATTTGGCAATCAAGAGATAGTAATTTTAGAAAGAACAATTTTGGTTGAGTGATGTTGTTAGGTAGGCTTTAGAGGTTTTAGAAGGGAAAATAAGGGCCCAACCTGCTAAAGGAGAACAGGAGGGGATGGGATCAAGGATGCATGTTGGGGTAGGGGGTTGGCCTTGGCAAGGACAAAGGATACCTCTTAAACAGAGACAGGACTAAAGGGGAAGATTGTAGAGAATGACATATGAATGTGGTGTGATGACGGAAAAGGGAAGAATGCTAGGAAAATGGCCTCGATTTATTTTTTTAAAGCACAAGGTGATATCCTCAGTTCAGAGGGTGGAGAAGGGTAGCTTTAGGACGGATATCAAGGTTTTGAATGCTAATGGCTGCTCCAAAATAGGAAAAAGAATTAATTTTTGTTGTTGTTTTAGTCACATCCAACTCTTTGTGATCTCATTTGGGGTTTTCTTGGTAAAGATACTGGAGTGGTTTGCCATTTTCTTCTCTAGTTCATGCTACAGATGAGGAAATTGAGGAAAAATGGGGTTAAGTGACATGCCCAGGTTCACACAACTAGTAATTGTCTGAAGCTGGATTTGAACTCAAGTCTTCCTTGTTCCAGGTCTAGCTCTACTGCTCCATCTAGCTGCTCCAAGAACTAATTAGGACCAGTAAGAGGATAGCTTTGCTGTAGTGAGGGCCCAGTCTGTGTAGCATAAATTTGCTGTGGATCCAATCATCACAATATTGTGACTTCCTCCAGCTATATTCAATAAAATATGAAAAGTAACAGAGGTGGAATTTGAACCCAGGTCTTCCAATCTCCAATTCTTTCCACTGTGCTATGCTGCCTCTCATGTAGCTGCCTCTCATTTGGCTAATGGACTGGATGAGGTAAGAAGGGTTGAATAAATGGATTGGTGGGAATGTGTGAATGAGAAATTTGACAGAGAAGTAGTAGTCAGAGATTTTGAAAGCAGAACATCTTGTGATAAGGAGTTTCAAGGTATGGCCTAACTGGTGTGTGGTTGTGGTATAAGTCAGCATAGGGTTGAAGATTCCGCAGGAAGTGAATTTTATTCTAGACTGTGTGTTGTTTTAAGAAGAATTTAAGAGAAGCAACCTCTGGAGGAGACCAGAGTGGATCCTCATCTCCTTGTGTCAATCCATTACAGTTTATATGTGTATGTTCTCTCCCTTTATAAAGAAAACATTTTGTCTTATTTTAGGAAACAGTCAACATCTTGTGCTTTCTCAATTAAAGCAAAAAAGGGAAAAGAAAAAGAAAAAAGGATCCCACAAAAAAATAAAAACAGCTTGTCATTGCTGGCTGCTGGCTACTTAGGGGAAGGAAGAGAGACCCTTGAGCCATTTCCAGTGACCAGTTCCCCAAGCTGGTTCTCACAGGCAAAAAAAAAAAACAACCCTCAGTTTAACAAAAGGTGTCAGTGAAAGGTTCTTTTAGACTAAAATTTGGTGGGGATTAAAACAGGGCTAAAGTTCAAATGAGCAGGAGTCACTGCCAAGCAAACAGGAATCTTGGCCAAGGGGAAGGAAAAGGGGCCTTTGGTTTTAAATGCAAGTAACCATGGCAAGCCACCAACTGAGTGCTAGAATCTGGTTAAGGAGTGATATCACACAGAGCTGGGCTTGTTTATTCAAGGCTAGCCCATGAGAGAACAGTTGTCTCCAATGGGTATTCTCACAGCTTGGATCCAAAATTATAAGTGCATTTTTTAAAAAGCATCCCACACTTTCCCCTGACCCACTGGGTATTCAACAAAAGAAAAAAGAAAACACCAAGTTTATCCTCAGTGTCTCTTGTGGGTTGGAAACAGAACTTCACATATGGAAAGGCATTTCTATGTCAGCTGTTAAGCAGGCATCATGCTATTTTGCTGCAGATGCCAATAGAAACTCTGGATGTGAATGCCCTACCTAGTGCCCATTTCCCAAGGTTCAGAGACCAGAGTTCTAAAGGGGAGCAGAGAGGGTTTCTTTCATTGCAAGTAGACACTGCACTTTGCCAGTGTTCTTTAGGGAGAAGGACTTGCAAACAGCTAAAGAACTGTGGGAATTAAGATTATCCACAGGATAAAACATAAAAGCAAACTGGAAACCAAGTAGCGAGAAGTTCTGCAAATATCAGACACTCCCCTGTAGCTGGTCCCTAGCCCTTTAAATACAAATCATGCAACCTACTGTCTGCCATGTACATAAAAGCCACAGGAGAAAAGCAGCTTCTTTTCTTCCTGTGTAAATGACAGGTGATTATCACTACAGTGTCACTGGCAAAAGTGCATTAACAGTGCTTAGGGAAGAGTATTAACTCACAGGTTTTGTTGTTAAAATGGAAACACTATGGAAAATCCACCAGGAAAGCTTTCCTGATCTGATCGATGTAACATAGCAGTAGAGAGAAAATTTCCAAAGGTGAATCACTTTGGCAAGCCCCAGAACTGGAGAGATTGGGACAGCACTCATGCATACATGGGCTGAGCAACCCCATCACCAAAGGAATATTTTATGTCTTGCTTCCTTCCTTTGCTCTCTCATGAGCAGTCTGAGAGATGTCAACAGCAAATATGTAAGAAGTAAGGTGTGCCTCAAAACTCAACTAGGAACTTTTGAAGCCATTTTCAGAGGTGACAAACTATGGCTAGGTAGCATAAACTGCTTAACTTTACCATATCAAAAGGAAAAATCAAATGATGGAAATAATTGTATGGAACCATTAGGAAGTGCTGTATTATAAGCCTCAGGTCAGTGATTTGTGTGGGTAGGACCCCAACACTCAAAAGATTACCCAACTCAAAGATGTTTTCCTGAGACTAATTTCTTCTATTTCTTTCTAGACTGAAAAAATGAGGCAGTCATGCAGATAGGTTAGTCAAAAATTTTTACCAGCCCACCCATTTTTTTACTGAGAGGGTTTTTATCCTTCCTTCATTCCCAAATCGAACCCCATGTTTCCTTCCAAGGAAATTTTGGGTTATTATTTGTTTCTTGTGATTAAGAACATCCCAACATGTATTTGTCTTGTGATAGTAAGCAGTGATAGGTGATATCAGACATCATCAGGAATGAGGCACTCCACAAAAGTGAATTTGCTGGATAATTTATGATTCTAGGAGCCAAAACATTTTATACATTGGTGATATTTGAGGAAAACATTTAAAAATGTATTGAACTCCATTGTGTCTTCTTCAAAGCAGGTTACACTCCAGACAAGACACTCTCCCTCTCTTATATTTCTCCAGATCTTACCAACTAGAACAGAACTCTAGGATACAGAACCAATGCACATGACTCTATGTCTTCCAGAGAGAAGAAATAGAGATGTCCCTTTGCTGAGCCCAAGATCTGCTGGTAGGAATCAGGAATGACTTCATTTGATAGGCCTGTCACCAAGTTACTAGGTAAGCTGAGCAGCTTCACCTTTCATGGCTTTCCCTGAAATGAATGGACATTACCACAGTCAAACCTTGGCTTAAAAAGGCCAAGGTCTCCCACTGTATCCAGGGCTATCATCCTGATGTATATCTTGCCACTGGACCCAGATGACGCTAGAGAAAGTGAGGCTGGTGACTGTACAGTCCTCCTTCACTTACATCCAATTCATTTGCATGTCATATTATCACTTCCTGATGTCACGTTCCTCTTCAAGGAGAAAGGACAAGCAACCACAAGAGACTTCTTGGAAGAAACTGAAAAATGTAACTTTATCTTAGTCACTGGAGTTCAGGCAGCATCATTCAGAAGAAATAGCTCATGCCCTAGAGTTAGGGGACTGCAATTTAAATCCTTGCTCTTCTCCTTGCCATGTGTATGACAGCAAATCACTGAACTTTTCTGGGTCTATGCGTTTCCAACTACTAAATGAGGGGTCAGACTAGTTCTCTGAGGTCCCTAGTTTCTTTGCTAATACACATTGCACATGGTCAGTGTCCTTAGGGAGAGGGACTCCCAATAGTTAAAGAACTATGGGAATTAAGATCAGTCACAGGGTAAGACATAAAGGCAAATAATGAGAGGTTCTGCAAATCCTGTGAATTTAGAATCATCCCAATGATAAACAAGCCTACTTGAGAGCAAGAGATACCTGACAGATGGCCTATATGTTTCAGGGGCATCTACCCATAGGCTGGAGATATAAAGAAAAGCCCCAAGAGTTAGAATGCTAATTAATTGTCAGTGGAACTGTGAGCTGATCCAACCTTTCTGGAGAGCCATTTGGAACTATGCCCCAAGGGCTACAAAAATGTGCATACCCTTTGATCCAGCAATACTGCTTCTAGGACTGTATCCCAAAGAGATCATAAAAATGGGAAAGGGTCCCACATGTACAAAAATATTCATAGCAACACTCTTTGTGGTGGTCAAAAACTGGAAATCAAAGGGATGCCCATCAATTGGGGAATGGCTGAATAAATTATGGTATATGAATGTAATGGAATACTATTGCGCTATAAGAAATGATAAACAGGAAGACTTCAGAGAGGCCTGGAAAGATTTATATGACCTGATGCTGAGTGAAAGGAGCAGAACCAGGAGAACTTTGTGCACAGCAACAATCACAGTGTGCAAGGAATTTTTCTGGTAGACTTAGTTCTTCATAGCAATGCAAGGATGTAAAAAATTCCTAATGGATTTTTGAAGCAAATCACCTTGCATATCTGGAGAAAGAATCATGGAATTGTATCACAGAATGAAGCAGATCATTTTCTTTTGTATTACATTATGTTTTGTGGGTTCTCCTATTCATTTTAATTCTTCTATTCAACTTGACTATGGTGAAAGTGTATTTAATAGGAATGTATGTGTAGAACCTATAAAAGATTGCAAGCTCTCTCAGAGAGGGAGTGGGGAGGGAGGGGGTGAAGGAGGGGAAAGGAGTGGAAAAAATCTATGATATATGGAAGTGATTATAGAACACTAAAAACAAATAAAATAATTATTAAAAAAAGAAAAGAAAAGAAAAGCCCCAGCACAATGGAAAGCTCTCTACTGAGAGGACTTCCCAAGAGAACCTGTATAAAACTTACACAGGATGAAAGAGTATGGATGCTGTCTTAGTCTCCATTCTACATTTGGTACAATGGATCCCTCAGAGTCCAATCTTTTTATATTACCACATTCCTAGGTAAAAGTAGTTCCCAAAGTTGGTTAAAAACCATTTATAAAAGTAAGAACAAATAGAAACCACTGGCAGGAAAATTAATAGCAGTTGACAAGGTGGTTCTCTCCAGTTTCAAAAGCTCTCTGGCAAAGTCTTTTAGCTATCTTTATATCCCCCTCACCCCAGAACATCTACACCTTGGCCTTAGACTGGTCTACTGGAGGCAAGGTTAACCCAACTTCCCCAGGTCTGCACCCCAGTTTATTTGCTCATCACAGTGCCAAGAGGGATTGTGGATACATAGGGGAATGACTTACGCCTACCCAGTTCCACCAGTCTCCTGACCCATAACTGAAAGCTTTTAGTCCAGTCATTGGAGGTAGTGCTCATATGAACTGAATTCTCTGAGATAGTGAGGTGGCATCAATCACAATGCCTGAAGCATTTATTGCTATTTTAAGCAATTATTGAATTGAGCAAGGATATACAAGGATACCTCAGAAACCACTAAGACCTCATAGGATTATTTGCTCCCTACACTAACTGGGTCCAAAATTCTGGGTTTTTATAGTTATTATATTCATTTTCCAAATGTTTCTGTCTCTTTTGTTACCATTCCTGACCATCTGTGTGACTGCCCCTACCAGGACCTACTTGTTGGGGAGACGAGTTCAAATCTAGCTTCACATACTAACTGTGTGACCATAGGTAAATTACTTAATCTCTACCTCAGTTGCCTATTCTGCAAAATGAGGATAATAATGCTACCTCTCAGAGTTGTAAGAATCAAATAAGATAAAACTTTTAAGCACTTTGCAAACCTTAAAACTCTATATAGTTACTAGCTATTATTTCTTGAGGTTTCTAATTTACTCTAACTTGGTTAATCCTATGCTCACATCTTTGATGGCATGCTCCCCTTATGCATCACAAACAAAATAAAATAAATAGGTAAAATTAAAATAAATAAATTAAAACAAAATAAAATAAAGCTTACTAAGAAGGCCACTATAAAAGGATGGATGGAAGAGGCAGATGCAGTACTCCTGTACTTGAAACATGAATTCTATTCTCCAAATGGATTAAGTAACTTGAAAGCCCTGGGAAATGGTTAATTTCCAAATGCCTTAACCTGAAAGTAGAAGAAATACTCCACTGCCAAGAGAACACACACAGAATAGATACCAAGTTTAAATAAACTTTACACAGTAAATTTTATAAGAATCAAAGAAACGCAAGATGGAAAATGTTAGCAGCTTCCCCATCCATTTTCCTTTTGGCTTAGAAATTCTTTCAACAACCTTCTTTCTAGCCAGCTATTCAGTCTCACTTGGAACATGCCCAGGTGACAGTGGTTTGTTGAATCACCCTGAGGTGGTTGGGTTTGTTGATGTCATTGCATTCTTCCTGATATGTTTGTGATATATACTGTTCTATGTACATAAATAACCATTTAAGCTTTTTAAAGAATTCTTCCACAACTGAGATTGACTGAAAAACCAGGTTGATTTGTACTCGCTAAAATCTGGTAATATCCTTTCCTTAACTCTCTGGGTCTTCCTATTTGCCTTTCTGAGTGGGATTTTTTCTTACCATGTTTGAAACTGGAGACTCAAATGAATTTTGTGAAAATCTAGAGGAAGAGAGAGTGATAGGATCAATATTAATCACACAAACACCCCAACTCTATTACTTAACTATGTAAATCTCTCCCTAAAAGGAAGGGAATTCATTCCCAAGACTTGATTGGCTGAGGTGGGGCTAAGGCTTAAGCTTGAGAGTTTCACATTGATATGTCTTCCTAGTCACCTAAGAGCATACTAAAGTCCAACCACATGTTGTCATGTCCCTCCAAACTTGAAAGATGTCCCAAGAACAGTTGACCAGTCACACTTAGTCTTTCTGACCAGATGAGAGATGTTTCCTTTGGAGATAAAGAAGGTTTCATCCACCTGAACTCTGTTCTTGCTAAGTATCCTTTCTATGCTATAGCTAAGTAGAACTCCTTTTGTAAAATGTTGAATGACATACAAGTGTCACATATCATTATAAAATTGGATATTCTCAGCTGTGGTAAAGTTTGAATAGTGATAGGTTGAAAAAGGAGTCAAAGGGGCATACGTAGCCAAGAAGGAGAGCTAGCTGAGGAATCAGAAAAACTTAGGTGCAAGTTCCATCTCTGACACATACTTGCTCTGTGACTTTGGACAAGTTAACTCAGGCCCCAGGAAACTATTTAAGACTGCAAGTTTTAGAGAAGCTTCTGACCTATATTGATAGAGAGAGTTTCTTTCCAGATCTGATTTAAAAAAAAATTCAGAAAAATATCAAATGAAATGTAAACTATTAAAGGAGAAGAGATTGTTTTTGGAATTTTTTTCCCCCTAAGTTTGTGTATGTACAGGAGAGTGTCCCATTTGAATGCTAATTACAGGACCTACCTTTCCTTGTCCCTGAATTCTCTAATCCCCACATACATGGAATCCATCCCCTAACCCACCTTCAAAAGCATGCCCCCAGACTTTACTGAATCTTTTCATAAGGCTCACAACATCATCTGGAGAAAAGGTGCCATAGTGAAGGGACATCCTAAGAGACTATAAGATATTGCAGAGGACTCAGACTTTCTTCAAATCCAGTGTGTTCTCAGTGGGATGGAATGATTCCTTTCTCCCACTTCCAGCCAGCACATTTGGGAACTTCTAAGGTGGGTATGCATATGTATGGGGGTGGAGTGGGAATGTTAATATGGGAGTGTTGGTGGGGCATTAATATTCCATTCCTCCAATGGCCCATGATGTTTAGGGTTGGCACTGGAAAGTACATGTGTTTTCTCTAACCATACAGTAGCTTTGGGTTAGATCCCACAACTCTGTGCAACTCCTGGGGCCTCTCTTTGGTTTAACCTGAAGTCCCTAAAAAGCTAGAGCTAGGAATGGGAAGACGAGTCAGGACAGAACAGAGATGATGCTCTATTTTCACGTTGAAATTTTGAGCAAAGGTATTCTAGTTATGGGAGGGAGTCTGACCTGCTCTCAGCATCATACTAATTCCAAAACAAAGTAGGGGCTGCTCAACTGGTATCCTCTGGAATGAACTTTCTCTACTATTCTAAATAAGAATGTCAACTTGCTATCTCATTCAGGAGAATACAGGAAACTCCTTGAATTTAAACTACATAAAACTGCACTGGTCTGTGCTCACCAGAGATTTCAGTTCTGCTGAACAAATCTCCGTTGGCTCACATTATAAAATATGGGATTATTACCCATCTGTTTGCCCATTTGGCTTGTGTCCGGCTCTCATTGCCGTTTCAAGCCGGATTGATCTGATTGCTTCAGTGAGGCCATGAGACAGCCCTTCGTAGGGCTTCTGTATAGGAACAGGCCCAGGAAATCCCAGAGCACGCCAAGGCAGTGTGACAGAGGGGATGGGGCCGAATTGCACTGATGTGAACTGGGGCCGAAATTAGAAATACAGGGTCGAGGCCAGGACATCTGCATCTGGGAAAGAGCAGAAGGAGATCATTTTTATCTTATGCTGTACATATGCAATCTATTCATCAACTGGAGATCAAACCCTTGGCTAAGGGCACAGGAACAGAACAGAGAAAAGAGGTCTCTGATCTTAGATAATTTAATGCTATTTCCTCCCCCTCCTTCTTACCGTTCCCCTCCCTATTCTCTCCCCTTCCCACTGCTCCATTCCTCCAACTTTAACTTGGTATAAACTTGCTCTAAGGCATAGATGACACTGTTCCCTGTCTTTAGTTCAGGATGGCAGGCAACTAGGTGACACAATGGATAGAGTGCTGGCCCTGGAGTCAGGAGGAGTTGAATTCAAATCCAGTCTCAGATATGTACTAGCTGTAGCTAGGTGTAATAGTCAATAAAGTTGCTGGGTCTGGAATCAGGAAGACTAATCTTCCTGGATCTAGCTTCAGACATTAGCTGTGTAACCCTGGGCAAGTCACTTAACCTTGTTTGCCTCAGTTTCCTCATCTGCAAAATGAGCTGGAAAAGGAAATGGCAGACCTGAATCTTTGCCAAGAAAACCACAAATGAGGTCATATAGAGTCAGATCAGTGAAATGACTCAGCAAAAGTTCAGGAAGATAAATCTGGATGGTGTTTGGAAGAGATGTTTGGAAGCAAAGTTGTCCTTGACTTTAAGAAGTCAATTAATTTCAGTACATTCCAGTAAATTTAAATATTTACTGAAGGTTAAAACTCAGAACCCCCTCATCCTCCCATGCCCACATACACACACATAAGAGTGCAGGAGACATGCAGTAGTAGAGGACTGGCTTTGAAGTCAGGGAGACTTGGTTCAAGTTAATAATGTGTGAATTTAGTCAATTCACCTTATCTACTCAGTGCCTCCTGGAAGCTTTCTCAGGCTCCAAGTTGCCAAGATGTTAAAGATATGCATAGACAGAAGGAGTTTTCATATCACAGAGCTCCTTTTACTGATGAAGTTAGGGGTTCAGCTCAAACAAAAAATAAGCTTGTACATATGCACAAGCACGTGTGTGTAAAAGTACTTCATCAAACTACATTTCAAGCTAATATGTAAATTTCCATCCTTCTGAGGGTACACAGGCTTTTAAAGAAAATAATACTTATTCCAGAATACATCTAGAGACAGCATTTCAAATTACAGTTTATTTTAATGATATGAATATTAAAAATATTTTCACAAGATATCTTCCACTGTATGAAATCAGAATAGGATTTTCATAAAGCTTATCCAAATCAGACTGTCTCTTCTCCCATCTTTTCCATTTCTGCAGATGGCACCACCATTCTTCCAATCACTACCAACCTTGGAGTAACCCTTGTGCTTCCCTCTTCCTAATGTCCTGTTGTATCAGTAAACACCCCAACATACACAGGGGGACCTGCTATCACAGGTTCTTTGATCTGCATTCGTACAAGGAAAGGCAACTTTTGAGGAGTTAACAATCACTTTAATCAAGTACATGTATCATTCAGTTAGTTCAGGGGAAAAAGTCCCTGAACTTCAGAGAAAATACAGAGAAATCAAAAATCAACAAACATGGCTTCCTTTGTCCGACCATAATCAATACATACATCACAATTCAACAGACAGGTCCAAATGCCTGACTCTAGTTACCAGAGAGAATGGACCAACACCTGGATTTTCAAAGCCAGGGGTTAGGGAACTTGTTAGAGGCTTCCCAGAGTCCTCCTCTGGCCAAACAAATACTTCCAGTCAGTAAGCTCCAAAGTAAATACTCACCCTCAGAGTATTTATATACTTTTCAGAGTCAGAGGACATGACCTCAATAGAAAAAACAAAAGGTACTTGGGACCCTCCTACAAAACAGCTCCCCTAATCAAGCTTCCCTCAATGGGCAAACCCAACAACGGATGGAAAAGATCCTCCTTGATCATGTTATTCAGAAGCATTATACTTCTTGGTATGAACGAAAACAGCAAAAAGATCCTACTTTGCATGGCCTCACACCAATTTCTAATGAGTTTCCAAACATTGCTGTTTCTTTCTCTACAACAACTCTCACATCTGTCCACTTACACACTTTCAACCTGAGTTTAGGCCTTCATTGTTTCTCACCTGTATCAGTAAGATCCCCCACATTGATCTGCCTCTTTCGTGTTTCACTCTTCTTTAATCCATTCTCTACATCACTGTAAAACTAATATACCTAAAGCATTTATCACACTATGTCACTCATCTCCCTTGGCCATGCGTATGGGCTCAAAAATCTTCAATGGCTACTTGCTGTCGTTATACATACAGATACATATGCAAATGCATATGCATACACGCACACACACACATATATATATACAATTATAGGTATGTATAATATCTATTATATATAGATGATTATACACATCAATATATTTATTTATATATCATATAGGACAATACACATATGTGTATAGATGTTTACAAAGTTCTGAATATACATATGCAATGCATGTACACATATGTGTGTATATGTGTGTATATATATATATATTTCCTCCACATGGCATTTAAAATCTATAATGGTGTGTGAGTGTGGCGTGTGTGTGTGAGTATGTGTAGGTGGTACAGTGGGTAGAGCACAGGACCTGGAGTCAGGAAACCCTAGGTTCAAATCTGACTTCTGACACTACCTGTGTGACCCTGGGCAAGTCACTTAACCCTGTTTACCCTCATTTCTTCATCTATAGTAAGAGCTGGAGAAGAAAATGGTAAACCATTCCAGCATCTCTGCCAAGAAAACCCCAAATGGGGTAGGTCGCAAAAGTTGGATGGGACTGAAATGACTGAACAATGACAGGCATGAATACATATATACACGTGTATATATGTATATGTATATATATGCCTTTGTGTACACATATGTAAACATGTATATTAGTGTGTATAGACAGGCACATCTCATTGTATGTGTGCACACATATACACACACATACATAGAGTTCTATATACGTACAATATATGTATATATACATATATTTTTATACATAGAATATAAAGTACTTGAGGGAACAACTAATATTTTTTGGTCTGTGAGTTCCTTGGATCTTGCCAAAAGTTTTAAATGTAGTAGGTGACTACTGTTTAATGACTGTTTCTTTTATTGCTTTCATTTGGGAAGATGTAATTCCCACTATTCAATCAGATACTGTTACAAATGAATGTTGTTGTAATACTGGAAAAGTCATATCATTTTTCCCAGCTCAGTTTCCTTACTCATAATGCAATAGGTGCAAAGCTCTCTAAAGCTCCTTTCGGCCTAATGATTCTTTTTGGGAAGCATTGCTTGAAGTGGCATCCTTGAGATAGGGCATTTGTACCATGCAGTTACAAATGTTTGCTGGTTCTGTGGCTGTTCTTTTAAGAATGAGCTTGCTTGTCCTGGTTTTCTCCTGGGAAATGAACACTGGAATGAGAAGGAAAGTACTTTTTTTCCCATTAAGGGCACATTATTTTGACCTCCAGCCCTGGGTTCTTACTTTGCTTCTGACTTTGTCATTCATTTGATTTTGCGAAATATGTGGCAATAATGACTATTGGAGTAAAAAGAAAAAAAAATCAGTGCTGTGATAAGCTCCTCAGCTTCCCTGTAATGATCTACTTATGCCACTGTACCATATTTTTCTGATTTACTTTTACCCTCTGTGGTGTTGTTATGTTCAAGTTCACTTTATAAAGATGGATTGTATCATAAGACTTCTGTGCAATGGATTACATTTTGATCATGCCTGTTTTTTCTGTCACTTAAAGAACACACCAACTGTGCTGTTAATGATCCCTGGGTTGGTGGTGGAGTTGGGAGTAGGAGAACCCGGCACATTCTAGTCCTGACTCTGACACTAACTACCCTCTGTGACTTTGGAAAATCATTTCATATCCCTAATACCTCAGTTTCCTCAAGTATATAATGGGGCTAGAAGGTGGGACTAGAGGATATTTGAACTCTCTTTGATATACAAACTTCTGTAATTCCATAGTTCCTTTGTCATCCTTAGAGGTCATTAGGGTAAGCTCTGAAAACAAACTGATTTTACCCAGGTGCTTCTTTGTATACCAAGGGAATAAAGAGTCCCTGATGGAAACATCTGTCTCACCTCATTGATTTCATAGCTCTTTAGCCTCCCATATAGACAAGAAGTTGTAATGGGGTGAGGTGGTGGGTCGGGAGAGAGAAAGCCCCTGTACTCATCAAAATAAATGAAGGCAATAACAAGTATTTATACAGCATTTTAAGGTTTGCAAAGCACTTTACAAATATTAATTCATTTGGTCCCCACAACGACCTTGGCAATTAGGTGCTATTAGTATCCCCATTTTAGAGACGAGCAAACTGAGGCAGGCAGAAATTAAGTGTCTTAGATTAGAACTCAGTTCTTCCTCACTCTGAGTTGACAAATATAACCACTGCCCTTCAAAATTTATCCAAGGGAGAGAAATTGTCCTTAAAGATAACACAAAACAAAACATTCCTTTTGTTCTATTTCTTCTTTCACAACATAACTAATATGGAAATGTTTTACATGATTTTACATATATAACTTATATAAAATTGTTTACCATTTAAGGGAGGAAAGAGGGTAGTGAAGGAGAAAATGTGGAACTCAAAATTTTGTATTAAAAATGAATCTTAAAAATTGTCTTTACATATAATTGGAAAAAATAAAATACTGTTTAAAAGAGAAAAAAATAAGATGATTCAGAAGACATCGAGTTAAAAATAAAACAAACAAAACACAAAAGGGTTTCAGTGTGACAATTAAGAAAAAAAGGTCTTTAAAGGTAGGAAAAAATTGGGATCTTTAAAAAGTGACCAGAGAGTGTAAGCATGTTACAGTAAGAAGAAAGTGTAGGACTAGTGATAACTTGGAGGTAAGAAACAAACATGAGGCTTTTCTCAGAGGAGAAAACTGGACATTCTGAAAAAGAAAATGTGTCTTGTTCTCCAGTGGCTGATACTATAGATCCACAAGTAAAGGTATTGTGTTACTGAGTCCAGTAAAGTTCAGATGAAGAAGAGATAAGACAATGTGTCTCATGACTCTCTGATGAGGGGTATTGAGGAAGTGCCATGAAAAACACATAAGAACAATACTGACCTCTCTTGTCTTCTAAAGGTATGTATCTGAGGTGGGATAGGCAACCTCCCAAGATTATTTAGACAAATGACCACCTATTCTGGTGATTTGAATGATTACAAGTCATTGTAAGTCATTACAAGTCTTCCATAAAGAATCTAGAAAACATTGCTAAAGATGACAGTCCTGGACAAGAAACTGAAGACCATAGGGGCACAGTTGGTGCTGGATACCCTCCAAAATTCCTTCTAGCTTTAGCAGTCTGTGTTCTGGCACTGGGTGGCATAGTAAATAGAGTTCTGGGCCTTGAGTCAGAAAGACCTGGATTCAAATTCAGACTTAAACACTAGCTGTGTGACCCTGGACAAGTCACTTAAGCCAGTGTGCCCTCAGTTTCCTCATCTGTAAAATGGGCTGGAAAAGGAAATGCAAACCACTCCCGTATCCTTGCTAAGAAAATCTCAAAATGGTCACGAAGAGTCAGACATGACTGAAAACGACTCAACAACAAAAGTTTTATAGATATTGTATACCAAGAGGATCTTGAAAATGTTTGCCAAGATGAACAGAAAAAAAAAAATATGTAACATAGGAAACAAAAAAAAGAGGCCGAATCAGGTAAAGGGGTAATTGACGAATTCGGTCACAGTCACAGAGATGCTAAAGGGGAAATCTTTCCATATATAGAATATAACTTGATTCATCTGCAAATTCCTAAAATGGTAACTGTTAACATTAGGCATTGAAACTCTATTACATAAGCAGTAACATCATGCAAACTACCATGAATGTTTAGCTTTCTGAGCCAAATTTTCTAATTGTCCCTGGGTCTGCATTTGCCAAATAGCTCTCATGCAAAGTTTTAAAACCCAGATTCTCTCATTCATACTCATGACTTTGACAACTGCATGGCCAAATATTCCATTTGTGTTGAGGAGTATCAGTCCATGTCATTGAGAACAGTTTTGGGGAAGCCATTAACAATTCCTATAGATGCCACATGGTTAATGTCACAGTGGATGCTAACTTTCTCAAAAGAATATGAACTATGTGGTACGTGTGTTTGAGTGTATGTGTGTGTGTGTGTGTGTGTGTGTGTGTATGCCCATGTATAGGATGGGGAGAGGGAGGTAACCTTCTGAACTGCGTTGCCTAGTTTCAGTCACTTAAAGAACAGTCTTAAAGATTGCTGGTAGAAGTTCATCCCTAGAGTTTATAAATACATCCATCTGTAGTCACAAGCTAAGATAATGGGCCTTCAGGAGAATCTTAGGGGTGAGGGGAAAGATTTCAGAGTTCAATGTCAATAAGTAGAAAGAAAAGTTGTCATCAAATTTCTCCTGACTTTCTGAGTTTCAGGAATGTATGTGGCATGTTCCAAACCTTGTAATACTCTTCAAAGAAAGTGACTCCTCCACTTTGCCCATGTGTATTATATAGGTGATTAGTACACAAGAAGAGAAACCCTTTCGCAGATCATTCAGGGTCTTCAACTCATTGACCTAAGTGTTTATGAATAGTAAATTTGTGGCAAAATTTTGATAAAATTGTGAACTTGACACATTTCTCATTTTTCATTTAGATGGCTCACTCTCCTTATGGGACTCCTATTATTTCCTTGTCATCTCTTCTTTTCTATCATTCCTTCTCATCCTTTTCTGTGTTTCTTAACCATCTATTCTGTTCCTCTCAGGTAGTCATCCACTTATCAGTGCTGAAATATTTACTGATCGTGATTCTAAGGGGTAGTACCCTACATCTCTTTCCTAAGTCACTTCCTTATTCACATTTAGTAAGGAATTCTGAAAAACCAAAAAGCTTTTAAAAGTCAAAAGAATGAATTTCTAATGATGAGTTGGGCAAGACAGGATAAGGAGGAGAGAGTTTTGTGTAAGTGTCCCTCAAATCATGCCACACAGACATCTTTATTAGACTCCCTCTCATTAAGTAGCATTGTTTTCACAGCTGAAGAGGTAAGTTCTGAGATAGCTTCAATAGAATTCTAAGCTAAGATTGTCCTGTCTAGTCTTTTATCTCTGTACCGTTATTCCTCTTATATATGCACCCTAAAATTGCACAACTAGATTTCCCCTGCCAAAATAATTTTGAGTTAAAACTTGCTCTACACACAAAAAATCACACTTTTTTCCATGACACTGTGATTTCACAAGATGAGTTCAAATCCCAGCTCTGTTATTTAAATTCAGAAGAATACAAGATAATTATAAATTACTTACTTAATTTTTTTTTGTATTTTCTTTTTCTATCCTCAGCTCTCTGAAGAGGTAGAGAGCTAGTCTTAAATTTAGGAAGACATGAGTTTAAATCCTACCTGTAACATACACTGATTGGATGAACAAGTCAGTTAGCCTTTGGGTGACCCAGGGAATTCACTATGACCATGTGTTGCAGAGCAGCTGGTGATTTGCATTGTAGAGGGAATTTCCTCATTAGGAGTTCCTTATGCTGTTCCTCAACACTTAAAACAGAATCATAGTATTTGCATAGTATGTGCAACAATAATAAATAGTTCTTCCACGTGGGCTAAAATACAAGCTGGATGACCTTGAGGAAGTTACTTAGGCTTATTTTCCTGATCTACAAAAAAGGGGAAAATGATGTTTGTATTATTATCTCAAAAGGTTGTGATGAGAGAACTGAGCACATTTCTCCCATCCACAAACATGACACTCTACTGTCTAACTTCTATAACTGGAATGCAATCTTTTTCCACCTCTGCCTCCCTGAATTATATTTGTTTTTATTTGTATCCTTAGTACCTAGTGTAGTACCTGGCACATAATAGGTTCCTAAAAAAAATGCTTCTTGACTTATAGACTTCCACTTCTTCCTTGACAATCTGGTTCAAAACTCACTCTTTCAGATTCTTGATGCAAAATGCCATCCACATCCAAAGAAAGAATGATACAGAATGAAGCAGACTATTTTTTTCTTTTGTTTTGAGTTTTGTTTTGTTTTTCATGATTTCTCCCATTCATTTTAATTCTTCTATACAACATGACTAATGTGAAAATGTGTTTAATAAGAATGCATGTGTAGAATCCATATAAGATTGCATGCTATCTCAGGGAGGGAGTGGGCAGGGACGGGGAGAAAATTTAAAACTTATAAAAGTGATTGTTGAAAACTGAAAACAAATAAATTAATTTAAAAAACAAAAAAATTCAACAACATGAGCTATTTGTAATAAAAAAAATAAGGCTAATGTGTACATGTTGGAAAAAAAATACACCCTTTCAGGTGTATTTCAGGTACTTCCCCAATTCTGCTGCTTTCCCTCTTTCAGATGACCTTCCTTTACTCTCTGATGTGTTTAGTTTTTTACTTTTTTGCATTTTGGGGGGAGGTCTTAATACATGGCCATTTTTTTGTAAAGATGTCAAGTATAACTGAGTTTTATGTAAATTCTTTCTGGCTCCATTCAGTAATCACATGATATGTATCATCTCTAATTTTTCTAAAGTTTTGTTTAGACTCTAAAGTTTACTTTTTTTATTAGATTTGTCTAGATCTGAAAAGGGGCACGTTAAGGTTTCCTGCTATCATAGTTTTACTCTATTTCTTCTTTTGATTTGATTAACTTTTCCTTTAACTGTTTAGATGTTTTACCATTAGATGAACCCATAAGAATTGATATAGACTTATTGCCTATGGTGCCACTAGCATAATATAATTTACTTGCTTATCTCTTCTTATTATGTTTGTGTTTACTGTAGTCTTATCTGAAATCATGACTGCTACCTTGCTTTTTTTTCTGTTCAGCTGAAGCATGGTAGATTTTTCTCCATTTTCTCATTTTAATTCAATGTGATTCTGTGTGTTTGGTGTAATCAATACACTTGTCAGTGTCCACTTTCTTATCCCTTTTGCTATCCTTTTTAATTTTATGGGTAAGTTCATCTTATACACATTCACAGTTGTGATTGTTAATTCTATATTCCCTCCAGAAGGTCTTCTTTTAGTCTTTCTTGTCTTGCTCTCCATTGTCTCCTCACAAATAAGAAGATGGTAGAAAAAGAGGAAGTTTGATATTTGCTAGCTCATAAGTGAAACATCTCATTGCAGTTCTTCTTGTGACCTAATCTTTTCCCTGGTACCAGATTTTTACTTTTTTCCTTTCCTTTCATCCTTCTCTTCACATTCCTCCTTCTAACATTTAAGTCTATTTTACTTATGACTATGATTCCACTTTTCCTCTTAGAACTTTCTCTACCCCTTTCTTGTCCCTATCCCTTCTTATTTCACTTTTGAGTTTAATGTGTTTCTATGCCAAAATCTCTATGTGCATAGGGGTGATAGTGGGTGTGTATAATTGTGGTTAACATTCCTTTATCAAATTCAGATGAGAGTGAGGTGAATGTCCATTCCCTTCATTCTTTCATCCATAACTATATATTCTTTATCTTAGGTACCTTCAGCAACAATAAGGATTTCCCTCTCCTTTCTC